>OW964550.2:45695454-46902597 GCA_943138885.2 Tholera decimalis | reverse complement strand
AGATTTTGTATTTACTACTTGTCCTGGAACAAACTTAGGTCCTTCAGCCGTGTCAACCACTTGTCCGGGGACAAATTGTTCTCCATTTTCTGTAAACACAATTTGACCAGGTACGAAAATGCCTTCGACCATCATTCCTGGAACAAAGCGAGATTCGTTTGCTTCGTTCTTAACAAGTCTTCCTGGAACAACTTTGCCTTCTAACTTTGGCATTCTAGGGCCAGGATAAAATTCAATTCCTTTCGCTGTTTGTACCATATGTCCAAACACGTACAAAGATTCTTCAGAAAGAGAACACGTCCTTATATCAATGGGCAGACCGACAGGAGCACCTTCGCTAAAAGTAATATCTTTTATGGACTTGGCAACAGAAAACTCAACATGTCCATCTGCTTGAACAATCGTTTTTCCTGGCATAAATTTTTCACCGACGTCAGTATGTACTATTTGTCCTTCAATAAACTTTGGTCCATCGATAGTTTCAACATTGGTACCTGGAATAAACTGCAGTTCATCGTTACTTCCTGTTTTCGTGATACCAGGGATAAAACAATTTTCACCATCAATAGCAACTGTTTGACCCGGAACAAATTTAAGGCCATTTGGTGTAGCTATTGTGGCTCCTGGTACGAAGTGTAACTCATCGTCTTGATGCAGTACTTGACCGGGCACGAACTGCCACTCATTATTTATTTTCGCATTTTGTCCAGGCGTAAAAGTAATACCACTATTTTCTGTTATTGTTTGACCAGGTATGAATTGTACTCCCTCAGGAGTCATGATAGTTTGGCCGGGCACAAACACTTCTTCAGATCCAGTGTTAATAAGTTTACCAGGCACAAATTTTAGCCCCTCTTCAGACAGCACTGTTTGTCCTTCAGCAAAGCGATAAGTATCATCTTTGTTTTTTATTGTTTGCCCACAAACAAATTCTTCACCGTTTGATGTTTGTAGTACTTGGCCCGCAAGAAAGAATGGTTCATTTGTATTTTCATTAGTGACGATGTGTCCAGGTATTAGTCCCGGGCCAGCAGGAGTGTTTACGCTTAAACCAGGAACAAACACGGGACCAATAGGCGTATCAACTGTTTGTCCGGGCACAAAAATAGGTCCTTGAGGCGTGTTAACAACTTGGCCAGGAATAAATGTTTTCGCCTTATTTATATCCAACGTAAGTCCAGAAATCTTAGCCACTTTTTCTCTCTTGCCTTTTTTGATATTTTTAACTACATCTGAGAGAATTTCCATCGTAGGTAGCAAATCAACTTTATCACTTTCCATTAACTTTTCAATAACATCTGCTGTATCAGTTAAACGTTCTTTAGGTATTTCTTTGACGGCACTCAAAACTGTTTCCGTTGGTCGTGTTTTGATTGGTTTCAATGGATTCACACAAGGCACGGTTTCTAAAGGTATGGAAACTTCACTAATATCGCGGTCGACTTCATATATTTCCGCATCACAGTGGTGCGGAGTTATTTTTAATGGCGTTGGTAACTTCGTTACTTTAGGCACAATTCGTTCTTCAGTTATATCCTTTTCAAATGTTTCCCAATCCCAGGTTTCAATAAGTGGATGCATTTGATCCCTCCATTCACTAGAACATGATATAATGCTTGACTTTGAACGCATATGGTGCGCATCGAAGCTATTATAACTAAAAGTTTTAACGTCGTGTTTTTCATGTTTTATTTCTTCAACTTTAGCTTTTTTCGCTTTCCGTTCGACACGTTGCTTTTCTTCCTCTAACTCCTGAACTTCTGCTAACTTTTCTTTGTTTTCAAATATTTTTTTCATAGAAGACAGACCGGCAGCACGTTTCCTTTTCTTCTTTCTTTCTTCCAATTCTTCCATTTCTCTTTGTTTCAACACTTCAGCATTCGGTCCTTCACCTTCAAACATTTCAACGTCTTCAGTGAATTCCTTAAAGTCCATTGAAACACTACGGCCATGTTTTGTTTTGATTAACACAGTGTCGGAGTCCTTGGCTAGCATGACATCTCTGACGTCACCATCCCGCACTGCCGCTTCCATCTGAGCGGAGAAAACTAAGCTGCATCTTCTCTCTTGCACTGTATACACGTAACGTTTATCTTCAGTCACTTGTTTCCCTAATAACAATTCTATTAAGCTTTTCTGCGCTTCCGTTGAGCCATCGAGTACAGGGAAAATATACCTGTAGTCTTGAAGGATCTCGTGTTTCCTGTTGCCGTAATTAATCTCAGGTGAGTAGTGATGCGGTCCAAGTTCACCGGATACATTTGTAATTTTACACTTTGCCTTCGACGAGCGGGCAGCTAAAAGTACTGGAATGTAGTGGTGTGAAGGCAGCCCATAAGATTTTCCGGTAATCCTGCAGCATCTTTTGGCATCAGCCGGCGAGATAGGGGCGAGTAGCGGGAAATAATTGGGCTTTGGCAACCCTCGACTGCGACCAGTTATTCTACAAAACGACATCTTGATTTATCAGAAAGTCATATTTGTTTATAAAACTATTTGTGAACTTAAGTTTATTTTTGTTTGATAATCGCGATCGTACTGTCGGGAGATTCGCGTGCGCGTTGTGGCGCGTGTGCTCTGAGCGGAGCGTGCAGGGCGACTAACGTTGCGAGCTTCTGTAGCGGAGCTTTAGGCGCCCGCGCATCGATTCACACCTTCGGCTCAGACGGTGTGCCGTATATTTGTTCCGGTTACAGGTTATTTATAAACAAAAGAAAGATGAATTTATTCTTAAAGCCAAAATATATGACACAGTTTTACGTTGAAAACAACGAAACGACAAATTGAATAGCTTAGACTTAGAAGTATGTCAATCCCATATTGCATATTATTTCTGAAAGCTTCCTATATTATTAACTCTCTCTCTCTCTAAGTGTATAAGTTAAGAAGACCACATTCAATCAAATATTAAATATAAATCTTTAGATACGAACAAATATAACATAAATCTTGTCATTTGCACAAAAACTCCGCGAGTTACTAAACCGAGTCTCATTGAGTCGTCTGCTTGTCAGTCGCAGTCAGTTGTTAACCTCGTCAACAAACGGTTATTTTTAATTTTCCAATCTAAACGCGGACCTTCGCGGTGTTTGCAAACCGGCGCGGTCACCACCACTGTTTATTTTTGTTATACAAATTAATAGAAAGGCGACAGCAAAATGTAGGTGAAGTACAAATCTTAATGTTTTTAGGTTTATTATTAATTTATTTTTCGGATAAAACCCATACGTTTTTGTTAGTAAAACACCTTTTATAGTACCTCAATTAACCTTAAAATATATTTAATATTTGTAGGTTTTTACTAACGTTACCTATGTTAGTAAAAACCTACAAATATATCATAAATATAATTCCATAACTGGAATCATCCAATGCCGCAGGAAAACACAGTCTTGTTTATCAGTAATTACTTTCAGAATGTCATTGGTACTCCCAGGAAAGACGACGGAAAAGACGTTTAAAGATATTTTCTCAAAAAAGTAAAAAAATAATTACCTATCATCTTATGTTACATTAATTTTGTCACTACACCGATTCTTATAAAATGTCCATAAAAACATATAAATTCATTCAAAAACCTAAGGAGTGTTTAAATTTTCTTTTAAATATTGAGCTAGTTTAGTCATCTGTGTATTGAACGAACGTAGTCTCTTTATACATGAGGGTGTTTTGTTGTTTGTACTCCTTCATGTTTTGGAATATAAAACAATTTCCCATACCAATTAATGAAGAATTTAAAAGAATTTACAGAACAGCCATACAGACCGAGAACATATTTCTTATATTTGAACCTTAGTTATATCGATACCGGAAATTTCAATTGTCGTAAAGGACAAAACACGAGTTTTCAGTAGAGCCAAAAAACAAAAACAAAATGTTTTTTTCTTGAATAATTTTCAAACAGAGTACTAGGCATTTATGATGTCAAAAGAAACCCTAACTATTTTTTCGTGTTCTATCCATATAAATTATCAAAATAAACCAAACTTAATTATTGACGAAAATGAGAGTCCTTTACAGCCCAAAAAAATGTAACTGAAGTACTTTACAACCACGAAAAATTAGTTATGATAAAGTCGGATACGTCGTAAAGGACTAATCTTGATCATCAATGGGTAGTACAAGTCAATTAAATAAGAGACTAAGGGGGTAAAAGGAACAAAAACCTAAACTTCTAAATAGAAATTCCTCTACAATAGGTAGTAAAACCAAGTGAAAAAAAGTATTTTTATTATGTTTTATTTAATATTTAAATATTAAAAAAAAAAATCATCAAAAATGTTATTCTAATAGGAATTCAAAATTTAAACAAAATGTTATGCAACTTTTTTTAAATTTAAATCGCCAGTAATCGTTGCAATGCTGAAAAACAACTCAAGTTTTAGAATAATCAGCTAATAAACTAATCTACTAACTTAGTTAGTTAGTTTAGTTAGTTTTTTTTAACAATTAATGCAACTCAAACAATAGAATGTACTTAAACATAATAATAAAGGTAAAATAACCAAAATAATAACAAATTTTGCCCACCAGAGCTCAAAACTCAAACAATTGACATTCTAAAGTATTAATTAATGACAAGAAATTTCAGTCTTTGAAAATTATAGTAATGAAACTTTCTTCAAAACCTTCCAGTCATCTCTAAAATACTAGAAAAAGTTCTCCACAAAAATCTTAGCAATTTTCTTGATAAATTCAAAGTTATTTCCAAGCACCAATTCGGCTTTACAAAAGGTTTGTCTACGGAGGATGCCGTGACTGCGTTGCTGGATACTATTGTGGACCAACTTGACAATGGGCAGAAATGCCTAGGCATCTTCTTAGACCTCTCGAAGGCATTCGACACCGTCTCTGTCCCTATCCTAGTCACCAAGCTGGAGTCGATTGGGGTGCGTGGTGATGCCCACAAAATATTTAAAGACTTTTTGGTGAACCGTACGCAGCGTGTTAAGATTGGGGACGTCCTAAGTGACGAGGAATACTTAGAATACGGCTTGCCCCAAGGAGGTTTGCTTAGTCCTCTGCTCTTTCAAATATACGTGAATGACCTCTGCGCCCTCTCTCTGCCTTCCACCCACACCCTGGCATACGCAGACGACACAGCCATTCTCGTATATGGGAATGATTGGGTCACGACAAAACTGACTGCCGAAAGGGCACTACGTGAGACAATGTTCTGGTTGACTAGCAATAGTCTTACGTTAAATGTAAGCAAGACTCACTTCGTCACTTTTGGCCTCAGACCCTCTCTCCTGCCACCAGCCCATTCCTTAATAGTTAAAGCACATACATGCGACTTCAGTGATCCGAAATGCTCGTGTCCTTCGTTGTCGCGAGCACCGGTGGTGAAATATTTAGGTCTACAGGTTGATGCCTGCCTATCATGGCAATACCAGCTAGAAACTCTATCCGCGCGTGTCAGGAAATTTATTTACATCTTCAAAAAACTTATCCGCACATAAGGAAATCCTAAATATGGCATACTGTGCACTATGTGAATCAATCCTAACTTATTGCATCACGGCCTGGGCGACTGCAGCGAAGACTGCTCTACTTCAGGTTGAGCGTGCCCAGAGAGCTGTTATTAAGGTACTTCTTAGCAAACCTTTTAGATTTCCCATGCAACAACTTTATACAGAATATAAAGTTCTTACAGTCCGACAACTATTTATATACCGTGCACTAATTCATAAACACTCAAATGTACCGTTAAAAGTTATTAACCCTCCTACAGCTAAGAGAAGACCAGAACAAGCATGTCCAACGAAAAGTACACACACAACCTTCGCTAAGCGACATTACCCATTTTTGAGTGCCCTTATTTATAATAAACTTAATCAGATTCTTAATATACACTACTTCAATAACTTCCATTGCAAAACCAAATTAAAAGAATATCTCTTCACACTAAATTACCACCAAACAGAAGATCTACTCAAACCTCTATACAAATAGACACACATAAACACTACACACACATTCACTCACCACACCCTTTTTTACTAATCTCTGCACGTTATTTTTAAGTATATTTTTTTTTATAAATGCTCTATCTACTGATTAACACGGATTGTACACAACGGACGGATGGATGACCCCTATAATACAGGTACCACCTAGCATAGGGGTCATTGATCAAATATAATATGCACCTGTAAATCCTTCACTGTAAACAGATGTGCATAATCTGTACTTTACTTTGGATAAAAAAATAAATTATTGTATTGTATGAGGAGTATTAAGCACTTTTTGCAGGTCAAAGCTAACTGTGAGCGTATCGTTGAAAGTTAATTTCTGATGTATTTTAAATCTTTGGTAGCTAGCCTTTTTATCCTCGAGATGAACAGCCATGTCCTTGATTTCTTTTTCTGATAATAATTCTGTATTTTCAGTTTTTGTACATGTGGCACATTTGTCTTTTTTTTTGGTGTATGAAATCGAATATTGTAATCATCGTTAAATATTTTGATAAGATCTTTTTCACTCAGGTGTAATTTATAATTATTTTGGCAGTGTTTGAGATAAATCCTGAATAAATTTGTAGCACTTTTAAATTCCTGAGGTAAATACAGACATGAACTCTTTTTACGACAATAATGGGATGGAACGGCTGGAAGGCTTTCGAAAAAAGCTTTTGCGTATGCCTTATCTTCATCACTATACTTCTGTGCATGGCATGTTCTCTTTTCTACGCTTGCCATATTTTCGTGTGCATTTTTTACTGTATATAAAATAAACTTTTAATATCTAATGTGTTCATCAAAAACTTTTGACATAGGTACTGGTCTAGATCCTTCACCTTCGTTTATAATGTAATCAAATCAACCTATCGGCAATAAGAACTAAAAAAACTTTAATTGTGTTTTTGTTAAAATTAGGGTCGTAAAGGACAATAAATAAAACAAACGTCCTTTACGCCCTTATTACGTAAGTTAAAATAAAGCATAGATTTGGTCGTAACGGTTTCGATTATCAAATAACATGTTTACGACCTTTTGATTTGTAATAATAATTATTATTTATAATGTCGTATAAAAAGTTTAATTCAAAAATGAGGATTACGACCTCCTAAATAATTAAAACATGACTTTACGCTCCCTATTGAAACATATTTTTACGATACATCCCAAATAGTAAAAAAAATCGCGCTAGAGATGTTGGAAAGCCAGGTCGTAAGGGGCTTTTTTTTAAAGATAGAATTTTTTTAATACTACCAATCGATAGAGCTTGCGACGCTGATTCCAAATATATATATATAACTCATTTTCGGCAAAATGTCCTTTACGACAATTGAAATTTCCGGTATCGATATTTTCTGATTAGCTAACTGATTATTTAACAGAAACTATTAACTCTGTCTAGTTATCTAAAGCTCTATTAGTTACAGATAGGAATCAATTAAGTTCCTATTTAAATAGGTAATTTTACGTGTCATAAAATCCAAGTTCCAAACTTAAAATTCCTACAATTCCTTAAAGATATTCATTCCTAAAGGGGGCGGTTGAACAAATAAATAAATAACATAAATATAATATAATATAATTAATTAATAATATAATTGTAAAACTTATGTCAAAGTCAATAAATAAATAAATAAATAAATACATTCACTTGATTTTTTTTTATTTATTATTATATTATTTATTTGGTATGCAACTCATATAATTTAAGACATGATAAAATATGTACTTCATTTTCCTTTCCTGTTCAAGTGGCGACTCGTATCAATTGTTTTAGGGGATAATATGAATAATGGGAACGCCATAGTAACAATTACGCTAAGTGCGGTTTAAATAACATTATGCTGTGATTTACAACTGCAAACTCAAACCTTGATCCCCGGGTACTTTGCTTTTGTTATACCAATGGGTTATCCATTTTATGGTCTTATTTTGTTGAAGTAGAACAAAAGAATTTGAAATGTTGGACCCAGGTGTTTTATTACCTCTTCTAATGCTTGCCTATTAATTATTGTTAATTTAGTTTGTGTAATATTCATAATTGTTTATTCCTAAATATGTTCATAATATAGAAATATTTGCAACTAAGAATATATGTAACTAATGCAGTAGTACCTATGACAAAAACCGTATAATAGTATTTACAATAAAAGAAGCAAGAGAAGTCATTCTTCAATGTATATATTTTTTTTAGCGATGGTACATTCAAAAGCTGTCCAAAGCCTTTTAGCCAAATCTATAAAATCCATGGAGATTTAAGAAGCCATCACAATTTCACAAATATTGTACCACTTATTTACGCTTTCATGACACGGCGGGATGCTGCATCTTACGAGATTTTATTCAATTTAATAAAGAGTCAAATACCGAGTTGGGATCCGAAAACTTACAAAACAGATTTTGAGAACGCCGCCAAGAAGTCAATTAAGAAAGTATTACCATCAGATAAACTCAAAGGTTGATACACACATTATAAAAAAAGCATATGGGACAAAGCCCGCGAATTGAACTATATCCGGGGATTAATATGATTAAAAACTGTGATGATTTTTTAATACACAAATACTGAATTTAAACTTTTATTTACAACGTCTATGGCGGCCGTTGGGACAATATCTAAAGCTTTGTTCTAACTGGCACCACTGGTGGCAGTTTGGTGGTGGTCGATGGAAATAAAATTACAAGTTGTCTCATCGACCGCCACTGGAGGCGGTTGGGAACAAATGTAAAATTTTATCCCAACGGCCACCAGTGGTGGCAGTTTTAGTGGTGGCCGTTGGGAATAAGCTGCTTGAGTCTATTAAGAATTGAGGAGGCACATCAGCTATGATGCATTGGTTGAGTCAAAGCACTAAAACTGTGATTGTGGAGAATGTTCTAGCACCCCAGCCAGAAATGCCGAAGATAAACACCGTGTGGCTTTAGTCAGTAGAAGTCTGACAGTCCCTCCATCTACCCCAAAACGGAGGATTTCTAACAGGAATTCTACACGCAAAAAATCTCTAAAGCCTTGCCTACTTACCACTATGGGTTTTTTTTAAACATTATGTAGCACACAGGTACAAAGTCGGACAAATGGAATGAATGTAGAGGTAACATAGCAAGTGCATAAAAAATAAACAAATTAGAAAAAGTGTTTTAAAATATTTTTGTTCTAGTATTGTGTAGTGTGTGCAATATTTTACCTCTATATATTATATATGTTTTTAGTAACTTTACAATTTATTTTATTAATTAAGTATGGTTTAATTTCCGTAATTTTATTTATACATTGGGATGCTGGAAGAAATTTTTTATGAAACAAAGCAGCACCTTTGTGCTCTTTTGTCTGTATTCGTTTTTTTTTTTAAGTGTCATGTGTTTACATAAATAAATCAATAAACGAATGACTTATTAAAATGTGATGAAAGTAAAAGTTTTCTGCACCTTCTCCATGATAATATAAAGTTTAAGTATGCCAACTATCATCCTCCTCCGTCTGCGTAATTTTCTTAAAAAGTGGTAGAAAGGCAACCGAAGTATCAGGGCAGATTTTTAATCAGTAGAAGTCAGACAGTCCGTTCCGCTCTCTGGAGTTAATTGATGATTTTGTACCCGAAAATAAAACCCAATGACGTTGACACCACTTGCACCAGATCAATCGCGATCACAGTCATCTACGCAGTCTATTTCCAGTACAGAACCAGATTTATTTCATAACCGATACGTTATTATAACCTCACCTTGATATAATAACGCATAATACAGTTTCCTGTTCTGAATGGTTATTGAAAACATACGTATTGCTCTTCAAAGACGTTTGGCGAATGTTTTGAAACAAAACAAAACTATTTTAAACCGGTAAACTTTTACTACGACTACTGACTGTTGTCGTAGTAAACTATTTTGGTCAGCACTTACTTCTATTTACTTTTCACCTGATTCTTACTATTAACTTCACAGCCTGACTCATCGGCGAAACGTTGCTTGCCTGTCGGTCTTCTGCAGATTGTACAACGGGGAGTGTGCGCAAGGGCTCCATGACCTGATTCCTCCATCTCCCTTTCACTACCGGACTACCAGACGCACTGCTGGGTACCATCCACACTTGGTAGATATACCGTCTTGTCGTACCAAGCGCTTTGCTTCTACATTTATTGTGCGCTCAGCCAAGCTGTGGAACTCTATGCTGGCTTCTGTGTTCCCTGCCACTTTCAGCCTTTAAAGCAAGAGTGTAGTAAAAGAGTAAAAAAAAACTACGTAATTATTATCTTTTTTTTTATTGATAATAGATTCGCGTTTGACCACCATCTCACCTGATTGTAAGTGATGATGTAGTCGAAGATGGAGCACGCTTGCCCAGAAGAAACCTATTCACTCTTGACTTAAAGACTCCAAGGTTATAGCGATCAGGAAACACAGACTCCGGCAGGGAATTCCACTCCTTAGCCGTACGCACAATGAAGGTATTCCCAAAACGTTTTGTGCGTATGGGTGGGATGTCCATCATGTAACGCTGGCGCATCGCCGTTTGTCTTGTAGTCCGATGATGGAATGGGCTTGGCGGAATCAGATTGTGTAATTCTATCGCACACTCCCCGAAATGTAACCGATAGAAAACCGATAGACTTGCAACTCGTCGTCGATGTTCAAGGCTCTGGAGCTTTGATTCGACCAGTGAATCGTTGCCAATGAGTCTCGTGGCCCTTTTCTCGATAGACTCAAGCGCGTCCAGGTGGTAGTTGGCAGATCCATCCCAAAGATGAGAGCAGTACTCCATACTGTACCCATATGTTTTAACGCTGGAGTTGTAAGAAATTCTCATGCTAACTTTTGTGTATTTTAGACTGATCATTATCTGCTTAGCCTTTTCCCCAATATGTGTGGATCGGCTTCCAGTCTAAGTGGATGCAGCTGAATAGTAGTGCTTTACATTTTTTTTAAATTGGTGATAGACTCGCGCTTGACCACCATCTCACCTGATGGTAAGTGATGATGTGGTCGAAGATGGAGCAGGGATACCTAAAAGTACTCTTGTCTTAAGGACCCTTAGGTTATAGCTATCGGGAAACACAGACTCCGGCAGGGAATTCCACTCCTTAGCCGTACGCACAATGAAAGTATTCCCAAAACGTTTAGTACGTATGTGTGGGATGTCCACCATGTAACGATCGCCTAAATATTACCTACACAACCCAGAAGCTGGGTAGCCTGATACGATTTTCTGGTTTCTGACGACATGTATGTCAGTAGGAAGACTATTATCAGATTTTGAAGCATCTGAAACAAATGACAGCCGAGACCAAAGGTTAAGGCTGCGTTTCCACCAGAGATGTGCGAGGATGCGTAGCGAGGGATGTGTTTGTAAAGAACCAATAGAATCACTTCATTTACCTCGCCTCGGTCAGCACAGCACTGGTGGAAACGGCTCAGCGGAGCTAGATTTTTGCGCATACAAAACAAGCGAGGGATGTGTGCGAGAGATGTGTTGCGAGGGATGTGTTGCGAGGGATGTGTGTTGAGAAGGATGTGTTGCGAGGTTTGCGCATCCTCGCACCACACATTAATGCGCATTTTCACAGCTCCGCTACACATCCTCGTAGGCACATTTTCACAGCTCCGCTACACATCCTCGTAGGCACATTTTCACAGCTCCGCTACACATCCTCGTAGGCACATTTTCACAGCTCCGCTACACATCCTCGTAGGCACATTTTCACAGCTCCGCTACACATCCTCGTAGGCACATTTTCACAGCTCCGCTACACATCATCGTAGGCACATTTTCACAGCTGCGCTACACATCCTCGTAGGCACATTTTCACAGCTCCGCTACACATCCTCGTAGGCACATTTTCACAGCTCTGCTACACATCCTCGTAGGCACATTTTCACAGCTCCGCTACACATCCTCGTAGGCACATTTTCACAGCTCCGCTACACATCATCGTAGGCACATTTTCACAGCTCCGCTACACATCCTCGTAGGCACATTTTCACAGCTCCGCTACACATCCTCGTAGGCACATTTTCACAGCTCCGCTACACATCCTCGTAGGCACATTTCCATCGCACATCTCTGGTGAAAACGCACCCTTAACGTGCTTTCCGACGCACACAGAAATCTCGATATATCAATCCACGGACCGGCCACGGCTAACGTTGCTTAACTTAGAAGTTCGGTCGCACGGACCAAACTTCTAAGTTCTGTTCTGTTCTAAGGCTGTTATAACAGGTGCTCGGGTGGATCTTATAAAGGAGGTTATTATACTGAGATTTATAGTATACAACCTGTAATTTAAAGGGTATATACATACCAAGTGCATGGCTTCTTTGGATGATAACAAACGATATAGCAAGCGTTTTGTAATAAAAGTCTACGTGTGTAGAACTTATTACAAATTCCAATACACTGATACCAGAGACCGAATTTTTCAAATTAAGAAGAACGAAAGGAATTATCGTGTTATTGGCAAGTGACGTGGAAAGTTATTGACCCTCGTAGTGCTGTGACACGTTTCTTATGATTGGTATTCAAGAAATATATGAAACCAATAGTTTGGTATTCATTCTTTGAGTCAGTTATTTTGTGCTGAAACTATGCATAGAGACCCCATTCCAGATTTTGTCTTCAGCCCTTTTGGATAGATATGGGGTTTCCGTTACATGTTGTATAATATAAGTATATATTATTCCGTGACACCTTTTAGTAGAACTAATGATTATTATTTCAGAATCGTAAAGCTTATCAATTATTTTTCCATTAAAACGTCATCTTCCACTCTACACTTATCCCATTTTAAAAACTACGGAAACATTTTATAATCCCTAAAACAGTGTTGAGAATATTAAGTGTTATTTCGAAAACTAGTTTACGTATTTACGTATTTTAAAAGTCGAGTTCATGAATTGAATATTAAAATATTAAATGAACTTTGAAATTTTATGTATCTTCTTCAAAAAGCTTTCTTACCTAATTCTTCAAAACTTACCATCAAAAAATAATTGTCTAGTTTTATTATGGCCCCAGCATTATTCACTTTCCTCATTTTTAGTTTCGTTATTATTCTCAAGTATGTGAATTATTGTATCCTTCTAAGAATAAAAAAATCTCAAACCTCATTTTACAAAATTAATGGCTCCAGAAATTTCGAATCTCTTAAAATCTCTAAAAAGGGAGTAACAATCGCATCGTGGGCGGCCATTTTCCGAATCGTTTAGCAAATGGGGTCGCAAAATAATGTTGACAGTAAACAGATGGGTGTACAATCCTATATAATTTCACAGCGGATTCCGATGGCACGGGTGACAAATGGCTTGCAATTTTTCTGCTCCAATATAATGGAGGAGAAGTGTTAAACACTTTATATAAGATTCGTTACGAGTGCTTGATAAATGCTGTAACGTTATATAAAACGCTGGTCTTATTTTTAAGACTATTTTAGATCTCACTGACTCAATTAAAAGTAACTGAGATTTGTCAAGAATAGGGTTGCCATCCGTCCGGGTTTTCTCGGACTTTTCGGTTTTGTCCTAGTTTGGAGAGCGTCCGGGGGCGTCCGGGAGGATTTTCCAATAAGTATCCAGGCAAAACCCGGCCAGAAATTGGTCTTACGGGTAACAAAAAGCACAACCTCTATTATTATTTTCCTATGGTATTTCATCTCATTGTTTATGTTACGTTGACTAAATGAAAAGGAAGAGACTGTCATTAAAACAGTTCTAAAGTTCTACAATATTATCATTTTATCAGTAAATAAAAAACATAATTAAACATCGTTGTTTTTAGTTTCAAGTTCAAAAATGTATTTTTCTACGGTATCCGGGGAAAAACTGTGACTTTACCCAAATGTCCGGGGTTTATAAGTCTTTGTCTGGGGCCGACAAATTTGGTGATGGCAACAAAAGCAAGAAAAGCATTTGAAAGACTATTACGTTTAAGTTTTTCTTATACAAGTAATATGAAGAGTTCGCGGTTAAATAAAAACTTTTTTGCAAAAAATAAAACCGACTTCCATATCAAAACACTACAAATCCAAAAATAATTTTAATTTCGGTAGTCGGTGTTATTGGTTTTGTATTTTCTTTTTTTTCACACCGCCTTCCGAAATTAAAATTATTTTTGGATTTGTAGTGTTTTGATATGGAAGTCGGTTTTATTTTTTGCAAAAAAGTTTTTATTTTCGCGCTTTTTAGTGGATCAGTTTTAATTAATCTAGTTACAAAAGCCAAAATGGCGACTACTTATCACCTTCACCAGCAGAGTAAACGAAAAGATCATCTATGTAAATATTTTTTTCAGACTTTTGTCTATTTATCAAAAACGGCTTGTCCGATTTCGATAAAATGTTCATGGGACCATTTGGAAAGTATACCCTTTTCAACAATAAAAGAATTTTTCAAATCGGTTGGCAAGAGACGGAGATATGCCCGAACAAACATAAAAATAAAAAAAAAACAAACAAACATCCGAATTGAGAACCTCCTCCTTTTTTAGAAGTCGGTTAATAAGTGGCGACAGCCCCACAAGTCGATTTCCAAAGATAAACAACGGTTGCATCGAGATACCTCCGTGTCTTACAAAGCAAGTTAAGCCATTGGTCTCAGCTGTTATTTGTGTCAGAGGCTTGAAAATCTGTTACTAGTCTTGCCAAGGGATATCGTGGTAGGTACTCAGTTACTGGGCATTACTGGTCAGATATGCAGTCGCTCGTAGTAAAACACAACTGACCAGACTGGAAGCCGATCCCGAGATAAGGAAAATGGCTATGCAGATGAGCTACCATGGAAACATCAATAATTATATTAATGTATTTTTTATTCAAGTCTATCGGTTACATTTCGGGGAGTGTGCGATGAAATTACACAATCTAATCCCGCCAAGCCCGTTCCATCATTGGACTACGAGACAAACGAAGCACCATCGTTACATGGTGGACATCCCACCCATACGCACTAAACGTTTTGGGAATACTTTCAAGAGTGAATAGATTACTTTTAGGTAAGCGTGCTCCATCTTCAACCACATCATAACTTACCGTCAGGTGAGATGGTGGTTAAACGCGAACCTATTATCAATAAAAAAAATCCCAACAAACCAGTATTAGCTCATTCATCTGTATACCAAAGCAGCTGTATCTGTTTACCAAAGCAGCTGGAACAGTTGCATCCCCATAATTTCTACCATCCAGTGCCAAGCTTACATCGTGTCCACTTATATAAAATTAGGCATCTTTAATTATGACTGCCCTAATTAGATTAATATGTTTTCAACACCTCATGCTGCACGTGGGTTTAATACAGTGAGTGATTTGATTAATTTTCATTTTGTATTCAATACGTGATCGTTATTTGGCTACCTTTTTTGGATGTGCTTTAAGAAAGATACTATTTTTACCCGACTGCGCCAGAAGGAGGGTTATGTTTTTCGAGAGTATGTATGTATGTATGTATGTATAATTGTTTGGCACGCTCTGTGGCCTGAACGGCTCGACGGATTTTAGCTTGAGTGGTATCGTTAGATTCGTATTGACTGTGAAAGTGACACTGGGTATATCAAAATAAAAAAAAAACAAAATGGCGGATTTTTGGCGCCATATTATGCCTTCAAAAACGTCTTTTTTCTCAAAACCTATCGAGTGGGGTATCAAAATAAAGGGTTTTAAAAGGTGATTACAAACATATACACAACTTATATGGTTAAAAGTAATTCAAAGTGACAAATCGTAAAAAAACACGTATCAAGAAGTAAATCGTCTGCGAAATCTTTCACATTTGTAAACTAAAAAGCTGGAAATAAAAAAAAGTAATTAAAAAATTAAAAAACCCGACTGCAACCTTATACTAAAACTAACTGAAAAGCTAATAAAAACAAGCCCATTTTAAATTAAATAAAAGTTGGAAGCAGGCGGGACCCATTTGAGTTTGATACTATAATAAAGGTATGGGCCCCGCCTGCTTCCAACTTTTATTTAATTTAAAATGGGCTTGTTTTTATTAGCTTTTCAGTTAGTTTTAGTATAAGGTTGCAGTCGGGTTTTTTAATTTTTTTAATTACTTTTTTTATATATATTTCAAACAGGTGAGAGTTACAAGTTAATCCACTGCTGTCATTAGTCTTTTTAGCACAGACTTAGACGTGATAAGAAGTATATATAAAACTGTGAAACCGACCCGGTAAGACCGGCTTAATACGATTTCGCGCATAATACGCCATGTTACTGTGTCATAGGTATGAACTGGGTGTATTTTACTCAAGAGTGAATAGGTTACTTTTAGGTGAGCGTGATTCATCTCCAACCACATGACGGAGAGACAGTGGTCAAAAACGAGCAAATAATTAATAAAAAAAATAGAAATCGTATCCCAACCAATTCATCATCGTGTTTCATATGATATTAGGCTCTACGTGGTTATAATGAAGATAAAGATGGGCAAAGTCCGACTTTTTCAAACGCCCAAATAGGCGCTATGTAGTCTTTGGATGAAAGCGAAGACGTAGTGCAAAAGTTACTTGCCATGCTGTCTCTTCACCACACATGGTTGACGGGTTGGTGGGGACTGCCTAAGGCATTAAGTCCACCTTTGTACTTTTGTGTTGCATAAAGTTTCAATAAATAAATAAAAGTGAAATTATGTTCAAATTGTTTGGTAAATTAGCAATTTGCAATTGGCACCAAATGCATCAAGATTAAGAGCTTACTTTAATCGTAATCTTAAACAAAACCTCATAATAGACCTAGGTACTGTGATGAGGTATAATAATAATTTTTTAAAATAACTGTTTTACATCTGTATAAACAGATTATAATTCAATACCATAGGTATATTAGTACATTTCTAAAAAAAAAAAATTATGACTTAGTCGTCATAAATTTTATTTTTTTCATCCCGCTTAATACGATGAAATTGTGTTAAACGGTTTACTATAGTATGCAAAGGCGGGACACGCACTTTTTGTCGATAACATGGGTATACCTGTTTACCAGCTTATGTCAACAATATGCATAAAGTAAAAGTCCACTTTTCTTTTTATAATTTCGGCCAATACCGCCACGTTTTATAACTATATTTTTTTCGGGGGAAAATCATCAAATGATACTTGCTCCGGATGAAGAAAGGACTATGCCTGCCTAAAAAACCCACCCAGCTCTATCAGTTGCTGTTGCATCCGGGAATGTGGTATTTCGTAAGGACATTGCCTTAACCCTGGCTGAAGACCGCAACACCATATCCACACGATGGGTTTTGGAGAAACATTTAATTTTCTACGATCCGACAACGAAATTAATCATAAATAAGAGAACATCTGAGCAGTAAGAAAATAAAAATAAACTCTCTTGGTGCTCTATAATTACACTGTAACAACCTCAAACCATGTGTTAGGCACATTACAACTACTTAGCCTAGTCTGTTTATATTTGTATGACCTAACTTTTGACGGAGAACCTTGAACATAAATTTTATTTCCAGTATTGTGAAAATAACTAGAAGAACATTGTATGTAATTAGGTCAGGTGCGATGTGTGTTAGATCGAGTTTTCAATAAAAACATTTGATTTTGAGAAGATCGGTAAATAAATGAAGATCATTTACGTCATTCTGAACGTCAGACATTTCGAATGTTTTTGAGGTTATGAGCTCAATAGGAATGAGATTGATCAATTTCCGATATAACTACATAGTTCTTTGGTCTCAATTGCAGTGTTTGAGCTATCCCTGCTCGCCTACCGCAAGCCCGCGATAGAGTGTAATCTAAGGTATTAATCCTGGGATTTACGCGGAAAAAACCTACCGCGTGAACAAAGTCACGGCCGAACCAATCGTAAAAACACAAAAGCTTACAATAGCCCAGTACAAATGATTGTCTGAATCAATAAACTCGGACACAAAAGCCAGAGCAGGCCATAAAGGCCATATCTCAGGCGATTGAACTTATATTGATAGCCGTTTGAAAGCTCCCATACTGTATCGAACGCTTTGATCAAATCACCTTGGTTGGGTTGCGGACGGGTGAGGTCGGTAAGACCTTACTTGTTACTGGGGTATTTGTCATCGGACTGTCTTATTGTTATTTATGGAGGCTTGTTTGAGCACGATTTTAAAGTTCTGTGTTTTGTGATTAGATGTGCTTGAGTTAAGAATGTTTTTCATACGAAACGAAAGAAAGAGTGATTTTTCACATTTACAGAAATCTTAAAATTACTGTCTGTTTTTTTGAGAAAAATCATCACAGCCTGATTTCACCAAGGCCTCACTTAACTTGTACCAAGCTCCACGTACATATCCCAGTCTCATCCAAGGTATACTCACGATGGCAACAATGTTGTCTGCCCATTTCGCTGGCGGACGACCAACGCTCCTCTTACCAGTCCTTGGACATCACTTGGTTAGAGCTTTACTCCTTCACCGCACCTTCCTAAGTGTCCTGGCTAATTCCACTTGTTCCATAATGCCATTTCCGACATCGAATACCTTCGTACGTCTTCGGATCTCGACATTTAGAACCCGATCAACTAACCTGAGCCACTGAGCCTATACACAGCATCATGTGTAAGCGTAAACGCCAACGTCATTACGGGTAGAACACATTGATAATAAATGTGGGTCCTCAAGCATTATGTAATTTTGGCTGATTTCAGAATGTCATCCAATATTCTACTAATACTCTAACTGTATTCTCAAAAAATACTATTTAGTCCTAAGTATCTTGTGTATGTGTATAGTCTCATTAAAATCGGTTCATTAATTTCCAAGAATACTAGGACTTTCAAAGTTTGTATGTGAGGTGTAATCATCATTCTTAATAAATTTGTAACATATACTAAAATTATGATCAGATACAGTCAGGAGTATGGCACATAGCTTTCGTGAAAGTGGATTTGGGCTACAACAAGTTTTTAAATATTGTCACGTTAAGCTGCGAGACATAAGACTTAAAAATCAAAGTCGAGTTAACACTAACCAAATGGCACTACGTTTGGTATCCTCTATAACACATCACTGCTACTGAAATGTTGATCACAGCCATTTTTATTTTACCCTAATCCCAATATCTGATAGGCATAACATATACGTACTTCTTCGTCGTCATATCATATCTCACACTATCCGTTCGTTAAACCTCTGATAGAGACTGTCGATCTATGAAATCGGAATAACTCTTACAAGAAACCTCTAATATTTCAAAGAACAAAGATTTTCAATATCACTACTATTTTAACCCGAACAAGTGTCGGGCATCAAGCGTCCATTGAGAAAGCGGAAACGTCGAGATCTCGAAGTAGGCGACACCTGCGCACACGCCACTTCCGCCGGACGTCAGGTGCCGGCCGCGGTAAGAATAGACGACATTGCTGGAAGTAACAAGTTCAATCTAGAAGGAGATATTTTCATCTTGAATTGCGTTTGTTTGTTGAATTCAATTGTGAAAATGACTGATATATAGTTGCCAACATACCTTGAAAAATAACATAATTAAGGTAGTAGTGGCATTTAAGTTAAAAAAACATAAAAAAATTTTAGCAAAAAGTAAAACCGACTTCCATATCCAAACACTACAAAGCCAAAAATAACTTTAATTTCGGTAGTCGGTGTTATTGGTTTTGTATTTTCCTTTTTTTTGACACCGCCTTCCGAAATTAAAGTTTTTTAGTGTGGCGGTTTGTAATTTATCTAGTTACAAAAGCCAAAATGTCAACAACTTATCACCTTTTACAAAGTATTGCTTTTCCCGATGCAGAGCCGTTAATTTTTGAGGAGTTCTCCTGGTACTTCACCATCTGCTCTTCTTCACTATATGCATTGTGACGAGAATAAAGGGCTTAACATCAATATTCAAGTAATCAATTCGCAATCCATGAAATACTTATTATTGAATAGTTTCGGTGGCCATCTGTGGTCTTCATCATCAGTTCTACTTTCCCAAATGATGCTTTTCAAGAGCAACTGCACAGGATACTATAAGAAATACCCCAAACGCTATAGGTGTGCCTATAATATTTGAAGATTTTCCGCGATTTCTCCATGATTCCATCATCAGATTCTTAACGTGATGAGAATTGGACCAACTAGAAGGTATACTCTTTCAAACTAAAAAAGAATTTTCCAAATCGGTCTAGCCGTTTGCGAGTTATGAAGTAACATACATTAAAAAAAGTTCGAGACGAACTGAGAACCTCCTCCTTTTTTGAAGTCGGTTAAAAAGGTGGCGAAAGTGTCGCCACCTTTTTTGCTAATGCTCTCCCTGGGAGAGCATTCGGAGTTGAGGGAATGTTCTAACGTGATACGGCGGCCCCGAATCCCAAGTGCATCTGAAGGAGCATTGTGGAACAGTAGAAGTCTGACACTCCCCTCCACACCACACCGAGCAGGAGGAATCATTTGTTGATTTTCCAACCGACGAAAAGGAGGCATACTGCTCGTAAATAATCAAAGATAGTCAAAGGTGTGGAAAAATTCTAGAGAGGTGACCAAGTACCGGAAGACACAGCCATCTGTTTCCAGCTGGTAGACTTTAGACCGGTGAAATGGTGAAGACTGCTTCAGTGGAATCCTGCATTTTCCCTGAAGCAGCAGTGAAGGTTAATTAGCTGAAATGATGATTGTGACGGTGAACGATACATCTCTCCTGACGTACTCAATTGATTACGAAGAGGTGTGCAAAATTCCCAAGAAAACATTTTCCACACCGCCCTCATAGATATAGCAATGAAATTCCAAAGTTCCGAGAAAACTGTATCGACATGAAAATGGTTTCGTAGATTTTTATCACGATCTGCGAAATAAAACTTTACGTAAAAAAGTATTCACCGAGATGACAAGTCACTTTTCCATTGGCATCATTGAGTCACTGTTTTGACTCACTAAGAAGCAATAAAGGGGAAAGCAATACATCTTCTTTTTCCACAAAATGTAAATAATGGTCTTTCCGAAAAATTATTAGATTCAATGTTGTGTAAACTAGAGTATGATGCCAAAAACGTTTACTTCGAGAATATTATGTTGTATGTCCTTGTTGATAATTATATTAAGTGTGAGAGATATTATATATGTGTGCCATATGGTCAGCAAAATCAATTTTTGATAGACAATTCCATGAATATAACGAGATAAGGCATGAAGTAAACTTTCAGATATTTGAGTTTCAGGAAAGCTATGCTCATTTTAGTATGCTTTCCATGCCTAAGTTTGATTACACTAGTTTACACGGTTTTTGTCCTTGAAATTAAAAGTGTTTTTTTTATCACTTGAGATATACTGAGTATTAAAAAACATATGAAAAAATCCAACACGTCACATTTCCTAAATAATTTTTATTTTTGACTTACAAAAAAAGGCCTACAAAAATATAAAAAAAAAATAAAAATGAATTGCCTCAGCTTTTCTCTTGTATTTATTTGTGTCTGTTTCTCTTATAACAGACCAGCAATAATCACCTAACATGGCTTGGTCCCAGTATCCTTGATAATTTTGTTCGAAAAATTTCAAATCCTGATGAAAACGCTCTCCGTGTTCGTCGCTAACTTCTCCGAGATTTTCAGGGAAAAAATCGAGGTGCGAATGAAGGAAATGAATTTTCAGAGACATGCTGACACCCATTAGTAACCGAAGGAACATCTGCATATATAATTTTATCTTTGTTCTTCCGATTAAAACCAAATGTCTTAGTGAGACAGAAGTAACAGTCATTTTCGTGGTTGGATGGTTCCCTCCATATCATTGGCATATTAAAATTAAAAAATCTTTTTGCACCTGCAGCCCAGGAGCTTAGTGTTTTCCTACATCTTTCACAAAAAATGTGAGGAACCAATTTTTTGTCCTGGTGAGAGACCGAAATTTTGAAATAACAAAAATATGCTTCTTTAAGAGATTCCGTTATAGGATATCCTTTGTTAGATATAATAAGTTCACCACAAACGTAACAAAAACGGTCAGGATGTGCTTTACACGACCTTTTTGACATTTTAAATACAAATATTTATTTAACTGAACACTACAATGCAGCAAAACTTTAGAATGATTTCAGAACCAACTTGTGGGTAGTCTTAAAATAAAATGTGTTGATAACTTCATTCTTTGACGTAATAAAAAAAAACAAATATATGTTTGCATTTAGTTTCTGTCACTAAATAAAACGATGTGAAATTCACTGGAAGGACATGAAATTTATTTTAATTTGTAAACTAGTGTTATTTAATAACCCACTTATTTATTTTTATTGTTGTTTTGAATTTATTTATTTTATTATTCATGAGCAGTGGTGGCCCTGTTACAATCAGACCTTGCCAGTTGTAAGACCTGGGTTCGAACCCAGAATAAGAATAAGAAGTTTATTCGCTCAAATATGTGTATGCACACAGAATTGAATATAATACATGCTTGCAATATCTTAAAATTAGATTGGTACATGACATTTTTTTTTATTCAGAATAGACGCAAGTTTGACCACCATCTCACCTGATGGTAAGCGATGATGTGGTCGAATATGGAGCACGCTTACCTAGAAGTAACCTATTCACTCTTGACTTAAAGACTCCCAAGTTACAGCGATCAGGAAACACAGACTCCGGCAGGGAATTCCACTCCTTAGCCATACGCACAATGAAAGTATTCCCAAAACGTTGCCATTTATTTGTGTAAGGTGGAGAAAAGCATCGTAACGAAGTCGGCATGTCTTGAGGCCGTAAATCCGGAGACATGCGAACTCCACCAGCCGACACTAGACCCGTGTGGTGGATTACGGCCCATTACATTTCGTAGAGCGGAGACCTGTTTGTGATTCGAGTTAAACATGATTTTCTGTCAGTTTGGGTGCTTTTTGCGGCCTACCCAAACGTCCATACCTTGGTATTGTTCGTCAAATCGTTAGGCTCAATTTACACCGCCGCGGAATGGAATGAAAGCGACTTTTTGCAACGAAATTGTACATAGCATAATGAACTTTATGTCAATTGTATAACATACAAACTAAATAGGAGCCAAAAATTCTCGAGAATGCGCGAGGATTCCCCGGAAGACGCGCGACCTTTTTTGGGCTCCTATTTAGTTTGTATGTTATACGATTGACATAAAGTTAGTCGCTTCCATTTCATTCCGCGACGAGTAAATTGAGCCTTAAGCTCCTTGTTCTAAATTGAGATATACGTCATCTGACAAATGCTTGCACTGTATGGAAAGGCCCACTTAAATCTGTGATCAACTTTCTTCAAAAGATCGCCTCAGACTGAAACCTACAAGGTTCCCATATAATTAAACCAGTATAGATTGTAAGGAGTTTAAAAGAGACGGACCCCTGAGTTTGTTTCGGTGTTTCTTTTCAGGGTAGTCAGTTAGCAAACACCGGCCTCATCTAGTTAATATTTACGAATAAAATGACTTGTAAAAGTGTTACTAAATAACCAATTTGCAAAATAAAGATCATTTATCATTTATGTGCCCCAGCAATGGAAACGTTATAAGCTGAAATTATGCCTTCTTATGTGTTTTTATATTGAACTAGCAGCCGCCCGTGGCTTCGCTCCTGTGGACTCCCGCTTTATCACGGTAATAGTATATTTTGATACAAGTGGAGAAAGTTTGTTATAGCGGCCGAGGCGGAGTTACGCCCGAGTCGCAAGGCGAGGCGTTATGTGGCCGAGTACTGCAGTAACAAATGTCCACGTGTATCAAACGACGTTTTTCAATACACTTTCAAAGAAATAAAATAATAGAATTATTTCAAAATTGTTCTCATCAAAACCTAAATTCGACATACTCACGCAAAAAACACAATTTAAGATTTAATTTACTTTTTCCCTGCGCTTTACCTTCACGGGTTAAAGGAGAAGCAAAGGTATGAACTCGCAAAACAGTCTGATATTATAATTTTTCTTTTATTTTTTTATTTAGAACACAAATAAATGTTAATTTGTTGCTAAAAGCAAAATTATTTTATAAATAATAATGTTTATTTCTGATATTCTGTTCATTAATACAAATTTAATTTTTATCAAATATAAACCCTTAAAAACATGCGCCGCTTTGCTGTGACAAAAAAAAAACAATCACCGCCGAATACAGGGAATTGAATAGTTGTTTAATGTTATCTGTGGCAAAATCTGGAATGGAAAAACCAAAGAGTATGTAAAACCTAACGGAATAACCTCGTGTGTGATAGTAGTGCTTATATCCTTAGTAGTGCTTATGCCGTAGTGCGATAAAAGTCAGTTTTCGAGGAAGTTTATTGAAAAAACATTACCCTCCTTCTTATATAACCGGATAACGCTAACGAACGATTAATGAGATACACAGGCCCGAAATGTAAGGGCAACTGAGGGAACTTGGTGAGTTTTTAGTCAGTAGAAGTCTGACTCTACCTTCCGCTCCACCTAGAGTGGAAGAAGTCATTTTATATTATTCCCAACAAAAATAAAAATGTGAACCCATGTACAAGTAGGTTTTCTTACTTAGTCTGTTCATTCAAGGGGCCTGACAGGGCTATTACCAGCTGGAGTTGCGATAATGATCTAAAGAGATACCGTAGCCACGGAACGTAAGGGCAGCTGAAGGAACAGGGTGGGTTTTTAGTCAGTAGAAGTCTGACACTGTGTCCCGCTCCACCCAGAGCGGGAGAAGTCATTTGATGATTTTCCTACTCGAAAAAAGGTAACTTTATTACTAGATATTTTGTATACTTATACCATTAGCAAAAAAGAAAAAATATACGAGCAGCCCGTTGCAGTGATGCATCCGGTGTATCTTGGCAATTTGTGTCGTGAACACAGCGGTTTTATTTACATCATGATAGTGACAACTCACGAGTGAAATTCATCGCCTCTGAGCTGCACAGATGCTTTCAAGATGTTAGTACCTCAAATAATCACCTAAACTAATAAGTCATTAGATTTATTTCGATGTTGAATATTTTCAGTATACATTGCCTTTTGTGAATTCACTGCAAGTGTTATTACTGTATCATACACACAATTACACGTCTCTTGCCGACTAAACTTGAGGTTAAATCGCTAGAGGAATCCCACAAACACAAAGAAAACTCGCAAACACAACAACCAAATATCTTAGAATTTTAAAATACGTCTAGAGATATAATAATGTCAACAATATTGAAGTATGTGTTCGTTATTTCAAAATAAATGTCTTTTCTCATAATAATATGCTTAAAACAAAAAATTTGACAGACCTGTTGGTCTAGTGGTCAGTGGCCCTGACTGCTATGCACAAGGTCGTGGGTTCAATTCCCACCCAGGGCAAATGTTTGTGTTATGAGCACGATCATTTATTCTTTGTCTGGGTATAATTTATCTATAATATGTATGTATTTAGAAATATACAGTCAAACCTGGATAAGCGAGAGTTCAAGGGAGCACAATCTCATTCTCGCTTATAGAGGTTTCTCACTAACCCGAGTTTCTCGCTAATGCAGGTACATGGGTAGCGTTTCTCTCATATAGGGGTACGCAGCAATAACAAGTCACAGCAAGTACGAATGTAGTAAATACATATGTATATATATTTCTAAATGCTTACGAAAACAAAACAAAAATTCATGTACTATGTATGTAATTTTATTTTATTTAGAACTTATTTGCATTCAAAAAAATCCGTCAATTTCGTTTAGGTTTCTGTTTTTGTATTTTGAATGTTTTTTTCTAACTCATAAATTTTGTCGAATATTGTTTGATCAACAACCACCGCGTATTCAAAGTACTGATGCACCGTCTCCAACGCATTTAAAGCTATTTGAATGATCTTTATTTCTGTTTCCGGAATCTGTGCCGCAATTGATAACTATAAACTGAGTAAGTCCGACAAACAGGACGGTACACAGGCACACGTGTCAATTTGAAAAGAATGCGATAAAATAACAACATTATTTAGTTCCACGAAATAGAATAGGTACAATATTGACGAGAATACAAAAACAATGGTAGGAAGTTCCACGAAAGTTAAGAATGAGTCATAAAATAGCACATATTTTTGTAAATAAAGCTCGACTGTCGCTTATAGAGGTATAGATAAGTAGCAGTCTCACTTACGGAGGTCTATGAGGGAAAAACGACTCTCTCTTACAGAGGTTTCTGTTTCTCGCTAATAGAGGTTTTGGGAGCTTAAAATGATGGGTCCTGGCTATTACTCTAACTTATAGAGTTTTCTCACTTATCCAGTTCTCACTTAGCCAGGTTTGACTGTATATGTATGTTTATCAGTTGTCTAGTACTTATGAGTACTAGACAACTGATTAACATACATACATATACAGCTTGTGCCATGGCACAAGCTCTGCTTAGTATGGGACTAGATGGCGTTGTGTCAAAGTTGTGGAATATAATTATAATTATTTATTAAAAAAAATTGTATGTGTTTCTGTTTGTCCGGGCTAATCTCTGGAACGGCTGAACCGATTTTAACTTTCACTAGATAATTAAGAGGTTATGGTGCAACCTAATATGCTATTTTTGTGCTGAACTCAGAATTGACTACTACTCAATAAATTTGCATAAAAGTACAATAGTTACATAATAATAACGCACTCGTATAATATTTAAAAAAATCTGCAGGTTTTCCTCTTAATATCGAAATAAAAGGAAAACCAGCAGATTTTGTCAGTAATTGCCTATAATTTTTATTACTCATCCAATTTTCCCGTGTAACTATGATGGAAATCGTGTCATTAACCGTTTCCCTGAATCTCTTTACGACCGTCATCTCTGCGGAAAAATTACCACGATTTTGGCACTAAATTATAAATGCGGCCGACACGAAGTTATCGAGATAAAAACTTGAGCCAAATGTTTACGGAAAACGTAAAGAGGTGAATACTATAAAGTTTGTGACACATTGTCTTTGATGTTATTATGTTGAACGAAGAGGAAGAGGTAAATACCCTACCTACAGAGCACAGAGATACCAACAGACAAAGTCCATGTACTTGCGGAAAGAGCTTTTTTTTTTTTTTTTTAACGTGGTAAAATTATCAAATAAGTCCTCCCACTCCGGGCAGGGTGGGAGGGACTGTCAGACTTTTACTGACTAAAATCCACGGTGTTCCTTCAATAACCCTTTACATACCGGGGCCACGGTAACGGGATGAGTCCCACGACCCCGGCAGGCTTCGGCCCTCTGCAGAGGGGGCCTCGTCATGTTGCTGACGCTCTTTGAGGCGCGCGTGGAACACGACGCGCCGTCGACCCGGGCATGGTCCATGGTCGGACAGCGAGTTGCCCTTTACTCGCTGTCCGCATGCCCGCACCTACGGTGGCCGGAGATCGTCGGCCGACGTCCGACGCCGTGGGCGTCTACCACTGCGGCTGGGCTGGAGGGAGGACGCCATCCTCTCCCTCTCGCGGCCCGCCTCCTCCTTCGGAAGCATGACTGCTTCGCAGAAGGAGGTGACCGCTTCCCACTCCCTCTCGCCCCGCAGCATGGCCTCGACCAATGCCGGGCGCGAGAGGTCTCCGCCTATCGCCGCCGTGAGGACACGTCGGTGCTCTGCCCAGGCGGGGCAGTCTTGCACCGTGTGCTCTACGGTGTCCTCAGGGCGACCCTCGCAGTGGTGACACCCAGACGTTTCCTCCTTTCCCATCAGACACAGGTACCTCCCGAAACTTCCGTGTCCGGTGAGGACCTGCGTCATGCGGTAGGTCAGGACGCCGTGACGCCGATCTAGCCACTCCTCAAAGAGGGGTCTTACCGCCGCAATTGCGGCGTGCCCGGCCGTCGGTTGCGACAGTCGTTCCCTCCATACTGCCCTGAGATCGCGCCGGAGCTCTTCCCGCCGCGCCTCGACTTCTCGAGGCAGCGGGGATACGCCCCGGCGCTGCGCCTCCACGCGCCATTCATAGACGCGCTGGAGGGCAGTCGCCTCCAGATCCCAGGGCAGCAATCCGGCAAGGAGGTTGGCCGATTCGCCGGCGATCGTGCGGTATCCCCGGATCATTCGGATAGCCATGACCCTCTGGCATGTGACCAACTTTAGTGGTCGCGTCCGGATGCACAGGGCCCACACTGGGGACCCGTAGAGGGCCATGGACCGCACGACGCCGGCGTACAGCCTTCGGCAGGAGGCGTTTGGCCCGCTGAGATTAGGCAGGAGTCGCCTGAAGGCGGCTGCTGCCCGGTTCAGCTTTGGGGCCAAACTCAGGAAGTGCTCCCTGAAGTTCCACCGGCTGTCGAGGACGAGTCCCAGGTACTTCATCGTCCTCCCGACGCCGATGCGAACCCCCTCCACCGTTATGTGGGACTCGGACCGTGGCGCGTTCCGGCTGCCATGAAAGCACATGGCCTCGGTCCTGTGCAGCGCCACGTCGAGTCCCAACTGCCGGATCCTATGAACGACTGTCGCAACCGCTTGCGTCGCCAGGTCGGCCGCCGCCTGGTGCGACTCTCCCTGCGCCAGGACGAGCGTGTCGTCAGCGTAACATACTACGCTGACGCCGTCAGGGAGGTCGCCGCGCAGCACCCAGTCGTATCCGATGTTCCACAAGGGCGGCCCCAAGACCGATCCCTGTGGGACACCGCACGACATCTCTCGCCGGTTCCACTCTCCCCGGTGACCGGGGTAGATGACGGCTCTGTCCGTCAAGTAGTCCTCGACTATGCGACGGAGGTAGGTCGGCACCCGGTGATATCGGAGTGCCTCCCTGATGCAACTCCAGGGCAGGGTGTTGAAGGCGTTGGTGATGTCCAAAGACACCGCCAAGACGACCCTGCCCCGGGATACCGCGTCCCCCGTCGTGAGGGCTCTCACGCGCATGACGGCATCCACCGTCGAGCGCCCCTTGCGGAAGCCAAACTGGCACTCCGCAAGATCCGGGCCCACCCGATTCAGGTGCCCGAGGAGGCGGTCTGCAACTACTCTTTCCAAGAGCTTGCCCGCCTCGTCGAGCAGCACGATGGGCCGGAATGCGGACGGAGAGTCCGCAGGGCGCCCGGCTTTCTGGATCAGGACCAGCTTTCCCGTCTTCCAGCGAAGCGGAAACTGGCCCCTCTCCAGGCATGCGCTAAAGAGCCCCCCTAGTCGAGGCCCGAGAGTCTCCGAGGCCAGGACCCACGCTTTCCCTGGCAAGCCGTCGGGTCCTGGGGCGGTATTTTTGGCCTTGAGCCGTTGTACCGCCACTCTCAAGTCTACCTCGGTCACCTCTGGAGCGTCGACGTCGTCGTCGCTGTGGTCCGCGTTTGCGCCAGCTTCAGGTTCCGTCGGAGACGGAGCCATGGGCGGGGGAGCGTGCTCCCCTCGCGATGGGAACAGGGCGCTCACCACGTCCTCCAAGAACTGAGACTGGAGACTCTGCGTTAACGGGGGAGCCCAGGGGCGGAGCTTTTCTCGCACCCACTTGTATGGGCGGCCCCATGGGTCCCCGTCCAGAGTCGCCAGCATCTCCTCCCGGGCCAGTTCCTTGGCCCGCCAGATCTCGTCTCGGAGGACGGCCTTCGCTGCCCTGTAGCCCTCGTACAGCTCCGCCTCTACAGTCGCCGCATCCGAAGGTCGGGTGCGGCGCCTGCGGAACCTGGTGTACCGGCGTCGCGCCGCAACGCACGCTTCACGCAGCGCTGCTAGCTCACTCGACCACCAGTACAGCTGACGCCGGGCGCGTCCTTGCCGGACCCGGGGCATGGCCACGTCGCAGATCTCCGACATGGCCTCCCGGAACCACTCCGCCTCGTCGTTTATGTCGGCAGGCCTGTCCGGGGGTGACCCCCAGGCCTGCACGATCGAGGCTTCCAGGAATAGCTCTCGGTCCATCTGCTTCAGCGCCCATCGCGGACCACTCAGGTCCCGTCGGACCGGCGCGTCTGGGGTCTGGGCGGAGACGTCGAACCGGATATACCGGTGGTCGAAATAGGTCTCCACCTCCTCCACAACGCGCCAGTCGGTGACGCGCGGTGACAGGCTGGGGGTGGCGAACGTAACGTCCACCACCGACTCGCCCGTAAACCGCACGCACGTAGGGACAGAACCCCGGTTCTCGATCACCAGACCCTGCGCACGGGCCCAGTGCTCGAGCATCCTGCCCCGCCCATGGTCCATGGACCGGGAACCCGAAGCCGGATTTTTGGCATTGAAGTCTCCGAGGACGAGGGCGGGGAGGGAACCGAGGGCGACGATGACGTCTCCCAGCTCCGTTAGGGAGTTCTGGAACTCGGCGAGAGTTCGGTTCGGGGAGAAATAAACGCCTACCACAGCGATCTCCCCGAACCGTGCTGCGACGATCCCACGCCCTCTCTTGACGCGATCGAGGGGCGGGGTACCGGCAGCGGCCGACGAAACGAGGGTCACCGAGCCGTCTAAGTCCGCCACCCAGTCATTCCTGGGCAGGACAAAATACGGCTCGGCGACCACGGCGACGTTGATCAACCACTGCGCCATGCTCTGGAGCAAAAGTTCCTGAGCAGCGGCGCAGTGGTTGATGTTCGCCTGGAGGAAGCGCAATGGGGCCATTAATCGGGATCCATTGCAGCCTCCTCCAGGGCCCCTCGCGGGGGTTTGGCCACGACTTCGCCGACGACGGCGGCAGTAGTGACGGCGGCGGCGGCGGCGGCTGTGGCGGTGACGGCGGCGGCAGAGGGCCTACCTCTGCGCCTGGCCTTGGTGGGTGGGGCGCAGGACTTGCCCCCAGCCCGGTGATCGGCCTGCTTGCCAACCGCCTCACATGCGAAGCAGTGAGGCGGGGCGGAGCACGAGCCGGCCTTGTGACCGGGCTGACCGCAGCGGAAGCACCTATCGCTGCGGTCTACCTACGAGGTGCACACGCATGCCGCATGGTTGCCCACTTGGCAGCGGAAGCACCTCAGGGGTCTGGGGTCCAGGATTTTCACCTGCGCAGACACCCAACCAACCAGGAGCCTTCGGCCCTCCTGGATCTTTTTGGCCGCCGGGACGGGGCAGCTAACCGTAATGGTTTGCGTCCCCGTGAAGCCAGGACGCAGGGCGCCCGCCCTCACCTGATCGGGAGGGCACTCCCCAGTCCTGGCTACGGCGGCCACCACTTCCTCGGCCGTCACGGAGTCATCCAGACCCAATATGCGCATGTCTGCGCGCTTGGTGGGTCTGGAGACTCGGGCCTCCTCCGCATTTAAGGACGCTCTGAGCCGTTCGGCCAGAGCGTCAGCGGTAGGGCCACTGCCGCGCCGGGGATCTCCAACATCCGAGCCCCCGTCGCAGTGACCCGGTGACGGAGGCCACCGGTGATGCCGAGCTCCGTGATGTCTATCACCTGCCGCGCCTTCGCGAGCACGTCGCGGTACGACACGCCCCTCTTCACCGCGTCCGGCTGCAGTGTGATCACTACAGCCGTGGTCTTGGGGGCGCGCAGTCGCGCCGCGGCTTCTCGCCGCCGCCGTCTCTCCCTACGCCGCGAGGACCTGGCTGCGCCAGCAGCCTTCCTCTTCTCCCCGGCCACTTGCCAGTCGGCGCCGGCCGGAGGAGTCTTTTGAGGAGGCTGCTGGGACGGCTGGTTCCCGGCCTGGGCCTTCTTCTTTTTGGCCGCCTGCTTCGGCCCCGCAGGTGTCGGGGTCGGAGGCGGCTTTGATGGGCCCGATTTCGGCTTGGCCGGGGCCGTCTTTGCCCTGGCAGGGGCCGCCGTCACTGGTGCCGTCCGCACCGTGGCCGTCTTCGCCTGAGGCGGCCTCGTCGTCGTCTGGGGAGGCATGGACGCGGCCGCAGCCGCGTACGAAGTCGCCGCCAGCGGGGGTCGCAGCACGCGGCTCTCCAATACGGAGAACCGCTGCTGGAAGGCGGCCAGCTCCTGTCGCACCAGGTCGAGAACCGAGTCCTCCGCTGGTGTGGGCTGGCCTTTCTCCTTTTGGCCCCGCGGCGGCGCATTCCACTGGCCGCCTCCCCGGGTTGCGGCCAGGTCCGCCTTGAGGGCGGCGTTCTCCCTCTGGAGAGCCTCTATGGCGGCAGTCAGGCGGGTGACCTCCGGCCGCAGATCGGACATATCGTCCCTTGCAGCCGGTGCCCCGCCGTAAGTCCGCGTGGCCGCCAGGATGGAGGCCGTGGCTTCGCCGATCGCGTCCTCCTTGCTCTTGCGGTTGCGCTTCCGCGAGATGGTGCGGATGGCAGCCGCCACGGCCTCTTCTAGTTTGGCCTCGCTCGAGGCCAGACCAGTGTTGGGCTCTCCAGAGGGAGGCCCCCTCCCCGAGGTCTTGCCTCGGCCTTTACCCCGCACGCTAGTGGGGATCTTGCGGGCCGAGACAAGCCCCTCCTCCGACGACGACTCGTCGTTGCGGGGGCGCTTGAGGAACTCCTTCCTCCTGTCGGCGCCCCCCTCGTCACTCCTGACTGCGCTCCCAGAGATTAAGCTCTGGAAGCTCTCGGCGTCTGATGCCGAGTCGGTCTCCGACCCGAGCACCAGCGCCCCCTTCCTCCGCAGAGCGGCGCTCTGCGCTCGCTCAACGTTCGGTGCCGGTGAGGTGGACGTGCTGGACAAGTCCAGCGACTCCACCTCACGGGCACGTGAGCCTCCCTGGCTCAATGCGGCGACTGCCGGGGTAAATTTGGGGTAAAAGTTGTCGCTGTCCCCCCCAGAATACGACGGGACTGACCGGACGTGTCCGGTGCGGGACTCCCCAGCTGCGGAGCAGCTGGGACCCGCCTGGGTAGTTTTTACTAGAACTTTGTCTGCCATTTTTTTTGTTACTTTTTTAGTGAGGTGAGTTCCTCCGACCCTATCTCCCATTTCCCCTCCCCTGGTTCACTTCACGGTTACGTCTAAAGATTAGACGCATACCGGAAGTGAACCTTTCCTCCCCCTTGACCCGATCTCTGAGACCGGGCCCCGCGCCGTCTAGAAGCTCGAGCTAGCTGCTCGATCCTCCAGGCGGCGCGCCTTTCCCCCGGTGTGTCCTTCTTGGTCTGGTTTCTCCCTCTGGGCCCGTCCGGCATGAGTGCCTCTACCGGCATGGCCCCAGAGATCATCGAAACACGCAAGCCCCACCACGACGACAACGTGGGGACACAGTTGGTGGGGTGCGGAAAGAGCTAGGAACTGCTTTTATACAAAGTTCATGTACTTTTTAGGTTTCGTGGTCCACGAAGAAGTCTCTACGTGTAGCGTAGCCTGTTTGTTCTTTTAATCGAACTTCTTTGAACCGAACCAATCGCTCTGTGCATTACGAACAAGTCACACTCAAGATCTGAAGCGACTGACTAATTCTTCTTTCGCGGTTAAAGGACTCAGCCTGCTTGGCTCACGACCACTTTCCAACCGGAATTCAGCGTCAAGCAGTTTACTGTGTTTCTTCGATGCTTGGAGTCCCAGTACCTTTTTGGGTAACTCTGAATATAAATCGGAATATTATGCTCTATATCTTTTAACAAATTAGGTATATTATCACTCGTTTATCAAAAGAAGGAGATGAAATCCTGTTCGCTGCAGTCTTCAAGATAATGTTGCGGTTGCCAAGGAATCTTATCAAAAATCAGGCAAATCAGGGATTATTTTTTGCGAATGATAGCATGAAATCATCACTGTGAAATAGCGCGAACATCCTTGATGCACTACAGAAATGAGACAACAACATTGGGCAACAAGAAACTAAAAATATACAGATAAAGCATGTCGCGTTAATATATACGGCAAATTCGAATTTTGACAGCAAGCGTTTTTTCGCCGTTTCGCCTTACAAATCATTTTCTATTAGAGCTTTTACTTCTCAGTGCATATTGAACACGACATACCCTAAATATATAAATAATAGTTTAGCTCAGACATAATGTATTTATCTATTGGTGAAAGAATATTCAAAATCGGTTCAAGACATCCAGAGATTAATTACCACAAACTTTTAGCATAGATGATATTTCTTGTCGCTACCAGTTGTGATCCCAACTCTATAACAAATGCCTATTCCATATATTCGTATTTTGGCATCCAAAAGCCTGCTACGCTACATAATATAGTACATATACTCCAAGCTTTATCATAATTTTTTGGTACTTAATAATTCCATTGTTAGTCACAGTGTCGCGTGGCCGCGTTCTGGTTTCATGAAAAACTATTATTATCGCCATATATAACCAAAAAAACATGTCTCTTCTTTTCCTTGTCACATCATAGTCATCTGTTTTTAGGAAATCCCCATGGTGGGTGGGAAAACCTGATATCTGTCATTTAATTTGCACAGATAAGTGTAAAGACGGGCAATGGAAGTAAATCTTACAGCCTAATTACTTACAACGTGATTTAGAACACCGATAAAATTTCGGAGACGTTTTGATCGATGAATTAGATCAAGAGTGAGATGAAAGAGCTCATTAAATAAAACTAGACAATGTTTTTAGTTTGCAAAATTAAAGCGACAAGAGCTTTGGGCGGAGCATCTATCTTATTGGAAGAGATTCAAAGAGACCTAGTTGTGCGAACAAAAGCAGACAGACTCGAAACTAGTGCGTGTATTTAAAGGATTCTAAGAAAAAATCGCTCGTATGTCGTTGTTTCTAGTGCTTATTTCTAGAACTTGTTACACCTAAGTAATTTATTTTTAACATTGTATTGGCTTCGTGTTAAATTTAACGTTTCTACCAACGCATTGTGCATTGTAGCATTTAATTTTGTGCACGTATTTATTTTACAACAGAAACAGTGTGCTGATACGTTCGTTTGTAACATTTGAAACTCGTTGACATGTTTATGTTATTGAACAAGTAACGAATTGTGATTTAGATCAAAAGCTTATAACATATCTGCGTTATTATAAGATGCATTACAAGGATACCAATGAACTGGTACGTAACAATAATACTGCAAGTATCACGATCTATTTTCCAACTGTAACATTATTTAGGTTAATCTGATGTAATATTTTATTTTGGCAAGATAGATCCGGTCAGTACTCATTAGAAAATGTCGTAAATCTAAGATTTGATAATAATCTAGAAAAATATTACAAATTTGTGGCAAAGGAGCCACCTACTTGCAAGCGACGTTGATGTATGAAAAGATGAACAAGAAAAAGATGTAAATGAATTGAAATTTAACTAGATTAAGTGAAGAGAGTCATTCTGAAATAATCTATTCTGTATTCTAGATCGGTATTCAATCATAAATCTTGTTTTAAATCTGGATTAGTATCAAATCTCTCGAATCAAACCTAGTGTTAAAGATTTTAACACGATTTCACAAAGTTTAACGCCAGAACAGCAAATCAAAAATGCCCTCCTAACATCTCACTTATAATCAAAAATAGGAAAGCAAAAGTAATTCTACATTTAAGGAAAAGTACTAGCCGCATCCGCTCTATTTGTTATACATAAATAACGGATGATCCTCATTCTACCCTTTATATGGCGGGAATCCATAAATTAACTCCCTGCCAAATTTCATTTTCATAAGGCAAATAGTTTTCAAGATAACGTGGTCAGTGTGTGATTTTTGTCAGCCACGTCAAGAATACACGACTAAGGAGGAATGTGACTGTCTTAAGTATGAACCTTTCGCTTCTATACATTGATAATACACACACTTAGTAGTCGCCCAGTGGTTGAGATTTCATTCAAGCATATAAATTTTACCTGTGCCAAATCCTCTTGATACTTTGAGCCTTGAACATCGACGACGAGTTACAAGTCTATCGGTTTTCTATCGGTTAGGTACATTTCGGGGAGTGTGCGATGGAATTACATAATATAATTCCGCCAAGCCCGTTCCATCATCGGTCTACAAGACAAACGGCAATGCACCATCGTTACATGGTGGACATCCCACCCATACGCACAAAACGTTTTGGGAATACTTTCATTGTGCGTAGGGCTAAGGAGTGGAATTCCTTACCGGAGTCTGTGTTTCTCGATAGCTATAACCTATATATTTAAGTCACGAGTGAATAGGTTACTTTTAGTTAAGCGTGCTCCATCTTCGACCACATCATCACTTACCATCAGGTGAGATGGTGGTCAAACGCGAACCTATTATCAATAAAAAAAAAAAAACTTATTAAAAGAGAGATAGATTACAAACGAGATATTATATCTATAACAATTTTTTAAATCCTCCATGTAAGCTCGAGCACAGTATTTACCTAGCTATTTACAGCATCTTGAACAGACTTCAGCCAGTGGGGCGCCTACTTACATAAACACACGGAACGATTGCGATTACGTACAGTAGGTAAACATCAGAGGTTGCATCAGTGTCGGTGGCAGTGCTGAGTGATGTGACAAGAGCGTCACTTAGAGCTGAAATACCCAAATTATTGGCAGACGACGGACTTTTGAAAGCTATTATTCAATTCGGACAAATATCTAGACAAATCCATAAAGAAGTTTTGTGACCGACTTTTACGTCTGAAGGATGATCCAATGATAAATGGAGGGCAGGAGAATGATAATCGTGCCTCATTATAAGATCTGAGGGCACGGCAGTGCCCCCGCCAAGTCGAGCAAAAAAGCGGCACGACCGTACCATTCTTTTCTCGAAGCAATTCAGGCCATTTTCGACCCCCTATAACTTCGTTGTGGATAAAACTAGAAGCCTGAATTTTCAGTAACCAAACAGGCATTGTATAAACATGGTATATTTCAAATTTCATTCAATTTGAACCAGTAGTTTAAGAATTATAACGAGTCAAAATTCTTTAATTTTGTTAATTTTGTCACTCACTGACTGACCGATCATCAATAATAAAAATCTTTACCGTTTTAAATAAATAGATAGACTTGGCAATCGCAATAAACAATTTAATTAATATATGTATTACTTGTGAGATATATTGTGTTTTCATGCGATGGCCGAGTCAATCTATTTATTTAAAACGGTAAAGATTTTTAATATTGATATGGTCACTGTAAGATGTCGTTAGGTTGGATAATTACGTAACAACTTAAGACAGAAGGTCCCTTAAGTAGGGACTGAATAAATTAATAACCGACTTGGTATTACATGGATCTCACAACTTTTTACGGTAGAACAACTAAGTTGCGAGACTTGGTTTTTTGACAAGTATTGTTTTTTATGGGATACTATTTATTTAAAGAGAATTAGTAATGTGGGTAGAATTCACATTACCCATTAACCCCTCCAACATTCCTTCATTTAGTCTCTTAAATTTGCAATGACCTATAAACAAGTCCCTAAATAAGTAAATAAATATTTGTATTACTTGTGAAAATAAAAACAAAATCCTCCATACATAGACACAATATGCACTAACATCACTGCCCCAAAAATAGCATACGCAAAAAAATTATTCGAGTAATTTATTCTTGAACTAGCTTGTGCCAGCGGCTTTGCCCGCGTGGGAAGTTTTTCCCGTGTAAATCCCGATCCCGTGGGAATTTCGCAAAATCCTTTCTTAGCGGATGCCTACGTCATAACATCTATCTGCATGCCAAATTTCAGCCCGATCCGTCCAGTGGTTTGATAGATCACTATGTCAGTCAGTCAGTCAGTCACCTTTGAGTTTTATTTAGATTCAGTTTTCACGCGCGATGGCTTATTATTAGCGTATTTCATGTATAACTTTGGTGTTTCTATACCGATATATATGATTCTTTTTTATGGAATAGTTAATAAAGTTAACTTTTCCAATTAGGGGTGGCTGAGAGTGTTATAAACGTAAGAGTAGACAAATATTATAATCAGAAAGCTTCGAACTGCTAAGCTATCGGGAGTTACACGTGTTATTGTGAGTCAACCATAAAAGATAGACATAATTATGCAGTCGTGGGATATTTTTTATATAATTTTAAGGAGAACATTTCTGTCATGAAATGATTTCTATGTAGCTTTAACCATAAAGGTTGCACACGCGACGGAAGCTTAAAAAATGGAGTAACTTCTCCCGTTTTCCCAACATTTCCCTTCACTGCTCTGCTCCTATTGATTGTAGCGTGATGAAAAGTATACTATAACCAGCTCAGGAGTATGAAAAATAATTGTACCAAGTTTCGTTAAAATCCGTCGAGTAGTTTTTGTTTCTATAACGGTTATACAGACAGACAGACAGACAGACAGACAGACGGACAGACAGACAAAAATTTTACTGATTGCATTTTTGGCATCAGTATCGATTGCTAATCACCCCCTGATAGTTATTTTGGAAATATATTTCATGTACAGAATTGACCTCTCTACAGATTTATTATAAGTATAGAAGATATTAAGAGTGATAGTATGTTACGAGTCTGACATATAACTTAAAATAAATGCTTTCTATTTTTATTTATCTTATTTTAACACCAGTACATTCGCACGGGGTGTAGGATCTCAGTATTAAACTTATTTTTATCTAGCCTTTTCAGAATGCGGGAATCGTATTAAATGTCATGTACGTACATCGTGTTTATAATATAATTTCCTACATGTAAGTACCTACATTTATCTTACAGTGAACTATGGCTTTACCAATCTTCACAAGCTCCTTAAGATTCTAAGTTGAGCTACGCGATATTTGACAAATGCATGCACTGTTTGGACGGGCCTGCTCAAATCTGTGTTATTCCGTCCTTTAAAGGGCGCCACAGGCATAAACCTACATGGCTCTCATATGATTTGATCACTACAGATTGTATGGACTTTAAAAGAGACGTTGACCTCTGAGTTTGTTTCAGTATTTCTTCTCAGAGTAGTCAGTTAGGAAACACTGGCCTCATTCGATTCCCACCCAGGACAAATGTTTGTGTGATGAGCACGATCATTTGTTCTTTGTCTGGTGCAATTTATCTGTAATATGTATATATTTAGAAATATATATGTATGTTTATCAGTTGTCTAGTACTCATACCACAAGCTCTGCTTAGTTTGGGACTAGATGGCGTTGGGTGAAAGTTGTGACAAAAAAAAATGTCGTACACTAATATTTACAAAAAAAAATGACGTGTAAAAGTGTTATTTATAACCCATTTGCAAAATAAACATTATTATTTCATTTCATTATTTCACAAGTAGTTATACCAGTATCAGCGGGACTTATACATGCGCAAGAGCACAACTCGCCTCCATGTCAAGTCTAAATCTTTCACGACATCTACGCGAGAGTCTCTTTGTTTTCCAAAATTAATACTTGCTGAAGCGAAAACAAACCTCTATTGTGTCAGCTTTCGCTCCGCTGCTATACTGCACAACTGACAGAGTACCCACTAAATGTACTGACTGATTTAAGTGCGCAATAATCCTTTGTGAAAGCGCTGCTCGTAATGTTTTCTTGGAAAAGGAATATATGTTTCGTTTTATTATTATGGGCTGTGTTATTAGAGTTGTTCGTAGGAAGTTAGGTGAGAACTATAAATGTGGTGTCATGTGAGAGATGCTAAATGGTGGTGACTGCACCAGACAATCTGCCAATAGAAGGATATAGCTAAAACCTGGGGGTCTTTAAGTCAAAACTGAATAGGTTACTTTTAGGTAAGCATGCTCCATCTTCGACCACATCATCACTTACCATCAGGTGAGATGGTGATCAAAGGTTCCTCCCGCCATCTTTTTTTATTGATACTAGGCACATGCATAAAAAAAGATGGCGGGAGATCGTGTGGACAACTATGCCCATCTCTACCACAGACGCGGGCGCCTCTACGTGACCACGATCGCTCTGCCAAGAGCGAAACAAACGAGAAGAAGAGTAGGCGGACTGATTGGATATGCTTAAGCCAGTGCGGAGGGGTATTATTTTAGACATGGAAGATACGAATCTGGATCTGTACAATAACGAAATATATAAATTACACAGGCCGACAAAATTTTTAACCAGAAACCAAGCTATATATTTCCGAAGGTTTTCGATGCGCTGAATCCAAATCTGTCCTGAGGATTGCTCTATCACGACAGGTTTCTTAGATATCCTAATCGAACCCTAAATATATATAAGATTAAAATATAACTAACTAAATATATATATTAGACCATCGGAAACCTTCGGAAATGTATAGTCTAGTTTCTGGTAAAGAAGTTTGGTTAAATTTTGTTTGCCTGTGTTATTTGGGACAAATTTGTTAAAATTAATAACAGTAAAAACTTAAAAAAGAACCTTGCAAGACCAAAAAGGCTATTCTTCTAATGTCAGTGAATACTGCCGTCTATACAAATTAATAAAATTTGAGTGTCCGTCTGTGATTACAAAAAAAAATGTGTTTTCAAGTGCTTCTTTTACTTACACGATACTAAAATACAACCAAAAATTTTTCAATGTTTGTCTATATCTCTTTCTGTTTATCTAGGCGTATCCTTGGAACGTTTGTACTATGTGAATATATGGGAACTTACAACGTAAGATAAGAGAGGTTGGAGGGCAATATATAGGGTTCTTTTTCCAGAATTCCCACGGGATCCGAATTTACGCGGGAAAAACCGAGTAGGTAATATTGATTCCCATGCGAACGAAGACGCGTGTACAGCTAGTATCTAATATATAAAAACCTAAAATCATACAGCATGTGATGCGGATATTTTCATTAATGATTATTTTACTGATAATAATAGGCTTGCATTTCAACCTGTTCACTCTTGACATGAAGATCCCCAGGTTATAGCTATCAGGAAACACAGACTCCGTCAGGTAATTCCACTCCTTAGCCGTACCTACGCATATAAGAAAGTACATAATATGTACATTGAATGATACGATTCATTTGACACCTACATACATTTTATGATACGATCCAGTCAGAATAAATTTTGTAGGTCAGTGTGATTTACATACCTTATTATAAGCTGTGAAAACTCTCACTCTTCTTTTCCTGGAGTGTCATTTAAAAACGTTAAGTAATGACAGCCTCAATCGACTGTTACGACTGCTGTGATAAAAGACAGTTCCATTACAGTGGTATTTTCAACCCGACTCCCACAAGGCTGAAACCAGGGTAATGTTCTTCAGTCGACGAACGGACAGCTCTAAAGTTAGGTATATAGTCACCTTTGCTTAATGTTTTGAAAATTCATGTAACGTATTTATTAGTTTATTATTTTAGCATATATATATATGTATATATGTATTTTTTATAACATATATATTATATGTATATTGATAATTATTGACATTTTATTTACTTGTACATCTACCACATTTTGGTATTTTTAACCCAAAGGTTGACTGGTAGAGAATGCCTTGTTGCATTAAGTCCGCCCATGTACCACTATTGTACATAAAGTTTAAATAAATAAATACTTACCTCATTAATGTTGTTAGATAGACAAACTGATGTTTCTTGTACCTAACTTCCCTTCTTCTGATTTGTTTTTGTTTGGTTATGACAAATGTTTTCGAGTATATTTTAAATCAAGATATATTTACCTGTCTATGCTTATTGGCAAAATTAACATCACTAATAACATCTACAAGTGAATCTGTAATTATTTGGATAAAAAATACATATCTTCGACGTTAATATAAATAATCAGCCCTTAACGCTTCCATTATTCGAACTCATGACCTACAACTCGTAAATCAGTACTGTAACCACTGCTCTCAGTCGACTTACTAACCTATTTTTAAAGTCGGTTAAAAATAATCTTCGCTAACCGTTCGTTAAGTAGATAATAGCATTTTCGCAAGGTCAGACGAATGAAGAAAACGCAATCCTTTGAAACGAATATATTAATTAGAATATTGTATTGGGCTCGATCGTATACCCACTTACTACTTTTTTTATTGATAATAGGTTCGCGTTTGACCACCATCTCACCTGATGGTAAGTGATGATGTGGTCGAAGATGGAGCACGCTTACCTAAAAGTAACCTATTCAGTCTTGACTTAAAGACCCCTAGGTTAAAGCTATCGGGAAACACAGACTCCGGCAGGGAATTCCACTCCTTAGCCGTACGCACAATGAAAGTATTCCCAAAACGTTTAGTGCGTATGGGTGGGATGTCCACCATGTAACGATGGCGCATCGCCGTTTGTCTTGTAGTGTGTCCTTAGCCTTCCTTAGCCTTTTCCCAACTATATTGGTGTCGGCTGGCTTCCAGTCTAACCGGATGAAGCGGAGTACTAGCTTTTTTCATGGAGAGACTGCTTCTCTCACCTCCACAACCTAAGATCTCGTTGCACGACACCCCTTGATAAGACTGGCGCCCGATTTTTACGGTTCCGTAGCTGAATGGCAAAAAATGGAACCCTTATAGTTTTGTCATGTCTGTCTATCTGTCTGTATGTCACATCTATTTTATTCCGAAATTATTAGGACTATGCACATGAAACTTGGTAGGTAGATGTATTCTGTAAAACACTTTCAGATTTTAAGAAAAACATATTTAAAATTAAGGGGGGCTCCTCTTACATGGAACTGAAACTGAAAATATTTTTTTTCATGAAACCTATGCGTGTGTGGTATTTATAGAAAGGTCTTTAAACATGACATTAAGGTTTTTAAACCCACTTTTTCATAAAGTCAATCGTTTAAAAGATATACGATTCCAAAGTGGTAAAATGTGTCCCTCCCCCCCTCTAACTTCTATAATAATGGATGGAACAATATTAAAAAAAAAATATGTACTGTATTCTATCAAGAAAATTTTATGGAATCATGTTTTCGTCAAATATAGTACCTAAGATTAATCCTCATCTTTACCATATATTTATTTCAAAATTATTGCTGCAGTATTTTCGACATATCGGAGATAGGCTCTTAAGATGCGTCCACGGGTTGACCTCACCGAGCTTTGTTTAACCTTGAAGGTTGAATTGGTGGCTGTTATTATAGCCACGAGCTCCCTTTACTGTACTAGTAACTATCCTACTAATATTATAAACGCGAAAGTTTGCGAGGATGTATGTATATTTGTTGCTCTTTCACGCAATTACTGAATGGATCTCAATAAAATTTAGGTAAATAGATAGTTGACATCCTGGAATAACACATAGGTTATCCCAGAAATGCCACGGTATCGGGATTTACGTGGGAAAAACTTCCCACGCGAACGAATTCGCGGGCAAAAGCTAGTAGACCATATTTCTATGTCCTAACTCCTAGTGTTAAATGGGTCTTAAAGAACAAAGCAACTTTAAAATACGATCACGCTGAGAACACTGTCAAGATGTCGATTAGTAAAACATAAAAAGCATCGACCAAAGCCAAGATTTTTGTATTTATAACTGTCGGAGTTAGCTGTAGTTCAGGTTCAGAGGTAACACAATATGCTTGAGGAGTTGGCCAATCTCCCAGTCCGAGAGTTTGACTAATGTTACCGATTATTATTGCCTTGAAATCGGGATTTAAGTGGGGAAAACTGGAGACTAGTATCGTAACTAATTTGACGGTCAAATAAATGTTTATTTAATGGTTGTTGGACAGAGGACTGATTTACTTAAACGAGAACTAAGGTGTGCCTACTGGATTGAGGATTTTGTGAGACCGGCGAACAGTGGAGATACAAATATTAAAATTATCAATCATTGGATCTAGATAAATAAACATAAAACACCAACACAGTTGAATATGTAACGTAGATAGTTGAAGGTATATTTATGAAAGAGTTTGTATTGAACTAAGTGTATTTAGTTTACCCCAAATGTCTTCAATACACGTTTCTTTCAGAAAAACATTATGATAGAGTTTTAGGTCTATGGTAACACACCAAGCGCGCCTTAAGGATTAGATAATTAATTAATGTTATACTAAGTTTGTAAAACGGTAAGTTTTTTAGCTTTATATGGCGACCAAGAACCCCGTAGGTAGCGTATTTATAAAACTGAGTGCAATCTAGCGCCTAAAGGTTGTATCGTCTGACAGTGGAAATATTCCTTTAGATATCTAAAATAAATTCGGCAAAAATACGTAATCTTTTCCCAAAAAAAAAATATAATTCCAATCAGCCAAAATTCATCCGCGGACATCAACCACACAAAGCATAATTTATAACAACACACATATATGATGCATTTACAAACACTGCACCGAATTGGGACTCCTCCATACCAGGGTTGTTGCTGATGCATATTTTTTTCACATCAGCGGATGCTGATGCTGATGCTGATCTTTTATCATTGACATCAGCGGATGCTGATGCTGATGCTGATTTTAATTATTTTCTTTAAAAAAAAAAACAGGAGAAAAGTAGTTACCATCGTAAATATACATCTAAAAGTTGCATATTTTTCCTTGGTGCCCAAATAAAAGATTGTTTCAATAATTTTGGGAATTTTAATAAAACATATAATCAAACACGACAGTTTAGTAATAATTACGAAGTACCTACTAGGTACTTATGATGAGATGAGATAGAGTCTGGCAAACGAAAGTAGAGACTGAAAAAGCGCGGCAAATTTAAAAAATATCAGCATAGCAACCCCAAAACTACTATGAAATACCTGGAATAACTTAATTTGATACTTTAGAATTATGTATTTTATTTCATCGGAATAAAAATACAAGAGATATTTTAAGTAATAGTTTAGATATTGTGTCTTAATTCGATTAAAAAAAACAACAGTATTCTAAAATAGTTCTGATTTATTCGCTATGGTCAAAATCTGAATGTAAGACTTCCATGTGGAAAGTTTCATTAGAGTCACTGGAGTCATTGTTTCCTACGTTAATTATAAAACTTTCTAAATTATTTTCTGTAATTCTGGCCCTTTCTTTATGTTTATTTTCAACATGGATGACATGATCAGTAATTTTCTTTCACTCATCGGGAGTTATATTTTCAAACGACTCTTATAAATTTCTGTAAGTCCACTGCAGGCAGAGCAATATTTTTACGTGCTACTTTACGTTTAGCCAAACTCCATACTAACTCAATGGCATTTAGATCACAGTGGTAGGGGGGAACTCGCAATACCTCGTGCCCATTCTGCTTCAGAATTTTATCAGCTTCATATACTGGCTCTGGTGTGTTTCGTTTTAAACTTGTTTTCTAACGATATAAAATTCGTTAATTTTGTTACGAATAGCATCTATGTCGAAACTATCTATTTCGGACACTGTGGGTTTATATGGCCTTTACGCGCACCGTCCTTTTTAATTCTTATTAATGAAGTAACGCTCACTTCTGTAAAGAATGGTAAAACAAAATGATTAGGTTTTCAAATCATGAATTCAATTACATCTTTATAAAAGTTATGTCCTCCTAGTAAAAACTTACCAGTGATTGAAGCTATTTCTGGGTTCTTATCCTATCTTTCTGCTCTAAATCCGTAAGTTTTTCAATAGGTTTCACTATCTCATCAACCCTTGCTACATCCACCAGATTTTCTATAAAAGAACAAAAAATGTTAAAAACCATGCAACATTTAATTGTATGTTAAATAACCATAATGTTTAACATTCTATAAAATGAATGTGAATCAAAATAGATAAATATTGTTCCTCGATAAATATAATTGTGAATTACGACAAAGTATCAACTTAGTAGCGTCATACTAACTATGAAATCGAACACCACACGTAAACAATCTTGTTTTTGTTTGAATTCGGCGTCTTTCTCCTGTTGTTTTTCTTGATATTTAGACATCATGCGAAACAACATCTCCCGTACTCCACTTTTAATAGTTTTGTTCATTTTTCGCTGAATAAACGCTATTAACAAGATCACAACAAATCACCAACAACACGCCATCTTATTTTGAAAATTGAGTTTGACATTAGTATAGCATTGCCATATAAAAACTTTGCAAATAATTCGAGTGTCTACTTTCGTTTGCCAGACTCTAGTAGGTTATGTACTAGGTAGTATAGGTACCTACTACCTAGTAGTCTAGGTAGTAGATACATAACCTGCTATCTTTCGTTTAATTAATATTGTAATTTAATCGAAGGCAAGTTGTATTTTAAAAAAAGTAGCTGTGCTGCTTTTTCGGCTTCAAGTCTGTTCCTAGAAGGTTTGTAAATTATTCTAGCACTGCTGAATAACTGAACTGTTCGCTAGGAACACTCGCTGGCGGGGGTGACAGAATTGAATCAATTTTGAAAGGGCACTATATTTATGTCCATTGACTCTCCACCAATCAAGCGGGTTTTGTGACACTATAGGTTCTTTTTCTTTAATATATTGTTTCAACTGCACCTTCAGTATTGTATCGGAGTTGTGTCCGTCGTCAGTGTCACTGCTCTCTTCTTCACTTGAGTCTAGTAAGTTTTCCAGTTCATGTTGCAGAGTTAATCTGCAATTACTGCTTGTTGACGGCTGATTTGAATCTCGTATGTTTATATTTTCTGCGGGGGTTTGTGTTTATATTGCAATCGAAATCCCCGCGGTCGACTCTTTGATTGGTCAAAACTCGCAATCAAAAACTACACGTGATTTAAGCCCCGCCTCCTCTGCGGTCATGTCACGACTCGAACTTCAGCATTAATAATCAGCATTGATCAGTGCGGATGCTGATGCTGATGCTGATATAGAAAATGATGCTGAAGTTCAGCGGATGCTGATGCTGATACTGATGTTCGCAACAACCCTGCAGTCCAAACTAATTATAAGCCCGTAAATTTGTGAGTGCCACCATACTTCACGCGGCCCTTCGAAACGCAGAGCATTAATTTAAACTTGGACGTTACAAGGAAAGCTGGGTGACAAATATGTGCAAATGTTGTTAATGTGCAGTGCTGTTAGGTAAATTGATTTATGAAGGAGTTAAACCGTGACAGGGCTTGCCATTTCCTGATTTAGGATTGAAGAAGAAATGAAGATGGTTTCAGTGATCTTTGTGTGAACGTTGGCAGTTTTTGCTACGCGCTTGGATTGCCTTTTTTTTCTGGGTGGGAAAATCATCGGATACCTTCTCCCGCTCTGGGTTAAGCGGAAGGGAGTGTCAGACTTCTACTGACTAGTAACCCACTCTGTCCCTCCGGCTGCCCGTAAGTTCCGGAGCCGCGGTATCTTGTTAGTACATTTCCGCAACCCGGCGGGCAATGGCCTTATGAGGCCCCGTCACTAATGCTGACAGCTCCTTGAGGCGCGCGTGGAACACGACGCGCCGCCGACCCGGGCCTGTTCCTTACCGTTCGGTGAGCTACCCCTGCTCACCGTCCGTAAGCCCGCGCCTACGGTGGCCGGAGATCGTCCCGCGATCCCCGAGTACCATGACCGCTAGCATGACTGCTTCGCAGAAGGAGGCGACTACATCCCATTCCCTTTCGCTCCGCACCATGGCCTGAACCAGAGCCGGGCGCGAGAGGTCGCCGCCATCGATCGCCTCCACGAGGACACGGCGGTGCTCCACCCAAGCAGGGCACGCTTGCACTGTATGCTCTACCGTATCCTCCGGATGGTCCTCAAAATGATGACACCCGGGCGTATCTTCCCGCTGTATCCGAAACAGGTACCTCCCGAAACAGCCATGTCCAGTCAGTATCTGCGTCAGGTGGAAGGTGTGCGCCGTGGCGTATCTCCAGCCATTCCTCAAAGAGGGGACTTATCGCCGCGATTGCCTAGAAACTGCTTGACCGACAACATCCCGCTCGTCTGTGTAGTCTTTTTCCCGTCTACTTCGGGGTTAGGCTTCCAATCTTACCTGACGCAGCTGTGTTATAGTCCTCCATATGGAGTAACTCCCTATCTGAACTCCACAACCCAGTTGTCTGGAAGATATCACTTTCAGCGATAAGACCGCCATTGTAACCATAGAACGGCTAAGAAGTGGAATTCCCTGCCGGAGTCTGTGTTTCCCGATAGCTATAACCTAGGAGTCTTTAAGTCAAGAGTGAATAGGTTACTTTTAGGTAAGCGTGCTCCATCTTCGACCACATCATCACTTACCATCACCATCAGGTGAGATGGTGGTCAAACGCGAACCTATTTACAATAAAAAAATATTGTTAAATAGGTGTGTTTAAATTTGATGTACAATAAAGTATAGGTATTCTACCCAACTAGCACAAATGGGCTGCATTATGACTTTGGAGCGTATCCGATTATTACTTATGGTAATAGACGTAAGCGCTAGAGCGTCTACTACAGACTTAAAGCAGCCGCTTTAGCGCTATTTGGGCGCCATTTTATGCAACCTAAAGTTCCATTTAATCTGCACAACGGTTGCATAAAGGTTCCTTAATAGCTATAACGATTTATTAACGCTATACTAAAGCTCTCGTAGCGCTACTTTTGAATGATTTTGAACTACTTTGAACGAATAAATTGATTATAGTTCTTTATTGTATATCTTCAGGTGACATTATTATTAATATTTTGGTAAAGTGTTTTCGTCGCCATCATGAAAATAAAACAAAAAGAAGTAAAAGTTTGTATTCTGTATTAGCAAGATATATAAAGATATTTAAAACGCTGTCCAGTTTACTGTAAATATATAAGATAATTTTCGAGTAATTTTAACGCGCTTTTATGATATTTAAAAAATTAACAAAATATTTATTTGTTATACAGAATAAATTTTATTTCCGTATTTTTACGTGTCGATAACTTACTATTCGCAAGTGGCCGATTGTTTACCGGTACATTTAATGCACATTTAACTGAAAAACCAATGTATATCAACTCAATTTTGCAAGTGAATTATAAGTTTTCTCAAAAAATCATGGCGTCATTGTAATGTAGTCATAACCTGCAGTTTTAGCTCTAATAACTCCCTTTTGAGAATCATAGCGCTAATTTTCACCCTTCTAACTCTTCCAGTGATTTTTGTTCCCCTAGTGCAACTCACAGCCACAAAAAGCTCCTATTTTCCTGTTTTTGCGGTTATAAGATCCAGTTACGTACTTATTTGTTTAGCATCCATTTTTATTAAATGTTTTATAATAGTTACAAAAGCGGCTGTAAAATGGCGAATGGATTGAGCCTGCAAGGAATGACTATTGCTACTAAAGGCCTTAGTTACACTGATGATTTTTTTGTAACTATAGTATGCATAAGAGTTTCCATTATTTCTATAATGAAACTTATAGTAGTATAATAGTGGTTACTATAACTATAACCTATAAAAGTTACAATGGAAACCACTGTGCAGCTGTGAGTGGCAGAATGACCTTCGTAACTCTTATATAAAGGTGTAAGTGGTAAATGAGTTTTACCATGGACTACTGTGAAGGCTAGGGTAGTATTTGATTCAGCTTATAGCACCTTAAGTAACTTTTATAGCTATAGACGTTTACGGATGCAGATATGCAACTTTGAACTGCTTTTTGAACCCTTAAACCGCTATTTTACAGCCCAAAGTAACAAAATAGGCTGCTATTTCCACTAATGTGCTCGTTGGGTATCTATCTATAACAGCCGGGACTTACGGCTTAGCGAGCTATTCGAGGCACGGAGGAAATTGATGTGTTAAGATGTCAAACGCGAACCTACTTTCAAAAAAAAAATAAAACGTAGTTACCCATCTATGGACTGACCGCAGCGTTGCTTAACCTTGAAGATAGATCCGTGCAGCATTTTATTATTTAGCCCCGAGTTCCTCACCGCCAATCTCTCAGTAATGATCTCAATATTAATGCAATAGCTACTTCTTTATGACCCTGAGCTTTTCAAAATCGTTCTGACAGACCACAGTCGCAAGCTTTATTTTTGTTTGAAGAATCACTTGCTGAAAACGCGGCATCCTGGTTCGGATATCACTCCGCGCCACCACCAACTGTTTACTGCATAATTATTTATTACACAAAACATATTGCAAATAAACTTTGTTCTTGCTGCCTTGCGGTCGTTCGGCGAGTGTTAAGGCCAATATTTTAATAAAAAAACGAAGCACAAAACAAATTGCGGACATCCCAAAGAACATTGGCCGAATTACCTTTGAATCTGATGGATTTATTACGAGCTTCAAATTAGCAGACGTTTATTAAAACGACGTTGAAATATGGGCGAGAGTTTTTATTTGTTTTGCCACTTCAGACCTACTTTCCATCTGGTAAGGAAATGTAAATAAGGCCTCTTTGTAAGAGATATTCAAAGATATGTGATGAAAGTGGCTGCGAATATTAGTCAAAAAGCATACTCATATACCTGCACATAAGTGTAAACACTCAAATAGCTACTATATTAACTTTTGGCAGCGTTTTTTTTTTAACTTTAACTTGTCAGTTTAAACATTTTTAGGGTTCCGTAGCCGAATGGCAAAAAACAAAACCCTTATAGTTTCGTCATGTCTGTCCGTCTATCTGTCTGTCTGTCTGTCCGTCCGTATGTCACAGCCATTTTTTTCCGAAACTATTAAGACTATACATGTGAAACTTGGTAGGTAGATGTATTCTGGGAACTGCTTTCCGATTTTACGAAAAAATATTTAAAATAAAAGGGGCTCCCCATACATGAAACTGAAACTGAAAAATTTTCACCTATGCGTGTGCGGTGTTTATAGACAGGTCTTTAAAAATGACACTGAGGTTTCAAAAATGACATTTTCTTATGTTTAATCGTTTAAAAGATATACGCGTCGAAAATAGTAAAATGTGTGTCCCTCCCCTCTAACTTCTATAATAATGGAGGAAAAAAAAAAAAAAAACATATGCTGTAGATCTTAATGTAAACTTTCAACCAAAATTGGTTTTAATGAGATAGGATCAGCAGTTTTTGAGATACAGCATATTTACTAAACCGCAAATAAAACTTTGTAAATCATACAAACACTATGAAAAACAAAGTTATTTGGCGTAGTTGTAAAAATTGTAAATAAACTAGTTTTAAGAAATTTGTAAGGTTTTTTTGTCAAAAAATATATATTATTTTATTATAGTTATTACGGAACCCTTCATGGGCGAGTCTGACTCGCACTTGGCCAATTTTTTTTTAATATTTGTAAAAGTTTTCTTCGACGGCGGCGCGGGCGCTAATCGCATTTGGTATTAAAAGGTAGGTAAATTATCATAAAAATATATCTACATAATTACTTTCTCTGAAATTTAAAGCTATATTGTTGGACTTTATCTTAATTACTTTTTAGGATTAAAATACGTTTTACTTTACTTAAAATAGTAATTGAAATCATATTTAAGATAAAAAAAAAACAAGTAGATATAACAAAATAGTAACAGTTTATTATGTGGAAAAGAGAAAAGTTTTTGAGTAAGCGTGTTAAAAATCTTAGGAAACAACTTTTACGAGCGAGTTTTTTGCAAGTCAGTAAATAGTTATACCTACTTATGCAATGGAAGTTCATACCCAAATTCTTTCCGGGAAAACAATAAAAGAAATACTCTTCAAAATATTTTTTGTCATTCAGTCTCACTATGCTTATAACTAACCGATAGTTAACTAGTTTTAGAAAGCCAACCATAACATAAAATATGAGCCTATTTTATGTTATGGTTGTAATGTTCCCTATGAATCTTAACTGTTAACAATCCCATTAGTTCGGCTATTTCGTCGAGGCGATTAACTCGTTGATTAATGTGGATCTGTCTGCCGGTTGGCAAGCGCGGGCTGTTGCGAAACACGCGTTTACCTAATTATACTACTGGGTTCATGGTTGAGTTTAAGCTTTAGAAAACTGTGTTAAGTACATCGAATGATCGGTATTAAAACATTAATAGCATTTGTCTTTACCACAAAAGTTATGACGCTACTCTCTTCCGTTCCTCCCAGAGCAGGCAGAGTCACTTGATTATTTGCCTGCCGAATAAAAGGTTGAATTTACCAATAAAACAAAGATTAATGTGCACATTGTTGTAAACTATTTGCACATCTCTTGAACGCTGTAATTGTGCTGAACTGACGGCTAACTTTACAGTTAGTGAAAGAAACCGAATTTTATCAAGTGACCAGCTTCTGGTCGCGGCTTCGCTCGTGTGGTATGGTTTTATGTATGCCAGTGATAACGTAGCATTCTAATGGTGAAATATTTAAAAAAATGAGACGAGTAGGTTTGACTACAACTTTCTACATACCAAACCAACACACTCTCAAACATTAACTTATTTAAAATATAGATTAGTACACATTATTAGCAATAAAAGTAGGTATTTAATCATTTGTTTCTCCTCTATATGAAAATGGAGCGTATAAGGTAAAATCTATACATTTATACTTAAAAGAAAACTTTATTTCTTTTATAAAAATACGCGGACGTAAACGTAAGTATGAGTATGATATTTGGCACAGTTAAAATTTATATTTGTTTGCAATGCAAGAAGCTTTTAATTTTTTTTATAGTAGATATTTCAATGAACTACCATTTCACCTGACGGTAAGCAATTATTTGGTGGACGATAAAGCATGGTTACCTAGAAGTAATCTATTCACTTTTATTTTTAACCGACTTCTGAAAAAGGAGGAGGTTCTCAATTCGGATGTTTGTTTGTTTTTTTTTTTTTTTTTTTTTTTATGTTTGTTCGGGCGTAGCTCCGTCGCTCGCCAACCGATTTGAAAAATTCTTTTTTTGTTGGAAAGGGTATACTTCCCAAATGGTCCCATGAAAATTTTATCGACATCGAACAAGCCGTTTCTGAAAAATCAACAAAAGTCTAAAAAAAATATTTACATTGATGATCTTTTCGGTTGCTCTATATTGTGTTTTTTGTTCGCGCGTTTTTAGTTTTTTGTAGTTGACATTTTGGCTTTTATAACTAGATTAATTACAAATTGACCCACTAAAAAGCGCGAAAATAAAAACTTTTTTGCAAAAAAATAAAACCGACTTCCATATCAAAACACTACAAAGCCAAAAATAATTTTAATTTCGGAAGGCGGTGTGAAAAAAAAGAAAATACAAAACCAATAACACCGACTACCGAAATTAAAATTATTTTTGGCTTTGTAGTGTTTTGATATGGAAGTCGGTTTTATTTTTTTGCAAAAAAGTTTTTAAAGCCTGGCGGAGGTTATAGCTATCATGAAACACAGACTCCGTCAGGGAATTCCGCTCTAGCTGTACGCATAATGGAAGTATACCCAAAGTGAACCACCCAGTTAACAATAATTAGAAAAAGCTTGTTTACCTACTCCATTCAAACGATATTTTAACTCCAATAACAAAAACACCTATTTTTACCAGCACAGATTTTTCCAGCTCTCTCAAAAACAAAACACAAACAGTTTGACTTTCCCTATCTCTGTTAGTTTCCGTGACGTAAGATGTCCAGTCTTGTAACTGGTTCAGGGCCATCGGTCTTACTTGTGTGGTTGTTCAGACTGGCTGGAGTTCTGGGAAGCCCTGGTAGACATTGCCAAGTTTTGTTGACATGTAATGAGATGTTGTAGTCGTTTGTTTAGTTAGGTTTAGTCTCAAAGATTACATTTAATGTAAATGTGAAAACACTGTAGACTCTTGAATTCGATTTTAATTGTATGTTTTGATTATCAGTAAATTGGCAACACTATTTTGTATCTATGGTTAATTGACTATGGAAAATGATCATGGCGGATTTGTAGTGTGTTAAGAGATAAGTTAAGTTAAAAGCAAGTTCTAAAAACAGAATGAACAGATTCAACGAAAAGTTTATTTCATTAATTCCATGTTCTCTGTTATTGGTCTTTACCGTCCTCTCATACTTATTAAATAAAATTAAACCGACTCCCAAAAAACACTGCAAAGTGAAAAATAAATTTAATTTCGGTAGTCGGTGTCTTTAGTTTTGTATTTTCGTTTTTGGCACCGACTTCCGAAATTAAAGTTATTTTTCACTTTGCAGTGTTTTTTGGGAGTCGGTTTAATTTTTTGGTAAAAAGTTTTTATTTCACTCTTTTTAGTTGGTCTATTTTTAATTTACCTAGTTACAAGAGCCTAATTATCAACTACTTATAACCTTTTACAAAATATTGCTTTTCCCAATGCTGGGCCGTTAATTGTTGAGGAGTTCTCCTGGTACTTCACCATCAGCTCTACATCACCATATGCATTGTGACGAGCATAAAGTGCGTAACATCCATATTCAAGTAATCGAATCGCAATCCACTCAATACTTATTATTGAGTAGTTTCGGCGGCCATCTGTGGTCTTCATCATCAGTTCCACTTCCTCAAATGGTACTTTTTGAGAGCAACTGCACAAGTTACTATAATAAATACCCAAAACGACATAGGTGTGCCTTTAATATTTGAAGAGTTCCCTCGATTTCTCCAAGATCCCATCATCAGATCCTGACGTTTATGAAAATGGGACCAATATCGAAGTATACGGCTTTCAATCAAAAAAAGAATTTTCTAAAGCGGTTCAGCCGTCTTCTAGTAATCGATGATCATAAATTAAAAAATATATATATATATATACGCGTCGAATTGATAACCTCCTCTTTTTGTCGTCGGTTGAAAACTGTATTGTGGAAACATTGTGAAAATTAATGTTTTGAAAAGAGTAATCGTGGAGTTTCTTGCCGGCTCTTCTCAATAAAAAACGACTAATTCGGACCGTGCACTAACTTCTGACGTTTTATGGAGTAAAACTAAATATTTTAGACGTGATTTTTGATTTAACACGGGGCTACAAAAATTAACTTTCATTTTGATGCAGCTTAAACTGTGCTAACTTCAGAAAGAGCTATGCACAGCGTGTATAATCCTCAAAAAACTATTTGTCTATCAGTTCCAGATTTTGAGTAATCTGTTTACAAAGTCCTAGTCGTATTTAATGGTTTTTTAACCGACTTCTATAAAAGGAGGAGGTTATCAATTCGGATGTTTTTTTTTATGTTTGTTCGGGCATAGCTCCGTCGCTTGCGAACCGATTTGAAAAATATTTTTTTTTTTGTTGGAAAGGGTATACTTTTCAAATGGTCCCATGAAAATTTTATCGAAATCGGACAAGCCATTTCTGAAAAATAGACAAAAGTCTGAAAAAAATATTTACATTGATGACCTTTTCGTTTACTCTGCTGGTGAAGGTGATAAGTAGTTGACATTTTGGCTTTTGTAACTAGATTAATTACAAACTGACCCACTAAAAAGCCCGAAAATAAAAACTTTTTTGCAAAAAATAAAACCGCATTCTATATCAAAACACTACAAAGCCAAAAATAATTTTAATTTCGGAAGGCGGTGTGAAAAAAAAGAAAATACAAAACCAATAACACCTGTGTTTTGATATGGAAGTCGGTTTTATTTTTTGCAAAAAAGTTTTTATCATGACTTTATACCAAGAAAACATTTTATTAAAAGTCTTGATATTTTATTTTATTCAGATTCTCTAATCTTTTCTGATTTCCTACCTTTCCCGCGGTCTATCTTTTTTTTTTGTTTGTATACCGTTTTTAAGGCTAATAACCTATAATATAGGTATATGCCGTGCGCGTTTCAGGGCCGAGAAAATAGAGACACAACAATAATTGTAAGTCGATCTTGCAATTAAAAAAATGTCTGGAGCGTACGACATCGATAAAACAATGTTCCCAATTCATTCAGAAACAAATGTAACTATTTTACGTAATACAGTGCAAAAGAATTCAGCGGTCACGGCCTTACGTTTAATAAGAAACGAATTACTACAAAAACTCGCCATCGGAATGCGGCATTTACTAAAATAAAATGGCTGAACTTTTAAATAGTCTGATAGTTCTGATGTCACCTACGGCGTCCACGTGTGTATTGATTTATAACAGAATAGTTTTGTGAATAGATGCTTCTATGACTGACTAAATTCAGAATCGAACCTGATACTTATCTTAAATGATGATTCAGAAGTGCATACGTTGATATTTAAGTGTAATATTCGGTACAGTAAAGAGGAGCTCGTCACCACACGGGTTGAAGTTTATTTTTATTTTTTATTACTGATAAATAAAACTCAGGCTGTACTCTGCCAAACTTATTTTTAGCTCCAGAAACTTATTGAAAATATAACATCCAAAATTTAACAAATTGCCTTGTTACAACATAGACAACTTACACATATTTAAGCGGAAGCTAAAGTAATTTTTAACTGGTAAGATGTATTACAGTGTGAAGGAATATTTAAAAGGGAATCCTTACGGAAAATAATGGTAATTAATAAGGTGTATTCCCGTTGTCCCCGTTGTCCGTGTCCCCGTTAAAGGGGACAAAGGGAATTTAATAAAATAATTAAAATTACTTCACGTTGTCCCCGTACGCTGTCCCCGTTAATTTCTTGTAATATATGTTTTTCAAATTATGCCCGTTGTCCCCGTTGAGTTAAAATTAGAAGTGAAAGTGCCTTAATAGAGATAATATTGTACCTATACAAATGAAATGGAACTAAGGACTACATATAAAATTAAAAAAAAAAACACATACTATCTAAGCAATAGCTACACATGTTATTGCGACACAAGTATTTATAATTTACGAATGTATTAAAAATAATAACGAAATAAATGATAATATATAGATGTTGATTATTACCAATTCTGTAATCAAAATAAATGTGATATTATTAATAAGTATAACATCAAAGTTCTGTTTGTAGTCAATTTTATTTTAATTTTTTTTTCATTATGTTTAAGCTTTAAGTTCAATTCTATTTTTGTTTTTATTATCTAAATTGTTTTTATGCAATGTTAATTCTGTGACTTTATAGTTAAATAGGTATATTAATGGGGTATGTTTTTGTAAGTATAACATTTAAATACTTTGTGTTTCATTTCACCCTTTCATTTAAAACTAAATAAAAATAAGGTATTTAGTAAATAAATAAAAAATTAAAGGGGACAACGATACGTGAAATCTTATCTGTCCCTTGTCCCCGTTGATAACGGGGACAACGGGAAGTAATTTTAATTATTTTATTAAATTCCCTTTGTCCCCTTTAACGGGGACACGGACTACGGGGACAACGGGAATACACCATTAATAATAGAAATCACATGTGTAACACACAACAACTTCATTTATTATATTAACATTTCATTACTTACTCTGACCAACGAATTAGGAATATCATTCCTAATTCGTTGACTCTGACATATTTCATTTAATTATTGACTATCAAATACTCCTTGACATTGAAAATTATAATGACTTTCCCATTGAATAATTTTGTAATATTTATTGATATCAAGCATGTTATTATATTTTTATTGTAATTTAATTCTAGACTGTAATTTATTTATGTGCAAATTTTTGCATGCCCATGTGACGGTAGAGCATGGAGAACACAAACAAAACATGTACAATAATTAATATCCCTTACACATGTTGGCAAAGAAATAAAGAATTTGAATTTGAAATGTTCAAAGTTAAACAGCTCTTGCCGAGGTTGGTCCTTAGACGGGTGACCATCTCAACATATTGAGTTTCTTCTATACCTCGGAAATCACTTTACGCAGATGGTCACGGCTGTCATTCGTACATCTAAGGGCCGAAACTGCGTAAAACGGACGCCCGTGACAAAGAGCGTGTGGCGTGTGTGTCGGATACCGGATTAGCTGCCTAGTGTCGCTAGTTCAACTTTAACGGTGTGCATGTAGTCGAGTCGATGGAAAACTTAATATTTATTACGTAGCAAAAAGGGGGCGCGAGGTCTGGTTCCCCGCGACGGACGCCCTTGCGGGTTTCCGCAACGGATTACTTTTGTATGGGACTAGGGATTCCAATCCCGGAATACCGAGATCTCGGTATTGCGGGATCCCGCGTGAAGCGGGATTACGGGCGCGGGATCCACGGGATTTGCGGGACTGAAAAAAAGCATGCATGCGACCTCTCGCGAGCGCTATCGCTTGGTGACTGGCGGCCGGCAGTGTTGCATACAACGCGGGGGCCGATGTCGCCCGTTTTTCACAGCTTAAGTAGCTGAATTTCAGTCAGTGGTAGCCTAAGTATGTAGCCTTAAATATCAGTAAAGTTTTTTATTCAGTATTTGTTACTGTTTTTTGTGAAGAAAAAATGGTGTAATTTGATTGATCTCATACTAGTAGTAATACTTAAATAAATGGGGCAGGACCCGTGCTTCACCTAGAATCTCTACCTGGGTGGAGCACGGGTACTATATGGGTCCCGTGCTCCACCTGATGACGTTGTTGTACAGTGATGCAGTAAAATGTGGTTAGTTGATTAATTCATTGTTTCATTTGCCTTACATAAATGTGAATATTTTCAATATGCGGGATCCCGCAAATACCGAGATCCCGCGGGATTGAAAATTCGTAGTCCCGCAAATACCGAGATTGTATTCAGGCTGCGGGATTGGAAGCCCTATATGGGACCGCGCGGGCGACCGCTTTACGTAGTTTCGGCCCTTGTTATTGGTAGTCAGAAGCCAAAATATCTGATACCAGTCTTGTCAAGAGGTATCGTGTTACCTAGATACTGGGATATGGAGGATAGATAGGCAGTCACTCCGTGTAAAACTCTAGTCTAGCTGTATCAAGTTAGACTAGAACCAGACCTCAACATAGTTCGGACTAAGATAAAGCAGATGATTGGTACAGTAAATAAGCATTTTTTGCGGTCCGAATTTTGATACAAGTATTTAAATTTTGGGAGCCGAGTCACCCGCGTCCGTAGGAGAGTACCCTTTGCGGATACACGTGGCCCCTGGGTGGTGCTGATCAGGTGACATCAAACTGGTGGTGAGTTCAAACCGCATGTTGGGACCACCCACAAGGCAAAGACGTACCGCCAAGCGGCCTAGCTATGTTTCGGTACGATGCCCTGTGTAGCCTATCAAGGAGTTGGGTCGAAGTAGTTGCTTCACTGCTGAAAAATCAATCTGGCTCGCACTAGTGCGGACGTATCGGAAGACTAGTCGCGGAGGGTAGCGGGATCCGAGGCACGGTGCGCTGCTGGCCGACCGCAAGTAGTTGGGGGCCCAAGTAGTGTGCCAGCCACGCATGAAAGGCTGCCCCGCCAACTGTCGAAAAATCCCGGAATGCACCATCGTGCTAGTTGGCGACTAGATGAGAGGGCCCGATGGTCATTCCCGGGGGGCTCAGGCGTCCCCGCAGTCTCCAGACTAGTCCCCCAATCGATACCATACGTCTAGTGCGTGCCTGAGGGTTAACAGCTTGAAGCTTCACTTCACTTCCTTCTCCTTTCCTGCTTCACTCTCATAATATGAAAGGACGCTTAAGGTACTGTATTTCAAATAAAAAAATCACCGTTTATTACGTTTTCTCGGCTATGCTACCGTTTTACCTACAAACAACAAGAAAACGATATTTTATTGTTTAGTGCTCTCACCCATGCAAAAGTAGTGCAATTCTTGCGGAAAATCAAGAGAGAGCACTAAACACACATTGAAAGAGCATGAGATCAGATTATTCTTAGCAATTACAATTAAAGTAGGTTTATATCTTTGGCGACGAGCTTGTTTTCAAAACTGCGCTCTGCATGATCGCGGGCCGCATATCATATGAAATAGTGCTTGAAAGTATGATGAATTTGTGTTTTAATGTGGCGTAACATTTTGTTTACGATGCGAATCAGATATGGCGCACATAATAATAATATGTCTGGCTTTAGTACTGGGAAGGCAGACGCGCACGTATCTGATAGTGAACGCGAGTGTGATTCACAGGTCAGCAAAATATAACTAATGTTTTGTTCAAGCTGAAATAATGTTTGGGGATATACGGAACAGGGTGTAAAGTCCCGCAATCCTATTGAAAAGGGAGGATCCTCTGACCAGACAGGTGTTTTTGTCTAGTGGGCAACTGCCCGATGTTTATGATCGGGTGAATTGTATGCAGGCTAATTGTGCGGTAAACTTTGCTTGCGCGATACAGGATTTCTATCGTTTAGTTTGTATGTTGCGAGATAGATGTCGCTACAAATAATTAATTACTATGCATAGCTTGTATAATACTCATATAAACTATGTATATATCAATTAATTTTAGTGTCTAGGATTTCATCGTTTTAAGGATTCCGTAGCCGAATGGAAAAAAGCTGAACCCTTATACATTCATCGTGTCTGTCTGTTTGTCCGTATGTTTATCTATCCATATGTCACAATCACTTTATTCAGAAACTAGCTTTTGCCCGCGACTTCGTCCGCGTGGAATAGTTACTTTGGGCTAACGTTAAATTTAACCCCGGTTTTGAAGCATTCTTCATTGGCGCTCCGCTCCTATTGGCCTTAGCGTAATGATACAATATAGCTGTGCCCGCGACTCCGTCAGCGTAAGTTAATGTATTGGTAATATTGTTTAGATCACGTTCACATGAGGCTTAAGTACCTAGAGAACGCTTCGACCGCGAGACGCGTCGAGCGCGGCGACCGATTCTCAAAAATAATCCTTATAGCATGATTCAGTATTCACGCGCGATGGCTTATTATTATAAGCGTATTTCATGTATAACTTTGGTGTTTCTATACCGATTTATATGATTCTTTTTACGGTTTCGTAGCCGAATGGCAAAAAACGGAATCTTTATAGTTTCGACATGTCTGTCCGTCTGTCTGTCTGTCTGTCTGTCCGTCCGTCCGTCTGTCACAGCAATTTTATTCCGAAACTATTAGGACTATACATGTGAAACTTGATAGGTAGATGTATTCTGTGAACTGCTTTCCGATTTTGAGATAAAAATAAAAAAATATTTAAAATAAAGGGGGGCTCCCCATACATTGAACTAAACCTGAAAATATTTTTTTTCATGAAATCGATGCATGTGTGGTATCTATAGACAGTTCTTTAAAAACGACATCGGGGTTTCTAAAACCACTTTTCCATAAAGTCAATCGTTTAAAAGATATAAGCTTCCAAAGTGGTAAAATGTGTGTATGGCGGACACAACCTCTAACTTCTATAATAATGGAGTGAAAAATCTAAAAAAAAAATATATGTCTGTAGATCTTAATATAAACTTTCAACCAAAATTAGTTTGAACGAAATCAGTTCAGCAGTTTTTGAGATACAGCATATTTTCTAAAACCGCAAATATAACTTTGTAATTCATACAAACACTATGAAAAACAAATTTATTCGGCGCAGTTGTAAAAAATGTAAAAAAGCCGGTTTTAAGAAATTTGTAAGGTTTTTTTTTCAAAACAAATTTATTTGGCGCAGTTGTAAAAAATGTAAATAAGCTAGTTTTAAGAAATTTGTAAGGTTTTTGTTCGTCAAATAAATTTGCATATTATATTATAGTTACTACGGAACCCTTCATGGGCGAGTCTGACTCGCACTTGGCCAATTTTTTTATGGAATAGTTAATAATGTTATTTTTTTCAATTAGGAGTGACTGAGAGTGTTATAAACGTAAGAGTAGACAAATATTATAATCAGAAAGCTTCGAACTGCTAAGCTATCGGGAGTTACACGTGTTATTGTGAGTCAACCATAAAAGTTAGACATATGCTGTCGTGGGATATTTTTTATATAATTTTAAGGAGAACATTTCCGTCATGAAATGATTTGTGTAGCTTTAACTATTAAGGTTGCACACGCGACGGAAGCTTAAAAAATGGAGTAACTTCTCCCGTTTTCCCAACATTTCCCTTCACTGCTCTGCTCCTATTGATTGTAGCGTGATGAAAAGTATACTATAACCCGCTCAGGAGTATGAAAAATAATTGTACCAAGTTTCGTTAAAATCCGTCGAGTAGTTTTTGTTTCTATACCGGTTATACAGACAGACAGACAGACAGACAGACAGACAGACAAAAATTTAACTGATAGCATTTTTGGCAAGAGTATCGATCCTTAATCACCCCCTGATAGTTATTTTGGAAATATATTTCATGTACAGAATTGACCTCTCTACAGATTTATTATAAGTATAGATTAAGGATTACAGAGATAAAACTTGGTAGGTTGGCTTAGGTCTGAACCGTTTTACGATTTTTATAAAAAATAATTAAAATGTGTGACCCCCTTTAATCTTTAACTTTTAAATTAAGAGCGTGAAAAAAAAACTGTAAATCTTAATGAAAACTTTCAACAGAAATTGGTTTGAACGAGATACAGTCAAAAGTTTTGAGATAAAGCAAATTTTGAAACGCAAATATGACTTTGTCATTTGTACAAACATGCAAAAACAAAGTTATTTTTCACTAATCTACCCTTGATACTACGGATGCTACCCTTGCTACTCTTCATAAGCAAGTCCAACTCGCACTTGGCCAATTTTTACATAATAATCGTATAACGTCTTCATGAAAAAACCGGCCAAGAGCATGTAGGGCCTCGCGCAGTGTAGAAATCTTTGGATCTCTACACTGCGCGAGGCGAGGTTTACTACAACGCCAAGTATGAGTCAGATTAGCAGACCGATAGTTCCGTACCAAGCTCTAACAAAAACAAACTATGTAAGTACCTACTCTGTTTTACACAAATAAAAACTTGATCTAAATATTTTCAATGGAATTTGTCCGAAAGCGAGTAAAATACAGTTAGTTGACTATTACTCGTAAAGTGAAGCCAACTTAGGTCTCATAGTTTTCCTTTTAACTTCCTTACATGTGGATACTACTACCGTGACGTTTGAATTCCTACCTTCAACTTACTTGGTAGGGCGGGGACAGTTCACTCTACTGAAAATTAGCACTTTTAAAGCTTAATATTTGGCAAAGGGATCCCTGAATCAGCAATTGGTTTTCGCACACTCCCATTATTTTGAACGACCTAATCAACGACACCCCACACACTATGGGTTAGATGAGATAAAAAATATCATCCACTCTTTATGTATAGGGAGTATCCTATAAAAATGTTATTTTTTATGATTTTACAACTACTATTTAATTATTACCACTTTGTCAGCGTGATTACTATGTACGAGTATATCCATGCCAAATTTCAGCGTTTCTGAGCTAAGCCTCGGACATGGCGACACTATAAGGGTTCCTTGTCGACTACGGAACCTTAAAAATCATCATTGTTTCAGCTGGAAAAAGAAATTGATGACCAGCGATTTTTATTTACTTGTATTTACTAATATGTGTGGAGAAATTAAAAATAAGCTCAAGCTCGTCTATTTTAAATCTTAGCCGACGATCGTGTCCTTAAAAATATTTACAGATTACATATCTTGAGAAATAAGGCTCGACACTAAGCTTTTTGTTTAAGGATAGGAAATCATCCAATGACTGCCTCCCGCTTCGCCTAGATCGGGAGGCAAGGATGTGTCAGACTTTTACTGACTAAAACTCATCCGTGTTCCGTTATTTGCCGTTCGTGTTACGAGGCCGAGAAGGTAACTCTTTCGCACAATTCCGCAACCTCGGAGCTGTAATGTTCGTTGTACGGTATTAATTGCATATGGCGTACTCGTGTCTGGATATGACTGGATAAGCAGACCTTTACTCAGTTATTAGTTGTTGTACACTAAGCTCTTGTGGTTTCTTCATAGTGGTTAACTTCCACGAGTCTATATCATACTTTAGGTATACCCACGAGTAGCTGATTAAACCCAAATTAAACTAGGTTGGTTTTATTAATTCGAGTTAATTTATTGTTATTATTTATATGTTAAAAACAGATCTTATACATGTGTGTGTCATGCATTTAAATTGTGTATGACTCGGCGTCGAAACATGTAAAACGGAGCTTTAAAAATTAAACCGACTCCCAAAAAACACTGCAAAGTGAAAAATAACTTTAATTTCGGTAGTCGGTGTCTTTAGTTTTGTTTTTTCGTTTTTGGCACCGACTTCCGAAATTAAAGTTATTTTTCACTTTGCAGTGTTTTTAACCGACTTCTAAAAAAGGAGGAGGTTCTCAATTCGGATGTTTGTATTTTTTTTTTTTTTTTTTTTTTTTTTTATGTTTGTCTACGCATAACTCCGTCGCTTGCCAACCGATTTGAAAAATTCTTTTTTTGTTGGAAAGGGTATACTTCCCAAATGGTCCCATGAAAATTTTATCGAAATCGGACGAGCCGTTTCTGAAAAATCAAAAAAAGTCGAAAAAAATAATTTACCTTGATGATCTTTTCGTTTACTCTGCATTGCGTTTTTTGTTCGCGCATAACTCCGTCATTTACGAATCGATTTGGAAAATTCACTGACCCACTAAAAAGCGCGAAAATAAAAACTTTTTTGCAAAAAATAAAACCGACTTCCATATCAAAACACTACAAAGCCAAAAATAATTTTAATTTCGGAAGGCGGTGTGAAAAAAAAAGAAAATTCAAAACCAATAACACCGACTACCGAAATTAAAATTATTTTTGGCTTTGTAGTGTTTTGATATGGAAGTCGGTTTTATTTTTTGCAAAAATGTTTTTTTTGGGAGTCGGTTTAATTTTTTGTTAAAAAGTTTTTATTTCACTCTTTTTAGTTGGTTGATTTTATATTTACCTAGTTACAAGAGCCTAAATGTCAACTACTTATAACCTTTTACAAAATATTGCTTTTCTCAATACTGGGCCGTTAATTATTGAGTAGTTCTCCTGGTACTTCACCATCAGCTCTACATCTCCATATGCATTGTGACGAGCATAAAGTGCTTAACATCCATATTCAAGTAATCGCATCGCAATCCACTCAATACTTATTATTGAGTAGTTTCGGCGGCCATCTGTGGTCTTCATCATCAGTTCCACTTCCCCAAATGGTACTTTTTGAGAGCAACTGCACAAGTTACTATAAGAAATACCCAAAACGCCTATAATATTTGAAGAGTTCCCTCGATTTCTCCAGGATCCCATCATCAGATCCTGACTTGGTGACAATGGGACCAATTTCGAAGTATACCCATTCAAACAAAAAAAGAATTTTCCAAATCGGTTCAGCCGTCTTCGAGTACTCGGTGATCATACATAAAAAAATAAAAAAAATATACGCGTCGAATTGATAACCTCCTCCTGTTTTTGTCGTCGGTTGAAAATGATCATCGCTAAGTGTTTTTTTTTATTTATTTGTCATTCTATATATCATTACAGGTACTGGACAGTGTACCATAATAAATTATAATATCAAATACATAAAATAATTCTGTTCGATTATTATTAGGTATAATACAATTATTTTAAACCAAAAAATATATATTTAATTAATACAATACAATTCAATTTTAGTAACACAATCATCAATGCTACAAAATAAAATAAAAAATCAATTCCTCAACCAACAATTTCATTACATAAAATGTGTAAAAAGTCTTGCAAACTCACTCAGTAAACATGAGAATAAATCTATTTGAAGAAGAAATGGGTTTTGGTAATGTACCGTGACTGTTAGTTTTATGATATTAGTTCAATATGGCGCACTTATGTCTGGTCATGAGTGGACTGGTAGACGCTTAGTTACTGGTGTACGCAGTTGTGGTTCTTTATGGCGGTAAACATCCATCCCATTTGCAGCGGACGTTTTAATGGGTAATTTGGGAAACCCCGTGAAACGTCCGGTGTAATTAATTTAAGTTATTAATACTGTTTTAAGGAAAAGTGTTCTCCTATTTTTAACAGCTACCTAAATCATTTTTGTTCTGTGGCAAATATCTCACTGCCCCGATCCCATTTGAATAGTTCGGCTTTTGGAGTCATGTCTTTCTGGCAGAATATAGGGCACTTTTCGGGGGGAAGCCTTCAACTGAATATTTCCACTTTGGACGAAGTAGAAGAGAGCGTTGGACTTCTGCTGACTTAAAACCCACTATGTTCCTTCAGCTGCCCTTACGTTGGGGCCTTGGCTTGTCACGTTTTTTTTTATTACGAATGAGCCAGCTATTAAACTCGATCATGTCTGATAGTAAGCGATTGATATCTACGATGAAATGAGCGAGCCCAGATTCATCCAAAAGGCAGTGGCACTACCACGTATTGACGATATACAGTTAACTGCTTGACGCCGATCTCCGGTGGGAGGGTTGTCTCGAGCCAGGCGGGTGGGAGCCCTACCACCACAAAAGACGAATTGGTCAGTCACTGAATGTTATGGGTGTGACTCTCCGGGATGCGCCGGCTGACTACTCTACTCAAGGGGATTCTTCACGCACCCAAACTACCACTTCAGATGTCAGACTCCCACTGGCTATTAAAACCCTCCCTTTTCTTTCAGGTTCCCTTGCGTTCCGGGGCCTGAACATTCCCGGAATCCTGGCAGGAAATGAACCTATCGGGATCCATCATTGCTACTGAGTATTCTTTAAGGCACGCGTGGAACACGACGCTCTATAGACTTGGGAAAATGATAATGTCCTTACGTGTGTTGTAATTGAAAACCGCCATGCCTACCAAACACCCAAACAAAACCCTTTTGCATGCAGTCTGGTGCGTTTGATAATATTTGTTGCGAATCATACACGGATATGAATTTTTTTTTTTCGGATGAGCCTACTCTCGATCTCGATAACGCGTAATAGGTCTTCGATGAATCAAGCAAGCCCAAAAGTTGCCTATTCACTATTGCTCTTGCTCAACCGGTCATATGTGGTAGGAAGACGCGTGAGACCGTGAGTGAGACCTTGGCTGTGCGCACAATAATAAAGTTGGTGAGACTTTTATGGTCGAGTTTTACACAAGGTACCAAGTGAAAGTTAGAGGTCTCTTGATAATGCTCACCGCAATCTTTTCATGAGAATCAAATGTTTTTTTATTCCATTTAATCTAAAAGTTTGTTGTTTCTTTTAAGTAATTAAAGTGAAGTGTCTGTCTGTGATTTTCAAATAACTGTGTTTTCTTATATGCTAATATATACCTAGTTATTTACACCGTATTTAAACACAAACAAACTTCTTTGAATTTTTTTCCCATCTGTCTTTCTGTTAGGCCGTCTCGTTCGATTTGAGTAGGACTTCCACTGGACGATAGTGTGAGAGAGATTTTATGCCAGGGGATCAGGATTTACCGGGAAAACCGTGTAGGTAGCATCGACTTCGACCACACAAACGAAGTCGCGGGCACAGCCTGTAAATTATATATTAGAAGACAAAGTCAAGTGAATATCAATTCATTACTAATATGAATATTATTGATGTCGCATTTTTAGGTTGAGTTTATAAATAGAACTCTGGCTTTAATTAATAGACAGTTAGCTACCAAAATACAATTCTAAGTGCTCTCGCCTCTCTAAAACGAACGTAGGTACGCATAAAATATAATCGTACGAGCAACTAATTACGTGGACATCTGTCAACTGTCAGACAAGCCACAACAATGTACGCACACAAATAGAATGCACTTCAAAATAGAACCCTTGGGAGTGGCAGGAAATATCTTCACTTCAGTATAATGTATTAAAATCTTACAAGTACAAAGCCAGATACCGAAACACATCAATCAACTCCAATGCTGAGAAACATCTGACGAATGTCTGCGGAAAGCGCTATCGAAAACAAACGAAAACCAATAATAATATTGAACAAGTTCCCTTGTAGGTTCTGTCCACCATACAAGAGATCATTAAGCGAGATGCGGGTAGTAGTTTTACAACTACCATCGAGAACGACACGAAGTTTGGTTGTGACCTTATCATCTCGGATCACACCATGATGCGGAATAAAATGGACCTTCCCGAGTCGGATAATAATCAGCACAGCCATTCCCTAGAATTCGCTAGGTATATCGTAGTTTCGTATTCGTATTTCGTAGTCAACCCCGCATAGATACTTATTTGCCAACGCGTGGCAAGTAAGTACATCATAATTCATTACGTCGTTTTCGTGTCTTCCTAGCTAATAATCGATTAGTAAGGAATTTCGCAACCCCGCTAGTAGTTAATTATCGTTACTTGTAAATTAAATACCAATCGGTCGAGTCAAGGTTACTCGAGACCGCGTCGCGCACCCGGCCGTTATTTCGCAAAACGGTGGGTAGTTACTAAATATTTCTTATAATAATTAGTTTGATATTCATAGCTCATAAATATGGCACCGACCGATATTACTCTTAAAAGACTGATAGCAAAGAGAGATCGTATCTTTGCTCGCATGCAGAGTATTGCAGATAAAATAAAACACATTCATTCGGATGAAAGCGTTAAGGAATCATTTTTGTGCGACATCTCGTTAGTACAATCACTACGTGTGGATTTTGAAAGTGCTTTGGATGAAATTGTTATTCATGAGCTAAAATTAAACCCTGAATATGTTGTAGATTATCAATCGCTTTCTGCGTTCGAAGACCTTTTAGGGCGCATTTTACGGGCTGAGAAGAACCTGACGGCTCACTCTCATAGTGAGGTCCAAAGGTCACCTCGATTGCCGCCAATTGAAATACCCGAATTCAACGGAGATATTAAGAATTGGCCATTATTCGTCGCTAGTTATCGTAATGTCGTGCATAATAATGTTTCTCTAACAGACTGTGCCAATAATTAAAAATATAAACGAAAAGAATCGTATATCAGCGCAACCATTCCCCCGCAAGAACCTTTACAGGTTTATGAATATAATCGTGTCGTTTTTGGGCTTAAGTCTAGCCCCTTTCATGCACTTCGAACTATTAAGCAGTTGGCTGAGGATGAGGGTGACTCCTACCCTCAGGCCAAAGATATTGTCGCTGCGGGGTTGTATATGGACGACTACGTCCATTCCGTTCGCACGGAAGACGAGGGCATTTCCACCGCTTCGGAAATGATAGGTCTCATGAAGGCTGGTCAATTTGAGCTAGTTAAGTGGACCAGTAATTCCCAAGTCGTATTAGATTCGATCCCACCCTCGCACCGCCTGCCAGTTGTCAAGGAATTCGATGAGTCCGACCAACATAAAGTACTGGGCTTGTGTTGGTCACCTACGTCGGACAACTTCGGCATGAAAATTAATACTCCCGCTCAGATTTGTACTAAGCGTACAATATTGTCGTGTGTCGCTAAAATATGGGACGTCATGGGATTTGTCGCACCTGTTGTCCTGTACGCTAAACTTCTAATCAAGCAGCTTTGGCTGTCTGATTGTGACTGGGATGATACTCTACCTGAAGATATAGTCAGGCTGTGGATTCGCTTCAAAGAAGAGCTTCCCTTGCTCTGTAATATAAGGATCCCACGTCACGTTGGTATCGTCGGCGATAGTGTGGTTACTATATTGGCTTTCGCGGACGCCAGTGAGAAAGCATACGGGGGGGTTATTTACTTCCACGTTCAAAATAGTGATGGCAATATCGTTAGGTTGTTGACCGCTAAGTCGAAGGTCTCCCCTAAAAAGGTCGTTTCTCTTGCTCGTCTGGAGCTGTGCGCTATTCTTGTGCTAGCTCAACTCATAAAAAATGTCGTAGTCGCTTGTCAAAACCGCATTATATTTCGCAACATATTCGCATTTTCGGATTCAACAGTCGCTCTCTGTTGGGTACATTCGTCGCCCCATCGGTGGAACACCTTCGTGGCCAACAGAGTCTCGAAAATACAGGACGACTTATCGCCACAAAACCTGTATCACGTGTCCGGTACGGACAATCCCGCAGATTGTCTGTCACGTGGGCTCACACCTTCCCAAATCATTGATCATCCGCTTTGGTTCAGTGGTCCTCCGTGGGCCAGCTTAGACGTTTCAAAGTGGCCTGTCGTCCCCTTCAATCCCTCTTCGGTATGCGAAGTGCCTGAAGAGAAGAAACATTCGTTGCTCTCCGCTGCACCAACCGAAAGATCTACTATTCTTTCTTTGGTCGATCGTATCTCGTCTTGGAGTAAATTACTTCGAGTAGTAATTTACATTTGTCGTTTCGCTAAACTATTGCCTATTGGTTACCGCATGGCGGCAGCGGATTACAACTTCGCTGAATTGCTCATACTTCGCGAGCTTCAACGCTTTTATTTCTCCACTGAGTTGGTTAAACTCAGGAAAGGCAAACATTGTAGTCCTGCTTTTCGACACTTAAAACCGTTTCTCGAAGACGGACTCATTAGAGTCGGAGGCCATTTAAGAAACTCGGATTTAAGTTATGATGGGAAACATCCCATTCTGCTTCCAAGCAAGGACCTCGTTTTGAATTTGTTAGTCGATTATCATCATAAATTGAACTGTCACGCAGGTCCCGACCTGCTAATGTCGCTCTTGCGTCAGAAGTATTGGATCCTTTCTGCACGCAATTTAATTAGGAATAGGATCCATAAGTGCCTTCCCTGCTTTCGGCTGCGCCCTAAGCAGAGCTTTCCTGAGATGGCCGATCATCGCTCTTGTCGTATCGTTCAAACCGCTAAGCCATTCGTCCACACGGGCACGGACTACGCCGGTCCGTTTAAGGTTACGATGTCTCGCGGTCGAGGTGTTCGCTCCACCAAGGCCTACGTGTGTCTGTTCGTCTGCATGACTACACGCGCGGTGCACATAGAGCTCGCTGGGGATCTTAGCACAGCTAGTTTTATGGGCGCCTTTAAACGGTTCCTGTCAAGGCGTGGCCCGGTTAGTAGAATTTATTCCGATAACGGGACTAATTACATAGGCGCTAAACGGAAACTCTCGGAACTTCACGCATTTCTTTGTTCGAAGTACCATAATTCGGAATATGGTCATACATTAGCTATAAATCGAATAGATTGGTCACTCAATGTCCCGACGGCTAGTCACTTTGGCGGCAATTGGGAAGCTAATATTAAAAGTTTAAAGTCACACCTATATCGGGTCATAGGCGATACTATTCTGTCGTTTGAAGAATTAAGTACCGTTCTTATTCAAATAGAATCGGTAATGAACACTAGACCTCTTTGTAGGACACTCTCTAGTGATCCTTCAGAGCCGCTCGCATTGACTCCAGCGCACTTTTTGAATCTCACGCCTCTGAAATACTTGCCTGCCGAGGAAATAGACGAGAGAACTCTTACTGCTAGACACGAGCTACTAGATAAGTTAGTGCAGTCGTTTTGGAAGCGCTGGAGAATTGGATATCTCCATACTTTGCAATCTCGCCGCAAATGGAACACGCCGGTCGATCCGGTCTCTGTCGGCACGGTCGTGATTCTTATATCCGACAACTCGCCCCCACTACACTGGCCTTTGGGTGTCGTGGAGGAAATTTTCCCTGACTCAACCGGAGTCACTCGTATCGTTCGGGTTAAGACAACCACTGGATCCTACTTGCGTCCCGTGGTGCGTCTTTGCCCATTGCCTAACCAGTAGTTTATTTAATTCGTCTTTAAGGTTAGGTTAATATTACTTATTAGGTATTTAGTTTCGTAGTTATAGGATAGTAATTATCGAATAGATTAGTTTTCTTGTGGTTTGCCTCACTCTTGAAGGCATCCCTTCAAGCCCGGGGGAATGGTTGCGCTGATATACGATTCTTTTCGTTTATATTTTTAATTATTGGCAACACGCATAATCGCTAATTGGTTAGACATTCCCCTTCCGCATATTATCCTTTCTCCCTTGCACTAGACCTTCGTCTATTCGAGAGTAAGGGAGAGAGACTATACCGCTCTAGAAAAATCGATCGCGTCTGGATCTTCCGATGGACAGGATCGGACCTTCAATGGCTGTCGAGTCGCGTTAGAGCACAAACGCATCGAATCGCATTCGAACGGTCGCGTCGTTTTGTGCGACCAATTCGTAGCAGAAGAACGGTTATACTGTGGTGGTGAACTGTGATCAGAGTGCTGACAGTCCTGAATATCCTGGATTATCAAGGTTAGTGCTGCCTTTCCTATACGACGCTGGACTCTTGTCTTTTGTTCCAACCAGCGCCGGTTCCCGTCAATTGTGTAACCGAAAACTTCTAAGTCGCATACGTTGCATTACCGCCCATCCATTTAATTCCATTTAAAGAGCAAGGGAAGCTCTTCTTTGAAGCGAATCCACAGCCTGACTATATCTTCAGGTGGAGTATCATCCCAGTCACAATCAGACAGCCAAAGCTGCTTGATTAGAAGTTTAGCGTACAGGACAACAGGTGCGACAAATCCCATGACGTCCCATATTTTAGCGACACACGACAATATTGTACGCTTAGTACAAATCTGAGCGGGAGTATTAATTTTCATGCCGAAGTTGTCCGACGTAGGTGACCAACACAAGCCCAGTACTTTATGTTGGTCGGACTCATCGAATTCCTTGACAACTGGCAGGCGGTGCGAGGGTGGGATCGAATCTAATACGACTTGGGAATTACTGGTCCACTTAACTAGCTCAAATTGACCAGCCTTCATGAGACCTATCATTTCCGAAGCGGTGGAAATGCCCTCGTCTTCCGTGCGAACGGAATGGACGTAGTCGTCCATATACAACCCCGCAGCGACAATATCTTTGGCCTGAGGGTAGGAGTCACCCTCATCCTCAGCCAACTGCTTAATAGTTCGAAGTGCATGAAAGGGGCTAGACTTAAGCCCAAAAACGACACGATTATATTCATAAACCTGTAAAGGTTCTTGCGGGGAAAAGCGATACAAAATGCGTTGGAAACGCCGATCAGATTCTCGGACTCCAATGCTGAGAAACATCTGACGAATGTCTGCGGAAAGCGCTATCGAAAACAAACGAAAACCAATAATAATATTGAACAAGTTCCCTTGTAGGTTCTGTCCACCATACAAGAGATCATTAAGCGAGATGCGGGTAGTAGTTTTACAACTACCATCGAGAACGACACGAAGTTTGGTTGTGACCTTATCATCTCGGATCACACCATGATGCGGAATAAAATGGTCCTTCCCGAGTCGGATAATAATCAGCACAGCCATTCCCTAGAATTCGCTAGGTATATCGTAGTTTCGTATTCGTATTTCGTAGTCAACCCCGCATAGATACTTATTTGCCAACGCGTGGCAAGTAAGTACATCATAATTCATTACGTCGTTTTCGTGTCTTCCTAGCTAATAATCGATTAGTAAGGAATTTCGCAACCCCGCTAGTAGTTAATTATCGTTACTTGTAAATTAAATACCAATCGGTCGAGTCAAGGTTACTCGAGACCGCGTCGCGCACCCGGCCGTTATTTCGCAAAACGGTGGGTAGTTACTAAATATTTCTTATAATAATTAGTTTGATATTCATAGCTCATAAATATGGCACCGACCGATATTACTCTTAAAAGACTGATAGCAAAGAGAGATCGTATCTTTGCTCGCATGCAGAGTATTGCAGATAAAATAAAACACATTCATTCGGATGAAAGCGTTAAGGAATCATTTTTGTGCGACATCTCGTTAGTACAATCACTACGTGTGGATTTTGAAAGTGCTTTGGATGAAATTGTTATTCATGAGCTAAAATTAAACCCTGAATATGTTGTAGATTATCAATCGCTTTCTGCGTTCGAAGACCTTTTAGGGCGCATTTTACGGGCTGAGAAGAACCTGACGGCTCACTCTCATAGTGAGGTCCAAAGGTCACCTCGATTGCCGCCAATTGAAATACACTACACATTGAGGCACAGTGTTTGATGGGTCTGCGCGGACTTCTTCCGGCGTCTCCTTGAATGATTGCCTGCATTCCGGCCCCAAATTGTTGAGGGATCTTTGTGACGTCATCACGTCTTTTCGTCGTCATCAAGTAGTCTTTGTGGCCGACATCAAAATGATGTTCCGGCAAACGGTCATTCACCGGGATGACAGACGTTATCAGTTGATCCTGTGGCGGGAACATCCCCAGGATCCCATGATTGTGTATGAGCTCAACACGAATACTTACGGCCTTCGGTCAAGCCCCTTTGTTGCTATTCGTTCGCTTTGGGAGCTTGCGGACCGGGAGCGTTTGAGGTTCCCTCGTGCATCCGCCATCTTGAAAACGGACCTGTACGTCGACGATGTCTGTACTGGAGCTCCTACGGTGGAGGAAGCTATCCTGTTGCGTGACGAGTTGGTCCAGATTCTGGCTTCCGCTGGCTATGAGTTGCGTAAATGGGTGTCCAACTCGCCAGCGCTATTGGAAGGTGTGTTGGAGGATCATAAGCAGGATCCTCATTTGTTTGAAAACGTTGACAACCCCGCCATGATGGCCGTCCTCGGCGTTCAGTACCGACCAGTTCAAGACACCTTTACGTATGATGTCGACTTGGAGTCTCCTCATACTTGGACTAAAAGATTGGTGTTGTCTACTGTAGCAAGGACCTTTGACCCTAATGGTTGGATCTGCCCGGTATTGTTCTGGGCGAAATGCTTCCTTCAGCGCCTTTGGACCGCTGAACTTGGTTGGGACGAGCCACTTCGGGAAACTCTGTTGGAAGACTGGCTCCAATTTGTATCCGTGCTCCCTGTGGTCAACAAGGTCGCGCTGCCACGCGCCATCCTCCCCCCTGGGGCTTATGCTGCCACCCTTCATGGGTTTTGTGACGCGTCCTCTCACGGTTATGCCGCCGTTGTTTATCTGCGCACCGTCAATGCTACGGGCCAGGTGAAGTTGTCGCTGGTCATGGCCAAGAGCAAAGTGGCCCCCCTCCGGACGGCATTGACCATCCCTAAGTTGGAGTTGTCAGGGGCGGTGCTTCTTGCGCGTCTCCTAAATCACGTTGCGCACACCTTGGGTGGAACCGTTGACATTCGGGCTTCTTACGCCTGGACGGACAGTCAAATTGTTTTGTGTTGGTTAAAGACGTCCGTCCACTCTTTGGAGGTCTTTGTTGCGAACCGAGTGTCGCAGATTCAGGGCTCTGAAACGCCTTTGATTTGGAGACACGTGCCTGGTGACCTGAACCCGGGCGACGTGGCCTCACGCGGGTGCATGGCCCCCCACTTGATTGCTCACCCCCTCTGGTGGGGGCCGGACTGGCTGACTCGCCTCGAGGACGATTGGCCTCGAACGCCAGTCTTGATGTCGGATCCTTTGCCCGGACTTAAGGTGTTCGCTGTTAGAACGAAGGATCCTCCGTTTGATCCTGACCTTTTGTTGAATCGATACAGCTCCCTCGACAAATTGTTGAACGTCACCTCGTGGATCAGGCGTTTTGGCCATAATTCTAGGAATCCAGGGGACAAGCACCTGTCACCAGTTCTCTCTCCTCAAGAGCGACAGGAGTCACTCCTCCTTTGGGTCCGCTCTGTGCAGGCTGCACACTTTGAGAAGGAGATCGAGGTTCTGAAGTCTGGTAGGGTTAAGTTGTCGGGAGCTGTTAGTAAGCTGAATCCCTTCTTGGATAAGACGGGTCTTTTACGTGTTGGAGGACGGTTGAGGCACTCTAGCCTTCCTTATGGGGCCCGTCACCCCCTTTTGTTGCCCAAGGAGGGCCACTTGGTACAATTGCTGGTGACTGATCGTCACGTTAAAAACTCGCATGCCGGTTGCAATGCGCTGTTGGCTATTCTGCAGCGAGAATTTTGGATTTTGTCGGCTCGTCGTACTATTCGTAGCATTGTCTTCCGCTGTATGCCGTGTTATCGGACTAAGGCCTCCACTATGCAGCCCCTAATGGGAGATTTGCCGGCTGATCGTGTCAATGAGGCGAGGCCCTTTGCTGGCGTCGGAACGGACTTTGCTGGTCCCTTTTCGGTGAAGACGTCCACACTTCGAAATAGTAAAATCGTCAAGGCTTATTTGTGTGTTTTCGTCTGCCTGTCAACCAAGGCAGTACATTTGGAGCTGGTGACCTCCCTTTCGACAGAGGCCTTTGTGGCGACCTTGGACAGATTTGTGTCTCGCCGTGGGTTACCTTCTTTGATTAGGTCTGATTGCGGTACGAATTACAAGGGTACAAGTAACTATTTGAAGGAGGTATACGCCTTCCTTAATGAGAGCCAGGTTGACATTGGTAACAGTTTGGCCCGCCGAGGGGTCACTTGGTTGTTTGACCCGCCAGCCTGCCCCCATTGGGGGGGTATTTTTGAGGCCGCGGTGAAAGCGGCAAAGGGACACTGGCGGAGATTGTTGGGAGACACCGTTCTCACCTTTGAGGAACTAGCTACGGTATTTTGCCGCATTGAAGCTGTGTTGAATTCGCGCCCATTGTGCCCGCTCTCTTCGGACCCGAATGACTTGGAGGCTCTAACACCGGGCCACTTCTTGATTGGACAGCCACTTGTCGCCTTGCCGGAGTACCCTTTTGTTGATGTGAGCCAAAATCGGCTCTCGCGGTTTCAGTTGGTGCAACAGCTCGCTCAGAACTTTTGGAAGCGTTGGAGCTTAGAGTATCTGCACATCCTCCAGCAACGCGTCAAGTGGACGGATAAAACTCATCCGCCCAAGATCGGAGACCTCGTCCTGATTAAGGATGCCAACCTGAAGCCTTTGTATTGGCGCATGGGGCGCATTCTCAATTTGTTGACTGGCACCGACGGGGTCCCTCGTTTTGCTGAAGTTTTGGTGGACGGATCCATCATAAAGAGAGCGGTCGCAACTTTGTCAAGACTTCCAATTGATTAGCGGACGGGTAGGCCCGTCCGGGGGGGGTAGATGTTTAGTCCAACGTGAAACCGAACGCACCTTTTGGTTGGCAACATTCTATTGTCTATAACTTTTTTCACTTTGACGTTTCCGTTCTCTTGCAAAACTAACCTCCGGTTGGAAGATTGAGTTTTAGTCATTATAATTGGAAATCATCTTGGATCTCACGTGAGATTAACATATTAATTGTGTTCAGTGCTTGATTAAACTTTGTATTCTCGGATTATCAAGAATCCACTGATATTTCGTGAAACATATCGCCTTATTGTGTCTACCACGCGTAGCGCGCGTTTGTTGGGAACGAGTTAAGCTGTGATTGCTGTTGTGACCGCTACCTGGATATCGGCGCCTTGGGAACGTTCATCCACACTTGTCTTTCACCACACGTTACAATTACTCACCCTCAAATTACATACAAACCACACTTGGAGCGTGACCTTGGAAGGTCGAAGTTGGCGTCCCCAGCATTCAGGTTAGTGGTACATTTTGTTTATCGAAATAAGGCCTAAGAGCCTACCACAACGTAGGGCTCCGCGTAATCGCGGACAGTTCGACATACCAGTTACCGTTGGCTGGACTTGGGGTCGAACAAACTGGTACTGGTTCTTACTTGTAACTGTCTGGCTGGACGAGTAACATCACATTACAACAGTAGGTATGTATGTCCTATCTATATATAGATACTGAGGCTAGGTAACTACAAATTCTACGATTTTTGAAAACTATTGGCTTGTTAAATCATAGGTCCTTTATTCTGTGGAGGTCTGCTATGCGAGCGGTCAGCCTACCGCACTGGCTGGCATAATTTAAAATGTTTGAATTTAGATCGCAATGTTGGACATGCGAAGAAATTGTTTTTTAACAATGTATTTTTATGTAAATCCGTGATTAGGAATGGTGTTTTATACGGTAGGAGTAGCATTAGTTTCATCTGTGAAAAACATGTGGCGGTAACACTTCCACACCAAGCAATATACTATCTGCTTGTTCACACAACCTTTCAAGGCCTTATTCTTAGAAATGAAAGAATCTATTTTAATGCGAATGAGTAAAAAAGTAATCTTGTGTATGTGTACCCACCAAACAATGGCATGCCTTTTATTCCGGGTGGGAAAATCATCGAATGACTTCTCCAACTCTGAGTTAAGCAGAAGGGAGTATCAGACTTCTATTGACTAAAAACCCACCCTGTTTCTTCAGCTGCCCTTAAGTTCCGGTGCCGCGGTATCTCGTTAAAACATTCCCGCAACCCCGGCAGGAAACAATGGCATGCCTTGCCGACTAAGAGACCTATCTACTTCTAATCGACTTCGGACAAACGTTTCTTCCAAAGAATAGGAGTAGCAAGCCTAACGGTTACATTTCGGGGAGTGAACGACGGAATTGCGCAACCTAATTTCACCAAGTCCGTTCCATCATAGGACTACAAGACTAATGACGATACGCTATCATTAAATGGAGGACATCCCACCCATACGCACAAAATAATCTTGCGAACAGGTAAGGCGTGGAATTCCCTGCCTGATTCTGTGTTTCCTGATAGCTATAACCGAAGGTCTTTAAGTCAAGAGTGAATAGATTACTTCCAGGTTAGCGTACTCCATCTTCGACCACATCATCACTTACCACTCTTACTCATCAGGTATGATGGTCGTCATACACGAACCTATAAAAAAGGATGGTATTTTCCTCGCTAGGAAACCGGGTTGCTGACCGCAAACTCATGACGCATCTGGCCGTCATCGGCCTGGGGTGGTAAATATTTAGGTTGGCAGGCATGATCGTCCTGCCATCCGTCTGTTGGTACGTGCCAAACCTACTTATCATGTTCAACTGCATATAGATGATGACTTATCTGACAAATCCCGCCATTATTCATGAATACTAGTGATGGCCCAGTGGTTGAAATTCGACCATAATTTAAATTATTTCTAATGCATTATAATAAAAAATATTAGCATTTTGCACTCCTCCAAATAAACTTTAACTGTGCCGAATTTCAGAATTCTCCGTCCGCGTAATTTTAGTAAAATGGGGTACCTATTAAGTTTTGATGCACGCAATCTTCTTGTAATTATATACAAATCAATTGCTGTTCGTTAGTCTCGCTAAAACTCGAGAACGGCTGGACCGATCTCATTGATTATTTTGATGTTATGTTCTTTAGGAACATACCTATAGGGAAGGTTTTAAAAGTGAGAAAATATCGAATATGAAAAAAATATAGGGGCGCGTAGTTCACCGGGTCTGATAGTATTTTATAGATTTTTCAATAATAATTATGATTTTGCCTAGTTTTAATTGATTTTTTTGTTATTCCTGTATTTCTTGCTTAATGTTTTATTATTTGGCAAATTTATCGTAGAATACGAAAAACACATTGAAAGATTTTTATATCTCAGTGACAGCGGAATATTGACTTTTGTCATAGGATATCCTAGTTTGGGAGTCAAAGATTACTCTACGCGTATATTATGTCAAATACAAACAATTTAACAATAATAATCGTACAAGTACTTACTACTAGTAGTAAAAAGAACAAGAAATTATATGCATACGTACAGTACTTATATGTTTTAAATATTCAAGAAATTACTTGAAGTCATATGATAACTTTTGCAACCACTTCGAAAGTATTATTTCTTCACCACCTTTGGTTGACTGGTAGAGAATGCCCACTGCAGTACTACTACTAACTACTGCCTTTGTAACTATGTGCATAAAGTGTAAGAAATAAAATTAATCAAATTTTCAGTGATCTTAACTTTTTGTTCACAGAAAGACATAGAAGCGCCCTCTTCTGGAAATGACTGAAATCACATTGAACTGCTGCCAGCTTCATAAACTGTTTTACAACTGAAATGTGCGATTCAATCTATTCTCGCTTCTTACAATCTACGCTAGATGCCGCTGTTCGTATTCAACTCATGCGCTGTGTTTTTATACTATCGGAACTAGCTCCATCTCGTATAAACAGTGGGAACCAAAATTACCAATGTCATCAGAATATTATTACATAGCTTTCAGAACACAACAGTTTTGTATTGACTAAAATGTTCTTAATTACAATTTTAAATACGGAGACATCAATCGGCACATTTTTCTCTTTGTGGGAAAATTATCAAATAACTCCCGGTCTAGGTAGAACGGAAGGAAGTAACAGTAACATATTTCTACTGATTAAAAACTCGCACTGTGCCTTTAGTTGCCGTTGCGACAAATTTAAGGTAGGAATTTCTTCGACGATACCGATGAAAGAATTCGATAGTATCCTATTTTTACCAGCAGATCACACGCAACTAATCCTCCCGCAACGTCAGCTATATTTATTGATTCGTCACCCGTCCAACACTGAAAGCTTTCTCACCATAATTGATGCGGTCTTAATTCCGACGTTTATAAATAGGACTAAGGTCTAAAAATACTCGTTGCATTGTATAGATCGTTTTGGCAGTCTCCGACATATTTGTCAACACTCACCCATAGCATGTGATAAAATGATATTTATCGTCAGCAGAAGATGATTTTATAAAATTAATAGATTCGCTGACACTGAGACGAACGACTTCGTAATTTCTTATGTTGCCAGTCTAAATACTACGGTCTTTATGAGCTTCGGTACACATATTGCCGAAATAATGATCTACGTTTAGTAGGAATTGATATTTGTCTTATTTAATTGAAGGCTTGGCAGTTTCCTCTCGAACTATAAGTTGCAAGCAGATCTGGCGAGGTGAAACTAGACTTATACATATATGAATATAGTGACTTTAATTTTGACCTAAACTATACCCATGTCAAATTTCATCTAAATCGGTTCAGCGGTTTAGGCGTGAAAAGGCAACAAACAGACAGACGGACATACAGACAGACAGACAGAGTTACTTTCACATTTATAATATTATAAGTGTGGAAGTGTGGATCTATACTCAGTCCACACTAAAGCCAGGTCGTAAACAAGACAATAGCTTATAAAAATCATACTACTCTGAAACTACACCACATAAAAGAAACGCAAAACAAACAGTGTCGATTTTAGCTCATAAACTTTAAACAATAGCTGTAAAACAACGTAATACATTTTCGTGAAGTTTGGGATATTATTTAAGTCTTAAATGTATTACAGACTAGCTGTTGCCTGCAAAAATCATGAAAATTTCGCACACTTTCACTGGATAAAAAGTAGCCTATGTTTGACTGCGAGTAGTCGTTAACTATATTCATACCAAATTTCATGTAAATCGATTCAGCGGTTTAGCCGTGAAAACGTAACAGATATACAGACTTTTGTGTTTATAATATTACTAAAGTATGGATGGATAAAACCTTGCCCACTTGGGAAAGAAACATTAGAATAATTATTATATATTATATATCAAGGTTCTCACAGGTATGATTAGGTCAGTATGAATCGTATGGAGTTTAAAAGAGATTTGGCCTTTCAGTTTGTTTCGGTGTTTCTTTTCAGGGTAGTCTACTAGGAAACACCGGCCTTATCAAGCTTAAAGTGACTTAAAAGATACACGTGTAAAGGTGTTATTTTAACGTAGATACTTACAAAATAAATGTTACTTATTAATTATTAATAACTAAACCAAAGAAATATTACGTGGTCGGAGGAATATGAAGTTTGGCACAGTTTAAGTTTATATGGAGAAAGAGTATAAACAACAATAACAGAAAGATAATATATTTATTAATAAAATCAAACCTAATAGCTAAATGAGTTTTAAGTTGAAATTCGATCACAGGGCTGCTACTAGTAAACATATACGAGTACAACGTGTAACGGATTAAGCGCAATACCTCAGACACCCCAATTAGAATATTATTATTATATTTTTTAAGTTTATATGGAGAAAGAGTATAAACAACAATAACAGAAAGATAATATATTTATTAATAAAATCAAACCTAATAGCTAAATGAGTTTTAAGTTGAAATTCGATCACAGGGCTGCTACTAGTAAACATATACGAGTACAACGTGTAACGGATTAAGCGCAATACCTCAGACACCCCAATTAGAATATTATTATTATATTATACTATATAAAGCTAAATTACCACTCACTGACTCACTGACATAATTGTTCTCCCAGATGGTGGATGGGGAGGTGGGTATATTTTGACAGATTCGTAAACAAGTAACTCTGAAACCTACGGGAAAAGTGCCAAACCTCCCCTTTTCCCCCCCCTTCTCCCCCCTCCCTATCGTATCTCGGAAACTACGAGACCCGTATTTTTTTTTTTTACGGATTCGTATAGAGGAGGCTCGGTAAAGTAAAAACCATTTTTCAAAGTCCCCCCCCCCCGCCCCCCTTCTCCCCCCTTTAGGCGGATCTCGGAATCTAAGAGACTTGGAACATTTTTTTTTTCAGATTCATTTAGAGGGGCAATGCTTTAGTCGAAATACTTGTGCAACCCCCCCCCCCTCTTTTTTTTTTTTTTTTTTTCACAAGCTCGCGAGGTGCTTGCACCTCGCGCAACACGCAAATACCAATTTCTTTTTTCACAAGCACGCGAGGTGCTTGCACCTCGCGCAACACGCAAATACTTGATTTAGAGGGGCAATGCTTTAGTTTTTTTCACAAGCACGCGAGGTGCTTGCACCTCGCGCAACACGCAAATACTAGTTATACTATATAAAGCTAAATTACCACTCACTGACTCACTGACAGAATTGTTCTCCCAGATGGTGGATGGGGAGGTGGGTATATTTTGACAGATTCGTAAACAAGTAACTCTCAAACCTACGGGAAAAGTGCCAAACCCCCCCTTTTCCCCCCCCTTCTCCCCCCCCCCCTATCGTATCTCGGAAACTACGAGACCCGTATTTTTTCTTTTTACGGATTCGTATAGAGGAGGCTCGGTAAAGTAAAAACCATTTTTCAAAGTCCCCCCTCCCCGCCCCCCTTCTCCCCCCCTTTAGGCGGATCTCGGAATCTAAGAGACTTGGAACATTTTTTTTTTCAGATTCATTTAGAGGGGCAATGCTTAAGTCGAAATACTTGTGCAACCCCCCCCCCCATCACCCCCCCCCCCCTCTTTTTTTTTTATTTTTTTTTCACAAGCTCGCGAGGTGCTTGCACCTCGCGCAACACGCAAATACTTGATTTAGAGGGGCAATGCTTTAGTTTTTTTCACAAGCACGCGAGGTGCTTGCACCTCGCGCAACACGCAAATACTAGTTATACTATATAAAGCTAAATTACCACTCACTGACTCACTGACAGAATTGTTCTCCCAGATGGTGGATGGGGAGGTGGGTATATTTTGACAGATTTGTAAACAAGTAACTCTCAAACCTACGGGAAAAGTGCCAAACCCCCCCTTTTCCCCCCCCTTCTCCCCCCCCCCTATCGTATCTCGGAAACTACGAGACCCGTATTTTTTCTTTTTACGGATTCGTATAGAGGAGGCTCGGTAAAGTAAAAACCATTTTTCAAAGTCCCCCCTCCCCGCCCCCCTTCTCCCCCCCTTTAGGCGGATCTCGGAATCTAAGAGACTTGGAACATTTTTTTTTTCAGATTCATTTAGAGGGGCAATGCTTAAGTCGAAATACTTGTGCAACCCCCCCCCCATCACCCCCCCCCCCTCTTTTTTTTTTTATTTTTTTTTCACAAGCTCGCGAGGTGCTTGCACCTCGCGCAACACGCAAATACTAAACCCCTCCATCAACCCCCGTCTTTTTTTTTTTTTTTTTCACAAGCACGCGAGGTGCTTGCACCTCGCGCAACACGCAAATACTTGATTTAGAGGGGCAATGCTTTAGTTTTTTTCACAAGCACGCGAGGTGCTTGCACCTCGCGCAACACGCAAATACTAGTTATATTATATAAAGCTAAATTACCACTCACTGACTGACTGACTGACTGACTCACTCATTGACATAATTGTTCTCCCAGATGGTGGATGGGGAGGTGGGTATATTTTGACAGATTCGTAAACAAGTAACTCTCAAACCTACGGGAAAAGTGCCAAACCTCCCCTTTTCACCCCCCTTCTCCCCCCTCCCTATCGTATCTCGGAAACTACGAGACCCGTATTTTTTGTTTTTTACGGATTCGTATAGAGGAGGCTCGGTAAAGTAAAAACCATTTTTCAAAGTCCACCCCCCCCCCCGCCCCCCTTCTCCCCCCCTTTAGGCGGATCTCGGAATCTAAGAGACTTGGAACATTTTTTTTTTCAAATTCATTTAGAGGGGCAATGCTTTAGTCGAAATACTTGTGCAACCCCTCCCCCATCACCCCCCCTTCTTTTTTTTTTTTTTTTTTTCACAAGCACGCGAGGTGCTTGCACCTCGCGCAACACGCAAATACTAAACCCCCCATCACCCCCCCCATTTTTTTTCTTTCACAAGCACGCGAGGTGCTTGCACCTCGAGCAACACGCAAATACTTGATTTAGAGGAGCAATGCTTTAGTTTTCTTCACAAGCACGCGAGGTGCTTGCACCTCGCACAACACACAAATACTAAACCCCCCATCACCCCCCCCATTTTTTTTCTTTCACAAGCACGCAAGGTGCTTGCACCTCGCGCAACACGCAAATACTTGATTTAGAGGAGCAATGCTTTAGTTTTTTTCACAAGCACGCGAGGTGCTTGCACCTCGCGCAACACCCAAATACTAAAGCCCCCCATCTCCCCCCATCACCCCCCCCCATTTTTTTTTTTCACAAGCACGCGAGGTGCTTGCACCTCGCGCAACACGCAAATACTAGTTATACTATATAAAGCTAAATTACCACTGACTGACTGACTGACTCACTCATTGACATAATTGTTCTCCCAGATGGTGGATGGGGAGGTGGGTATATTTTGACAGATTCGTAAACAAGTAACTCTCAAACCTACGGGAAAAGTGCCAAACCTCCCCTTTTCCCCCCCTTCTCCCCCCCCCCCCCCTATCGTATCTCGGAAACTACGAGACCCATATTTTTTTCTTTTTACGGATTCGTATAGAGGAGGCTCGGTAAAGTAAAAACCATTTTTCAAAGTCCCCCCCCGCCCCCCTTCTCCCCCCCTTTAGGCGGATCTCGGAATCTAAGAGACTTGGAACATTTTTTTTTTCAGATTCATTTAGACGGGCAATGCTTTAGTCGAAATAATTGTGCAACCCCCCCCCCCCATTTCCCCACCACTTTTTTTTTTTTTTTTTTCACAAGCACGCGAGGTGCTTGCACCTCGCGCAACACGCAAATACTTGATTTAGAGGGGCAATGCTTTAGTTTTTTTCACAAGCACGCGAGGTGCTTGCACCTCGCGCAACACGCAAATACTAAACCCCACCATTTTTTTTTTTTGCACAAGCACGCGAGGTGCTTGCACCTCGCGCAACACGCAAATACTAAACCCCCTCATCACCACCCCTTTTTTTTTTTTTTTTCGTTTTCTCAAGCACGCGAGGTGCTTGCACCTCGCGCAACACGCAAATACTAGTTATACTATATAAAGCTAGATTACCACTCACTGACTGACTCACTCACTCATTGACAGAATTGTTCTCCCAGATGGTGGATGGGGAGGTGGGTATATTTTGACAGATTCGTAAACAAGTAACTCTCAAACCTACGAAAAAAGTGCCAAACCCCCCCTTCTCCCCCGCCCCTATCGTATCTCGGAAACTACGAGACCCGTATTTTTTTCTTTTTACGGATTCGTATAGAGGAGGCTCGGTAAAGTAAAAACCATTTTTTAAAGTCCCCCCCCCGCCCCCCCTTTAGGCAGATCTCAGAATCTAAGAGACTTGGAACATTTTTTTTTTCAGATTCATTTAGAGGGGCAATGCTTTAGTCGAAATAATTGTGCAACCCCCCCCCCCATTTCCTCCTCCCCCCTTTTCTTTTTTTTTTTTTTTCACAAGCACGCGAGGTGCTTGCACCTCGCGCAACACGCAAATACTAAACCCCCCCCTTCTCCCCCCATCACACCCCTCCCCCCTTTTTCTTTTTTGTTCACAACCACGCGAGGTGCTTGCACCTCGCGCAACACGCAAATACTAAACCCCCCCCATCACCCTCCATTTTTTTTTTTCACAAGCACGTGAGGTGCTTGCACCTCGCGCAACACGCAAATACTAGTTATACTATATAAAGCTAAATTACTACTGACTGACTGACTCACTCACTCATTGACATAATTGTTCTCCCAGATGGTGGATGGGGAGGTGGGTATATTTTGACAGATTCGTAAACAAGTAACTCTCAAACCTACGGGAAAAGTCCCAAACCTCCCCTTTTCCCCCCCTTCTCCCCCCCCCCCCCTATCGTATCTCGGAAACTACGAGACCCGTATTTTTTTCTTTTTACGGATTCGTATAGAGGAGGCTCGGTAAAGTAAAAACCATTTATCAAAGTCCCCCCCCCCCACCCCCCTTCTCACCCCCTTTAGGCGGATCTCGGAATCTAAGAGACTTGGAACATTTTTTTTTTCAGATTCATTTAGAGGGGCAATGCTTTAGTCATAATACTTCTGCAACCCCCCCCCCCCCATCACCCCCCACTTTTTTTTTTTTTTTACAAGCACCCGAGGTGCTTGCACCTCGCGCAACACGCAAATACTTGATTTAGAGGGGCAATGCTTTAGTTTTTTTCACAAGCACGCGAGGTGCTTGCACCTCGCGCAACACGCAAATACTAGTTATATTATATAAAGCTAAATTACCACTCACTCACTCACTGACTCATTGACATAATTGTTCTCCCAGATGGTGGATGGGGAGGTGGGTATATTTTGACAGGTTCGTAAACAAGTAACTCTCAAACCTACGGGAAAAGTGCCAAACCTCCCCTTTTCACCCCCCTTCTCGCCCCTCCCTATCGTATCTCGGAAACTACGACACCCGTATTTTTGTTTTTTTACGGATTCGTATAGAGGAGGCTCGGTAAAGTAAAAACCATTTATCAAAGTCCCCCCCCCACCCCCCTTCTCACCCCCTTTAGGCGGATTTCGGAATCTAAGAGACTTGGAACATTTTTTTTTTCAGATTCGTTTAGAGGGGCAATGCTTTAGTCGAAATAATTGTGCAACCCCCCCCCCCATCACCCCCCACTTTTTTTTTTTTTTACAAGCACCCGAGGTGCTTGCACCTCGCGCAACACGCAAATACTTGATTTAGAGGGGCAATGCTTTAGTTTTTTTCACAAGCACGCGAGGTGCTTGCACCTCGCGCAACACGCAAATACTAGTTATACTATATAAAGCTAAATTACCACTGACTGACTGACTCACTCACTCATTGACATAATTGTTCTCCCAGATGGTGGATGGGGAGGTGGGTATATTTTGACAGATTCGTAAACAAGTAACTCTCAAACCTACGGGAAAAGTCCCAAACCTCCCCTTTTCCCCCCCTTCTCCCCCCCCCCCTATCGTATCTCGGAAACTACGAGACCCGTATTTTTTTCTTTTTACGGATTCGTATAGAGGAGGCTCGGTAAAGTAAAAACCATTTATCAAAGTCCCCCCCCCCACCCCCCTTCTCACCCCCTTTAGGCGGATCTCGAAATCTAAGAGACTTGGAACATTTTTTTTTTCAGATTCATTTAGAGGGGCAATGCTTTAGTCATAATACTTCTGCAACCCCCCCCCCCCCATCACCCCCCACTTTTTTTTTTTTTTTACAAGCACCCGAGGTGCTTGCACCTCGCGCAACACGCAAATACTTGATTTAGAGGGGCAATGCTTTAGTTTTTTTCACAAGCACGCGAGGTGCTTGCACCTCGCGCAACACGCAAATACTAGTTATACTATATAAAGCTAAATTACCACTGACTCACTCACTCACTCACATAATTGTTCTCCAAGATGGTGGATGGGGAGGTGGGTATATTTTGACAGATTCGTAAACAAGTTACTCTCAAACCTACGGGAAAAGTGCCAAACCTCCTCTTTTCCCCCCCCCTTCTCCCCCCCCCCCCCCTATCGTATCTCGGAAACTACGAGACCCGTATTTTTTTCTTTTTACGGATTCGTATAGAGGAGGCTCGGTAAAGTAAAAACCATTTTTCAAAGTCGCCCCCCTTGCCCCCCTTCTCACCTCCTTTAGGCGGATCTCGGAAATTAAGAGACTTGGAACATTTTTTTTTCAGATTCATTTAGAGGGGCAATGCTTAAGTCGAAATAATTGTGCAACCCCCTTCCATCACCCCCCCACCGCCCCCCATGTTTTTTTTTTAATTGAACCCGCGAGGTGCTTGCACCTCGCGCAACACGCAAATACTAGTTAAATTATAAGTCTAAAACAACATCCGTAACTAAATAAATTGAAACCAAACCTAGACATTTTTTATAAAATAGTTATCCTTACTAAACGCAAAACGTATGTGCGTCATACAATATCCTTACGCAGACGCATACACTCATGCAATGTTAGCGGCCGACACGCACACGAGTGCATTTCCTTGAATTAAGGATTGTATTAATTTGTCATGATCTGTCTTTCCATTTTAAGTTAAATGAAAGATTTCTCCATCAAAATGTAACACCTATTTTTTATGACGGAAATCGATTCAGAAGCCGATTCTGAACCAACTACTTTCAGGAATTGCGTTTATTCTGTTACACGTTGTATTGTATCAACGTTTGAATTTAGATTGTACGATATTATTTACCTTTTCTATGTGTACCTATATAACAGCTAATATCTTAATAAAATATTCACTGTTAACTTCTGCCCATGGCTTCGTGAATATTTTTTAAATCGGAAGAGTAGTTTTAACGATACCTACTTACAAACTCCCTCTACTCTTTATAATATTAATCATAAATATTGTACCTATAAGACCATAACTAGTAAGTCAAAGTTAAAGTAGACTCTGACTGATACGGGTGATACATTAAACAAAAGCTTCTTTTAAATTATTGCGTATGGTAATTTGGAAACTATATGTCAGATATTTTGATGCCGTCTAATGATAGCAATACTTTTAAAAAGTACTAAATTTTTGCTTGCTGCAGCATTTTTAAGCTGCTTTTAAAATTAAACGCTAATTAAAAATACCCATCGCCAATGTTATCGGCATTCTTGTACAAATGTAACGTATTTAGCGGAGTCGTCTGCGTTAGACTGCGTTAGATAATAATATTGCGACATTGACTAAGGTTGACCTGACTATTTTGGATTCGTTGACCTAGAGACTCTTCACCGTACTTATCATTGATCTTTCAATAGATGCGACTAGAATGCTCTTGTTAGAGAAATATGCTTTTAATTACTTTTTATTAAGAAATAACACAAAATGACCGTAAGATTTGAGCTATTACTGCTCATAAAATATCATTTAAATAAGAATAGTGTCGATGTGTCTTAATAAAACGCCAGTTTAGTATGTAATTCAACTAGAAGTATTATAAATCAGTTAGAATACCGAGTAAGGAAATTAAACGAAGGATTACAGTATCAAGCATAATTTTGAAGAAAGCAGACAGAATAAACTTTTTTGCAAAAAATAAAACCGACTTCCATATCAAAACACTACAAAGCCAGAAATAACTTTAACTTCGGTAGTCGGTGTTATTGGTTTTGTATTTTCTTTTTTTTTTTTGACACAGCCTTCCGAAATTAAAGTTATTTTTGGCTTTGTAGTGTTTTGATATGGAAGTCGGTTTTTAGTTTTGCTAAAAAGATTTTTTTTACACTTTATAGTGGGTCGGTTTGTAATTTATCTAGTTACAAAAGCCAAAATGTCAACTACTTATCACCTTTTCATCTCACTTCATCATCAGCTCTGCTTCACCATATTCATATTAGTAATCGAATCGCAATCCACGAAATACTTATTATTGAGTTTTGGTGGTCGTCTGTGGTCTTTATCATTAGTTCCACTTCCCCAAATGGTGCTTTTTAGAGCAACTGCGCAAGGTACTATAAGAAATACCCACAACACTATAGGTGTGCCTGTAATATTTGAAAAGTTTCCTCGATTTCTCCATGATTTCATTATCAGATCCTAACGTGATGACAATGGGACCAACTAGAAAGTATACCCTTTCAAATAAAAAAAGAACTTTCAAATCGGTGCTGCCATCTTCGAGTTATGAGGTAACATACATAAAAAAAGTTCAAGCGAACTGAGAACCTCCTCCTTGTTTTTGAAGTCGGTTAAAAATCATTTTAAATAATTGTCACGAGTAACTAAATCTATATTTTAGTCACTGTCGTAGAGCATTTTCCCATTTTATTTACGATTAAATCCAGTTACTTACTAGGATTTACGACGGACAACCCGAGCACATCCGGCTGTGTTTTATTAGCTACACGTATTACTTTTGACTGTTTTACTGATAGAAATACTGATTGTTTGACAAATACTGGTTCTTGGCAACAGTAATGCCTACCCTTTTGGTTGTTTATTTGCTAAGAGCAACGTGCATTATCGTATTACCTAGCGTTAGTTATAATGAGATGTCAGTAATAAGCAATAATATGTATGAAATGCTTCGAGAAAACGCGTTTGTTGTTTATGAACTGTTAGGTTTCTGAATCATAGTGGCACAATAATAGTAGATTATTACATAACATATTTAAAATTAATACTTAATGTTATATTGAAAATAAGGATCTAACCTTTGATATAATTATTACGGTATCCAAAGTTAATTTATTCGATTAAGTTAGTTTACGCAGATGACATTACGTATGCAGGTACTTTTTTCATGAGGTAGAGTAGAGAGGTAGTTTTGTTCTTGCTACTTCGCGCGCTATGATCTAGTTGTTCGTTGCATCGGAGGCATCGAGAGCACTTAAATAATTTACAAGGCTCCCGACTGCTGCCGTCTGGTCTAAGTAGGGCTCATGTGGAATAATATACACCGCCGCCTCAGGTCTTGTGACATGATATTATGTAACTTTTTTTTCGGGGAGAACCGTCACTAAAACCACCCCGGTGATCACCATTAGCACAAATAAAGGGTTCCGTTACCTCTAAAAAGACCACTCCGGAGCTTCTTCTATACAACTGTATAAGCTGTACTGTTACGGCACATCCCTGGGGAGACTAAAGTTGTCTCCCCTGAGTCTTGCTGTGCATGGTAGCACGTGATAACTGTGCCACCGTCTTTCCAGGGATCACTTGGTAAGCGGACAGAGACCCCACACTGAACGCCCGCAACCCCGGAGTCCCACCTGCCTCGAATAAAGCAGGCAGGGTTTCGGCGTTTTAAGCGTAGAGGCAGTTGCCTTCTTCTGCGAGCAGGATCGGCCCTCTCCCGATCCCGCTCAGCGGCCTCCTTCTGGACCATCAGTGTCTCACAGAAGGAGGCTACTTTCCTTCAGTTTTCAGTCTCTGCCAGCATAGCCCTCACTACTGCTGGTAGAGACAGGTCTTGCCCGATTTTTGCGATCATAATTCGCCGCTCAGAGGCCCACGCAGGGCACTCCAGCGTGTGAATCAACGACAAAAAAAGTCAATTTCGATATCACTGAATATGTATTTATACCCCTCATGTTGTCATGTGGAGTTTAGCTTGTTAATTTATTTTAACTACGTATAATGAAATATTACCACTAATAAAATATTAAAAATTGAAACATAAACATGACGTGTAAAATAATTATTTGTAACCAATTTATAAAATAAATATTTTAATGCACACCAAAACATTCAGATTTGATTAATCAGCATCAATTAATTTATAGTTTATAAATACACACATTGATTTCAGCAAATATTAGTAGATAGGAGATATTTTAATTTGTATTTCTATTAATTCAACATATTACATAATTATAAAATATTTGTTCTGCAATTTTTGTTAGAGACACATCATTAAACTCGTGTCGTGTGTTTGTTTTTTTCAAATGTGTATGTATCTAACTGTGCTTTTATGAGTTGTAGTTCTACTATATATGTTGTAGTACTACTATCTCTCTATCTATTGCATGACAAGCCAACGACACTTTCCCGACATACATTGTTGCTTGCACGCATGCATTCCTTGAGTCATTGGCAAACGTAGCATTGGAATCGAATTCCAAGAATTTATGAATGGCATGGATTTGGCATCCGCTGCACCCTGGATGCAAATATAGTTTATTCATGGTTTATATGACGACACTGCCCATTATTATTTGATATAATCCTCGACCTCTCATATAGCTGCAATAATATACAGTGTTTTTACAAACCAAACTTTACTAGAATCAGCATTTGAAATGGATAGAGTAGCAAAATTTTTGACATAAACGTAAAACTTTTATATATTTGCTTGTATAACATCAGCTGCAATAATATACAGTGTTTTTACAAACCGAACTTTACTAGAATCAGCATTTGAAGTAGATAGAGTAGCGAAATTTTTGACATAGACTTAAAACTTTTATATATTTGCTGGTATAACATAAGACAACGTTGAATGACTGAATAATTCGTTTTTGTATGAGATGGAAATCCGAACAACAATACAATATCCGAGCATTTTTTAGCCACAAGGTGCTATTCTAAGTATACTATACTGTCTTACTTTTCTCAACCTTCGTATGAATATTTAAAACTATAACATAAATATTATGTGACACCAGTGAAAATAATTTTGTTGTAACTTTCGCTTAAATGCAGTTACAAAATTATTTTCTGAACAAATACAGAGCAATAGAGTTGTCTCATTAATCCCTTTCTATAATTTTTATCATCACCTATATTAAATTGGTATGTATTTTGATAAAAATGTATGTAAATATAATTTAGTTATAAATATAGTTTTAATAAACTATTTACCTAAAATATATTACCTACTTAGTTTACTTTTTATGCACCTGCCCTGTTATGTCTTCACCACGCATGGGGTAACTATTTAGTAATCTGTGGCATGGGTAACTAGTAGAGAATGCCTAATATCTATAGTCAACCATTATATCTATACCTTTTTGTGTTGCATAAAGTTTTAATTAATAAATGCTCAGATTTCTTCTTTCTTAATACCATACAAATTCAGCATCCATATATACTATCATAATAATAATATTTGCCATGTCAAGATCTAAAATTAAAATAAATAAATATGGGAAAACTCACATAATACAATAGACCTACAGTATGTGGAAATCGATAACGAGAAAGGCTTAGACAGACTAATTATAATAAAGAATCCAAGAGGCTACTGTGGTGTAGCGTGACAGCTAACCAATTAAATATGCGTGATGTATAAATTATTTATGCACTTCTTTTGTAATTTTCCTATGACGCAAATCAATTTATTTTCCTTCTTTCTTCCTTTCATATTATACTCTTTATTGTAGTGCGTCTGGTATAATCACAGATACGTATACTGACGTTTACTTCGGGATCATGAGCAAGAAAGTCGCATTTATAATACGCAGAATGAGAGGAAGCAGCAATAGCCTTCTGAAGACTGAAGGTTTTCGCAGGAAGGCTAGAAGGGCCTACAATAGATAAGTTTATCAAGCTAAATGTTGGACATGGGGCTTAATTAACCTTTCTTTGATTCTGAGTTGTTTGTTTTTGTTTTATTTATTTGGGAAAACAAACAGTAACAAATGACATCGAATTGAAGAAAAAATACAATATTAAATGGTCAAATGTGCCACCAACAACATTTTCATCCATCCTTTCATTCATTTCATTTTGTTATATCCTTTATAATTTTCTGTGTGCCTAATTTGTTCTTACTAACATAATTTTTAAGTAATTTCTTAGACTAACACTATCGGCCCTATAATAATAGATATTTATTTTATTTTTCATTATTACTTACATCCATGTTTTGTCGCAGCGTCTTTGCCCGGGCCCTGGTCTCGCTGAGCGTGCGCGGACGCAGCGCCGGCACCGCTTCCCGCGACAACCACTCTCCGAACGCTGTACACACAACACCGTCACACACCGATATTTAACTTCGCGTTGTTAGAGGAAAATTGCAAGAAAAGTTACAAGGAACGAGTTGGGTAATTTTGAGGGCCTGAATAAAGAAAACTTTTTATTTGATAATTTTACAACAATATACACTTTCAATCTGAAATATTTAAACTAAACTACATATGTACAAAAAAAATATCATAAAGTTTCGTCATCAACGCTGTCGGCCGGTAACGTACTCAAAAGACTGGTGGCATTGCCACGTTGCACATCAATGCCTTTTGCCAAAGTAATAGTCCGCCTTTCACGGGAAGTGTCACCAGCCTTTTTAGTTCTTTGAAAAAGCTGTGAGCAAAAGAACAAAGCCCGAAAGTTTCAGCCCCAAACGGCAACGTTACCACTGAGATAGCGAAATAGATAACAATATTATTAAATAAATATATAATAGATAAAACTGTTTTGAGACAATATTGATTAAATTTAATCATAAATCATTCAATGATAAAAAGTATTCACATACACATAGGTATGTAAAATTTATATAGATTTACATTACATGGTATCAAGATTTAGGTTCTCATATCGTACAGCACATTCGATTTCAAACTATGTCCAAAAACTTTGTACAACAAATAGGCCCACAACGCGAAACAGTAGGAAGAGGAAACAGTAACAGAGAAGCAGTAGTTACATTACAGAAAATATACAAAAATCTATACATAAAACATGAGACAGTGGCAAGCTGCAAATTCACTACGCTATTTTTCAAGTTTAATAATTCGTTTCCGTTCTCACAACATCTCACAAAGTTTGCAATATAGAAATGTCATCATCATTGTCTGCTTAGTTTCGTTTTCCCAACTAGATTGGGACCGACTTCCGATCTAACCGGATGCAACTGAGTGTTTGGAGCGACTTCCTATCTGACCTCTACAACCCAGTAACTGGGTAACACGATAACCCTTGGCTAGAGACAAGGCCAGAGGATTTGCAACATAAAGAATGCTATAAAGAAAAATAACCTAGTAAATTTGCGCTTAGTAATCTAGTAGACAAAAGTAAGCTTATTCACAATGTTAATAAATATGAGAGGAACGGTTAATATGGCTGTTATAGTAGAAATTAGTAAGATGTACGTAGGTATAGAGTATAAGTATTGAAATCTATGAAAATTGTTGGTGTTATATAGCGCTTTTGCTAATGGTATATACTATGTAGATCATTCGTATCATGTCTATAGATAAAGTGACTGTGAATTATTTTTGTAGACTGTTAATTGTGACATTGTTTCTGTCTGTCTAGAAATGAATTGGTTGTGGTAAATTTTGTTGAGACTTTAATAAAAGTTTTTCTTTGTCGTTAAAATTATATAAATATAGGCTTCCTAACGTGCTCGCTGTCCATAACCCACGTGTGGGTCATTTTGGGTTCTAGTGAGACGTCCGTCTCTTTATGTGTGTCACTGCACTTTTCATACATAATTTTACGGGTTCTTACTTCGTGGAAGTAAAAGAAACATACTCGTATTGTACATAAACCTTTGCCTAAATATGAAGTGAAATTAAAAAAGCAATGAGTTTGAGATTTGTAAATTGAATTTTAAAAATGATGAATGATAGTAATCTGTGCTTTGAAAAAGTTGCGTTAAAGATTCCCATCCCTATCTTTTATAACTTTTATGGACCTGAATTGGTATAAATGCAAGTACCTCAATATGTATAAATGAAAAGTAAATTGAACGTTAGAGCTAATTTCGACAATTCACAAAAAATCTTTGTAAAAAAAGTCAGTTTATCTATTGACCTTTAAGTAGTTGACTAGTTTTGTATAGTAGTTACGACAAATAAAGAAGATTTGTATAGTATTAACAGACGATCAGCGTAGTATATGATTTAGTTAAGAGAAATAAAGGACACCAATAATTTATAGTTTGAGAAAAAACAATGATTATCTATCTAAATAACTGTTAAAAGCAGAGAACTTAGAAATGTTATGTAAATCGGGAGTAATTGCTGAAGAAAAACAGTATTTTTTTGTTCAGTATAATATTTGTGGAAATCGTTAGACAAACTCATGAAAGCGTTTCCCATGTGTCGTGACGATTTTTTTATCGTTGGATAACAATCTACTTTAGCTGTTCCCATCTAGGCAATCCGCCGTCATTGCATAAAAGTCGTTGACGACAGTTAATTGTGTCATCCATATAAATGTGAACACCTCCATTAAACAAACAATAGCCACGACACGATAATATACGACACGACATAGTAGGAATGCTTTCTTTAAATGTAAGCTTGACCATAGTAACAGTGCAAACAATTTTTTCTGTACAGCTTAATAAGTGGGCTTTGAATAGTGAGTTGTATTGCAAACGGAATTCCACAAATATCTGATAATTATGTTCTACTAACATTCTGCTATTGAAGTCGGTTAGGTGTTCTACATCATCTAGGTAGCTATCATTGTCCATCTCAAATTTCCACTGACCTATCGCCTCCGCGGTAAAAATGTCTTGTGTCTTGTGTTCCATGGTGTTTGCCTGTGTGCACTATTGCTATACAATATGTATAGTGTGTGTTATAGGTGTGTGTGTGATCACCGCACTGTAACTTTGTCACTTTTGTTTGTCACTTTGTTTTGTTACGTCTATTTCACTGTATTCGTTTCGTTCACTTGCGTTTCGTTATGGGATTCGTTTTGTTTGAGTATTTCTCTGAAATTTTTTCTTTAATTTAAAATTGAATCAAAACTATATTGAACTATATTATTAGATTATCTTAAAAAATCTATTTCTTATATTTTTCCTTTCAATCACTATCTCTATCTTTTTATTATTATATGTCTTCGTTTTTATATTTATGTACATGTATTGAGTATATTGTATATAGATGTACTATTTATTAAGTAAACAGTACATCATGGACTACCCACGTATTTATTTTTCATTTTGTGTCAAATCCATTCAAAGGTTGTCTGTAAAGGACATTGTTCCGGCTCCATACATGTCACGCCTAAGAATCATTTGAATCGAAAATGACTTAGATAGACTCTAAATATTTTATGGAATCATAGTAAATCAATTTTTACTAACGGACACTTGAAGTTACAAAAATAATCAATTCATCGAAATCAAGTCCGAAAATAGCCAGGTAGTAAGATTCATAGAGTCCTTTATACACAGCCGAATCTATCAAGTATGCAATCTGATCAGAGTCCGTTATCAGGCCAAAGTTGTTAGAATAAAACCATAAAACGCATAGAAAATCGCAAAGAAAAGAACTGTGCAATAAAAATTGAAACGTAATAAAATATAAGCATACCAGTGTTGCCAATTACGAAAAGCTCACTGTATGAACTAAATAAACACAATTTTAAAGATAAATTAAGTAATTGGTTAAAGTTGTTGAGTTATGCTGAGACTGAGAAACTTATTGAAATTGTAAAATAAAAATAAAATCTTAATCTTTGATTTTTTAAATTAAATTATAGAAATATATAGATAGATTTAATTTAAAGTAAGTTATAATTATATAAAATAAAATTGTAATATTTTGGCACAAAATAGGACGGTGATATGTATGCGAAAACTGCGCGGTTGACCGCCGACTACCCAAGATACGAGCATAGCTCAGTTTGGGAGTCGTTGTCTCAAATTAAAATGCCTCTGTACATCCACCTCACTCAAGTCAATGTTTGTTTCTTGTATTGTTTTTATTTTTGTACTTATTGAAGAATAAATATTTTATTATTATTATTATTATTATATAGCTATAATACCCGAATGCCATGCCAGAAAAACCCGATTTCTGATAAAAAATTATGGAATACATTTTCTTCTCCAGCTAGTCAATTCTGGTATTTAAATGAATAAAGTGTTAAAATTTTTTTTTTTTTTAGATATTAATTTATTTATCGTCAATAATAGGATACAGTGCCTATTTGATTTATTGAATTCATATTATTATGTACCTATATGTGATCGACTCAATTTCAGAAATAATGAGTCAATTAAACAAACGAATGTGAGCTTCACTAAGTGAATGAGACAAAGCGTCAGACTGAAGAAGCATGGGGGATTTCCCGTCCTCAATTAGTTGACGATTATATATTACTAGTACTCACGCGGGGCTTCGCTCCCGTGGATTCTATCACGGTAAAAACATAACTCTCCTTTTTGCAGTCGCGTAAAAGTAGCATATAACCTTCCTCAAGCTTCAAGCTACTTCCATACCAAATTGCATCCAAATCCACCCAGTACTTTCGAAGATTAGCGCGTTCAAGCATACAAACAAACAAACAAACTTTTCCGCTTTATAATATTAGTATAGATTTACTAAAGTTAAATTAATAACGTAACGATGGCGGATTTTGAAGCACACCTTAAAAATTCACCACCTGGCGCTGACAAGACCAGCCTCCAAAATGAATTCACCAATTTCAAGGAGCATGTTTGGAGTACCCTCAGCACCTTACAGCAGCAGATCGCCGAACTGAGCAGGAGTGTGGACATAATTGAGATGCGTCACAGGAAAAAGTTTCTGTTGCTTGGCGGAGTTCCTGAGAAACCGGATGAGAATGTTCCTGTATCCGTAGCTACCATCTTGCAGACTAAGCTAGGCTTGAAAGATGTGACACCCTCCTCACTCACTGTATGTCATAGACTGGGTACTGCTTCAGAAGGCCGCGCCAGACCAATCCTGCTTCAGTGCGCTGACCCAACTCTCCGCGGCGAGATTTGGAGGAACAAGACTAAGTTAAAGGGATCCCCCTATGTAGTCTCCGAATTTCTCACTCGACAGCGGCAGTCTACTTTTACGTCAGCTCGCAAGCTGTTTGGCGTGACGAACGTGTGGACCATGGACGGTAACATCAACGTCAAACTTCCGGATGGCAAGCGACGTCGCGTCGTCAGTCATGAGGAGGTCGTCGCACTCGGTGTGGCGCATGGTAAATCCCTTGATGAAGAGGTTCCTCCGGTTTCCAACTCAAAAAGTGCGTCTCCACTAGCTTCAACTCGGTCACGGCGGATTCCAAAGAAGAAGAAGTAACTTATATTATGGTATTCATGTTTATTTGCTAATTTCTGTATCTGTGTGTGTGTGTCCAAACTGTATTTATTCTTTGAAACTGTTTAGATATATTAGTTTAACGCGTCACTGATTTATTGTTCGGTGTACCGACATTTAGTTTTTTTTTTGTTGTTCTGATTTGTCACTGTCACTTTCTTGTGTCATGTCATTGTATATTTTTGTTTTGACTTCTTGCAAATTGAGTTCGCGTTTGGATACACGCAGTATTAAGTTATTAAGTTTTGTTGTGAACAGTCTGCCGGCAGGTAATGCAATTTAGTGAACCTAAAACTTCACCTTCAAATTAATATAATTTTATCTTATATACTATATTATTTTATATATATATTTTTGCCTTATAATAATCATGTCTGACGATGACTCGTTTTTTTCCTGCCGTAGTTCTTCTACGTCATATTCATCTTTAGATGATTCCTTCTCTGTAAACAGTTTCTTGTGTAGTGAGTTTCAACAATTTGCAAAGAATTTTAATGTCTGCCACGTGAACGCACAAAGTATCCCTCAGCATCACTCTGAGATGTTGAATTTATTTAGTGATGTCGCTTTGCACGCTATCTTAGTTTCGGAAAGTTGGCTCAAACCCGAACTACCCTCTTCTTTTTACAGCCTACCCGGTTTTGTCCTTATTCGCAGTGACCGCACGGGAAAAAGAGCCGGGGGTGTTGCCATTTACTTACGCAGCAACATCCCCTACAAAGTTGTATCCTCTTCGCCGGGAACAGTCAATGGCAATCCCGAATACTTAATCCTTGAAATTGATGTCAAGGGGACTAAGGCTATTCTTGGAGTAGTTTACTGCCCACCTGCTATCGATTATTTCTCCACTCTTGATTCTCTTTTCGTATCCCTCTCCTCAGAGTACAAACATCACATTATCATGGGTGACTTCAACACCGATCTCTTAAAGGATAACTTAAGATCAAGCAGACTGAGAGCAATCCTGGAATCGTCAAGTCTATCGCTTCTAACACTCAATCCAACACATCACAATTTGGACACAAGCGATTCCTGGCTTGACCTCATTCTCACTTCCTCCGTGAATCTGATTGCTAATCATGGTCAGATAGCTGTTTCGGGATTATCTCGACATGACTTGATTTATGTCACATATAAAATTAAGCCTCCCAAACAGCGGCCTGCCATTGTGTTGCTTCGGAATTTCACGAGGATCGACATGGACCAGCTTACCAGAGATGCTAGTGCGATTGATTGGTTCGATGTTGAACAGGCACCGACAGTGGATGGGAAAGTGGAAGCGTTCAATAGGACTCTTCTTCAGCTCATTGATGCTCATGCACCGCTGAGGGCCGTCCGTGTCAAGCGCCCCCCGGCTCCATGGATTAACCCTGGAGTTCGTATGGCGATGAGCCGGCGTGACAAGTTCTTTCGAAAATATAGAAGGGATCGCAGTGTGGAAAACTGGAATCAGTACAAATTGGCAAGAAACCGGTGTAACCAGATGGTAAGAGCCTCTAAACGCCGATATATCTCTGAAAATGTCCTCAACTCTTCACCGGCTGATATTTGGAAGTTTCTCAAATCACTCGGCATAACAAAGTCTTCCTCTAATGTTATTTCTTCAAACGTGTCCTTGAGTGATTTAAATAAGCACTTTTCATCTTCCGCCATGCTTGCGGTTGCTATTAAAAACCAAACTATTCTTGAGATTACTTCCACGCCAATCTTACCTCCCGATTCTTTCTCTCTTTCTCCTATGACCGACTCTGAGATCCTCAAGACTTTCTATGCTATTAAGTCCAAGGCTGTTGGCTGTGATGGCTTTCATAATCCCTCTCCCAAAAATATCCAACCCCAGCCTGCTAAATCACTACAGACCTATCTCCATTCTTCCTTTCCTATCTAAGATTCTGGAAGCAGTTGTTCTTAAGCAAATATCTTCCTTTGTGTTTGGGAATATTCTGGTATCCCCTTTCCAATCAGGTTTTCGGCCTGGCCACAGCACAGCCACAGCTTTGCTTAAGGTTACAGAAGATGTAAGGAATGGTCTGGAGAATTCGAGATTAACGGTATTAGTTTTAATTGATTTCTCCAATGCTTTCAATACCGTTGATCACGAAATCCTCCTGGCCATTCTGTCACACATTGGGGTATCTTCATTGGCACAAGATTGGTTCTCATCTTATCTTCGTGGTCGCCAGCAAGCGGTTCGTGCTGATCAGATTTTTTCTGAGTGGTGCACCCTGAAAACTGGCGTCCCACAAGGCGGCATACTCTCTCCACTTTTATTTTCCCTTTTCATAAACTCTATTACCACTATCCTCAAATGCTCTTACCATTTGTACGCTGATGACCTACAGCTCTACGCGCAAGCTGACGTTGACAACCTGGACAACTGCATCTCATTGCTGAATGCTGATCTTCTAGCTATCAGTGATTGGTCAAGCAGGTTTGGTGTTACTGTCAATGTCAGTAAGTGTCAGGCTATCCTGATCGGTAGCTCATATTTTCTGCGAAACTTGGACACCAGCCTGCTTCTCCCGCTTAACTTCAACAATACTGTCATCCCTCTCTCGCCGCACGTAAAAGACTTAGGCCTATATATTGACGACAGGTTAAGTTGGAATAAGCAGATTGCACAGGTTAGCCAGAGGGTAACATTCACACTGCGATCTCTCTATAGATTCAAGCATTTCCTTCCTTGTAGCACTAAAACCACATTGGTCCAATCACTTGTGCTTCCTATCATTGATTATGCTGATGTTTGCTATTCTGATCTTTCCCAAGAACTTCTTAACAAACTGGATCGACTTCTCAACAACTGTATTCGTTTCATTTTTGGTCTTCGAAAATATGATCACATTTCTTCCTTCCGTTCTCAGCTTAAATGGTTGCCTATCCGTCAAAGGAGATCCCTCAGATCCCTCTGTATGCTCTTCACTATTATGAACGATCTTTGTGCTCCTGTTTACTTAAAACAAAATTTTAAATTGTTGGGCAGTTCTCATGATCTTAACCTTCGCGCATCCAAAAACTTACTTCTTCACATTCCTTCTCACCGCACCGGGTTTCTATCTAATTCTTACGCTATTTCTACTATTAAACTCTGGAATTTGCTACCCCTTGACATCAAGAAGGCTGAGTCAAAATTTTCTTTTAAGCGTAAAATTAAAAACCACTACTTAAGGGGTTGTTATTCTTAGTTTGGTCTTTGTCATAATTATTTTGAGCTCTCTTATTCAGAAAGAATATTATAAAGCACCGTATCTATTAGTTTGTCATTTTAGCATATATGTGTATTTTATTAGTATTATTATATATTAGTATTATATTTATTAGTATTAAAATATTATTTCATTCCATTTTCTCGTACACCTACCACAGTGTGTTTTTTTAACCCAAAGGTTGACTGGTAGAGAATGCCTTGCTGCATTAAGTCCGCCCATGTAACACAATTGTACATAAAGTTTAAATAAATAAATAAATAATATTTTATTATTATTTTTATTTCTATCTATACGTTGAAAATACCCGAAATAGTCCGAATTTTATCAATTTCTGATTTAATCAAGACAACCGTCCGTATTTCCTGAAATCGGGGAAAAATGCCGTAAATCGGCAACACTATCTGGCCAATAGACATTTTTTACGGATCCACGCATTCGTTAATCGTGACCCAACTTTTTATTTTGAATTTATTTATTTCAAGTGTCCGTGGAATACTAAAATATGTTTCAAGCAGTATAAAAAGAAATGAAAATTATCATGTAATTTATATTCACATCGGTTATATAGGCCAAAATCGAACAACGTCTATTATGCTTTTAGCGATAAGGCCGCCTAGTTGAACAGTTGAGTTGTTAACTCCTTATTTAACTCTGTTATGGTGTATAATTTCTTTCACAGAGAAGAGTTTTTTAAACAGCAGTGTTTAGTTTTTTGCGAAAATCTTTCAACAATTGTCAAAAAATTAAGTGTAATTTATTTTCGTTTATAAATTATGTAGTTACAAAATTGCATCATATTTTTCATCAAAACTTGACTTTGACGTCATGAGTATAAATCTATTGATATTTCAGCGGTTATAAATAAAGATACATGTAAAAAATAAGACGGACGAGAATATTGAACCTGTCTCGTTTAATGTAACAGCTGATCGCGGTCTGTAGGAATAGACGTGATCTCATTGGAGTAACGGTCTCGGGAATGCGTGAGCGTCTCATTATGAATACTTACATACATTTAAATATTTAGGAGACATAATAATTTATGCACTCCAAAGTATAGAGCGTAAGTCGGATAATCGTTTACAAAAACTAACTTCTTACATTGAATAGAGGATATCTCTATGAGTGGAATTTCCTTACAGAGTTAGAATTTATTTATAGTTTAAATTGGGGGTTTTTAAGAGTAAAAAGATTACTTCTAGGTACTTACCTATCGCCTATAGGTTAGCAAATAGGTAGGTAGCCTAATAGGTTCATCATTGCTTACCATCAGGTTAGATGGTGGTCAAACGCTAACCTATCATGAATAAAAAAAGTCGTCGGTATGAGATATGTTTCTTGCGTAGATATTTGTACATACATATATTAGGAAATATAACCATATTAAATGCCATTTGGAACATCACTTTTAGAATACAATCTCTCTAAATATACGCTTTAAAAGTTCCAATTGAAAAATACAAACGTTTTAACAATGAGCTGCATTATCACTAAAAGTATTGTGTAACATGCCTATGTATGTATTGTATTTGCTTTTGGATAATGGATTTAAATCGGTGGCGCCACTTTTTTATTTTTCGTTACTAAAGTCGCGTTTGACCACCATCTCACCAAATAGAAAGCGATGATGTGGTCGAAGATGAAATGCGCTTTCCACGAACCTATTCACTCTTGACTTAAATACCCCCAGGCAACTTTTATCCTCGTCAAAGGGTGAAAGGCACATTTGGTATTATTTAGAATGCCAAGCCAAAAATATAATATAATAGATTAGAAATAAATATTTCTGTAGACATTGTTTATGTAGTTGATTTAATTGATAATAACTGTTTATTCTTATCTCGTTTCCCACACATAATCTGTTGCTTTTTTATTATTGATTGCTTACCTTTGACCACCATCTCCCCTAATGGTAAACGATGATATGGTCGAAGATAAAGCACGCTTATCTAGATGTAAAGAGTGTAGGAGTTTTTAGTTAGTTTATGTTTCCTGATAGCTACCACGAAAAGTTCGTAATCTATTGTTTTTTTCTTATTTGCACAGAGCATCATATACCTACTTGATTCATAAGTTACCCTATAGATCTAATGCTTGATTTCCTACCTTTAGAGACCGACTGAGAATCCATATCAGTGACGTTATAGCTAACTACTTATCCACGAAGCCACACACATCTACTTCAAGCTCATTATCTTTATCTTTTGAAAGTTTCCACTTCCCCCTGAATCATCCATAAGAGCACTTTGGCAATATCATCCTCACACCTGCACGTAGTTAATTCGTGAGGAATGAAACGAATGCACCGCTGAGCGCTCTCTGCTACAACCACGCATGGCGCAAGCGGTCGCTACGTGCCAGCGGACATTGCCAAGTAGCGGACTATACTTGAACTTGCTTTTATCGATAGATTTCTGTATTTTATTAAATGAAATTTATATATTTATTTAAACTTTATGTACAATAGTGGTACATGGGTGGGCTTAATTCAACAAAGCATTCTGTACCAGTCAACCTTTGGGTTAAAAGACCACAATGTGGTAGGTGTACAAGTAAAATAAATAAATTTAGTTTTATTTAAAAACTAGCTTGTGCCAGCGGCTTCGCCCGCGTGGGAAGTTTTTCCCGTGTAAATCGCGATCCCGTGGGAATTTCGCAAAATCCTTTCTTAGCGGATGCCTACGTCATAACATCTACCTGCATGCCAAATTTCAGCCCGATCTGTCCAGTGGTTTGGTCTGTGCGTTGATGGTGGGAGTGGTGGAGGGGTGGGGGATAGCCGATATAAGCAGCAAGTCAAATCATGGCGAATGTGAAGTTACCAACAAACAAGAAGGTCAGGTTCAGCCTATAACGCAAACGTTCCCATTACTGGGACCCAGGCCCTCACTCTATGTGAGGGAATGGGTCGTTCAAACCAATACGTAGGCCCATTCTGGTTTGGTGGATATCGCATGTCTTTGGGTTTTTTGGTCCTAATTCTCAGTTGGTGTCTAAAGGTGGAAAATCAAACATTAGACATAATAGGGTAACTTATGAATCAAGTAGTTACATGATGTACTGAGCAAATAAGAAAAAAAACCACAGCTGACGGAGTTTTCCTGATAGCTATCAGGACACATAAACTAACTTGTTACTTCTAGGTAAGCGTGTTTCATCTTCGACCACATCATCGCTTACCATCAGATGAGATGGTGGATAAACGCAAGTCTCTTATCAATAAAAAAGCTAATTAAGATTATTCGTGGGTAAAACGAGTTAAGACAAACAGTTATTATCAATTGCTAAATGCTCTTTCATCACGATGTTATCCTTCATCATTTCATGTTTAGTGGTGATGATGAATGATGAAACTAAGCAATGTGACTGTTTTAACTCACAACCTACAACTCGTTAGTAGTGCCTGTATCCACTGAGCCATCACTACTATTTACTTAATTGTAACCAAAAAACTTAATTTCTGAATTAGTCGATAACAATGCATACATTCAGAATGTGGAAAGCGCAAAATGTATACACAAAACAAATAACGATTTTCAAGGTTTACGACGACATAAAGGCCCTCTACGAATAGTGCTACGAAAATTGTACAACGCTACGAAAGGCCTACGAATCTCGTAGCAATTGCGTAGCTCTAACTTTAACGCACAAAATACAGACTGTTATTATTGTTGTGTTGTGTATCGCACATGGACCGATATACAATAACATGATGTGTAGTTAACAGTATATAATTTATAGTAATTAACAAGTTGTTAGTTTAACTGTCTCGTTGGTCGCAAGTGCGAATGCTGAGCAATAGGCCTCGGGTTGGATTTCCCATTTTCTATTAAAAATTTAATTTCTTTATTTATTCAAGTACGCACATGACACTTACAAAAGAAAAAATATAAATACTGAGAAAAGAGAACAAAGGTACTGCTTATTTCCTAAGATTTTTTTTCCAGCAGACCTGCGACAGGAAGAAGAGATGATAGACAGTGTGTATAAATACTAATTACGATAACAAAACATTTTTTTTTTTAACGTGGTAAAATTATCAAATAAGTCCTCCCACCCCGGGCAGGGCCGGAGGGACTGTCAGACTTGTACTGACTAAAATCCACGGTGTTCCTTCAATAGCCCTTTACGTTCCGGGGTCACGGTAATGGGATAAGTCCCACGACCCCGGCAGGCTACGGCCCTCTACAGGGACGCTCTTTGAGGCGCGCGTGGAACACAACGCGCCGTCGACCCGGGCATGGTCCATGGTCGGACAACGAGTTGCCCTTTACTCGCTGTCCGCATGCCCGCGCCTACGGTGGCCGGAGATCGTCGGCCGACGTCCGACGCCGTGGGCGTCTACCACTGCGGCTGGGCTGGAGGGAGGACGCCATTCTCTCCCTCACGCGGCCCGCCTCCTCCTTCGATAGCATGACTGCTTCGCAGAAGGAGGCGACCGCTTCCCACTCCCTCTCACCCCGCAGCATGGCCTCGACCAGTGCCGGGCGCGAGAGGTCTCCGCCTATCACCGCCGTGAGGACACGTCGGTGCTCTGCCCAAGCGGGGCAGTCTTGCACCCACAGAAATAAAAAATATAGGAGAAGTGGTAAGGGGGCGTATCGGTGTCCGCGCGACATGGCCACAGGGCTCATGTCACAGGCAAGTGGCCGTCTCCGCGAACTAGTGCGCTTTCGACGGCGATCGTGATAACATATATGAATGCCGAGTTGTTCTGTGGTATCTTTTAAAAACTGAAGCCAAAATCAAATCTATGTGAATCATGGAATCACGTACCATATGTAAGTACAAGTATTTTACAATATTTGTCTTTAAAATCATGAAAAACAATAAATCGTAAAATATTTCTTGGTTTTACTATGTTATTTTTGGAACGAAGTTCCTTATCGCGCGTTACGAAAGGGGGCTTTTTTTTTTTTTTTTTTTTTTTTTTAACGTGGTAAAATTATCAAATAAGTCCTCCCACTCCGGGCAGGGTGGGAGGGACTGTCAGACTTTTACTGACTAAAATCCACGGTGTTCCTTCAATAACCCTTTACATACCGGGGCCACGGTAACGGGATGAGTCCCACGACCCCGGCAGGCTTCGGCCCTCTGCAGAGGGGGCCTCGTCATGTTGCTGACGCTCTTTGAGGCGCGCGTGGAACACGACGCGCCGTCGACCCGGGCATGGTCCATGGTCGGACAGCGAGTTGCCCTTTACTCACTGTCCGCATGCCCGCGCCTACGGTGGCCGGAGATCGTCGGCCGACGTCCGACGCCGTGGGCGTCTACCACTGCGGCTGGGCTGGAGGGAGGACGCCATCCTCTCCCTCTCGCGGCCCGCCTCCTCCTTCGGAAGCATGACTGCTTCGCAGAAGGAGGCGACCGCTTCCCACTCCCTCTCGCCCCGCAGCATGGCCTCGACCAATGCCGGGCGCGAGAGGTCTCCGCCTATCGCCGCCGTGAGGACACGTCGGTGCTCTGCCCAGGCGGGGCAGTCTTGCACCGTGTGCTCTACGGTGTCCTCAGGGCGACCCTCGCAGTGGTGACACCCAGACGTTTCCTCCTTTCCCATCAGACACAGGTACCTCCCGAAACTTCCGTGTCCGGTGAGGACCTGCGTCATGCGGTAGGTCAGGACGCCGTGACGCCGATCTAGCCACTCCTCAAAGAGGGGTCTTACCGCCGCAATTGCGGCGTGCCCGGCCGTCGGTTGCGACAGTCGTTCCCTCCATACTGCCCTGAGATCGCGCCGGAGCTCTTCCCGCCGCGCCTCGACTTCTCGAGGCAGCGGGGATACGCCCCGGCGCACGAAAGGGGGCTAGCCGGAAAAAATTCATACGAAAAGTTGTAACGACACTTTTTAAGAGGTGTGGATATTCGTGAATCAGGCTTCATTAGAACCTTTTTTTCCGTAACCCTTACAAGATTTTTTTTCAAAATAATATATATTAATCTACACAATGTAAAGCGTGTCCTCGTGGCTTCAGAAAAAATAAAAATATATTTGAAATATCATAAATAAATACGTAAAGTGGCCTCTGTTTTTGTGACTTACTACCATTTTTCTCCTAAACTATCAATCACAGGATCTTTTAATTGCCACCAATATATTATATTAAGTAATGCCGATGGGACCATGTGCTTATTTTTGACAATAACTTTCTTAATTATTTATAAGGATTTTTTTACGTAATCGCTACTCGCAAATCGCGTATCCACCCCTCCGGGCGCCTAGTAAATCAGTGCGGGACGAGACGCAGTGCTGGACGGACCTGTGACGCTTTTCTCCGCAAACAAAATTATTGTCGATAGCCCAACCAATTAGATTTTTCTTTGTTTTATGTATAGTGTGTGTAAATATTAGGTTATTTTAGTGTGTAATTAGGTATAACGTTGTAAATAATAATTACTACTTGTCGTAAATTCTTATTATAATATTAAAATGGGTGACAAAAAAAGACGTAAGAAGCGTAATTTGAAAATAGCATACAAGAGGAAATTCCAAAGAATAAAACTGTAAGTACCTACTTAAAATATTTTATGTACTTGTTAGGTAATGAAAAAAAATGGCCAAGTGCGAGTCAGACTCGCCCATAAAGGGTTCCGCAGTAACTATAATAATATAATATAATATGTATATTAATGTGACAAAAAAATCTTACAAATTTCTTAAAACTACCTATCTTATTTACATTTTTTTACAACTACGCCCAATAACTTTGTTTTTCATAGTGTTTCTATGAATTACAAAGTTATATTTGCGGTTTTAGGAAATATGCTGTACCTCAAAAACTGCTGACTCGATCTCGTTCAAACCGAGTCTTGGTTGAAAGATTACATTAAGATCTATAGACATATATTTTTTGTAGATTTTTCATTCCATTATTATAGAAGTTAGAGGGGGGGGGGGGGGCACATATTACCACTTTGGAATCGTATATCTTTTAAACGATTAACTTTATGAGAAAGTGGTCTTAGAAACCTCAATGTCATTTTTAAAGACCTGTCTATAAATACCACACACGCATAGGTTTCATGAAAAAAAAAAAAAAATCAGTTTTAGTTCCATGTATGGGGAGCCCCCTTAATTTTAATTTTTTATTTAATTTTTTTCTTAAATTCGGAAAGCGGTTCACAGAATACATATACCTACCAAGTTTTACATGTATAGTCCTAAGAGTTTCGGAATAAAATGGCTGTGACATACGGACGGACAGACGGACAGACATGACGAAACTATAAGGGTTCCGTTTTCGCCATTCGGCTACGGAACCCTAAAAATGCACTATCTTTCAAAACTTAGTTGATACCATACTTATATAATTGCAATAACTTTTAAAGTAGGTATACACAAAATTAGTAGGTATAAGGTACAGAGGGTCTGTACCGTATACCTACTAATTTTGTATATAACATAAACTAATACGAAAAGCGAATTAGGTCTATATATTATATAGACCTAATTCGCTTTTATTATAATACTTAACCATAATCGTTGAAAACTAGGTAAGTACGCAGTTTGCTAAAATTATTCTGAGAATCCGATGCACAATCGAATTACACGGTTAATTTTATAAAAATAAGGTCTTATTTCGGTCCCATATTTTCATAGAAAAGGGCACCTCGCAACTAAAAATGAACTCCTATTTCGACGGAAGAAACGTTTTATTTTTCTATTCGTATTATCTATGCCTTTGTAGAAGCCGCTAGCCACCGCCAATCCGCCATTGTTACACAAAAATATTTTAAAGGGCACTATTATTTTATAAATCATTATGGTTAATATTTCGGTATTATGAACGTAAAAATATGTCAACAAAAAGTATATATGAAAGTAACGAACATGGATGTTAAACATTTTTCAATTTTATAAAATTAAAAATTAATAATTAATTAATAATATTAATTATTAAAAATTCATACGAAAAGTTGTAACGACACTTTTTTACCGACTTCAAAAGAAAGGAGGTTCTCAATTCGTCTTGAACTTTTGAAGTGAAAACTTCTTTAGGGGAGTTGAGGTGGGAGTTGAGGGGGGAGTTGAGGGGGGAATTGCGGGTCGAGTTGTGGTTCGAGTTGCGGGTCGAGTTGCGGGTCGAGTTGCGGGTCGAGTTGCGGGTCGAGTTGCGGGTCGAGTTGCGGGATGAGTTGAGGCATGAGTTGAGGGGCGTCTCGTGGGGAGTTGAGGTAAAGAGAGAGAGAGAGGGCAACGGTATACCTTTGAAATTTCGTAAATTTTTGAAGGTTTCACTTCTACCACGTGTGAATTGTACACATGTTTTTTTTACAATTCCTTCACTAATTAATCGAAAGGAACTTCGTTCCATCCGGGTGTCCCTTGACACCTCTCAAGTTTTTGGAACGAAGTTCCTTATCGCGCGTTACGAAAGGGGGCTAGCCGGAAAAAATTCATACGAAAAGTTGTAACGACACTTTTTAAGAGGTGTGGATATTCGTGAATCAGGCTTCATTAGAACCTTTTTTTCCGTAACCCTTACAAGATTTTTTTTCAAAATAATATATATTAATCTACACAATGTAAAGCGTGTCCTCGTGGCTTCAGAAAAAATAAAAATATATTTGAAATATCATAAATAAATACGTAAAGTGGCCTCTGTTTTTGTGACTTACTACCATTTTTCTCCTAAACTATCAATCACAGGATCTTTTAATTGCCACCAATATATTATATTAAGTAATGCCGATGGGACCATGTGCTTATTTTTGACAATAACTTTCTTAATTATTTATAAGGATTTTTTTACGTAATCGCTACTCGCAAATCGCGTATCCACCCCTCCGGGCGCCCAGTAAATCAGTGCGGGACGAGACGCAGTGCTGGACGGACCTGTGACGCTTTTCTCCGCAAACAAAATTATTGTCGATAGCCCAACCAATTAGATTTTTCTTTGTTTTATGTATAGTGTGTGTAAATATTAGGTTATTTTAGTGTGTAATTAGGTATAACGTTGTAAATAATAATTACTACTTGTCGTAAATTCTTATTATAATATTAAAATGGGTGACAAAAAAAGACGTAAGAAGCGTAATTTGAAAATAGCATACAAGAGGAAATTCCAAAGAATAAAACTGTAAGTACCTACTTAATATTTTATGTCCGTTTCAACCGCGCGGCCACCTCATAATATTTGATGAAACTTTGCCAGGAATTAGTGCTAATTTGTTACTTTACACACCTCTTTTCGTAAATTTGTTACAAAAAAAACTAAGACGCTATGACAAAGAATAGTTGGCCGCTAGGACCGCCACTTGCCGTAGTCATCGCCCGTGATTACACAGAAACTATACAATGCAGATAGACGAATGATGCATCAAAAGAAAGGTCCTAATTCGTTCAATTTGTTACTAAAATAAAATACTTCAAAATGTAAATAAACAAAAAGTTATGCAATATTTCGTTTTCAGGTTATGAGTAGGTAGGTACGACACCATAAATATCAAATTAATGGAGGCTGATGTGTATGGACAATTAGTTTCTAATTTGTTACAACGAATAAACAGAAAAAAATACTAGAAAGTAGGTTCAATAATTTGTTAGAGTCGATTTTAGTTGGCCGCTCGGACGGCAATATGCCTAAAATACAATGGTGTTTATCTCGTTATTAAAAGTAGGTTTACGCTTAGTTACGAGTACTAATCGACGGGTAACCTTACCTAGTTTGGATAAATATGGCGTATATAACTGCAGCATTCATATTTTAGAAGATATTTACAAAATAACAGTATTATGAAACCGTATGAGCGTAGGGTGACCATGATTACATTAGTACAAATGCATGTTTTTAATGTTGTACTCTGTTTGAACAAATATGCGGTTCGTTTTGCGGCCATATTAATGTCTATTGTTCTTAATTCTTTAAAGTATTTACTGATAAGATTTTCGTTTCATTGGCTTTCCGCAGCTGTTTTATGATGCGAACGATTCCAGAAAAAGGATCTCTTTTGTTTCCAAACTATTGTTAGGCTGTGCGCGCACTGCGTTTCGTTTTGGAAACACAAAATCTGTGAAGTATGGAGTGTCATAGAAGTGCGCGCACTGCGGTGGAATAAACGCGTGCGGTAGAGTCACCGGTGGCCCCGGTCATTCTACCGGTGCGGTAGAACTACCGCAATTGCGGCCACCGCAAGGCAGTGCGCGCACGGCCTTAAACATGTTTTTTGCATGTCGGAATTTAAAAAGCGATAATTTTTGTCGTGAATATTGTCATCACTGTGCTGAATTTTGAAGTGTGTGCTCGTACGTATTTAATTCCCATGATTTTCATACAGTTACTGAGACAATTATCACTAAATCCAGAAGTGTCTAAAAGTGCTTAGCTATGAGTTGTGCCCACTTATATTTAGATGTTGGATTTGTTAATGTAGAACTCACCACCAAAAAGTGTATGGCAGAGGGATCCAAATCGACTGCAGTAAGTTTATTTTTTTACAATTTTATGATGACTTGAATAATGTAATAAACTGTAGTACATACGTTCGGAAATAATTATTAAGTATCTATAAAAGTACATGAAATTCGTCTTTGCCACATTTTAATGTGATTTCACTTTACTTCACGTGTCCAAGAAGTCTTGAAAATATTCTTAGCTAAATAACTACTACTTACAGTAAGATACTTTGAGTCCATATGGTACCCAAAGAAGTCGCCAGCTTTATTGAGCTATGCTGGATAGCTTCATATTATTTTTTAGTTGGTACTATAGAATTTATACCAGACACAAAAATAGGCCACTATAAATTTATTTTTTAATTAACAATACAGATTTTTGTTACGACGACACTTCTTTTAATATTGAAATAAGTACCTCTAAGAAAATATGTCTACATCCTGTGTCATATATTCGTGTCAGTTAATTTATACATATTATGTTAGTTTATAAAGATTTTATATTTATTTTGTTGACTTTTATTACTTGATCTTTTTTCCTTTGTGTTGATTTTGAATACATAAATTTTAATCGATTTGTGACTTTTATTTGTATAAAGTATGCTATAGGATGCCTTAACTTAAAATGTATTTATATAAGCACTCGCCTTAAAAAATAAGATACGAATATCGAACATTCCAATCATCACTATTCAGTCTCACTTCATAGTGAAAATTCATGGTCACCCTACTCTCATACGGTTTCATACTACTGTTATTTTGTAAATATCTTCTAAAATATGAATGCTGCAGTTATATACGCCATATTTATCCAAACTAGGTAAGGTTACCCGTCGATTAGTACTCGTAACTAAGCGTAAACCTACTTTTAATAACGAGATAAACACCATTGTATTTTAGGCATATTGCCGTCCGAGCGGCCAACTAAAATCGACTCTAACAAATTATTGAACCTACTTTCTAGTATTTTTTTCTGTTTATTCGTTGTAATAAATTAGAAACTAATTGTCCATACACATCAGCCTCCATTAATTTGATATTTATGGTGTCATACCTACCTACTCATAACCTGAAAACAAAATATTGCATAACTTTTTGTTTATTTACATTTTGAAGTATTTTATTTTAGTAACAAATTGAACGAATTAGGACCTTTCTTTTGATGCATCATTCGTCTATCTGCATTGTATAGTTTCTGTGTAATCACGGGCGATGACTACGGCAAGTGGCGGTCCTAGCGGCCAACTATTCTTTGTCATAGCGTCTTAGTTTTTTTTGTAACAAATTTACGAAAAGAGGTGTGTAAAGTAACAAATTAGCACTAATTCCTGGCAAAGTTTCATCAAATATTATGAGGTGGCCGCGCGGTTGAAACGGACATAATATTTTATGTACTTGTTAGGTAATGAAAAAAAATGGCCAAGTGCGAGTCAGACTCGCCCATAAAGGGTTCCGCAGTAACTATAATAATATAATATAATATGTATATTAATGTGACAAAAAAATCTTACAAATTTCTTAAAACTACCTATCTTATTTACATTTTTTTACAACTACGCCCAATAACTTTGTTTTTCATAGTGTTTCTATGAATTACAAAGTTATATTTGCGGTTTTAGGAAATATGCTGTACCTTAAAAACTGCTGACTCGATCTCGTTCAAACCGAGTCTTGGTTGAAAGATTACATTAAGATCTATAGACATATATTTTTTGTAGATTTTTCATTCCATTATTATAGAAGTTAGAGGGGGGGGGCACATTTTACCACTTTGGAATCGTATATCTTTTAAACGATTAACTTTATGAGAAAGTGGTCTTAGAAACCTCAATGTCATTTTTAAAGACCTGTCTATAAATACCACACACGCATAGGTTTCATGAAAAAAAAAAAAATTCAGTTTTAGTTCCATGTATGGGGAGCCCCCTTAATTTTAATTTTTTATTTAATTTTTTTCTTAAATTCGGAAAGCGGTTCACAGAATACATATACCTACCAAGTTTTACATGTATAGTCCTAAGAGTTTCGGAATAAAATGGCTGTGACTTACGGACGGACAGACGGACAGACATGACGAAACTATAAGGGTTCCGTTTTCGCCATTCGGCTACGGAACCCTAAAAATGCACTATCTTTCAAAACTTAGTTGATACCATACTTATATAATTGCAATAACTTTTAAAGTAGGTATACACAAAATTAGTAGGTATAAGGTACAGAGGGTCTGTACCGTATACCTACTAATTTTGTATATAACATAAACTAATACGAAAAGCGAATTAGGTCTATATATTATATAGACCTAATTCGCTTTTATTATAATACTTAACCATAATCGTTGAAAACTAGGTAAGTACGCAGTTTGCTAAAATTATTCTGAGAATCCGATGCACAATCGAATTACACGGTTAATTTTATAAAAATAAGGTCTTATTTCGGTCCCATATTTTCATAGAAAAGGGCACCTCGCAACTAAAAATGAACTCCTATTTCGACGGAAGAAACGTTTTATTTTTCTATTCGTATTATCTATGCCTTTGTAGAAGCCGCTAGCCACCGCCAATCCGCCATTGTTACACAAAAATATTTTAAAGGGCACTATTATTTTATAAATCATTATGGTTAATATTTCGGTATTATGAACGTAAAAATATGTCAACAAAAAGTATATATGAAAGTAACGAACATGGATGTTAAACATTTTTCAATTTTATAAAATTAAAAATTAATAATTAATTAATAATATTAATTATTAAAAATTCATACGAAAAGTTGTAACGACACTTTTTTACCGACTTCAAAAGAAAGGAGGTTCTCAATTCGTCTTGAACTTTTGAAGTGAAAACTTCTTTAGGGGAGTTGAGGTGGGAGTTGAGGGGGGAGTTGAGGGGGGAATTGCGGGTCGAGTTGTGGTTCGAGTTGCGGGTCGAGTTGCGGGTCGAGTTGCGGGTCGAGTTGCGGGTCGAGTTGCGGGTCGAGTTGCGGGATGAGTTGAGGCATGAGTTGAGGGGCGTCTCGTGGGGAGTTGAGGTAAAGAGAGAGAGAGAGGGCAACGGTATACCTTTGAAATTTCGTAAATTTTTGAAGGTTTCACTTCTACCACGTGTGAATTGTACACATGTTTTTTTTACAATTCCTTCACTAATTAATCGAAAGGAACTTCGTTCCATCCGGGTGTCCCTTGACACCTCTCAAGTTTTTGGAACGAAGTTCCTTATCGCGCGTTACGAAAGGGGGCTAGCCGGAAAAAATTCATACGAAAAGTTGTAACGACACTTTTTAAGAGGTGTGGATATTCGTGAATCAGGCTTCATTAGAACCTTTTTTTCCGTAACCCTTACAAGATTTTTTTTCAAAATAATATATATTAATCTACACAATGTAAAGCGTGTCCTCGTGGCTTCAGAAAAAATAAAAATATATTTGAAATATCATAAATAAATACGTAAAGTGGCCTCTGTTTTTGTGACTTACTACCATTTTTCTCCTAAACTATCAATCACAGGATCTTTTAATTGCCACCAATATATTATATTAAGTAATGCCGATGGGACCATGTGCTTATTTTTGACAATAACTTTCTTAATTATTTATAAGGATTTTTTTACGTAATCGCTACTCGCAAATCGCGTATCCACCCCTCCGGGCGCCCAGTAAATCAGTGCGGGACGAGACGCAGTGCTGGACGGACCTGTGACGCTTTTCTCCGCAAACAAAATTATTGTCGATAGCCCAACCAATTAGATTTTTCTTTGTTTTATGTATAGTGTGTGTAAATATTAGGTTATTTTAGTGTGTAATTAGGTATAACGTTGTAAATAATAATTACTACTTGTCGTAAATTCTTATTATAATATTAAAATGGGTGACAAAAAAAGACGTAAGAAGCGTAATTTGAAAATAGCATACAAGAGGAAATTCCAAAGAATAAAACTGTAAGTACCTACTTAATATTTTATGTCCGTTTCAACCGCGCGGCCACCTCATAATATTTGATGAAACTTTGCCAGGAATTAGTGCTAATTTGTTACTTTACACACCTCTTTTCGTAAATTTGTTACAAAAAAAACTAAGACGCTATGCAAAGAATAGTTGGCCGCTAGGACCGCCACTTGCCGTAGTCATCGCCCGTGATTACACAGAAACTATACAATGCAGATAGACGAATGATGCATCAAAAGAAAGGTCCTAATTCGTTCAATTTGTTACTAAAATAAAATACTTCAAAATGTAAATAAACAAAAAGTTATGCAATATTTCGTTTTCAGGTTATGAGTAGGTAGGTACGACACCATAAATATCAAATTAATGGAGGCTGATGTGTATGGACAATTAGTTTCTAATTTGTTACAACGAATAAACAGAAAAAAATACTAGAAAGTAGGTTCAATAATTTGTTAGAGTCGATTTTAGTTGGCCGCTCGGACGGCAATATGCCTAAAATACAATGGTGTTTATCTCGTTATTAAAAGTAGGTTTACGCTTAGTTACGAGTACTAATCGACGGGTAACCTTACCTAGTTTGGATAAATATGGCGTATATAACTGCAGCATTCATATTTTAGAAGATATTTACAAAATAACAGTATTATGAAACCGTATGAGCGTAGGGTGACCATGATTACATTAGTACAAATGCATGTTTTTAATGTTGTACTCTGTTTGAACAAATATGCGGTTCGTTTTGCGGCCATATTAATGTCTATTGTTCTTAATTCTTTAAAGTATTTACTGATAAGATTTTCGTTTCATTGGCTTTCCGCAGCTGTTTTATGATGCGAACGATTCCAGAAAAAGGATCTCTTTTGTTTCCAAACTATTGTTAGGCCGTGCGCGCACTGCGTTGCGTTTTGGAAACACAAAATCTGTGAAGTATGGAGTGTCATAGAAGTGCGCGCACTGCGGTGGAATAAACGCGTGCGGTAGAGTCACCGGTGGCCCCGGTCATTCTACCGGTGCGGTAGAACTACCGCAATTGCGGCCACCGCAAGGCAGTGCGCGCACGGCCTTAAACATGTTTTTTGCATGTCGGAATTTAAAAAGCGATAATTTTTGTCGTGAATATTGTCATCACTGTGCTGAATTTTGAAGTGTGTGCTCGTACGTATTTAATTCCCATGATTTTCATACAGTTACTGAGACAATTATCACTAAATCCAGAAGTGTCTAAAAGTGCTTAGCTATGAGTTGTGCCCACTTATATTTAGATGTTGGATTTGTTAATGTAGAACTCACCACCAAAAAGTGTATGGCAGAGGGATCCAAATCGACTGCAGTAAGTTTATTTTTTTACAATTTTATGATGACTTGAATAATGTAATAAACTGTAGTACATACGTTCGGAAATAATTATTAAGTATCTATAAAAGTACATGAAATTCGTCTTTGCCACATTTTAATGTGATTTCACTTTACTTCACGTGTCCAAGAAGTCTTGAAAATATTCTTAGCTAAATAACTACTACTTACAGTAAGATACTTTGAGTCCATATGGTACCCAAAGAAGTCGCCAGCTTTATTGAGCTATGCTGGATAGCTTCATATTATTTTTTAGTTGGTACTATAGAATTTATACCAGACACAAAAATAGGCCACTATAAATTTATTTTTTAATTAACAATACAGATTTTTGTTACGACGACACTTCTTTTAATATTGAAATAAGTACCTCTAAGAAAATATGTCTACATCCTGTGTCATATATTCGTGTCAGTTAATTTATACATATTATGTTAGTTTATAAAGATTTTATATTTATTTTGTTGACTTTTATTACTTGATCTTTTTTCCTTTGTGTTGATTTTGAATACATAAATTTTAATCGATTTGTGACTTTTATTTGTATAAAGTATGCTATAGGATGCCTTAACTTAAAATGTATTTATATAAGCACTCGCCTTAAAAAATAAGATACGAATATCGAACATTCCAATCATCACTATTCAGTCTCACTTCATAGTGAAAATTCATGGTCACCCTACTCTCATACGGTTTCATACTACTGTTATTTTGTAAATATCTTCTAAAATATGAATGCTGCAGTTATATACGCCATATTTATCCAAACTAGGTAAGGTTACCCGTCGATTAGTACTCGTAACTAAGCGTAAACCTACTTTTAATAACGAGATAAACACCATTGTATTTTAGGCATATTGCCGTCCGAGCGGCCAACTAAAATCGACTCTAACAAATTATTGAACCTACTTTCTAGTATTTTTTTCTGTTTATTCGTTGTAATAAATTAGAAACTAATTGTCCATACACATCAGCCTCCATTAATTTGATATTTATGGTGTCATACCTACCTACTCATAACCTGAAAACAAAATATTGCATAACTTTTTGTTTATTTACATTTTGAAGTATTTTATTTTAGTAACAAATTGAACGAATTAGGACCTTTCTTTTGATGCATCATTCGTCTATCTGCATTGTATAGTTTCTGTGTAATCACGGGCGATGACTACGGCAAGTGGCGGTCCTAGCGGCCAACTATTCTTTGTCATAGCGTCTTAGTTTTTTTTGTAACAAATTTACGAAAAGAGGTGTGTAAAGTAACAAATTAGCACTAATTCCTGGCAAAGTTTCATCAAATATTATGAGGTGGCCGCGCGGTTGAAACGGACATAATATTTTATGTACTTGTTAGGTAATGAAAAAAAATGGCCAAGTGCGAGTCAGACTCGCCCATAAAGGGTTCCGCAGTAACTATAATAATATAATATAATATGTATATTAATGTGACAAAAAAATCTTACAAATTTCTTAAAACTACCTATCTTATTTACATTTTTTTACAACTACGCCCAATAACTTTGTTTTTCATAGTGTTTCTATGAATTACAAAGTTATATTTGCGGTTTTAGGAAATATGCTGTACCTTAAAAACTGCTGACTCGATCTCGTTCAAACCGAGTCTTGGTTGAAAGATTACATTAAGATCTATAGACATATATTTTTTGTAGATTTTTCATTCCATTATTATAGAAGTTAGAGGGGGGGGGCACATTTTACCACTTTGGAATCGTATATCTTTTAAACGATTAACTTTATGAGAAAGTGGTCTTAGAAACCTCAATGTCATTTTTAAAGACCTGTCTATAAATACCACACACGCATAGGTTTCATGAAAAAAAAAAAAATTCAGTTTTAGTTCCATGTATGGGGAGCCCCCTTAATTTTAATTTTTTATTTAATTTTTTTCTTAAATTCGGAAAGCGGTTCACAGAATACATATACCTACCAAGTTTTACATGTATAGTCCTAAGAGTTTCGGAATAAAATGGCTGTGACTTACGGACGGACAGACGGACAGACATGACGAAACTATAAGGGTTCCGTTTTCGCCATTCGGCTACGGAACCCTAAAAATGCACTATCTTTCAAAACTTAGTTGATACCATACTTATATAATTGCAATAACTTTTAAAGTAGGTATACACAAAATTAGTAGGTATAAGGTACAGAGGGTCTGTACCGTATACCTACTAATTTTGTATATAACATAAACTAATACGAAAAGCGAATTAGGTCTATATATTATATAGACCTAATTCGCTTTTATTATAATACTTAACCATAATCGTTGAAAACTAGGTAAGTACGCAGTTTGCTAAAATTATTCTGAGAATCCGATGCACAATCGAATTACACGGTTAATTTTATAAAAATAAGGTCTTATTTCGGTCCCATATTTTCATAGAAAAGGGCACCTCGCAACTAAAAATGAACTCCTATTTCGACGGAAGAAACGTTTTATTTTTCTATTCGTATTATCTATGCCTTTGTAGAAGCCGCTAGCCACCGCCAATCCGCCATTGTTACACAAAAATATTTTAAAGGGCACTATTATTTTATAAATCATTATGGTTAATATTTCGGTATTATGAACGTAAAAATATGTCAACAAAAAGTATATATGAAAGTAACGAACATGGATGTTAAACATTTTTCAATTTTATAAAATTAAAAATTAATAATTAATTAATAATATTAATTATTAAAAATTCATACGAAAAGTTGTAACGACACTTTTTTACCGACTTCAAAAGAAAGGAGGTTCTCAATTCGTCTTGAACTTTTGAAGTGAAAACTTCTTTAGGGGAGTTGAGGTGGGAGTTGAGGGGGGAGTTGAGGGGGGAATTGCGGGTCGAGTTGTGGTTCGAGTTGCGGATCGAGTTGCGGGTCGAGTTGCGGGTCGAGTTGCGGGTCGAGTTGCGGGTCGAGTTGCGGGATGAGTTGAGGCATGAGTTGAGGGGCGTCTCGTGGGGAGTTGAGGTAAAGAGAGAGAGAGAGGGCAACGGTATACCTTTGAAATTTCGTAAATTTTTGAAGGTTTCACTTCTACCACGTGTGAATTGTACACATGTTTTTTTTACAATTCCTTCACTAATTAATCGAAAGGAACTTCGTTCCATCCGGGTGTCCCTTGACACCTCTCAAGTTTTTGTTTTCAAATATCAGAGCGACTGTACTACTTGTGCTATAAATACATTGCTCCTTAACCACTACCTGAGTTCATCACTAAGTAACTGGACAAGCAATGTAATAATAACATACGAAACTGTATTACGCGGATTCATCGCGTAGTGAGGCCGCCACTTCTTGCGCCGAATTAGTGATGTGCTTGTGCAGATCCACTAACGTAGGCTATCGACAGCAATGTCGATTGACGAATGAAATATTGCTATTATAGTTTAGGGGTTTTTCGACCGACGACAAGAAAAGGAGGAGGTTATCAATTCGACGCGTATATTATTATTATTTTTTATGTATGATAACCGATTACTCGGAGACGACTGAACCGATTTGGAAAATTCTTTTTTTGTTTGAAAGGGTATACTTTGAAATTGGTCCCATTGTCACCAGGTCAGGATCTGATGATGGGATCCTGGAGAAATCGAGGGAACTCTTCAAATATTATAGGCACACCTATAGTGATTTGAGTATTTTTTATAGTAACTTGTGTAGTTCCATTCGAAAAGCACCATTTTTAACCGACTTCTGAAAAAGGAGGAGGTTCTCAATTCGGATGTTTGTTTGTTTTTTTTTTTTTTTTTTTTTTTTTTTATGTTTGTTCGGGCATAGCTCCGTCGCTCGCCAACCGATTTGAAAAATTCTTTTTTTGTTGGAAAGGGTATACTTCCCAAATGGTCCCATGAAAATTTTATCGACATCAAACAAGCCGTTTCTGAAAAATCAACAAAAGTCTAAAAAAAATATTTACATTGATGACCTTTTCGGTTACTCTATATTGTGTTTTTTGTTCGCGCGTTTTTAGTTTTTTGTAGTTGACATTTTGGCTTTTATAACTAGATTAATTACAAATTGACCCACTAAAAAGCGCGAAAATAAAAACTTTTTTGCAAAAAAATAAAACCGACTTCCATATCAAAACACTACAAAGCCAAAAATAATTTTAATTTCGGAAGGCGGTGTGAAAAAAAAGAAAATACAAAACCAATAACACTGACTACCGAAATTAAAATTATTTTTGGCTTTGTAGTGTTTTGATATGGAAGTCGGTTTTATTTTTTTGCAAAAAAGTTTTTTGAAGTAGACCTGATGATGAAGACCACCGATGGCTACTGGAACTACTCAATATATAAGTAGGAATAATAAGTAGTTCATGTGTTCCGCTTCGATTACTTGAATGTGGTTATTACAACTGATTTTTGCAGAAGTGGGTTAAATTTTATTTTATTACTGAAAGCTATTCTCATGTTTTAGGGCATTCATAAAATCAGTCATTCAACTTTTCAAGATTTCAGGTTGTATAGAAATACAACCTATACGGCTGGTATGTTCCGATCAAGAGCGTAATGTAAGTTAACATCAACTTCTATTTGACCTATCACTATGATAATTAAATATTAAGATTTAAGTCGAAAGCGCCAGGGTAGCCCTTAATACTTAGTAGGTAGTACTTAATAATAATTATGTAATGTTATGTTCTTGATAATATGTTTATTGTTATTATAATATTTTCTGGACATGCCATTTTTTATTTGGTTCATTTTCAGGTGCCCAAAAAAAATTGTACAATAATAAATGGAAGAATCGATAACTTTCCGATTTAGTCAATCACTAGCGTATATGTAAAATAAATTGCTTTTGAACAGCACAACCATAGCGACCGATGTTTTTGTGTGGGTAAGTTCTACGGTGCATGGTAAATACACGCTGTGTTTGACGGAATAAGGTTTATTATTGATTGTATAGTACGTTCTGATTTAAGAAATGCGGGTGTGTGCGCGAGTGCGAATCTATTGATTTTATTAAACTGCATGTGTAGTTGTTGCCCCGCCCAGCGCCTAACTGGAGACACACGGTTCCGATATAATTTCGTCTGTTGACCACATCTACTTATTTATTTTATCTATGCTTGCACCGTATGTTCTACTGTGTCCTCAGGGCGGTCCTCGCAGTGGTGACACCCAGGAGTTTCTTCCTTTCCCATCAGACACAGGTACCTCCCGAAACTTCCGTGTCCGGTGAGGACTTGCGTCATGCGGTAGGTCAGGACGCCGTGACGCCGATCTAGCCACTCCTCAAAGAGGGGTCTTACCGCCGCAATTGCGGCGTGCCCGAAATAAAACATACTTAGCTAATAAACTAAATTATAATGATATAATATGTCAGTTCTGTGCCTCGGAAAGCACGATAAGCCGTTTTTCCTGCGCCTGATCTCTACTTATACCGGACTAGGAGAGTAAAAAAACAGAGAGTGCACCTCTATCTATGCACATATTTATGCACTGTAATATCTTCTGCGCCACTGGCTTATCTCCACTGAGATTGGCCGCCAGCGGCAAAAATCGGTCAGGAGTAATTTATAGTCATCATCGTATCGTTAAGAAAATAAATTAGCCAGATGTCAGTCATGCGTTAGTCTGTACGTCTGTATTAACAATATCCTTGACCATTTATATTTGTTTACCTTGCAAAATGCTATTTATCTACTTCATTCTTCAATCATTCTCGAAGGTGCCTGGCAGAGATTGTAGCTATCAACATCTTAATTAATAAACTGCTCGCTTGTAATTCTTGAATTAATGTGGAGGCCTTTTAGCCCTTCACTAAAACGTCAAATTATATGTTATGCAAACCTAACTCTTTTTATGGGGGAAAACCACCAAATGACTCCTCCCGTTTTGGGTGGTTCGATAGGGAGTGTCAAGCTTCTAATAAAGAATAACCCCCTAAGTTCCATCATTTGCCCTTGAGTTCCGGGCCTGCTGTAGTTTGTTGGATTGTTCCTGCGACCCCGGACAAGAATTGCCTGAACCTATCATCTCAATTCAATCACGGATCTCATCTGAATCATGAGTTATAATTTGGTAAATCCGAACAAACAAAAAGCCTAACGAAAAAGAATAACGAAATACCAGACTGAAAAATTTCTTAATCAAATATATATTTTTTTTTTATTGAGAATAGGCTCGCGTTTGACCACCATCTCACCTGATGGTAAGTGATGATGTGGTCGAAGATGGAGCACGATTAAATACCCCTAGGTTGTAGCTCTCGGCAAACACAGACTCCGGTAGGGAATTCCACTCCATAGCCGTATACACAATGAAAGTATAAGTTTTTAACGTAATATGGTCACTAACTGTATTATTAGAACTTCAAACGAGATATTTACCATATGTACGTATCATTTCGAGTTTCCGATATTTCGGCACTGTGAACTGAACTGGTCATCCGTGATCATGGCGCTCGCAACACATGGTAAATATCTCGTTTTAAGTTCTAATGATACAATGAAAGTATTCTTAAAACGGTTTAGAGTTATTAGTTTGAAACCGAAGACCTTCAAAAATTTTAAATCCTACTTATCCCATACACGTAGTTTCTAATTCGATACATAAGACACGTTTATCTCCACAAACACATCAATCCACAAATCTGACGGATACACCTAATTAAAATTATAATGTGCAATCTATGCCCTCTCGCAAATAGTCCCAAGGTTAGCTGCACTTCCACAAGATGGCGGTTGGAGTGACGTCACACATGATGGATATTCAGTGACATCCGGCTTATCGGATTTACTGTAAACTGCGCGTAAGCACGCCAGCGATTGATTGACATTGGAATGCTGGGATTAGAGGCGAGCAACGCATGGAACATATTACTGTTAATGAATTTGTTTAGGCTTACTTCTGACAGATTTCATTTGGTACTTCAAGCTGTCTAGGACAACAGATACATCTGAAGAATATTTCTTTTCAAATTTTTTGTTACAATCTTTGCTCAAAAATAAACTAAAGAAATACAATACCAACTTTGCTTGTAATAAATCATAATTATTTCATAATTCATTTACTAATCACACGTGTACCCTTAAAACATTGATGATAATGGATTCACCACCGATTTCGGCCACAGTGACTGCTCTCCCGGAAAGGGATGTCCTCACATGACTGATGTAAAACATTGATCGTACATGAAAATTCAGACAAACTTATTGCTGTAAGGCATACAGTATATAATGTGCCCATTGCTAGACAGATGCCTTCATTCTCTGAGCACGCATGAATCGTAATCCACCGCGTGGTGAATGCCCAGTCAGTAAATGTTGCAAATCTTCGGATTCTTCGATCCCAAGACATGCCTGTTTCCTCGTGAGCCATAAGCAGAGGTCGGAATTAAGTAGAGTTATTTATGTACTTACACTGGTTTCATACAACGAAAGAATAAAGTGGATATGCCCCAAATTCCGGGATTAATTAAGAAGAGCAGAAAAATGCCGTGATTTATTAAATAAAAAATTATTTAGTTTTACATAATTTAAACCACTGCACGCGCAACGTTGCCAAATTAGCATAATATTGTTGGTCACACGGGATTGTCTATTAGAAATCCCGGAAGATCCATATTGATATCAACATTTTGATGCAAGTACATAAATACGTAGGGTGTTCAATTAGTCTTGACGTGTCTGCAAACGCTAAGCGTACAGCGACAGTTTTTATATCCATTATTAAGTGTCGTCAATTACAAGAGCTAACACGTTTGTTTCACCTTCCTACAGTTAATATTTTAGTTAGAGGGAAAAATGGAAAAAATTGAGATGACGTCGTTGAACAAACGAGACTATCGTGTTATTATCTACTATAACTTTAAACGCGGTTTATCTAAACAAGAATGTTTTGACGAGATGTGTTCTGTTCTTGGTCAGGAAGTCCCTTCTGTAAGGACTGTGGAACGATGGTCTTTACAGTTCAAACGCGGGGATTTTGAGTTAGACGACGACGAAAATGCCATTAGAGAAAATCGCCGAATCACGTATCGTCAGTTAGAAGAACTCTTAAATAATTCTGTAACCTATTTGCACAACATTGTGACAAAGCATTTAAATGTAAAAAAACTTTGTACATTGTGGGTACCCACTTTAAGTGAGCACCAAGAACAACAACGCGTACAATGGGCGCAATCTATGGTGAAAAAATTTGACAATGGACAATCCAAGAGTGTCAGTTCAATTATCACGGGAGACGAAACCTGGATTTATTATTACGACGTGCCAACTAAATGGCAAAGCAAAATATGGGTCTTCGAAGACGAAGAGCAACCAACACTAGTGCGAAAATCGAAATCGGTGAAAAAAATAATGATGGCCGTTTTTTTTAGCAAACAAGGATTAGTAAAATCAGTGAGGCTTAGCGGACAGAAGACCGTCATAAGTGAATGGTATACTGAGATTTGCCTGCCTCAATTGTTCGGGTTCCTACATCACGACAATTCACCAGCTCATAGAGCTGGCGCTACTTCGCGATTTCTGAGAGCATCTGGTATTAAAGTACTGGAACATCCTGTCTACAGTCCTGATCTTGCACCATGTGACTTCGGGTTATTTCTGTTTGTGAAAAAAAGGATGAAGGGGCGCAAGTTTTCTACGGACGAGCAGTTGGTTGGTGCGTTTGAGGAAGAATTAGAATTAATTAATAAAGAAAAGTGGGAGGGTTGGATAAATGAGTGGTTTATGCGTATGAATAAATGTATTAATTGTAGTGGGTCTTATTTTGAGAAAATATAAATTTATATGATCACACGACAAAATTTATTGAACAGTAGGGTGTTCAATAAATTTTGTCGTGAGATCATATAACTCTACCTAATTCCGACCTCTGGTCATAAGTCATTTATTTCAGAACAATATACATTGTGTAGAAATTTTCTTCCTCCGTTTTGAGGGCAGTGGTCGCGGTGAAAATTACCCAAGTAATGTGCTCGCCCACAACACAAGTAATGTGGGTTCCAACCTACAACATATAGTCATGCCTGTAACTACTAAGCCACTACTGTTTTGACAGACAGATACTACCCATATGTAGAGAAATGAGTACCTATAAGAATCATCTGGGGAAATCGTTAAATGGCCTCCCATTCTGAGTGGAGCGAAAGGGAGTATCAAACTTCTACTTACTAAAAACCAATCCTGTTCCTTCAGTGACCTTTGCGTACTGAGGCCGCGGTAGCTCGTTAGAATGATCACGCAACCCTGGACAAGAATTGTCAAACCCATAATTTCAAATCAATAACGGATCCGCGCCCAATAGATGTTGCGACATAATAAATGAACTTGAAATAGCTGGAGCTATTCTTAGCGCCGCCTCCAACGCAGGCGCAGCTCTAAATATGTGTAAATACACAACGGGTTACTGAGTCACGACGAAAATGTCGCCAACTAGTTGAATGGAATTATGGCGTGGGAAATTATGATATTTAGATGCATCATACTACCATTACCTACACTAGTTTGTGTGTATATCATACATACATCTCTCTGGAACTATTTATATTCCTACTATTTTTTTACACTAAATTCATATCATTTTGTCACTTTCAAGTACTAAGTTTAAGTAAGTGCGAATTCATTTATTTATTAAGATGACTGCTGCATCACACAAATTTCTCTTTATGAGAAAAACAATAATTGTTTACAAATGGTATGATAAAAAATAATTAAATAATAAAAATTTAGCAAAGAATACCTACTCTAGAAACACTTAAAATCATAACAATAAGCTACTCAATTTTTGCTTTGTCTGTTTATTGTAAATATTTTTTTTTTTAGAATTTGCTAATCTCACAATCAGTAATGCATACGTAAGTAGGAGAGATTAAGATCTGAGAATGTCTTAGCATTAACCGTAGAATTTAAACAATAAATAATACGTTAACATTGTCAGCTCAACATAAATCATTAGTTAAAATAGAGGCGATAATTTAACAAACATTTTAACTGACACGATATTTTAAAAAAGCAACATGATTTATCTATTGTAATATTTTGTTACATTTGAATAACAACTATCTATCTCAAATATAATAGTGACATCCGTATTATAAGCAATATTATAAATTATTATTAAAAATAGCTATTATTCAAAACATATCAAAATATTTTACCTTAATGGTATATTGACCCATTTGTACTTCTTAGAAGAGAAAAACAATAATTGTTTACAAATGGTATGATAAAAAATAATTAAATAATAAAAATTTAGCAAAGAATACCTACTCTAGAAACACTTAAAATCATAACAATAAGCTACTCAATTTTTGCTTTGTCTGTTTATTGTAAATATTTTTTTTTTTAGAATTTGCTAATCTCACAATCAGTAATGCATACGTAAGTAGGAGAGATTAAGATCTGAGAATGTCTTAGCATTAACCGTAGAATTTAAACAATAAATAATACGTTAACATTGTCAGCTCAACATAAATCATTAGTTAAAATAGAGGCGATAATTTAACAAACATTTTAACTGACACGATATTTTAAAAAAGCAACATGATTTATCTATTGTAATATTTTGTTACATTTGAATAACAACTATCTATCTCAAATATAATAGTGACATCCGTATTATAAGCAATATTATAAATTATTATTAAAAATAGCTATTATTCAAAACATATCAAAATATTTTACCTTAATGGTATATTGACCCATTTGTACTTCTTAGAATTCAATATTCGTAATTGGATCATTTTTATCATCTAAGAGCACTCATTAGGTACAGATGGAGTAAAATTGTGACCAAGTGGCGTCCAAGATTTGGAAGTGGAGTATTGGTCGTCACGCAAAGAGATGGGCAGACAACATAATTGCCATCGCGGGTGTATCCCGGGTGTGACTGGCATAGGAACGTGGAGGTTGGCACACGCAAAGGGAGACCTTTTACTTAGCAGTGGGTGAATTCAGGTTGTCGATTATGATGACGACTCGTTATCTTAAGATTGATTAATATTAAACACGGAGAAGCTCTCTTAAGCCTTATTCTAAAGATCGTTTTATGATTTCCCACAGTACATACTTAGACCAGATACCAATTAGTGGGCGTACAAAAGAATCAAATGCTTGCAAAACCAAGTATAAATAAGGCAGTGCGCGCACGGCCTAACGAACTCATAAAAAACCAGTGAAGATCCAAGCGATCAACCAACAAACAAATGAACCGTCCAAAAGACTGACGTAGCCAGAGAGTAGGTACGACCGCTCTAGCGATCACGTCACAAATATCTACTATTCGATGTATCGATCTATCTCAGTCACTCAGTGCACAGTTCCCAGTCGGAAATGTCACACAGCACAGTTAATTATAAACCAAGCATCATGCTGAAAGAGCTGCAGATGAGACTAACATGCCTGATAGATTATCTCATTGCCTAATGATGACGAGGAACTTCGTCATAGCAATAAGAGCTATAGATGCGTCCAGCCATTCATGCTACCAGTGAGTGCATGGAGCTGAATCGCTTGTTCTATTTAGTGATGAAACTAGGTGCTTGTGCAACATTCGTTCAGACGATAGATCTTTTGCGGGAGTATTCTTGTCCGAGATATCGCGGCGCTGGAATACAAGGGCAACTAAAGGAACATGGTGGGATTTTTGAAAAGTATGTAACTCTCTTGCGCTCCATCAAGAGCGGAAGAGTAATTTGATGATTCCTCACTTTCCGAGAATCAATCTCGTTTGCAATCTGGCGCAGTAAGTTTAAATTATGGTAGAATTTCAACCACTGACCCGCAAGGCATTGTTATTGAAACTCTTCAATAATGTTTACATTTTAGCATTAGGAATGTCTACATTTCTTTTAAATAATTTCAGATGACGGATTAGCAACCTGTCGCTGTTTTTGTCTGGTATATTGAAAATTCCCCAAATATTTTTAAATACTTCCTTTAGTGTAAACAACAGGAAACTTCTCATTATTTTAAAAGATTACCTGTGAAACTTCTGGCCACATAGATCTTATTTTATTAATTATTTCTTCACAATTTGTTTAGTCTGATGGTATTAGGCATGTTTGAGCTGCATTCATCTTAATTCATGAAAGAAAAGGAAATACAAATCATACAGTCTTTTTTTTTAAATTGTTTATATCAAACCAGATGGTAAGCAATGATGTGGTCAAAGACGTAGCACGCTAACCTAGAAGTAACCAATTCACGCTTGACTTAAGGGCAGATCAAATACATTTAAAAAAATGTATAACTAGAGATCGCCAATTGTCGAAATTCGACCATATTTAAAATGATTTCAATTATTACATACAAATTTATCCCTGCACACCTGCATATAAAATTTAAAAGTGCCAAATATCATAGTGGTTCCGACAGTGTAATTTTCATAAAAAGGGGTATCTTTACTAATATTAGAAAGAGGTAAAATTTGTTTGTAAGTTAGTTGTTTATAAGTTTGTATGAAGGGGATAATATTCGGAACTAATGATACAATTCTAAAAATACTTTCTTTTATAGGTGCATTATTGACGAGTGCTATACATTACTTGCTTGCTTAATATAGAGATTTGGGAAACCAAAATGCCCTTCTACAATAATAAAACTAATTTATGTATTTCTATTGTGGTACGGAAACAGAGATTCAAAAAGTGGCAAAATATGATGAAGCTATGCTCATGCTCAGTGATTGACAGATGGCCTCCTTCCAAGCAGCGCATTGACCTAGTTTCCTGATCATTAAACACGGGTTAGAATGACAACTAGGTAGACAATGTCTTGTCGATTTAGGTATCTCCATGGGTACAATTTGTCAAGCAGAATAAACAGAACAGATGGTCGAAGATGAAATAAATAAAAAAAAATGCAAGAAGATTAGAAGTAAATTATATTTTATTTATTTTATACAAATAAAATATAATTCAACCTATTACGTTCTCACTGCTGGGAGACAGGCTACTTGTCTTTGAGAGGGAATGGGCCGAAATCCACCACGCAGGTCCATGGCGGGTTGGTGGATATTCTGTCTGTCACCAGTTTCCTCACTATTCGTTCACCGATTTGAGAGTATTGGTGATAATATTTAAATTACACAAAGTAATATGGCAGACTGGGTTCGCAACTACGACCTCGCAGTGAGGCCGTAACCACTGGGCCAACACTGTTTTCTTACATAAAATATAAGAAAAAAAAATGCAATTAAGAAAACTATTGATTACTGATGATGTCATTTAAACGACAGTTCTAAAAGTTGATACTAAGATCGAAAGAACTGTTCGACGTCCAAATGTCAGTGTACGGCGCGCCAATCTGCTCCGCGTTCCTCTCTGTTTACTACTCCACAACTTTAGCAATACACTTCCAATCATTCTTACTTCGTAGCAATAAGACCTATAGTCCCTTGATTGACGACGAGAAAAAGTTTGTCAAAGGAAAAGACAGCGAATTAAGCTTTGCGAATGTTGAAACTCTTATAACTGGGTAGTAAGGTCTGTAATGCAGTGTTCGGTGTACGAAGAAAGTTTGTAGGAGGAATACAGGCCCGGTAGGCCGGTCTAAATGCGTCCGCGTCTTTGGCACGGCACTGGGGCAAGGACGTGTAGCGCCTATGCAGTCGGCAGATTGATTGACCGATTAATCTTAGCGAGACAAGACTGGGAAAATGAAATATTATCGATTCTATTACGTGGAGTTTCTATGTGGGACGCTTTATTTCCAACGACAATTTTGATGAAAGAGAAAAGTAATATTGAGCGGAAACAGCAATAAATATCTGCCGGTGTTCTCAATGGCTTGTATACAAGACGAAGCGAAAAGAATTGGAGTTTCTGGTTACGAAAGAGTATAGTACAGACGCTCACACATATCCGAGGAAGTAAATATAACAGTTATACGTATAACGACTGCTATGTAATGTGTACTTAGTAACAGCTCGATGATTCAAGCGCCCTTTGATTACACTAATAGTCTTATATATGTTGATGAAAACCAACATATAAAATCGATTATTGCAACTATTTTTCCTTGTGGTGAAATATAACTCGAACATATTGGATTTGTTGACCTGTGTTTGCAAAAATACTCGGATATAGCAGCTATCATTTATATTCTGTTCTTAAAAACAAGTGCTTCATATATTTCAGTGAATGTTTCATCATTTGTAAGAGTAATATGTTTATTATGAATCCTTTTAATTTTCTGGCGGTTGTCTTAAATGTTGTGACTCTACATTTACAACGTTGTTTTCATAGATATTTATATTTACACTATAATGCTGCGTAAGTTTTCATATTTCAGTGTGTTTTATGTACAATACCTGAAGTGTTTTTACATGTTTTGCTTTGTTTATTGGTATTATATTAGTTTTTCTTTGTTTTGTGAAAAAATCCTGTGTTTGGTGTGTATGAGAGTCGTTGTTGTCGTTCACTTCACTTCACACACGAGATGGTCGGGATCGTGGGTATGTACACATGAGGGGTCGTGTCAATGGGGTCATCAGTAACTATTACAGGAGTATTACGAAACGGTTCGATCGCCGAACTATTGGTGTCGACGCGCGCGCGTGCGTCTCTCGCCCAAACACACCCGAGACTGCGTACTCTCGCCAAATTTTGATACCGTCACTATGTTCGAAGTCCCTATCATGTTTGTATTGAAATCTACTTGAATTGATACAGGAATGCTTTTGCATCAATTGGAAGATAAATAGTTCAGATTCGGTGGTATGTGAGCTATGTAGCGCCATTTTGGGATTGCATAGTGTGCAATACCCGTTAGGCGTCAAGTGCCAACGTATTGACAGACGTAATGACAAATGAGCGGTGACGAAAACTTTTGTCTATGCAGTTAAAATAATAATAAATAATTCAGCCTACAACGTTCCAACGGCTGGGCCACAGAACTCTTCTCTATGGGAGAGAAGTGAGTAGGTGAGTATTGGGGTACCTGGATCAAAGGAGATCCAGTCACCCCAATACTCTATTCAAAATGAGTGTTCTATTCAGAATCATCTATTCAAAATGAGTGTTCTATTCAGAATCATCTATTCGGAATCCTCTAGTCAAAATGAGTGTTGTATTCAAAATCCTCTATTGAAAATGAGTGTTCTATTCAGAATCATCTATTCAAAATAAGTAATTTATTCAGAATCCTCTATTCAAAATGATTGTTGCATTCAAATCAAAATGAGAACTGAATCAAGATCGTTAAGGTATATTATCGAACTATTAATCGTTCAATTAATTGTTATATTAGATGTCAATAGGCAAAGCTACGTTTTCACACGACTCTTGTTCCCAAATTCCATCAGTTTAAATAACTTACTATTTAATAAAATATAATGTAGATACCTATGTTATGTTAAGATCATTAATGCACACCAAATTTATATAATTGAACTTTCACACTAAAATTTGCTAATGAAATATCGTCCAAACTAATTGCAAGCTATTTATAAGTTACTTGGGCTTTAATGCTAGTGACATTAATTTGTATATTCTGCATAATGTGCTGAGTATGCTGTTTCATATGTTAGGCAATCCGATGCCTCTATTTTATATTACAGCCCTTATAATTTAACCAAGATAGGTATTAAAAATAAAACTAAGATTTATATATTTAAATTAAGTACAGCCACCTCACATACAATACAATAGACAATTTAAATACACAATTTTCAAATTATTATTATTATTATTATTCCATTTATTTAATATATATACATATAGATTACATTTTTAAATATTAATACAAAAAATAAAAACATTTAAAAATATAAAAAATAGTAGCCCACCGGTATCGGGAACAGGGTCCAAGCTACCGGTGGTCAGGGCTCCATAGAGAGGAACCTCCTCACAATACGCGCCGTTTCCAGGAGCACTGCTTTCTGGATCAGGCCCTTGATCCAGCTGCCCAACGAGAGCCTCCTTAGATGTTGGTCGAGGCTCTTGGCTATTAAACCATTATTATTATTATTATTATTATTTTCAACACACCACTTATTTAAGCAAAATACATTTTTTAGAGCACAAATATTAGTATGATTGATACAACTTATAATATCAGCTGAAGTTGAATATTGTTTATACAATGCTACTATACTGGGACATTGCTTACTTTCTAAATTATATACATTATCAATTTTGAATATATCTTTTAACCACAACACTTTTTCACTTCCTTTTGTAAATATAGCCTTATTTAAAAAAAAAAATGCAAAATTACTTTCAAAGCTGAAATATGGTACAAAACCTTCATTCCAATGTATACCCCTATTTTTTTCAATCCATGCTACTTGTAACCGTTCTTTTTTCGTCAAGTCATAAAATGGCCGTGGTGGTTTTATCAACAGTACTTGTATGCGTCCTTCAAACATCAGTGCTATTTCTTTCGGAATAAATTCTTTTCCTTCATTCTTAAACCCTTGGACATCCACAATAACATTCATGATAATTTTCTCACAATATTACTCAAAGGTTTGTATTCGAAAAGTCGATCGTTTATTATCAAACAATAAGCAGATGTATTCGCCGGAATATCTTCTGAACATTCAATTTCTAATCGCACATCAACCGGTCCAGTTTTGAGCGATTCGTTTTGTCTTGAGCAATCAATTACAAAAAGTGGAGCAACTTCTTTAAATTGATTTAAGCTAAGCAACGGATCTATGCCCGAGTTGTAATACGACTGACGAAAGTTGGCATACATTTCGTATAATATACTGTATTTGTTTTCATCAAATTTCAGATTAAGTGAGTCATATGGATAATATAGCGAATTTAAAAATAATTTAATATTGCTTACATTACAATGATCGAATAAGGAAGAACTTTTAGTTTTATTAGTTTTTCGATTAGTTTGCAAACCAAATATAACGAACCTTGGCTTCTCTAATTGTGAAGTTGTCTTTGCCGACCATGAATGCTTGGTTGTTTTTGGTAACAACGGATATTCATACAAATCCCAGTTTCTAAATGCTAATTGAATAGAACGATCTCTCTCCAAACTCTTTAGCAATGATAATTTGTTACGATCAGAAACTTTGATATGTGGCACACGCCATTGTATTTTTTGTATATCTATTTCTAAGATATCATTTTTCTCCATAAGCACACAGTTTAATGCAGAGCTGCTTCTTTGTAAAATTAGTTCATGTTTACAATTAATTATTATTTTGTAATATTCTTCTGCAAATCCCAATATTCTATTCAGCGGAACAATAACGCTAAAATGTTCTTTTCCTATTTTCGTACCATTCAAGTTCCATCCCCAAATTGCTGCAGCTTTACTTTCACCTTCATTCATGGAGACATACGATTTTAAAGTTGTTGTGATGCCAGCATTTTTAATCCGATCGATTTCAACACTATTTATTTCGTACCTGATATCTTGAAATAAATATAAGTTTGGGTTGTTTATAAAATCAACATCTTTTTTTATTATTTTTCCTGCTGCATCTTTGGTAGATACGCTTGCATACCCTTCTATATAAATGGAACTGCTGCAAGGCAATACATACAAATCTTGATGATGAATGGGTATTCTGATTTCATCGTTTTCTTTGAAACTAGTATTATACGGATTGTAGCTATGAATTTCATAACTTTCAATAGAGTTGTCATGTTGCGCTAAATCTGTTATTTGAAGCATGTTGTTATTATTTCAATTTTAATCCAATATATTTGAGAAATCTTTTATTCTCTTTAGTAATTTTAATTTGTCTTTTAAAGTTTATAGAGTTGATACGTCTGACTTCTTTGGTAACAGGAAGTGAAATATTACATTGCCTTCTCACGGTAGTAGTTTTATCGAAAACTAGCATGTTTTTTCTGTATAAACAAAATAGTTAGTATTACTATTATTAAATTTAGCTTAATTATTCTTTACAATGTGAGTAGTGATTATCATCACGCGCAATCTAAGAATGTGTGTAGACTGTCAAGATATAAACTTTTATAACTTGTTCATATTACGTTGCGAGGACATCTATTTGTAATAATGAAAACATTGATATGTTATGCTATTTTATTGTCTTTCCAAAATGAGTTAAGAAATTTTAAACACAAGTGTCCACAATTATACAAGTGATCACGCTGCACGTTTTCATAATTATATTGAATGTTATTTCCTGCATATTTTATAAATTCTTTTGGAGGTTTTAAGTTACCATAACTGTCGAAATATTCAATGTAGTTATTTATTTTACCATAGGCTACCCAGTGAGTACCACAGTTTTCAGAAGAGTCAAGATTGATTACTCCACATTCTATCGATAAAACTTTATCCGGTAATTTATCTCTCATAAACACACCTCGAAAGAATGGCACATTATTTTAGTGTTTGATTATGTCAATATTGGTTAAAGCTCTATTGGGTAGCCGAGTTATCAGTTTTTTTTCTTTGATATGTAAATGCCTAAACCATCCTTGTATTGCTTGAGATGTAATCCTCTTCCAATGAATAAAGCCTCCATTTCCTTGTTATGTCTTTCAGCTTCACACAATTGTTTTTTAGCTATTTTATATGCGTTAATTGCTTTTGTAATCCCAGCAGCACCTCCTGCTAAACTGCCCGCAGCAGATAATCCAGCAAATATTGGTACTAAAGGAAGAAATCCTCCAGTTTTTGGTACTGGTATAATCCTAGGTAATTTTATTGGTGTGTCTGACGCAAATTCTTTTACTGTTGCGTATGCTAATTCCATCAATGCTTTCTTACATGATGGTTTCAATTTTGTAATATGCTTTTTAGTATGGCTAACAATATTTTTAAAAGTTTTCTTAAAACCAGCTCCTGTTTTTACTTTATTAATGTTTTTGTTGAATGCTGATGAAACAGTTTTTTGCTGTCTGGAATACCTCTTTTGGTTTTCATTGTCTTCAGAGTAATATAAAGTTTAATAGATATAAATTCGAGTCTTTTTTGTTTTAGGTGCAAATACGTAATGAATAGAAAAAGCAACATTAACTTTAAGTTTTTCGATTTGCTCTTCTGTAATATTTTTATCCGATTCCGTTTCTTTTATTGTATTTTTAATCTCAACACGCTCCACTTTTATGTTACTTTCAATTATGGCTGATGTTTTATTTGTACGAACACAATTCATATTTTTATGTTCATTCATGGTGCAAAATACTTTGATAAATGAGAATATTCCTAAGCTTGTTAGCCTTTTATAATATCAGCTTCTTTTAACTCTTCTATAATTGATAAAATTTCATTGTCATGATTAGTATTACCAGCATTTTTTGAAGCTATCAGAAGCTTCAATCTTTCAATTAGTTCATTAGGGTCATCCCAGTAAACATAATCGTTATTGCTTTTATATTTTTTTAATTTAGGCAAAAAACCACCGCTTTTCGATCTCTTCTCTCCTTCATCTTGATCATAACTATTTTGCGATAACAAAGGTTTAATAATTTCACGATATTTTAAACTTTTATCACCTTTTATTTGACCATTAGGATGATAGTCTCTTTTGTGTGCGTGTGTATTATGAAGCATATCTTTATAGACAATTTTATCTAGTTCTGTAACCAAACTAAGGTCAGGTTTACTGCGAACCAAAAGTTCCTTAAGGCCTGGCGTTAATTCATAGGGGCGTTTATCAATAGTGACTATATTGGTTTTGGGTGAATTAGTGCTCGTGTTTGCAATAGAAAACGAAACCTTGCTATTCCCCATCATCAGTTTTTTATTTTCACTACGTATCCCAAATGGGACATTCATATTGTCATAGATTTCCATCATATCTTCTTTATTTAATGAAATTAATGTATCATTAGAATCTTTAAAATAATTTCTTGTAAGAACGTCTTTATAACATTCAGAATCTTCATTTGAACCTGTTTTTATACATTCTTTAAAACTTTCATAATCTGGAGCATAATCTGTTGATGAGCTAAATCTTCTAAGCGTATTACTCTCATTTCTTGAAATGTCCGTTATTGGTTTATTTTATCATTTGCTTTAATTAATGTTTCTAGTGGATCTGTTATTGGTTTGAAGACCTTTTGAAATTTTAAATGAGCTGTATCTTCTTCATTTTGTATCATTTTAATTTTATTTTTTATACTATCAACTGACTTTATCAATTGTTCTTTAATATTGACCTGCATAACGCTTTTTAGTTTTTTAATTATGACCCATCCTTTATTTACAGATTACAGATTTCGATTGACATATTTTCTGTAATGAGGTGATATATATGTACTTTTTAAAAGTATATAAATACGTCAAAACCTTTTCTGTATCTACCTTCATTTAGGGGACAATCTTTATTAATTAATAAAAAGTCAAAGCGGTCTTTCCAAATATCGGAGCAAAGTTTTTTAAATTCAAACCATTTGATATCTGTATTTACGTGCTCATTATATATATATGTTTTAAGTTAATCTCGTCTTGTTTGAAGATAATTAAAAGATTGACATTATCTCGTATAAGTTGTTTAGGTATTTTAGAATAGGTTTGTGATAAGTAAAAACAATCTATCTGTTTATGTCTGCCCATTGCAAAGTAATTACGAATGTTGATTTGATTTTCGCATGCTACGTCGTCAAAAATCATTACCGCATTAGCTAAAGCATCATTTGGGTGTATGACTTCTTTATTATCATTGAAGACTAAAAAGTTAGCACCTGGTATGTAGCTCATAACTTGTTTTAAAAAACAATATTTTGGTTGGAAAGCCGTTTTCGAGTATAAGTATATATGCTTAAACTTGAGACCATTTTCATGTAATATTAAATTAAGCATTATGTTAGTTTTTCCACAGTTAGATGGGCCGCATATTATACATCTAATAGTATTGGGTAAGAGTGCACTATGTTTCACTTTACGTGATTGATTTTCTAATTTTATATTCTGAACTTTTAAAGTCTGTGGTTGCTTGATGAACTTCATTGTGAAATGAGAGATAAATGTAAATAACATGCGTATATATATATATATATATATAGGGATCGATAAATCAAACAAAGTTCGTTGTCATTACATATCCGTTTATTAACAATATAGTAATACTTAATGCTAAAAAATAACAGATTTAAGCATAACAATATGCAAAATAACATATTAATATAAATCTATAAGCTAGAATACAATGTTATAGTGACCCCAAGGTAATGTTTCGATCTGATTAGGGAGTATGTATCTTTTATCGTCATTTCTATTCATCACCAGTTTATTTACTTGTTGCGAGTATAAAACGTGTTTGATTGACTTAATCATATTCATTTTACATGATCTACTTTCATCATCAAATAATGATTTATTGTAATGCGACATCTCTAGCCTGTTAGTAACAGAGTTTGAAATACCTTTTGCTTTTTTTATTTCAGTTTTAGAAGCCGATAAACAGTAAAGTTTTGCTCTTAAACCAGTAAATTCGTTGATCACGTCTCCACCTAGTTCATTTTTAAATAAACCGGGTACTTTTGCATTTACCCGAGGTATTAAATATGGGTTATCTAAATCAAAATTACTTGTATCAAATTTCTTTAAATTATTTTTTATATCACGGTAAATATCTTTAGCATAAAATAAGTAAAGAAGACTATCGGTATCTGTGTAACATAGCTTGACATTATTCATATATTTCTTTTTAATATTATAATGATATTGATAAAGGTGTAACTTAGCATATTCTAAAACAGTAAAACCTATATAAATCGGTCTGTCTAAAATAATTCTCTCGGGTTTTAGTTGCAAAGCTACAAAGTTTTCAGAAAATATAGAAACACATTTTAAATTAGGTTTGCAAATTAGCTTTTCAGCACAGAGTTGCTTATTTGTCACATTTTCTTGATCCATCCATTTTGTAGCTAGTTTAATATCTACTTGTTTACGTTTGTTTTCTATGGTTTTACCAAAATTTGAATTATTTAAAAGCTTGAAAAACTCTTTCTCAAACGCCGTTGCAGATGCTTGACGCAGACTAGTACTTAAATCAGTATACTTTTTTAAATATTCTTCTTGCCGGAAAGTAAGAATTCGATGAATTTTTCTTAGGACCAGCCCGTATTTTATACACCGCTTTAAGTGAATATAATGAATGACATAGTTAAATTTATCATATAAATTAGCTATAAGTTTAGCTGTCTTTCCTCCAGGGGGTATAAATTTCTCTGGAGCAAATGGCAAATCACTATGAAAATCATGTACTGATTCAGGATATTCGAGATCCACCTCTTAAATAAAACCAAATTCGCTATCATCAGATACACTCATTACATCGAAACAGTTAATTTCCTCCTGATTTAAAAGTCTAAACTCTGAAATTGGGATTTTTTCGTCATTGCATATCCGTACAAATTGTTGCAATCTAGATAAATCAAATACCTAGACGGTTATAGATCGTTGTAATCTGATAGATAGGGATTATTTGCTTTTGCATGGCGTAGTGAGCACTGAGCCAGACCACCACGTATGCCCTTTTCTAACATCTGGTATATTTCTAAGTCATGAATCTAGTCTAGCTCTACACGTGTATAAAGCAACATGGCATCCCAGCTTAAACTAGGTGCTGTTACATAGTACGCAGGGTCTAACTTATAATATTTTAAACTTATTTTACGAAAATTTTCAAATATATCACACAGTAATAAAACATCGCATTTTAAATATAAATCGGTATACTCGCGAATTGTATTGATATTAAATGCATTCCACACAGTTTTCGCGTGTTCATATTCTTTATCGCTTATGTGTTCCATTTTCAAAGAGTTATAAAAGTATTTTTTTCGAGGGAGCGCTGTTTCTTCGTACTTGTCCCATGAGTTAATATAATCATAAGGATAAATACCTTTCTTTTGTAACAACTATATGTTTTCATCAATAAATTCTGATAAATGAATAAAATCGTGATCTGATAAACTTTTACTTAGTGCATCTAAACTCGAGCTTAAGAATTGAAACGAATCTATGAATTTTATTTGAATAGGACGGTCTGCGTTCTCGTTATCTACATATTTGGTAATAGTTAAATACTTTTCTTTACTTTTAGGTATAATTTTTATATAACCTCTATGTCTCACTAATTCCTGTATAAAGAGATGGGAGTCGTAATTCGATAAATTATGGAAAATTACTGGTATGAATGGACATACTCTAAACATCAAGTTACATTGAACATGTGCAGATCCTCTATACTTTCCTGTCACATGATCGTGGTCACGCACCTTATCGTGAAATAATAACTGATCGCAAATATGACAAATAGTAGCATTTTTATAGCTGATTTGCTCTTGTTTTGTTAAAGGTATCATTGATTTACTCATCGATAATATTTCATTTATTTTCTTTACATCCTCTATTAACCTAGTAACAAATACTTCAACACAGTCAGGACCTCTATATGTAACATATTTATTTTGGGTTGGATCGTGTGAAGAACATATATAGTATCCAAAACACGACGGCAGATGTGTTTTTTAAAATTATGTGTTTTTTCAGATTTTGTTTCGTAACAAGTCTGTAATAGGCTTTCAAAATCGGCATAGATCACATAATTAATTTTTTTGTTTTCTTTCAAAATACTTAAAACCGAGTTTGCTATTCTTTTCAGGCAAAATTGATAAAACTTTTGAACAGACATGAGATCTATACTTATTTTCACTGCTATAGAATTGTAAACATGATTCACACAGCAAAGAAATACCTTTATGGCTTGTCACTTGTCGTCTTACTAATCGTAGCAGATTTTTAATAAGACAATAATGACTTACCCCTTTTCTTTCTAAATATAACAAATTAACATGAACAGATTTTCTGTTATTTGTTAAATACAGAGGTCCAGTAACGTTTTCGCTTTTATTATCTACTCCATAAATATTAATACTTATGTTGTTGTTTCCTTCAAATAGTTTTATGTCTTGATACGAGACAGGAAAAGACATTCCATCAATATTTAATACAGAACTGTAGTGTGGGTACGAATGAGTCCTGCATACGTTCATCTTAGCAGGAAACAAAGCAGCTACCACACTCCATAAAAAGCAATGATTGTCATTATTTTGTATATTAATACAACTTTTAGAATTCTTAATTTTTGGTGGCAAATCTAAATAAGTGCCACCTCTCATTGGACAATATTTATTCATATTAATTTCTAGATGACTTACAGTATGGTAAGACCATCCAGAGTCTTTATGCTCGAATTAAGACATTTTACATTTTAATATTTCGGTTACTTTCGAATACAATTCATCAATATCTGTGTTATTACAAATAATTTCATATTTCGTATTGAATGACTTAAGTTGTTTCTCACTCGTTTTAAGTAAGACGAAATGGGCAAACAACTCGAAATTAATCTTCAGACAAGTATTTTTCACTAAAGATGTATGTATAAGTTTCAGGATATAATTTTTATTCTGACACAAGAATGCCTCCGGTGTGAGGTATTCAACATCTTGTGCAGGATTTAATCGATATGTTATTATTATTATTCTGTTTTTGAAAGCACTTGAAATTATGTAAATATTTTCAAATTCGCTTTGCAATAAACTATTAAACTTGTGAATATTGGTTCTCAAATGATATTTGAATTCATTAGTCAGGGATTTAATGTGACATTTTTTACATTCAATATATTCTGGATTATTTGTATATTGCATTCGATGAGTAGACGGAGTTGGTACTGTAAATGAAACAAAAAGATAATATTATAGTTACATTTCTGCATATATTAAATATGATTTGTCACCCTTATGAATATATATTTTGTACGCAAATAGGTACACAATAACTATGATATTAGATACAATAGTTAAAGTAATTAGGTAAATGATTATTACAATGAATACAATAATTATAAGATACAAGTAAGAAGGAAAAATAAGTGAGTAAGTATTATAACAAGATTGAGGGATATAATATATCTACTAAAAATAACTGCTGACATAATCTATGGGACAGTGCTTGAACTCTTTATGAGTTTCTTTTAAAAAGTCTTTTAAATGATTCCATGCTGACGTCTCATCATTAGTGCGATTTTTTACACTTATATTTGCATGCCTCCATCGATTTATAGGCGCTACACGCTCTATCTCACTATGATCGTAGATCTTTAAATCTATATAAAATTTACCCTTTTTGTTTTCACTAGTCTGTTTACTTATACCATTGGCTACTCTACGCATTTAATACGAATGCATTGGTGTTATTTTTTTACCCATCGTGCTTCCAACGGCCTCCTGTTCCTGCTCGTCGTCGCTGTCGGTCCCGAACAGGTCATGCGATGTGGGTCGCATGCTGGCGCTGATGGGGTTGATCGTGGTCTTATTCTTTTTCCTTTTCTTAATCTCGGTGTTGATGGATTCTCCCTCCACCAATCTCTTAGCAGTCAGCGACGAAGATGACGCTTTGGAGTCTTTCAGCTTTTTCAACTGCTGCTGATGGCCGGCTTCATCATCGGAAGAGAAAAGTTGGCTAGCTGTTTGTTTCGACCTGCAACATTATATATTTATGTATTAGATAACAAAGAAAACATTGCCACAGTTCAGTACAGGATTAGATTAAATTGCTTTAATTGAATGGATAGATTAAAAATGCTCGAGAATAGGTAAATTAATTATTTCACTGAAATATATTAATCGATTGTAATTCGAAAGATAATAAATAAATGAATAAAATGGTTGAATCGGGGAATAAATGAAACGATTGAACAGATAAAATGATTGAATCGATGAATTAATGAAACGATTGAATAGATAAAATGATTGAATCGAGGAATAAATGAAACGATTGAATGGATAAAATGACTGAATCGAGGAATAAACGAAAGGTTGAATAGATAAAATGAGTGAGTAGATGAAATTATTCAGCTAAGGATTAGGTAATTGAAAAGATAAAAAATATATTACTTACATTTTACACAAGCCTGCTGAGTTTTACTTGATGTACTAATATGTTCTGTACTTGATGTAGAAATTTAGGAGCACCGAGTCCTTCCTGTGGTGGATTGGTACAAACTGTTGCCCCCGACCCGTTTATATAAGCGTAAAAACGCGTCACGCATAACCAAATTTGTAAAAATGCATACATGCAAAAATAAGTTCATCACAAAGATTGCAAGCTCATCAATTTTACATCGAGAAAAATCTATAGACGAGCGTTATAACCGCGAGTTTTAAACGCTTCATTCATTAAGTGTCAATGAATTCCTACTAAAAAAAAAATATCAATTTTGTCTCATAAGCAACTCTTAAGGCATTAAATGAAAATGTACTGATACAATTAACTTAAATTGTAATTGTAATCGTGTGATTTTTATATTGATCGTATTGAAGGGACAAACGCCACGGTTATAACGCTCGTCTGTAGATTTCAATGCATTTTTTTGCACGTGGCACAAATTTCTAGCCATATAGAGAGCTGTAAGCTTAGGATTACTTTACATACATAAAACGAAATTAAATTGAACCTTATTGACAAAAAAAAATGTTTGAGTGCCTATATAAACCGATCCAAGATACCATAAAAATACATTCAAGTGGTCTGATCTGCTCTACGATGTCGGTAAGTAAATATTTTATCAAAAAGTATTTAATTGAAATTATTAGTAAAAATGTTTATAATGTACTTATAAATTAATTTTAAAATGTTTTCGCAAGGATCTATTCTAGGACAGTTCAGTCGTCGATAACCTTTAATTTTAGTTTTATTTAATTCATAATATTGTACTTCTTTGTTTCAGATGTCCAGCGATATTTTTCCCACTGATGCTTCATAATCGCCAATCACTACCGAACAAACCCTACGTCAAAAAGTGGTCAACTATTTAGAGAGAGAAAGACCATTTCAACCGTTCGAATTTGAAGACACTCCACCGTGCAGCAACAGTAACAACAGCAACAATAGTAAAAAGCGAAGAAATGATGTTGTATACTCGTACATACAGAAACCATCAACGGGTCATCGCAGTAAAATAATAAGAATACAAGTTTTTGACGCCGAAGAATTCACGAATTCGCCATGTGATTGTAGTGCCAATATCTGTGTCCAACACGTTGTGGGGAATGTATTTAATGACGATATCTATAAATGTGTAAAGGATATTGTAAGCAAATTGCATAAAAAGATGTGAATAAACTAGCAATTACATTTCAGTTGTTTTATTTCTATCATTTCTGTTAAAAAAGTCTCCTACCTACAAATCATACACACTACACATAGTTACATTTAGCAAATATCTCATACTTTGCATAAGTACAACAAGAGTCAAATTATATTTAACTTAACAACGTAATTGAAATTACATAAAACTTTATTATTAGGTATAGGGGAACACTCGCATTTTTATACACTCTATGTAAACCTATTTATTTATCATAGGTATACATTTGGTACATGGTATTATATTGGTTTAATCATAATACTAAATGCTGATACGACTTTACAGCCGTGAGGCACACTATGGGTAGAAAAGAATGCAATCTGTTTCCTTTACGGGAATGGAAATTTGATTGTTATGTAAACAATCAGTCGCGCCTAACAACTGAGTCTGGGTGCAATTTTAAACGGCATAGTTATTCAGTATTTTACTCACGAGGCTGCATCACTGCATCATACATACCTAAATGAAAATTAAATCTATTTGTAGAGTAAGTAAATACTTGTAAGTCATAGATACCTAATAGTGAAGTCTCGCTAATATAAACCATCATGAAATCTTAATGACAGAAGTCTCGTTCCGAATGGAATCTTGAATAGAAGTCTCATTTTGAATAGAGTATTTTGAATACAACACTCATTTCGAATAAATGATTCTGAATAGAACACTCATTTTGAATAGAGGATTCTGAATACAGCACTCATTTTGACTAGACGATTCCGAATAGATGATTCTGAATAGATTACTCATTTGAATAAATGATTTTGAATAGAACACTCATTTTGAATAGAGTATTGGGGTGACTGGATCTCCTTTGATCCAGGTACCCCAATACTCACCTACTGAAGTGGCTGTAATTCACCACGCAAGCCCAGTGTGGATTGGTGAATGTCACGTCTTCGAATTTCTGGTCCTGGGACATGATGCTTTCGTGGCTATGTTTTCATTCACCGTTTTAAGAGCAGTGGTGATGATATAATTAACCCAAAGTAACAGACCAGACTGGGTTTCGAACTAACGATCGTAAGTAGGCGCGTAATATCTGGGCCACTACTGCAGTTAAAATAAAACAAAATTTAAAATAACTAGATGAATATAAAAATACTTTAATTTACATAATACATTTAACAGGATACAGAAGAAGTAGATTTACTTTTTGACAGTTAAGTAGAACAGGAAAGCGTAGCTTTCTGAAACAAAAATATATCATTCATCCAAAGTTTTACCGTTATAGTGAAGAGCAACCAAATGGCATAATTTTTGTACTGTCACGGACCAGCGACTGTTTGGACCATAAATGTAATGAATTTAGGGTTGCTGTAGCTCCCTACACAAAAATACCTAAAAGTTGTTCAAAATTTTCATGCTATGACATAATTTAATATTAGTAATTAAGTAAAAACGAAAATTTTGCAAATAAATTGATGTGATTATTGCGTCTAAAAACTCTACCAGCATCTGAACTCTAGGTTCTATCCTATTCAAAGCCAATGGTATGTCGGCACTGTCAACCAACCTATTTCTGTGTTTGTTTTTTCACAATGAGTAACGCCGAGAACTCCAGAGATATGTCGACGAAAACTAGGCTAAGAAATATATGGCCATATTTTGACCCTTTGGAATTGAAATGGTATTTTGGCTCCAGAATTCTTTTAAAAATACATAATTCCAGATGGCTACGCAGACCATTTCAAATGATTCTAAGACCAGCAGAGGTTCGCAGATCAGGTTAAGAACCACTGCTTTAATCAGTCCACTTAGACAGAATCCGAATACAAAAAGTTTTTACAAAATCCTTTACAGACTTTGCAGAAATAGTGAAAATAGTCATCACATTTGGGGGAATATTTATACATATAATATTTATATATATAAAAGTATGACTAGTTTTCACTGTTGATAATTTAAATATTGAGGGAAACTTAAGTCGAATAGCTCCCACAGTTTCGAAGAAGTTTTCTGTATGGCCACCAATCGGGAAAGCCGAAAATATGAAAAATTGTGATTGCAAACTTCAGACATATAGAATTGCAACAGAAAAAGAACTTACTGGGTATCTGAGTAGAACTTTAAGACAAACTTCTCTTTAGGACAGATAAAAATGCAAGTAGCGGAGATGAGAATGTTAAGGTGGATCTTTGGAGTGACAAAAATAGATAGAGTAAGAAATGAGTGTATAAGAGGTAGTTTGAAAGTGGTGCCCATACCAGAAAAAATATAAAAGTCGCCTAACGTGGCATCGACATGTGCTGAAGAGAGATGACATGTAAATGACTAAAATACTGATGGGTTTGAATGTTGCTGGATGGAGAGATATAGAAAACCAAAAAAAATGATGAAAGGATCGTGTGAGGAATGATATGAAAGAAAAAGAAGTAAATTATGATATGACGTCTGACAGGTAAAAATGGAAGAAAATCTGTTTCGTCAACCTCAATGGGATAAAGGCAAGAAGATGATGACTTAGCAAGAGTTTATGATGCCTATCGTCTCACGAGGTCTTCCAATCGTGTTTGCCAGGTAAATGCGAAATTGTTCAGTTGAAGAGCTCGTGGCTAAATAATAACACTCGTATGGGTCGATCTTCGAGATTAAGCAACGCTTGCCGAGGTCGGTCTGTGGATGGGAACCAACTTAACATATTAAGATTTCTCCGTACCTTGGAAAGCATTTTAAGCCAGTGGTCTTGCGCTTAATCTCTTTCCGGTCGTGTCGGATTGTCGTCCCATCGGGCTATGAAAATAAAAGTAAGTAACAGAGAGTCCACCTGTACCTGCATACTTTAGTATCTCTTGTGCAAATTGTCGCTGACACCTGATCACCGCTGAAATTGTCCAAAATCGGTCAGGAGGACTAATAATTACTATCACAGGTAAGGATCACAAGAGAATGATGACACCAGAAGGTCATCTAGGTAAACGTACGTACCTCAGGGTGTCTCAGCAGCAGACAGCGGCGCACCACGTCCAGCCCGTCCAGGCGCACGGCCAGCACGCCGCACACGGCCGCCGCGCCCCGTGCCCGCACAGGCACCACCTCCGTGTAGCCCGGGCTGCCCGCACTGTACGCCAGCAGGTCACCCAGGTACAGGTAAGCATACCTGACAACATCCACGCTACTCTCTAAACGAGCAACAACAGAATCTGACGCACATAAAACATCTTTAGGAGATTTTAGTCTAGTTGAATCTCCTAAAGATGTCTTGCGTGCGTGACACCGCAATTTTTTATGACAGGCTCGCATTTGAGCACCATCTCACCTGATGATAGGCAACGATGTAGTCTAAGATGAAGCACATCTAGCTAGAAGTAACCTATTTAGTAGATCGTCTTCAATGGAAGACCATTTTTAATTTGTTTTTGAGGTGGATGTTTAAAATTTTTATGGATATTTTTGGCATGCTTTGGGGTCTGCCAGACTAGGTCTGACGAAAATCACTCACGTTCCCTGTCCCAACTATGCCGAGGGCTACGGAAGTACTTTAATAGTACCTTCAACGCCGCAGTGAAAAAGCATTGCGATGGTATTTCACTAAGACGTTGAAGAGTAGTAAATGGGGTATTCGATATATAAGGAAATAGTAAATTAATAAACAACGTGGAGATTAGGCGCTGTGAAAGATCTAGACGAAGATGTCGAACAAATTTAATAAATAAATAACATTTTAATCAAGAAGATTAATTAAGATTATAAATCGAGAGTTTGTAAGTGGCTTGATAAATAATGATATATTTTAACTACAACCGAGGTAACATTTAATTCTTACCGATTAAAAGTACGACTTACTTACTTACTTCTTCTGCGATCTGCCCGTTCTAGGTTTTTAAACCTTAAGAACCTTTGTTTCAGGCACAAACTAGATACTTTTATGAAGGATAAGTATGTCGCTCTATTCTGTTTGTTGCGCCTTCATGATAAAATCGATGACATAATTAAGATGCAATTTGAAGAAAGATATTGGATACGCTTTTATGCATTATACGTACATATATACATGTTCATATAAGTTTGTAAGCAACTAGGTCATTATCAGTATCACGGGATATTAACAAATAAATATACATGGTAAATATCCCGTTTTACGTTTTAAATAAATATTTTGTTCTCTCCTTAAACTAAGAGCTTCCTTAAACTACTTACCCGATATCCTCACAACTTTCAATGCCAAGGGGGTCTTCGGCAGGTTCGCTGACAACGGAAAAGACGATGCAGTCTTTCTCATTGGCACTCCTAACAATGTTGTTAGCACGGCACCGCGCCATGTGTCCGAGCTTCGGCAAATCCGCATCTTCTAACTCAAAGACTGAAATATCAAATTTTCTATTAGATAGCAATTTTAGCAAGATAAACTATTTTAAAGGCCTAATGTAGATAAATAAGAATTATAATAATGGCTCTCAGCCGTCATTCCAGTATTCAACTTAAATTTTGGTTGGATTTCCAAGTCGAGCTAAAAGTGCTATTGGCTTTTCTATTAGAAAAGGTCCTAGCTGTCACTTGGGCATCTTTGATAGTCGTTAGGGGTAGTGAGACGCCAGAAAATGTAACAGTGGCCAATGGGTATCATGTTAACTAGCCTCCATCCTTGCCTATCTGATCTCTCAGATAGGCAGTTGCTCCATGTAAAACACTAATACTCAGCTGCATCCAGTTAGACTCAAAGTCTACTCCGACATAGTCGGGAAAAGGCTAAGTAGACGATGATGTACAGACGCCAGCACATGAAGCTACCCGAAACTGTCAAATTTTCCCAATCAACCTTGAACCTAATTTCCTTAACAATAAAGTTGAAAATCTACTAAGGAAATTTGACAGATTGTTGTAGCTTGATGTGCTGGCATCTGTACGTACATTATAATATTCAGACAAGAAGGAGGAAGAGAAAAAAGATACAAAGTTGCTGGTTATTCTAAGAGAACTCTATTCCAGCATATCTGCGAAAGGAAGTATGCTAGAAGAAATTTCTGTTGGAATAAGTCAGGCGGAAATGGGTAAATAGTCTAAAAAAGAGACGAAACAGAGTGTGTATGCGAAGAAGAGAAAACAAAAAGCTTGTTTAGTAGATCTTAGTAATAGGCAGTATTTTCCCGGCACTATTCATAAAATATTACACCCACAAATGTAGTCCTGACTGAATATATTGTTTTTTTTTTTGGAGGAAAATCATCTACTACGCGAGTAGCAACCGAACCGACAGCGTGCAAATTGGTTGATGTTGCATGTCTTTGCATATTTGGTTCTAGGACACATTGGTAGGAGGCTTCGGTGGTAACGGGGCCCCCTCTGTGTACCCTGTCTTTGGGGTGGTTTTAGTGAGGTAAAAATCCCACACTCCCTGATCTTCTCACTAAAAGTCCAGGTACCATTAGAAAGTTTCCCTCCGATAGCAAAAAATAGGACACGTTCATTTACTCTCAATTTTGCCTTCACCCTTTTGATAGTGGTGATGATGCAAAAGTAATAAGCCGGCCTCGGTGAATACTCACTTGTCATAACAGTCCGCCTGACCGATTTCGGCCCCGGAGGCCAAATTCAGTGAAGATGAAGCATCTACGCAGGACATATTATAGTGCACAAGTATGTGTGCAGGTACAGGTGTACTCTGTTCCTTTACTCTCATTGACCGAAGGGACGACAATCTAACACGACCCGAGAGAGATTAGGCGCAGGACCAACAGCATAATGGGCTTTCCCCGGCAAATTATAAGCCTTGCCTGAAAACACTGCTCACTACACTTACCTTTCTTAAAATTGAAGAAACACTTTTCCACGTAATGTTTGGGCTTGGGTAGGCTGATTGGGGTTTCAAGCTCAGCGCCACTCCTCCCTAAGAAGGTATACGCGACGTACACGCGCTGTACGTGAGGGTCTAGCATGGCTTCACACTCCTCGTTAAAAGCCAGCCAGAGGACTGTGATCTCTAATTTTGGCTTGTTTGGCTCTGTATCTTCATTAACAGATGAAGTTTCGACTACGTCCTGAGAAATATGTGACTTGATTTGTATTTGGTTGAGTAATAATATGTAAAGCCACAACAACTCCTCAACCAAACAAGATAACATTAAAGTAGGTTAGTAATATTGGATATGAAATAACAAGTGATATTACACAGGTGCTGCCCAGAGTCTGATGATGAAGCAAAATTCACTATTTAACAAGCTGAAACTCCGTCCAGTTAATAATCTTGCACTTATTTACCAGACGAATGCTAAATAAATAAAATAAATAAAAAATAAAATCTTTTAATACTAAACTACTCAATATAATGTTAGGAACAAAAATATTTTTTAATCTGCCGCTGATTGATGATTGGTCACATCTAAGAAAATTATTATTATTATGAGCCTATACCGTCCCACTGCAGGGCAAAGATCTGCCTTTACCCCGTCCAGCTTTGGCGATCCAATGCAATAGTAAGTCACTGTAAAAATTAATCCAGCTCATCCCACCATCTCCTTCTAGGCCTACCAAGCCGTCGTTACTTGCTAATTGGGGATCGCAATTCGCAAGAAAGCAAGAAAGGTGTTTATCATGGTCTATTACTCCTCCAACATGCGACAGATAAGAATGGAAAAAAAAGAAAATTTTATACTTATATGTAGATTGAGATTGATTTAAAGCTTGCATTAAAGTTCTTATAATTATATACCTTTATTTAGGACTTACTTTTTGAGGTTCTTCAATCTCCGATTGAAAATATTCGGGTTGTATTGTAACCTTCTTGGACTGTTCTGATTTGTTTGAGCCTATTATAGATGAAAACAAATGATTAAAGCCGTATTAGGCATTGCACAGACGGGGTTCCGGAGTGATGTTTCAAGAGGTATATAATCAGCCTGTAACCTTTCCACTGTTAGGACTTATGCCTCCTCTCTAAGAGAGGGATTGTGTCGTGATTCATCACGCGAGCCCAGTGTGGGTTGGTATTAACTGGGGTTGGTGTTAGTGAGGAATAAATCCCATATTCCCTGTTTCTTCCTCATAAACCTTTTCAATATATCCCCCGGGAAAAAAGGCACCGTTCAGGTCACAAATGACAAGTTTTGTCTTACACAGACCTGATTTACTATGCATGTTTTATATTCAGTCCACTAATCCAAATTATAGGTCTATCAGCCGGCTCAGTCACCTCCATTAAATAGAAACAGTCTGAGTATTCGTATGACCCATTCTTTCTCTCGTAGAGATGGCGCCTAAAAATCTTCTATAAACAAAATTCAAAGAATTTATCTAAAGAACAATAAAATAAATCACCTGTTATTTTGGAAATATTATCATATCTCTTATATATGTCCTGGTCTCCGAACTCGTCTTGCCAAGCCTTGAGTCTCGCGTGTCGGCTACCAGCCTTGCCTGTTTCATTTAATATATATGTATGTATATCCACGATTTTCTCAGAAACTACTGATCCGATTTCGATCGTGTTTTCGTTGTATGAAAGCGTATTTTACAAGGAAGGTTTTAGTATATAACACATCAGGTTTTGATGAAGACCTTCGGAAATAAGTGATGGAACTCTTCAATTTAAAACAGCAAATCTTCCGCGATTGCTGCCCTCGTACATCTATATACTGTTTAGCATAATTAGCCTATTCATATCACGATAGCTGAGGCACAGACCTTCTGAATCACGTCTGAAATATGGTTTAAGTGGGTAAAAAAGACGTGCAATGAAAATTCTCTTTTTAAAAAGTAAGTGCGAACGGTATGTAGATATCTCAAGTAATACAAACAATGATAAACTAAAAAGCATAAAATAAAAACGTTTTTTACAAAATTTTTAACCGACTTCAAAACGTACAAGAAGACTTGCATCGATTTCAGCCATGTGAGTAGATACCTAGCACTTATTTTTAACGCAATTAGACATCTAATAAAACAACATTTAAGGTTATTTCTCTCATTATTATTATTGTCTTTATTTCAGACCTAAGGGCCCATAGAAATCATTACAAATAATGTTAGTAGGTTATTAGTAGGTATAAAAAGCATATATATAAGTTAGTATGTGTTAGTAAGCATGACAAAACAAAAATTACTTTTTATTGGATTGCAGGTGTACACCTGCCCAATATACAATAAACGGACTATTTATTTTATCCGCTAACGCCCTGACGATACTGCTGGAACTACCGCGGACCCTGCTCATCATAGATGCCGTTCTGTTCGGCGAAGAAATCGTCGATACGTGCTTCCGCAAACATAGCAGAAGCACTGCAATACCGAGGCTTTTTCATTGAAGTGCAAGTCTTTTTTGTAAGTTTTGAAGTCGGTTAAATTTTTTGTAAAAAAAATTTTTTTTATATAATTGTATTTTATTTTGAAATTTTTAATATTCTGCACGTCTGTGATTGTTGTAAAGACCGTGTACCTTTTTGTTATCTGACAATGTTTGTTTTTATATTGTTGACGTGCATTAATAAATTAAAATACACTTTATTAGATAATGAAGAAGGCGTTGACACCTAGTTTTATGTACGTGTTCCATCCCTCAACCGTGTATTGTGCACGGTTGAGGGATAGAATACGCTGCATAAAAGCTAATTTAAGGTTTTAAACTTCAAATACCGTCTTGTCGTACTAAGCGCTTTACCACTACATTTATTGTGCTCTCAGCCAAGCTGTGGATAACCTCAAACTAAAAATGTTTTATTTCACATAGGCCTACATGGGCACTTACAAAACGTCAGAAGTTAGTGCACGGTTCGAAATTGGTCGTTTTCGGGTTCTTGCCAGGCACCTTCTGGGTTCGCTCGTTCCACCGCAGACCTCGTCTATCGCTTACGATCTGGCGTGATCGAAGTCAAGAGCGAGCTCATCAGTAATAAAAAATAATGAGTACAGTAGAAGTTCTTTATTCGCGCTTCCTTCATTCGCGTTTTCACTATTCGCGGATCGAATTGGTACATCGGTACATACATACATATATGTACCTAAATAAAAAACATTCGGTATCCTTTGTCAACGCGTCGGCAAGTGGACTAATAAAAAGATAAATAAAATAAACCTTATTACAACTACGCCTAGATTGTATTTTTAAAAGCTATCGGCGTTGTTTGTTTCGTTCGACGGTTCCTTTGAGGTAAGTCGCCTTCGCCGCGGTCGGTGTTTTTAAGTATGTAAAGAAACAGAATATTTAGATAAAACAACCTTATTACTCAAAACATAAAGTGAAACTTATTTGAAATCAAAGAATTTAGACTTTAAAGCACTTCTAGTTTTGGACAACGCACCATGTTATCCTCGCGAACTTGAAACTATGCATCCAAATATAAAAGTGACATTTTTACCTCGCAATACGACGGCTTTGCTTCAACCTATGGACCAAGGAATAATCCAGGCCTTGAACCTTCAAAATCATACTGGATAATATGGTATGTGATCCTGATATGAATGTTATGGAATGCTGGAAGAAATTTGACATAGGAAAATGCATCGTAAACATAAAATAATCATTGCAAGCACTGAAGCCACACATATTGAAATCATGCTGGAAAAATCTGTGGCCAGTTCTGAATGCGGAAAATGAGGAAGAATCTGTGCAAATTCAAACTTTAACTGCAAATATTGCCGAAATTGCGAGTGGAATAGGATGAGATGGGTTCGAACAAATAGAATCAAGTGACATTCAGGACTTGCTTGAATCGCAAGATGAAGATTTGACTGAAACCGACTTGGAGGAAATGTTAAATTCACAACCCATTGAAGAAGAGGCTTCAACAAGCACTGGAAACGTGACATTTAATCTGAAAAATCTTAGTGAAGGCTTAAGAATGGCATATGAGCTCTGTGATTTCTTTATGAAAATTGATCCATCAATGGAACGAAGTCTTATTTTTACTGTACTGTTAATACAGTATAGTATTTGCCCGTTTAATGAAAAAAATGTAACGAAGAAATTAGAAAAAGACTATAAAATTAAAGAAGAGCCTACTACTTACTGGCTTTTCTCAGTTTTTCAATGAAGTTACGCTGATCACCGCCTTGCGTTTGCTACAGAAACATAAAATATTATTTTAAACGATGGCTTTGATGATTATTTTATTCACAAACGAAAATCTACTTACTGTTTGACGACTGCCCCTTTTCTGTAGCCGAGACAGCACGCTTCTCTACACAAAACATTACATTAAAATCAGGCTTACAAAACAAAACTAAATCGTCTTCAGTTAGTATACATAGATTAAATACCTTAAGATATAGGTCGGATATAGATTGTTATTCAAATGGACTTCAATATAAAAAGTGTGTACCTAGTATTATATAAAACATGTATCGTAAGTAACGCACACCCTTAAACAGCCCAATTAGAAAATTCTGTTATAATCACAATACGTCCACTGTAATTTTTTCTTCTTCTTCTTTGTTTCGAGTCGATGCCCAGACCTCTTTGGACCGTTATGCAGCTACCAGCATAGCTCTTGTATTGGCCTCGTTAAGATCGTGCAAGATGCAAGTGGCCATGCACGATGGACATGACAAGAGGTGCATCTTGTACAGGGGTTCTTCACTGGCATTGTGTCTGCGATGGGTAAAGGAAACCCCATTTGGCCAGATGACGCTATTTAATATATGCCGCAATAAATTCGATTGTACCGATTTAATGAACAGTTTGTGCTACCTGGTTCCTCGTACACTGCCCAGATGGGAGAGAGTACGACGGGACACACGGCTAACTTGTAGGGATCAAGAAGCGCCTGCAGACAGACAAAATAAGATTGCCAAGGGTGCTATGTCCGCAGCCGCCCCACGATTCGGCCCATATAACTTCGGTTGGCTGGGCCATGGGAAGGTTTGGAGGGAGTGTTCATAGACGTGAGGTGCGGTCAACTCGTCTATTTGCTACCAATTTTTGTCGAACTAACTCTGGCGCGTGCTCACCACTGTTCCGTTTAGTTGACACATATAATAAGCGATTTGATTCCGTGGACATTATGTTTCTGAGTAAGAATGTTTTCAAAAACAAGTATGCACAATCTTAAAAAATAAGAAAGCTAAAGCTAATTATGCATAATTACCTTACTCTATAATGTATGTGAATGTGTTTATATGTATCTATAAGTATAATTTTATTCAGTTTGCCCTACTTTTTAGTTTTTTTTTTGTAAGCCTTATGTCTTGCAACTAGTTGTTTTATGTAACAATCTGTGGATAACGTTATGAGCAGTGTATTTGTTACATCTAACTCTTAAGCTTCTTTTGTAAATTTTTAAATACTCTGTTGTTTATCCCTAGTAAAAAACAATTAAAAAAAATACAGCGGCCAGCCTGGGTCTGCAATCGGCTAAGTGACTTCCAGATTGACCACTGCAGTTCAAGTATTCAAGTATTTATTTGCAATCCATAATGTACACATACAGGCAGGTGGAATAAAATTATAAGAAACAATTTTGGACCCTGTCAGGCACAGCAAAATTTAAAATAGTTAAGAGAGAGGAAGAGCGCTTCGTTTGTTTTTCCACAATTGATTTTTTTTATTGAACATGAGTTATTGTTGCGTATAATTGTACCCATATATCCGTGTTTTATATTGTATTCATAAATTATTAGGTATATTTAATTATTATTATCATTCATTTATTTTTATTGCAACATCTAATTTTGATTTAATTTTGCATGTTTTACAATATCCACCACATTTTTCAATTTTTAATTTATAAGTTAATGGATTCATACAAATTCATTATTTTAAGTCATTAATTATTTCCCTTGTTTATTAATTAAGTCAATAGTTATGTCATACAGTTTGTGTCCGGGCGGTAGGTATTCTTCCAGATTGATAAAGGGTAGCGGGATCCTCATCCTGCCACACTTTATCAATCTCTGTTTGTGTTCCACAGTTCACGTCTCTCCTGTGATGCACCGTCTATCAAGGAGCTTGTTTTTTGTTTCACATGTATAAACCGTGTTTTTAAAGACTAAAAACTTCCTTGAAATAAGTTTATTTTTTCTTTAATTTGTATTGAATGACAGAATCTATATGAAATTGCATTTAAAGAAATTTTGATTTACAGATAATTTTGGAGTTGGTGGACTGTACAGCGATAGTGTTATTGTAATTTAGGTAGAGTTAATTATTTTTGGGATGAAAAGTTACCTATATTAAAAATGATAAAAAACGATTCTGAACAAACTAATTTCAGGATGGGCATTAATAACATAATTTTTGTTGTTAAGTATATCGGAATAGAATGTACACTTACGATAACAGTTCACTGATAGACCGACTTACAAATGGACGGATGGAATGGATGTTGTTAAAATATAGTGTACTTACTATAGAGCCGTAACTGCTGTGCGCTTGAGAAAGTACCTCCTGCTAATAAAAACAAACGTAATTATCAATTAAATATATAAAAAAAAACAATTATTCCGGTCCGAGACCATATAAATTAAAATACAAATTCAAACTATTGTTCGGCTTGCGTGCCGATTTTTTATTTCTATAAGTAGTTAAAGTTACATAATTATAGTGAAAGATCTATGAAGGAGTACTTAGTTATACCTTCCACTTGGAAATATCCGCTTCCTACTAAGACACTCAGCAATACTTTCTACCAGTAAGCGATTCTAGAATTTGAAAAATTAACTCGTCGCCGTCGTTCAACGTAATTTCTGCCTGCATCTCTGTTTTTGGCTAAACTTTGGCTGAATGAAGTTGACGAGTTATCAAATCCTTGGGCCGGATCGGCCTGGCATTAGCTTAAGTTATTTGGTTGTGTTAATAATAAAGTTATTATTATATTAATGCATATGAGTCGAATGAGAAATGAGCCTGCATCAGCAACGATGAAAAGTGGGCTTAGTATGAGTTTGAAATATTTATTTTCGCGTTCGAAAACTGTTGCTTTGTATCTTTCACATGCACCAAACTTGTACATAGTGTGAAGGAGACAACGCGGTATTTTTCGATATCGATAGTAGTCTCGGAAACTCAAACTATGCACCCTGTTCAAGTAATCTTGTCGATAGTTCCATAGCCATCTTTAATCATAATGTCGTTTCGTGAACAATTGTGTGGGTTATACGTTTTTTACCTCATAAGATAACCACTTTTTGTAAAACACATTAATGTATAACTGGTTTTTGTCCCAAATAAATAAAATAAAATAAAAAATAGCCTTGAAAATGTACGTCTAGTATAAATTGATATATAATTATAAAATATAAATATATTAGCCGACCAAGTGAATTTCTACAGCAAATAAAACATTTTGACTTACGTCGCTCGATCTGCCGATTCTGGACTTGGAATCGTTTAGTCGATGGCTTCTCTGAAAAATATACAACAAAATTGACTCTAATACTCACTATAAAACAAATAATAATAAGAAGAATCGACTTCCGAAATAAAAGCTTCAAGATTCATTTTGTAATTTTATTTTGTTACTATAAATAGGTTCTAATATTCCACATTTTGTTAATGTAATACTTACTTACTGTGTAAAATCTGAAAAGCTTAAAACTAACTAAGTACAAAAACTGCATACACATGAAAAGTTTCTCCCACGCTGGGTGGGGCGGAAAGGAGTGTCAGACTTCTACTGACTAAAAACGCCATTCCTTCAACTGCCCTTAAGTTCGGGGGCCTTGGTATCTCGTTAGAACACTTCCGCAACCCCGGCGAGGTTATCCATACTAATATCATAAATGCGAAAGTAACTCTGTCTGTCTGTCTTACCTTTTCACGCCTAAACAGCTGAACCGATTTAGATTAGAATAGAATAGAATATAATTTATTTCTAAGCATATGGTACATTGAGATCTTAATATTAACATAGTTTCACATACACTACCGTTACCGGTGTAGAAATATTCAGTGAATTACATTTAAAAATGTTGAATTTTCATTTCAATACAAAACTTAAAATAAATTGAGATGTCAATATATTTATTATTATATAAAGTAAAAAAGAAGAAAACGCATTAAAAATCGTATTGAGTAAAAAAATCTTAATAAAAATTAAAAAATGTCACAAGATTAAACTTGGCATGGGAATAGTTTAGGACCCTGGGAAGGACATAGGATAGTTTTTATTCCGATATAAGGTTTCCGTGGGATAGTTTTTGAATTGCACGCGGGCGAAGCCACGGGCAAAAACTAGTATTCTATACAGTCTGCCTCCCAAGTGCATCAAATGTTCTATTTTTATACAAGGCATACACTTACTTCCAATGCGTATTTCACGTCAGCCGGTGTTTTGATCAGAGGTTTCTGGAATCAGATACAATGCTAAAATATACCATACGATGACATAATCACATGACTCATAAATAAATATTATTGTTGAAAATATATCTTGTTCAATGTGAAGAGACTGAACAATGTTTGATCTTGTACTGTCATTCATTAAAAATATTGTATCTGTATGTGTACTCTGTGGTGAATGATGAGTGAATAAATTCAATTCAGTTTGAACATGAACCTCGAACTCGGTGTTTCAATTATAATTATAAATCTTTATTACTCAAAAGTTTTACAACAACTCATGTAAATGATTACATTAAAATATAAGAATAAAATAGGCTAAAACATAATGTATGTGAAATTAGATACCCCTGACTCCTAAACTAGGGGTATACATATATGTACAGTATCTTAGGAGAGCAGATGTAATTAAATAACTATTTTACTAATAATTCAGGCTATTACGTTTACACAGCTGGGACACATACCTCCTCTGTATGCGAGGGAATGGCTCGTAATATATCACGCGGGACCAGTGCGTGTTGGTAGAAACCCCTTACCACATCTTACTTAACAACATATCTTCGGATTTTTGCTCCTAGAACATGGCTTTCCTCACGATTTTTACTTCGCCGATTTGAGAGTAATGGTGATGATATTAAATCCACAAAGTGATGTGCCTGGCTTTGAACCCATAACCAGCAAATCGCAAGTGGGGCCCGTGACTACCGGCCCACCACTGACTATTGATACTACTGACCACGTGACTATTAGCCACGTAATATCACACATTCTGGTCTGTCTCCCAAAGTCCAGGTGCCTTTTGAAGATTGCCCCGGTCAAAAAACAAAACGCAGAAATGAGGTCCCTTGTGTTCCTTGCTGAGACAAGTTTTTTTTTTTATTCCGGATGAGCCCACTCTTGACTCCGAAGATACCTGACGGTAAGCGATAGATGAGATCTACGATGGAACGAGCGAGCACAGAAGATGTCTGTTCACTTTTGCTTTAACGGCTGAAAGGTCATAAGTGGCAGGGAACACAGAAGCCGGCAGAGAATTCCACAACTTGGCTGTACGTACAATAAATGTGGAGGAGAAGCGCTTGGTACGACAAGACGGTATATCAACCAAGTGTGGGTGGTACCCAGCCGTGCGTCTGGTAGACCGGTAGTGAAAGGGAGATGGAGGGATCAGGTCATGGAGCTCTTGCGCATACTCCCAGTCTTATCCAGCTGTTTCATTTAAACGTCCCATTTAAGTTTTCAATCTGGACGCGAGACGCATAGATATGATATAGGCAAAAGAAAGAAATGGAATATATTTATCTAGTATCCTGCTGAACATGTAGATGATGAATAGTAAATATCTCACCACTTCATTGATGATCATCTCGGACACCAGAGACTGAAAATATAATTAATTAAGTTTAAATTCAGAATTAAAGATTATTTACAAATTTTGTAAAACTGAGCACTTTATCATACAGAGAAAGTTCGAATTTCAGTGCAATCCATAATTTTTTAGGGATTTTTATTACATAGTTAACATGATCAACATACAAATTATAAGTGTAATTTCGTATTTATTTCCAAATTGCAAAAAATAAATAAAGCTGGATCACAGAAACGATTGAAAAATTCTTGTAATAAGTACTTATAAACGCTGTAATCTAAAAAAATTGTTATACATGCATCATTGTCAATTTGAAAACTGTCACACAAAACTGTACAAGACTTAGTTGTTTAAGCGCTACGGCGAAACGCACATAAGCGAATATTCATTTTTACATGTCCATCTTTTTTTTTGTTGTAATCTTAGTCGAGTAAGGCCGTGCGCGCACTGCGTTGCGTTTTGGAAACGCAAAATTTGTGAAGTATGGAGTGTCATAGAAGTGCGCGCACTGCGGTCATTCTACCGGTGCGGTAGAACTACCGGAATTGCGGCCACCGCCACTGCATTGCGGTGGCCGCAATTGCGGTAGTTCTACCGCACCGGTAGAATGACCGGGGCCACCGGTGACTCTACCGCACGCGTTTATTCCACCGCAGTGCGCGCACTTCTATGACACTCCATACTTCACAGATTTTGCGTTTCCAAAACACAACGCAGTGCGCGCACGGCCTTAAATACAAAGAGTATTTTGCTCCCATTTTGACAGAGGTATTTCTGAAGGTTCCAGATTTTTTAAAGGTTTGAACACCCTCTAGAGAGCATCACAAATAGAAATCTACATCGTTTTCATACGATTTGATCACTACGGAAAGTATAGACTTCAAAAGTGACGTTGACCTCTGAGCTTGTTTCGGTGCTTCTTCTCAGAGTTAGCTAGGAAAGACCGGCCATCTAGTTGACATTTACGAAAAAAAATACGTGTTAGTCTTATTTGTAACGTATTTGCAAAATAAACATCATTCTTTCATTGTTTCAAGGCATGTGTGCAGCAAATTAGCGGGTTTATAAATTATAGGCAGGACCATACGTTACAACATGTTTGATTTTTTTTTATAGAAGGAAAAGAAATGTCAAAGCAAGACAATGACAGGCTACGCAAATAATATACCTATACGTCAATACAAGCAAATTACTACTTAGCAGTAATAAATAGGGTTGCTTCCTTTATGAGCCGAATACATGAAGAGCCAAATACGTGATAAATTATTCATTCGCATATGGCAATTAATATTCCAGATACAATTTTAATAATATGAGTTCTAATTAACGAATTGTAATATATATTTTTGGTTAATCTATTTTTTTGTTTGATGCAATGTTAATAATATTCTATTTTTATAATGGTTGACTTATTATGTAATTTTTTGATTTTTATATGGGATGTTCTCCTGAAATAAATGATTCTATTCTAATGTCTAATTTTAAACTAACGACTACTTATTGCTAACACTAATTGCTAAGGCACGCGACTGACCTGCTGCTGGGACAACCGACGTGCAAGCGGTATTTGTGATGACTGCCGGCGACTTAGCGGTGGATACTTGCTGGGCTGCAAATTGGAACACACGTTTACTTCATACTAGAGAAGCTCTAGTGCCTAAACAATAACAGCTACAAGCAGAGCCGGATGAACCCTATCAGAGGCCCTAAGGCAATGGCATTCTCGGGGCCCTTTTTTCTTACTTTGACTGACCTAATCGTGTGTGAACTGAGGAAACGCACATTAAGGGCTGTGGTTTTTAATATATTTGTTTACTTATTTCCAGATTTGTTCTAAAATTATTTTAATTTTACTACTTAATTTAACGATTTGTATTTTGTGAGATAACAGTGAGGTCCCTAAGGTCACACGCATAACAAATTCTCGTTCGAAGAAACATGTTTTCTTGGTGCGTGCGCTGGGCCTGGGCCCCTAGTTGATGCGGGGCCCCTAGGCAGTTGCCTACTCCGCCTAATGGTTAATCCGGCCCTGGCTACAAGGATCGATCTTAAAAGCTAGGCAACGCTATTTTTTTAAGTATGGGAAATCATCCTATGACTGGCTCCCGATCTGGGCGAAGCGGGAGGGTGTGTCAGACTTGTACTGACTAAAACCCATCCGTGTTCCATCATATGCCCTTCGTGTTCCGAGGCCGCGGTAACTCTTTCGAACAACTCCGCAACCCCGGCAGGGTTCCGCAACCCCGGCAGGTAGCAACACTTGACATCTAAACATATCGAAAATCTTCTGTGTGTCGGAAAGTACTTTAAGCCGTTGGTATCGGCTGTCAGTTGTACTTATCACAAAAATATAAAAAAAAAAACACAAAACATACTTCACGGTTCCTGCCCAGCCATTCTGCCCACTGTCCTTCAAAAATCACATATTCTAATTTCGCGCCTAGAATTTGTATTTTCTACTCGGCTGTCGTTTTTGAAGTTTCCTGAGATTGGTTAGGTTATAATCAATAAGTGAACCTTAAATCTATTCGAGTAGTAGACAACAGATTAATGTCAGAAGCCATTCACGTCTTAAAAATGGAGTCACGTCGGAGAAGAGGTATGTTTAATCTCTTACTATCATTTAGATCGATGGCTTTTCTTTATTAAAAATAATCAGGATTAAAGTTAAATAACCAATACTTTGACTTTTGTAACTATTTTTGATTTTCATTAATAATTGTATTTTTAGTAAACGTAAATAATATTATGTGATGCAAAAATCACATAGGCAGAAGTTTTTGGTAAATTTTGTTTTTTTTTTTTTGCAGAATTGAAAGATGAAGCCATCGGCAATTTGTTAGAAGATTCCGATATTGGGGACTTCCACAGAAATCAAAAATACAGAGAAGTGGTAAGGGGGCGTATCGGTGTCCGCGCGACATGGCCACAGGGCTCAAGTCACAGGCAAGTGGTCGTCTCCGCGAACTAGTGCGCTTTCGACGGCGATCGTGATAACATATATGAATGCCGAGTTGTTCTGTGGTATCTTGTAAAAACCGAAGCCAAAATCAAATCTATGTGAATCATGGAATCACTTACCATATGTAAGTACAAGTATTTTACAATATTTGTCTTTAAAATCATGAAAAACAATAAATCGTAAAATATTTCTTGGTTTTACTATGTTATTTTTGTTTTCAAATATCAGAGCGACTGTACTCCTTGTGCTATAAATACATTGCTCCTTAACCACTACCTGAGTTCGTCACTAAGTAACTGGACAAGCAATGTAAACATAACATACGAAACTGTATTACGCGGATTCATCGCGTAGTGAGGCCGCCACTTCTTGCGACGAATTAGTGATGTGCTTGTGCAGATCCACTAACGTAAGCTATCGACAGCAATGTCGATTGACGAATGAAATATTGCTATTATAGTTTAGGGGTTTTTCAACCGATGACATAAAAAAGAGGAGGTTATCAATTCGACGCGTATATTATTATTATTTTTTTATGTATGATCACCGATTACTCGGAGACGGCTGAACCAATTTGAAAAATGCTTTTTTTGTTTGAAAGGGTATACTTTGAAATTGGTCCCATTGTCACCAAGTCAGGATTTGATGATGTCCCATCATCAGATCCTGACTTGGTGTAATTTTTTGGTAAAAAGTTTTTTATAACATACGGAAACCTCTAAGAAAATATGTTTAACTTTTATTTTACATGAGATGACAGAAATAAAAATACGTTGAAAAGTCAAGTGTACAAAAAAGTAAAAAAAAATAAACAATTTATTTTACGCCCGCAGCATGCGTAAGGAGTTCCGTCATCGCCGTCGCTACAATAGTTTATTTTTCAATCTGTCAACCGTTTTAGCCCGGTTGGAAGATCGATGTAAATAATGTTTTTTTACTTATTTTGATTTTTTTACAGAGTAGTAGAGAAATGCGTAACCAATATTCGTAAAGTAAGTTACTTTAATTTTAGGTTAATAATCGGTGGTGTTTTTCGGTTTAGAATTATCGTATGTTATGCCTTATCCTCATGCTGTTTCTTCATTTTTTATGGTTTTTGTGTTTTGCTTCCATTGAAGCTTCGAATGCGTTATAATAATCGGCATGGTTCAGATAATATATTTGTGAATTGAGCTTAAAATAAGTCAATATATTCATGCTATTTATTTGTTATGCATGGATGTGTGTTTGTTTTCATATATTTAACAATTTCTCTACTAACTAGGATTTTTCTTATAACAAAAACCTATTATAACCTACTAAACTATTACCTGCGGTTACCCCGCAGGTAATAGTTGCGTAACACACTTACAGTAGGAATCGGTTTCATTATGCTAAATCAACAACACTCACTGCGGTATTTACGTTGTTGAGCAGACCAATATTTCGAACATATGAAGCAATGGATTAGCAATATACGTCAAAATCATTCAGATCTTGATTTATAGTGTGTTACGTAATTATTGCGATGCTTATTATATGGTGACGTTTAGAAGTAGCTTAGGATGTATGTAAATGATAAATAAGTGCTTTTCGTACTTTTCAGCTTCCCAAAAGATGGTAACATAAAAAAGGAATGGATTGATGCCACAGGCATGCCACCTAACTGGTACCCTACAAAAAATAGCACCATATGCTCGGTTCACTTCAACGCAGAAATGTTCTAGTCTCTAAAGAAAAGTCGCAGGCTTTTTGAATGGACAATTCCAAAATTAAGAGTACAACTGATATTTGCAGAAGTGTGTTAAATTTTATTTTATTACTGAAAGCTATTCTCATGATTTAGGGTATTCATAAAATCAGTCATTCAACTTTTCAGGATACTATACAACCTATACGGCTGGTATGTTCCGATCAAGAGCGTAATGTAAGTTAACATCGACTTCTATTTGACCTATCACTATGATAATTAAATATTAAGATTTAAGTCGAAAGCGCCAGGGTAGCCCTTAATACTTAGTAGGTAGTACTTAATAATAATTATGTAATGTTATGTTCTTAATAATATGTTTATTGTTATTGTAATATTTTCTGGACATGCCATTTTTTATTTGGTTCATTTTCAGGTGCCCAAAAAAAATTGTACAATAATAAATGGAAGAATCGATAACTTTCCGATTTAGTCAATCACTAGCGTATATGTAAAATAAATTGCTTTTGCACAGCACAACGATAGCGACCGATGTTTTTGTGTGGGTAAATTCTACGGTGCATGGTAAATACACGCTGTGTTTGACGGAATAAGGTTTATTATTGATTGTATAGTACGTTCTGATTTAAGAAATGCGGGTGTGTGCGCGAGTGCGTATCTATTGATTTTATTAAACTGCATGTGTAGTTGTTGCCCCGCCCAGCGCCTAACTGGAGACACACGGTTCCGATATAATTTCGTCTGTTGACCAAATCTACTTATTTATTTTATCTATGGGGACTTCATACCTTCCGATGATGATTACGACGATCCGGAATTCGTACGACCAGAAATCAGTATTAGTTCTACGGAGGAAGAAAGTGATGGACCTGATGTAAGTACATCATTTATACAAGCTCGCGGAAGGACTAGGCGAGGTACGCGGGGAGTTGCTCGTGGACGGTCAAGAGGAAGGTCTCGTACACGTAACAGCACTGGCAGCGGAATAGACAATAATATACCGTCAACTACATACGAGGACTGGTCTCAGCAAGAAATTTCCCCGATTCAACGTTTTCTAACAGAACCATCATACCTGCCCATTAATTCAAAACAGTTTTCCAAGATTGACTAAAGAGAGAAAAAAAAAAGAAAAAAAAAAGATGAAAATTCAAGACTGATTAAGAATACATAATAAATAACATAAAAAGTTACTTTTGTTTTATTTACCCCATTGTACCCAGTGTCTTTTATGAAGGACAAATAAAATACAGCTGATTTTGGTAATTCTGCCCAGTGTACTGTAAAAAGAACAAAATGTATGATTTTAAAAATAGCGTGAATCGTTTCATTATTATCTATTTACTGCCATAAAAAAATATATTTTTTTTTTATCTTATGCATGACCTTTTTTTTGTTCTAATTATTCTGGGCAGGAAGCACTTGTAAGATTTTGTACTTTGAAGAGAACAGTGGGCAGAATTACCAAACAGGTTCTAATTTGCTTGGGCAGGACGAGGATATTCGACAGTCGTTACGGGTAGTTAGATGTCAAAAAATCTGTTACCCAGTTACTGGGTTGCGGAGCTCAGATAGACAGTCGCTCCATGTAAAACACTAGTACTCAGCTACATCCGGTTTGACTGGAAACCAGCCTCAACATACTTGGGAAAATTATTTCCTCAAAAGAACACCACAGACATGAATCTACATGCTTCTCATATACAAATACAAATTGTCTGGACTTTAAAAGAGACTGACCTCTGAGTTGGGAGGTTTTACCGGCGTAAATCCCGATCCCGTGGGAATTTCGGGATAAAAAGTTTTTTATATCCGTCTCCTGGTTCTAAGCTACCTCCCTACCAATTTTCAGCAAATCGGTTCAGCCGTTCTTGAGTTATAAATAGTGTAACTAGCACGACTTTTTTTTATATTATCCTACTAATTCCTACTTTCCTACTAATATTATAAATGCGAAAGTTTGTGAAGATGGATGGATGTTTGTTACTCTTTCTCGCAAAAACTACTGACGGATCTGAATGAAATTTGGTAACTAGATAGTTGACTTTCTGGAATAACACATAGGCTACTTTTTATCCCGAAATTCCCACGGGATCGGGATTTGCGCGGGAAAACCTTCCCACGCGTACGAAGTCGCGGGCTGAAGCTAGTACTATATAAAGCTAGATTACCACTGACTGACTGACTCACTCACTCATTGACATAATTGTTCTCCCAGATGGTGGATGGGGAGGTGGGTATATTTTGACAGATTCGTAAACAAGTAACTCTCAAACCTACGGGAAAAGCGCCAAACCTCCCCTTTTCACCCCCCTTCTCCCCCCTCCCTATCGTATCTCGGAAACTACGAGACCCGTATTTATTTTTTTCGGGATTCGTATAGAGGAGGCTCGGTAAAGTAAAAAAATTTTCAAAGTCGCCCCCCCCCACCCCCCTTCTCACCCCCTTTAGGCGGATCTCGGAAATTAAGAGACTTGGAACATTTTTTTTTTCAGATTCATTTAGAGGGGCAATGCTTTAGTCAAAATACTTCTGCAACCCCCCCCCATCACCCCCCACCTTTTTTTTTTTCACTAGCACGCGAGGTGCTTGCACCTCGCGCAACACGCAAATACTAAACCCCCCCCATCTCCCCCATCACCCCCCCCCCCCCCACTTTTTTTGTTTTGTTTATTTCACAATCACGCAAAAACTAAACCCCCCCCATCTCCCCCCCCATTTTTTTTTATATCAAGCACGCGAGGTGCTTGCACCTCGCGCAACACGCAAATACTAGTTATTATACTATATCAGGGATGGCGAACCAATGGCACGCGTGCCATTGATGGCACGCGACATAATATTTTGGGCACGTCACCGATCACGAAATTCCTTTTGCACTAAGAAAAAAAGTCTGAAGTAGGTATTTTATGACGATCGACCGCGAGTGACCCTACACTACAGAGTTTTCGATGAGAAATATTGTAAAATTTACCTTTTTGACGGCACGTTAACTATCTCATTAAAAATTTCTTTACAAAAAATGGCACATTGATACATAAAGGTTCGCCTACCCTGTACTATATAAAGCTAAATTACCACTCACTGACTCACTGACATAATTGTTCTCCCAGATGGTGGATGGGGAGGTGGGTATATTTTGACAGATTCGTAAACAAGTAACTCTGAAACCTACGGGAAAAGTGCCAAACCTCCCCTTTTCCCCCCTCCCTATCGTATCTCGGAAACTACGAGACCCGTATTTTTTTTTTTTACGGATTCGTATAGAGGAGGCTCGGTTAAGTAAAAACCACTTTTCAAAGTCCCCCCCCCCGCCCCCCTTCTCCCCCCCTTAAGGCGGATCTCGGAATCTAAGAGACTTGGAACATTTTTTCATTTAGAGTGGCAATGCTTTAGTCGAAATACTTGTGCAACCCCCCCCCCCATTCCCCCCCCCCCTTTTTTTTTTTTTGTCACCAGCACGCGAGGTGCTTGCACCTCGCGCAACACGCAAATACTTGATTTAGAGGGACAATGCTTTAGTTTTTCTCACAAGCTCGCGAGGTGCTTGCACCTCGCGCAACACGCAAATACCAATTTCTTTTTTCACAAGCACGCGAGGTGCTTGCACCTCGCGCAACACGCAAATACTAGTTATAATATACTATATAAAGCTAGATTACCACTGACTGACTCACTCACTCATTGACATAATTGTTCTCCCAGATGGTGGATGGGGAGGTGGGTATATTTTGACAGATTCGTAAACAAGTAACTCTGAAACCTACGGGAAAAGTGCCAAACCTCCCCTTTTCCCCCCCCTACTCCCCCCTCCCTATCGTATCTCGGAAACTACGAGACCCGTATTTTTTTTTTTTACGGATTCGTATAGAGGAGGCTCGGTTAAGTAAAAACCACTTTTCAAAGTCCCCCCCCCCGCCCCCCTTCTCCCCCCCTTAAGGCGGATCTCGGAATCTAAGAGACTTGGAACATTTTTTCATTTAGAGTGGCAATGCTTTAGTCGAAATACTTGTGCAACCCCCCCCCCCCCCATTTCCCCCCCCTTTTTTTTTTTTCACCAGCACGCGAGGTGCTTGCACCTCGCGCAACACGCAAATACTTGATTTAGAGGGACAATGCTTTAGTTTTTCTCACAAGCTCGCGAGGTGCTTGCACCTCGCGCAACACGCAAATACCAATTTCTTTTTTCACAAGCACGCGAGGTGCTTGCACCTCGCGCAACACGCAAATACTAGTTATACTATATAAAGCTAGATTACCACTGACTGACTCACTCACTCATTGACATAATTGTTCTCCCAGATGGTGGATGGGGAGGTGGGTATATTTTGACAGATTCGTAAACAAGTAACTCTCAAACCTACGGGAAAAGTGCCAAACCTCCCCTTTTCACCCCCCTTCTCCCCCCCCCCCCCCTATCGTATCTCGGAAACTACGAGACCAGTATTTTTTTTTTACGGATTCGTGTAGAGGAGGCTCGGTAAAGTAAAAACCATTTTTCAAAGTCCCCTCCCCCGCCCCCCTTCTCACCCCCTTTAGGCGGATCTCGGAATCTAAGAGACTTGGAACATTTTTTTTTTCAGATTCATTTAGAGGGGCAATGCTTTAGTCGAAATACTTGTGCAACCCCCCCCCCCCCCCATCACCCGCCCCTCTTTTTTTTTTTTTTTTTTCACAAGCACGCGAGGTGCTTGCACCTCGCGCAACACGCAAATACTAAACCCGCCCATCACCCCCGCCCCCCCCACTTTTTATTTTTCACAAGCACGCGAGGTGCATGCACCTCGCGCAACACGCAAATACTAAACCCGCCCATCACCCCCGCCCCCCCCACTTTTTATTTTTCACAAGCACGCGAGGTGCTTGCACCTCGCGCAACAAGCAAATATTTGATTTAGAGGGGCAATGCTTTAGTTTTTTTCACAAGCACGCGAGGTGCTTGCACCTCGCGCAACACGCAAATACTAGTTATATTATATAAAGCTAGATTACCACTCACTCACTCACTCACTCATTGACATAATTGTTCTCCCAGATGGTGGATGGGGAGGTGGGTATATTTTGACAGATTCGTAAACAAGTAACTCTCAAACCTACGGGAAAAGTGCCAAACCTCCCCTTTTCCCCCCCCTTCTCCCCCCCCCTATCGTATCTCGGAAACTACGAGACCCGTATTTTTTTTCTTTTTACGGATTCGTATAGAGGAGGCTCGGTAAAGTAAAAACCATTTTTCAAAGTCCCCCCCCGCCCCCCTTCTCCCCCCCTTTAGGCGGATCTCGGAATCTAAGAGACTTGGAACATTTTTTTTTTCAGATTCATTTAGAGGGGCAATGCTTTAGTCAAAATACTTCTGCAACCCCCCCCCATCACCCCCCCCCTTTTTTTTTTTTTTTCACAAGTACGCGAGGTGCTTGCACCTCGCGCAACACGCAAATACTTTTTTTTTTCACAAGCACGCGAGGTGCTTGCACCTCGCGCAACACGCAAATACTTGATTTAGAGGGGCAATGCTTTAGTTTTTTTCACAAGCACGCGAGGTGCTTGCACCTCGCGCAACACGCAAATACTTGATTTAGAGGGGCAATGCTTTAGTTTTTTTCACAAGCACGCGAGGTGCTTGCACCTCGCGCAACACGCAAATACTTTTTTTTTTCACAAGCACGCGAGGAGCTTGCACCTCGCGCAACACGCAAATACTAAACCCCCCCCATCTCGCTTCATCACCCCCCCCCCCCTTTCTTTTTTTTTCACAAGCACGCGAGGTGCTTGCACCTCGCGCAACACGCAAATACTAAACCCCCCCCATCACCGCTCCCCCCCTTTTTTTTTCACAAGCACGCGAGGTGCTTGCACCTCGCGCAACACGCAAATACTTAACCCCCCCATCTCCCCCCATCACCCCCCCCTTTTTTTTTTTTTTTTCATAAGCACGCGAGGTGCTTGCACCTCGCGCAACACGCAAATACTAAACCCCCCCATCTCCCCCCAACCCTCCCCCCTTTTTTTTTTGTCACAATCACGCGAGGTGCTTGCACCTCGCGCAACACGCAAATACTAGTTATACTATATAAAGCTCGATTACCACTGACTGACTGACTCACTCACTGACATAATTGTTCTCCCAGATGGTGGATGGGGAGGTGGGTATATTTTGACAGATTCGTAAACAAGTAACTCTCAAACCTACGGGAAAAGTGCCAAACCTCCCCTTTTCACCCCCCTTCTCCCCCCTCCCTATCGTATCTCGGAAACTACGAGACTCGTATTTATTTCTTTTTACGGATTCGTATAGAGGAGGCTCGGTAAAGTAAAAAATTTTTCAAAGTCGCCCCCTTGCCTTCCTTCTCACCCCCTTTAGGCGGATCTCGGAAATTAGGAGACTTGGAATTTTTTTTTTTCAGATTCGTTTAGCGGGGCAATGCTTTAGTCGAAATAATTGTGCAACCCCCCCATCACCCCCCCTTTTTTTTTAAGAATGCACGCGAGGTGCTTGCACCTCGCGCAACACGAAAATACTAGTAATTATATAGATTTACAAAATAAATATTACATTTCATTTCATTTCAGCTGATGATGATGGTGGTAGAGAATGCCTTGCTGCATTAAGTCCGCCCATGTAACACATAAATTTTAAATAACTAAATAAATAATGATTATGTCATACATACATAGCTTATCAAAAACATTGCGATATAATATTGCAGCGCTTACGAAGCAGCGGCAACAGCATCCTGAAGACAACCGCGGCGTGATTTCAGTTCAATTCAATTAAAAAAATATGTTCTAACAGAGGACCTGGACGTGTACCTAGAGGACTGGTTTGAAGTAGCGTCGAGAAAAGAGTTCATAGAAGGAACTGGAGGGGATTGTCATTCAAAACGTTCGTGAAAGAGAGATTTTGTATTAGATATTATTTTTAATTATTACTATTCTTGTACTTACATCGTATGTGCTTTCTCTGGCGGTTCCAACGGACATTTTCTGTGGGGTGTCCGCGTCCATAGACGGTTTAGCCCGCGGCTGGTTGGTCCACGTGTCCGACGGGCGGCTGTACCCCTGCGAGATACACACATTATCAAGCTATGATACATTGTCGTCAATAGCCTAAGGTTAAGGAGACTTGTGATTGAGAGGTTACGGGTTCGAACCCCAACCATTACACAATTTACGTGAACCCACTCCTTAGTTGGAGGGGTTTTAATGGGTCACTGCTAGTTCTATTTATGTTAAAAAAAATTAAAAAATGTTCAGCAATGGAAGTCAGCCCACTCTGATGTTATATACTATAATATATATAATATAATTATACAGGGCTACTGGTAACTCGACGTCTTCCTTACAGGACGTCATAGTAGAGTTAAATGCCACAAATTAAGCCACCAAATGTTCTACCGAATTGTAGTTCAATCCCGGGTCAAACACAAGCTACTTTTTTTTTTCAAAAATGAACCCCTGAGGGGTTGAAATAGGGAGTGAATAAGAAGAAAAATCTAAACCGCTTAACCGATTTTAATGATTTTGTTCTTTCCTCAAATTAACGCGGGGCACCGCTAGTAATAAATATGTTTATTTCTCTCCACAATATTTACAATACATAATTTTAATTTTCAAGATAACAGCTTCATTACTGTGACAGACTGGTACCTAAACTAAGCATCGAATGTATACAACGTGTAACAGAATAAACGCAATTCCTGAAAGTAGTTGGTTCAGAATTGGCTTCTGAATCGATTTCCGACATAAAAAATAGGTGTTAAATTTTGACGGAAAAATCTTTCATTTAGGTTACTTAAAATGGAAACACAGTATGACAGATTAATACAATCCTTAATTCAAGGAAATGCGCTCGTGTGCGTGTCGGCCGCTAACATGACTCACATACGTTTTGCGTTTAGTAAGGATAACTATTTTATAAAAAATGTCTATGTTTGGTTTCAATTTATTTAGTTACGGATGTTGTTTTAGACTTTTAATTTAATATTCTAATTGGGGTGTCTTAATCTGTTACACCTTGTATAAACTCACCACATCGGCATAGGTCTGGTTCTTGCCGGTCTGCTCGTGCGTGGCGGCGGGACCTGAGCGTACCGTGGTCAGCTCCAGCTCGTTGTACTCATCTGACGGCTGCAGCACACCCGAGTGACGCTGCTCCATAGTCATAGGCGGTGCACCCGGCTGCTGGTAGCATTACCATTATTTTAAGCCAAAGAAGGCTTAATGGATGTCGGACTTTACATTTCAGGGAGTGTGCGATGGAATTACACAATCTAATTCCGCCAAGCCCGTTCCATCATCGGACTACAAGACAAATGGCGATGCGCCATCGTTACTTGGTGGACATCCCACCCATACGCACTAAACGTTTTTAGGAATACTTTCATTATGCGTACGGTTAAGGAGTGGAATTCCCTGCCGGAGTCTGTGTTTCCCGATAGCTATAACCTAGGAGTCTTCAAGTCAAGAGTGAACAGGTTACTTTTAGGTAAGCGTGCTCCATCTTTGACCACATCATCACTTACCATCAGGTGAGATAGTGATCAAACATGAACCTATTATCAATAAAAAAAATGATCCAGGGTGCTAACCTCCCATTACTCTATTACCGTGGCTTAGTTGGAGGGATTAACAATATTGCTAGTCAGGATGAGTCCACTCTTGACCTCAATCATGGCTCATGGTAAGCGATAGATGAGGTCTACGATGGAACGAGCGAGCCCAGAAGATGCCTGTTCACTCTTACTTTAAAGGCTGACGTGTCATATGTGATAGGGAACACAGAATCTAACAGTGAATTCCATATCGTGTATAATTATAGTAGTTATATACAGAATGGGATAGGACGTTACTTTGCGGTAATTTAAAAAGCTAATACTACAGAATAAGGCCCCTTTGCCCGCAAATATATGCAAGAAATGATAGAATAAAAATACAACATACAAACAAACCACATTTGGCGAGTCAACATACTCGATACCTAAGTACTCAACACTTTTATTGCATTGTATATGTAAGTATTCTTAGGTGGTAAATTTAATAATTATTATACATCATATGGACTCTGTCGGGCTCAGCAGAAATAAGTGAGTTAGGTGAGAGGAAGCATTTGTTAGTTCCATAATAGTACATTGTGTATTAAGGGCGGTAAGTAAGGAATTACGATCGAGGCTCTAGTAGAAGCCCAAAGTCGGAGACTGCGGGCTTTCTGAGTCGAGGTTCGTAATTCCTGTACCGCCCTTGAAACATACAATGGTTTTCATCACATTTGCGAGTAAAAAAATAAAATTATAGGGCAGAAAAAACTTATTTATTATAAAAACTTTTTAACAAAAAATTAAACCGACTCCCTAAAAACACTGTAAAGTGAAAAATAACTTTAATCTCGGTAGTCGGTGTCTTTAGTTTTGTATTTTCGTTTTTGGCACCGACTTCCGAAATGAAAGTTATTTTTCACTTTACAGTGTTTTTTGGGAGTCGGTTTAATTTTTTGGTAAAAAGTTTTTATTTCACTCTTTTTAGTTGGTCTATTTTTAATTATTATTATTTTTTATTATTTTTATTTTTAATTAGCCTAAATGTCAACTACTTATAACCTTTTACAAAATATTGCTTTTCCCAATGCTGGGCCGTTAATTGTTGAGGAGTTCTCCTGGTACTTCACCATCAGCTCTACATCACCATATGCATTGTGACGAGCATAAAGTGCTTAGTAATTCAAGTAATCGAATCGCAATCCACGGAATACTTATTATTGAGTAGTTTCGGCGGCCATCTGTGGTCTTCATCATCAGTTCCACTTCCTTAAATGGTACTTTTTGAGAGCAACTGCACAAGTTACTATAATAAATACCCAAAACGTCATAGGTGTGCCTATAATATTTGAAGAGTTCCCTCGATTTCTCCAGGATCCCATCATCAGATCCTGACGTTTATGAAAAAGGGACCAATCCGCGAGTTGACAGTATGTATAAAAATTTAAAATAACTATTTAATTATGTAAATCTATTGATATGAAGCACAAAATAGTACAAATGAAGAAAAGATTATTATTAATTTATTTTATTTTCCCTTGTGAAAAATGAGATTTTTTATCTGTGAGTCACGTGATTAGAAACACCAATCAGGAAACGAGACGTCATCGTTCAATATTTTGACAGCTGACTGGTTATCTTTATTTGGTGCGTAAGACAAAATAAGAAAAGAATAACTAACTGCTTGCACTGTCTGGACAGGTCCGCTCAAATTTGCGTGGTTATTTCCTCAAAAGAATACCAAAGACATGAACCTACATGCTTCTCATATACAAATACAAATTGTCTGGACTTTAAAAGAGACGTTGACGACAAACTCAGAGGCAGTTTGTTTCGGTGTTTCTTCTCAGAGTAGTCAGTTAGGAAATACCGGCCTCATCTAGCTAAACTAAACACGCAAAAAAACATGACGTGTAAAAGTGTTATTTATAACCAATTTACAAATAAATATTTCATTTCATTTAATAACAAACTCTCTCTTCTGGTTCATTTGTCTTATGTTCGATGAGTTCCTTTTTTTGTCTTTTCAACCGACGACAAAAAGAGGAGGTTATCAATTCGACGCGTATATTTTTTTTTTTTATGTATGATCATCGAGTACTCGAAGACGGCTGAACCGATTTGGAGAATTCTTTTTTTGTTCGAATGGGTATACTTCGAAATTGGTACCATTATCACCAAAGTCAGGATCTGATGATGGGATCCTGGAGAGATCGAGGGAACTCTTAAAATATTATAGGCACACCTATGGCGTTTTGGGTATTTCTTATAGTAACTTGTGCAGTTGCTCTCAAAAAGTACCATTTGGGGAAGTGGAACTGATGATGAAGACCACAGATGGCCGCCGAAACTACTCAATAATAAGTATTGAGTGGATTGCGATTCGATTACTTGAATATGGATGTTAAGCACTTTATGCTCGTCACAATGCATATGGTGATGTAGAGCTGATGGTGAAGTACCAGGAGAACTCCTCAACAATTAAATTTTTAAATTAAATTTGTAAAAGGTTATAAGTAGTTGACATTTAGGCTCTTGAAACTAGGTAAATTTAAAATCATCCAACTAAAAAGAGTGAAATAAAAACTTTTTAACAAAAAATTAAACCGACTCCCAAAAATCACTGCAAAGTGAAAAATAACTTTAATTTCGGAAGTCGGTGCCAAAAACGAAAAAACAAAACTAAAGACACCGACTACCGAAATTAAAGTTATTTTTCACTTTGCAGTGATTTTTGGGAGTCGGTTTAATTTTTTGTTAAAAAGTTTTTTAAAAAAGCAGATAGATAGATATATTCTTTTCATCACACTCGCACGTAAACAGTATCTAAACATACAGGTTAACTTGGCCGTAATACCCCAAACCCTCGAGCTTTCTTTTTGTCATGAAACCCAAGGTCGGTAAGTATTTTTTTTTAATTTATATCACAGCACACAGGTCATGCAAGTTCAAACAAGGAGTTTACACGCAATTGAAAAATTGTATTAAAATGTTATCTAAACAGGAATTTCATTGCAATCTCGCTACACGTTACTTAAATACTCAACTAATGTTCTTAATAATCGATTTTAATAGTTTTTTGTATCAAAACTTACACTCCGTCAAACTTACACTACGTAAGTATTTGCCCTTAACGTTTCTGAACGAAACATTTGTATAATCTGTGGTGTGGGCAAAGAACCCGCCATCCGCTTCAAAAAAAGTTTACTTATTCCGTAAGTTTCATAATAATAGTGGTGCTGACTAAGCTATAATTTATAAAAGTTATAAAAAATGTCGTCGTCGTCTTCCGATGAGTGTGATTTAAATGCAATACCGCCAGATATTATCCATGCAGCAAAAACAATTAATGAAAAGATTTTTCTGCCCTGTAATTTTATTTACTCGCAAATGTGATGAAAAATATTGTATGTTTCACGGGCGGTACGGGAATTACGAACCTCGACTCAGAAAGCCCTCAGTCTCCGACTTCGGGCTTCTACTAGAGCCTCGATCGTAATTCCTTATTTACCGCCCTTAATACACAATGTACTATTCTTGTACACTATAACAGTAAAACAAATATGGACTTAACAACTAAAAAGGGTGGTCTTATTACGAACCTCGACTCAGAAAGCCCTCAGTCTCCGACTTCGGGCTTCTACTAGAGCCTCGATCGTAATTCCTTATTTACCGCTTATTTAAAACAAATATGGACTTAACAACTAAAAAGGGTGGTCTTATAGCTAAAAGCGATCTTTTACAGACAACCTTTGGATGGATTTGACACAGAAGTTCTAACCACTTCTTGCAAATACCTCTTTTTAAAGGGACATGAATAAATAGTTTCGCTGGCTTTTTTATAGTAGTATTCCCACAACAAGGTACTGCACTGCACTGATAATAATTTTTCACGTTCATAATAGAGTAAAATATCATAAAATACCCCGAAGTACATTTATGTGCCAAATGCCAGGAAAGTTGTTTTTTGAACGATGACGTCATACGTAGTCACGTGACCACAATGCCACGATTTAGGCCATAGTGTTTTAATAAATAAAAAAATTACTTATATTTTAATTGAAAGGTTAAGTGATGAATAAAATATTATTTTACGAGTACACATGAAGCGTTTCAAACAATTTTTACATAGTTGTCAACTCGCGGATTTCGAAGTATACCCTTTCAATCAAAAAAAGAATTTTCCAAATAGGTTCAGCCGTCTTCGAGTAATCGATGATCATACATAAAAAAAAAATATACGCGTCGAATTGATAACCTCCTCTTTTTGTCGTCGGTTGAAAATGTATAGTCACTGTACCTACATCATTAATTGTTTTTGCTACATGGATAATATCTGGCGGTGTTGCATTTAAATCACACTCATCGGACGACGCCGACGACATTTTTTATAACTTTTTACTTGTCTTCAAATACAAAAGGTAAATAATTGTGAATTATAGCTTTAATACAACACAACTATTATTACGTAACTTACGAAATAAGTGAACTTTTTTTAAAGCGGATGGCGGGCTTTATGCCCACACCACAGATTATACAAATGTTTCGTTCCAAATACTTACGTAAGTATACTGCCATGACGGAGTGTAAAAAAATAAAAATAATTTCGACGGTTTGATACAAAAAAGTATTAAAATCGATTATTAAGAACATTAGTTTAGTATTTAAGTAACATGTAGCGAGATTGCAATGACATTCCTGTATAGATAACATTTTAAGAAAATTTTTCAATTGCGTGTAAACTCCTTGCTTGAACTTGCATGACCTGTGTGCTGTGCTATAAATTAAAAAAAAAATACTTACCGACCTTGGGTTTCATGACAAAAAGAAAGCCTGAGGGTTTTATATGGGGCATTACGGCCAAGTTAACCTGTATGTTTAGATACTGTTTACGTGCAAGTGTGATGAAATATTACTTTACTTTACTCACAACATAACATACCATTACATTATAATTATGAATTCGATTACTGAGAGTAGCTCTTCTTTATCAAAAATTGTTTAAGTTTTTTTTTTAAAAGGTTAATTTTCTGTTATTTTTTTTTACTGATTAGGTGAGTGCATTCGTTGAGTGCATTATATAATTTAATGGACCATAGGACCTAGGGACTTGTAGAGTGCGTTTTTAACCGACACCAATCACGACTAACCGACGACAATCATCAACATTCATGATTACATCTCTTAACGATGCTCCGCAGAGGGGAGAAACACGTGTAGAATGTGGTTTTCTTTTGAGTTTGCTGACGGGAGGCGGTGGTATAGACTGCATTCAAGATTTTATATCTGGTTTCTTGGTGGAATTAGTCCTAGATAATTTACTGTATTAGTATAGTAGATCTTCCTTGCGTATTGTTAATCTGCTGTTCTTTGATACTGTTGCGCATCACTTGAGAGCAACCGACCTTAAGGGCCTATACTACCTCAAATGGCTTAGCATGATCCTTCGTTATGTCGAAAATACTGCTGCAATAATTTTGAAATAAATATATGGTAAAGTTGAGGATTAACGTTAGGTACTATGTTTGACGAAAACACGATTGAACAAATTTTTCTTGATAGAAAAAAATCCAAAGTTACCTCCAAGCCGAACAATAAACCGCTGGTATTCAAAAATAACTTCAAATTAGATAATGAAATTTTGCATTTTTATTGAACTAACTATAAAGCAAGTCTTATGTTATTTACTTTTTTTAAATTACCATTATTTTCACCGTAAAAAGAAATAAACTAAATTATTGGTGTCTTGGAGTCTTTTCCCTGCCACCCTGTCTCGCTTGCTCGCGTTACCGCGGCCAGTAGTGTGCGAGCGAGATAAAGAATGAGAAGCGCTGAGGTAGTATAGGCCCTTAACCTAAACCAACAGCCTATGTTACTGTGGTGTGAATGACATACTAAGCGTAGGTATCAGTTGGATGACTTAGTATTATAGAATTTTGGTCCTGTCCTTACCTGTCCGATTGCAAAGTTGATGCCAGGTCTCGTGATGGATTCAGCGCGCAACATGTACCACAGGTCGATGACTCCAATTTCATCCCGACTGTCCAGGGAGTCTTTTATGCCTTGGGTAGAGCGAGCCTTCAGCATTTGAGGTCCTGCTAGCTGGATACGATACGAGTAGGTCTTTTTTAGGAATAACGTCACTTCACGTCAATGGAGTTATTGACGTGAAGTGAATTGAAGTATAATGACGTGTTTTTAACAAACATTAGGTTCTAAGTTTCGAGAAAGTCTATTTTTTTGTTAATTGGATTTTCGAATAAATCTCTTAGCAAAATAGGGGAAAATTGATATATAAAAAACTTGGATTTTGAAACTTTTTGAGTGAGATGTTGTTACAAGGCTTATAACATTAAAACAACAAAAAAATTGCGTATAAATTATTCCTACCTGCCTACCGGCTCTACCCTAGCTAATTTATTTATATATTGACATATTTACACACAACTATCATTACAGGTATTAATTAACCCAATGAACACAACAATAAACACATACACGAATAAACGTTAACTTTGGTACCTAACATATTACAAATATGTTCTGGGTAATTTTACAAGGTCGGCACGTCCTTGTAAAATACTCAGAGAATAATAATTCGAGGATGTTATGTTATAATAATCTTTCCAGTCCCTTTTTCTTAAAAATACTTATGCCGCAATTGAGCTTGATAACATTCAGGATTTTCTTTTCAGATATGGCTACAACCACTTTTGTCTTGGACTGGTTTGTTAGTTAGTTTCCTTGGTCTTTTAATCATGGCGATCTAGCGTATTGGCGATAGGCCCAGTGCTTTTTTCCCAATTCATAATCTCGACATAATTAGACCGTACCTGATGGATGGTTGCTATCTTTTTTACTTATGTACTCTGTTTTGATGTTCTTTCTTTTACCGTAGGACGTGAGATAATTTTGTATGTATCATGATTCTTTTGTTATTATAACGAGTACCGAATTCAAATATAAATTTATCGTTAAGTTATCCAACAACACTTACGAAATACTAGCTTTTGCTCGCGACTTCGTTCGCGTGGAGGTTTTTCCCCTTGTATACCCCGATCCCGTGGGAATTTCGGGATAAAAACTATCCTATGTCCTTCCCAGGGTCCTAAACTATTCTCATGCCAAATTTCATCTAAATCGGTTCAGAGGTTTAGGCGTGAAAAGGTGACTAACACACAGACAGACAGAGTTACTTTCCCATTTATAATATTAGTATGGATATGACGTTAGTTAGATTATAATGATCAATTAAATATTCTATCTATATAAAAAAAAATCTGTAAAGACTATCCAAAAATTCTGCGTCATCGTCATCCTTACTAAGCGAAAACGTTTTTTTATTTCGGCATCTGAGTTTAAAGCATCGATTACACCGTGTTGTTATTTATGAAGAATACAGTCCAATATTAAATGATATTGGCGTTTTCATCCTACCTTCCTCTAGAATGTCCCCTTTTCATTTTCTTTAGTATGGAAACTTACCAATGCAATAGACATATCAGCCCTCGTGTTGGTATGTAACAGTGCATCTCTGAGCGGTAAGACACAACTCGCGAACAGCTCTTCCTCTCGGCCTAACTCGCAGATATAGATCGGCATCTGTTCCTGGAAATTTACAAAGATGTCAGACACCTTAATTTGTGTGATAGACACACAGTAAACTGTATGCTGTTGCTAGCCAACGAGTTTACCTGTATTTTACTTAACATAAATATTTTTAAATAACATAATAAGAGATACATAATGGAATCTGTATATTATATAATTATATGTAATGGAAAAAAGTAACGCCATACTTTGCGGAAATCCAATTCTACAGATAATTATTTAGTATGCATTCTACCATCTACGCCATGAGCAACTGCTTCAGGCGTGAATGCAGTATATTGCACCACCCACCCGCCCGCTCTTATATAATACTAGTTGTGCCCGCGACTTCGTCCGCACGGTATAGTGACTTTCGGCAGCATTTTTAATTTATAGGCTAATTATTTTGAAAATAAAACTCATACATAATTTGAATGTCGTATCTAATCAAGAGTCTAAAAAAATAAGTTTCTAGGCTCTAGACTATGTCCGTACCAAATTTCATTAAAATCGATTCAGTAGTTTAGTCGTGATTGCGTAACACACAGACAGACAGAGTTACTTTTGCATTTATAATATTGTTACGCCAGTCGCTTAGTGAAGTACGTCGAGAAACTTCGACAGAAATCTAGAATGTTCGAGACACTAACGCCATCTAGCGGTGAGTAGCAGTACTGAGTATATCTAGTCGAGACACTAATGCTATCTAGCGGCAAGTAGCAGTACTGTGTATCTCAAGTAGTTCTGGAATATTCTTGGCAGTATAAACAGTGAGTCGATTTTACAAGAACGTTCTAGGATAGACCGGGGTATAAATAGATCGCAAAGGGGTGCTGAGAGTCAGTCTTATTACGAGGCGAATACGCGATATAATCGAAGCTTTACAAGTGAATTTCAGTGCGATTTAAGTGTTAAGTGACAAGTGTTGTGGTGTGAATAATTGTGTTAAATTTTTATTTTGTGTTTAATTAATTAAAGTGTTAATTTTGGTTTAATTGACGTTAATTATTTCTATCCCGAACACCAGCTCGTAACAATATTAGTAAGGATAATATAGAATAGATATAATATAGATCATCCAGAAAGTGATGCAAACTATAATCGACAGGTGGTTCGCCCTGCCCCGGAGCATCCTCAGATGTTGACTCGTCAATCACATTATAATCGCAGCGCAGCTGTCAATATTTTTCTGTAGTAGGTAGGTACCTATCTATTATAATTATGAACTTAGTAAGTCCATAACATTTCCAGCTAAGACGAAGGCCTCCCTGCTATAACACTATCTGCCAATGAGTTTTCGAGCTCGGTTGCTATTCAAAAATGTATATTATTGTTTCTCAATAAGGCATTCTCGACCAAAGTTTATGTCGTTTTTGCGAGTGTTTATATGTCTACTTCTTTACCATTTTTTTTTTTTTAACGTGGTAAAATTATCAAATAAGTCCTCCCACCCCGGGCAGGGTGGGAGGGACTGTCAGACTTTTACTGAACTTCTTTACCATTAGATGATCTTTTTGTCATCAAAGCCCGAATATAATTACTTATATTCTCCTCTCTGAGGAAAACCTGATGGGGTCAAACCATCAGACAGACAGATCATCAGACCCCTTCGCCCGCCCTAGAGCGGGGGCATGTCCTTCGCCTAGGGCGGGCGAAAGGTTCTAATTGACTAAACCACCCTATGTTCCCTCGCACACATGCGCCGGGGGTCGCAAGTGCACATACATACTCTTTAACGCGCCCGACTAGTATGATTGTAACTTCTAACTGCATCAAAACCTGAAGCATACTTACATATTTTAAATAATTCAAGAAGTCCTCGGTGACCTTGATGTCGTACTCTGTGGAGAAGTCAAAGAGCATGACCCGACCAGCTCGCATGCGCGCCATAGTGACGGCCTGGTTGTAGAACTTCCATTTCAGTACCAGGTTCTTGTCACGGGAGCTCATTACTGCCTATATTGTGGAGGAAATTGGATAAGAAGGCTTTTACGGATTTTTTTTTTTGAAGATTGACTCCATATGTTCCAGTATCTGGAATACTTTTCATAAAAGGTTTGTATGGACACAGACCTTAGCGCTGCTATCTGGGTTGCGGTAATGTTTTAACGAGATACCGCAGCCAAAACTGACAGAACAGGGTGGTTTTTAGTCAGTAGAAGTATTCCGTTGCATTCCGGGACCGCAGTATCTCGCTAGAATATTCCCGCAACCCCAGCCGAACTTGGGTCTATAGGCCCCGTGACCCGTCAATGTTGCTGACTGCTTGCCGTCGACATGGGCCCGTCGAACTTTAAGAGTGCCTTTTGGGAAGACATTTGGTCAAACTCTATTCATCAATACATTATGTTTAGTGTAGATAGATAGATAGAATATACATTATTGTACACCAAAAATTGAAACACACTTACATAACCTTATTACTATAACTTTGGTTACAATAAATTTTCGAATCTCGCTCTTAAAACTTATCAACTAGAAGAAAGTGTGGGATAACTGTCAGCTATTTTCTCGCTCAAGAAACATACAATAGATCATTTTGTTGTTATTCAAAACAAAGTTAACAAATAGATTCATAAGTTGATAGTCGATCGCTGATTCGCTCCACTAGTTTGCCGCAGACTGATGAGAGCTATCAATTATTATACTTGCTCAGCGATGCTTGCTTGATGGTCAGAACTTAAACCAAGGGTCCTACCAGATAATAGCGACAAAACTATGGGAACTACTGCTCGCCAACTTGTTTCTAGTTTTGAGTTCCTTAAAGTTCCAAGTTGAGCTATACTTTACCTAACAAATGTTTGCACTGTCTGGACAGGCCCACTCAAATCTGCGAGCATCTTTCCTCAAAAGATTTAGACATTACCCTACAAGGCTCTCATAAAATAAGACAAGTACAGTTTGTATAAACTTTAGAACAGACTTTGACCTCTGAGTTTGTTACGGTGTTTCTTCTCAGGGTAGTTAGGAAACACCAGCCTTATCTAGTTCAAATTTATAAAACAAAAGACGTGTAAATGTTATTTAATAACCGATTTGCAAAATAACGATCATTTATCAGATGCTAGGTCTACCCGCTATTCGTTATGATAAATGAGGTAAATGTAGGTTTTAGTCTGAGGCGATCTTTTGAAGAAAGATCCTCACAGATTTGAGTGGGCCTGTCCATACAGTGCAAGCATTTGTCAAATGACGTATAGCTCAACTTAGAATAAGGAGCTTAACGACTTGATGAACAATACCAAGGTAAGGACGTTTGGGTAGGCCGCACACAAACTGCCAGACTATCATGTTTAACTGGAATAAAATAACCTACATAGTTCACATATTCACAATTGTTTATGAAGATTACGTAGACTAGTCTAAAAAAAATTGGCCTTTTGAGGAAAGAACCACACAGATTTGAGTAGACCCGTCCCGTCAGTGCAGGCCTTTGTCAGTTAGTCTGTAAGCTCAACTTTGGACTACTAAGTTAATCAACTATCTTTACCTCATCAGACAAGACAACAGTTCCGATGTGTAGGGTGAACACCGACATGGGCGCGTGCGCATCGCCAATACCCTGCGTGGCCGCGCCGGCCTTCAACGCGATTGGACGAGACTCGCTCGGCGCCGGAGTCTGTGCGCTGAAGGAATCTCGAGCCGGGTGCTGAGGCAATGAAAGCCTTTGAAGCTTTATTACTCAGTCAGAATCAGATGACTGACTGCGATATTTGCTGAGTCATCAGCTGTTTAGCATTTTCTACTACCCCAATATAGTAAATACTAGCTGTGCCCGCGACTTTGTCCGCGCGGAATAGTGACTTTCGGCAGCATTTTTAATTTTTTAGACTATTTCTTTTGAAAATAAAACTCATACATAAATAAGCTATTTACAATATTTTACGGCTAATAGCTTATTTAAGTACCTACATTTTTCTAATCATAAGTCTAACTAAAATCCAATTCTACAGGCAATTATTTAGTATGCATTCTACCATCCATGCCATGAACAACTGGTTCAGGCGTGAATGCAGTATATTGCACCACCCACCCGCCCGCTCTTATAAAATACTAGCTAGAATAGTGACTCGGCAGCATTCTTAATTTTTTAGGCTAATTATTTTGAAAATAAAACTCATACATAATTTGAATGTCGTATCTAATCAAGAGTCTAAAAAAATAAGTTTCAAGCTTCTAGCTTTAAAAATGACGTAATTTCCATACAAACTTTCATCCCCTATTTCAACCCCTTACAGCCCTTTTTTCGCATTAAAAAGCAGCCTATGTCCTTTCTCAAGCTCTAGACTACGTCCGTACCAAATTTCATTTAAATCGGTTCAGTAGTTTAGGCGTGATTGCGTAACACACAGACAGAGAGTTACTTTCGCATTTATAATATTAGGTCGGCTTCCAGTCTAAATAGATGCAGCTGAGTACTTACTAGCGTTTTACATAAAGTGTCTGTCTATCTTACCTCCGCAACCCAGTTGTTGGGTAACACGACACTCTTTGGCAAGACCAGTACCAGATTTTCTGGCCTCTGGCTACCTGTAATTACTGTCAAAGATGTATCAATGACAGTCAGGACCAACAGGTTAACGTACTTTCTGAGGCACAGGAGAATCTCGATGTGTTAAGATGAAATATGATAAGAGAGAAAAAAAAAAACGATTGTCACCCATCCACTTACCAACCTCGTCAAGCGTTGCTTAACCTTGAATATCGACCCGTGCGGCTGTTACAATTTAGCCACGAGCTGAGCTCCTGATGCTTTATAACAACTACCACAGATACCATAACTTTTTGGGGGGGGAAATCATCATCCCATAACTCCTCTCGCTATTGGTGTAGCGGGAATGTCAGACTTACTGTTATATCGTGGGATTTGTACAAACACCCAGACCCGGAAATACTATATTTCTAGGCCATACGAACATTTGTTTCGGTGCGGGAATCGAACCCGCGACACAGGGCATTGACCGATCGCCCAACCAGCCGGATTCGCCAACCATGTCGTCTTGACTCTCTAAGGGTGTCAAAGGAGAATGCCAAGGTTTCCTTAAAGACTCGGCCAGAATCGACGAAGATGAACATAAAAAAAAGGTAAATAATTATAAATAATATACCTTAAATAATAAATAATAATAGAATTTGACTGTATAATTAGTTTTCTGTAAGAAGCACACCAAAAAAAGTTACAGTTCTTTGAAGTTGACCACTTAATACTTCTAATTTTAACGATAACATGAAATAAACTATTAAATTATTGAATAATGACTATTGAATTCAGTTTTAACAGCCAACATAGTCGTTAATAATACAGAAATCGGAGTCCGGTAATACAGCAATAAACAACACAAAACACATAAGGCATTTCGTTGCTCGTCACAAAACGCGGGAGAAATAAAACTTTTGACATTGTTTTTTTTCCCTTCGTCCTTTAGGACAGGCAAAGAGTCAAGCCCATACAGCCAGGTCTGTAATATTTGTTTCTGTTCCAAGTGTGTAATAAGGCCGGAGCCAAGTCTTCAATGTTACATCCGATGCATATTCCATATTCAATTGTTAGTTATTTACCCAGATATTATCTCATAGAATTTATTTCTAAGTCGAGTCCGATATTTGTTAAAATCCTTGTTTCATATGTCCTTGATCGTGTTTTTAATAAAATCGTAAATAAATACATAGGTGTCTTTATTTTTCAAAATGTCTTCAATGCAGCGCGGTATATTCTCTGGTTTTTCATATAAATTCAATAAATTGGCTACTAAAGACAGTCTTTGAATATTAAAACTTGAGCATTGAAAGAAAATATGATCAAGGGTCTGTTCATCATTTGTTGAGCAATAGGTGCAAGAAGGCGATTGAATTATGCGCATGCGATGTAAATGAGCGTTGAAACGGCAATGTCCAAATCTCAAACGGCAAAGAATAGTATAATATTGTCTGCTTCTGAAGTAACGGCAATTGGTGAACCAAGGGCTTTTACCAATATTCTGATTAATTTGAGCATACCAAGTACCTTTTCTAGTAAGAGATTCTGTCCATGTGTCCTGCCAATCTTTTAAAAGTTTGGACTTGATTATAGGTATTAAATCACTATAAGGAATAGCGACATCGTCGACGGGGCTGCCGCTGTCACTGTCAACAATGTCAGCAATCGCACGTGCTAGAAAATCAGCTTGCTCGTTACCCGAAACTCCGATATGTGATGGAGTCCATAAAAATGTAATACTATAGTTTCTTGTTGAAAGATTATGAAGTATGTGCCTGATTTCTATTATAATGCAGTTTGTGTGAGCATTGATTTGATAGTTTTTCAAAGCATGCAATACGCTCATGCTATCAGTGATAATGAGCCAACGATTTTCAGATTGGTCTTGAATGTATTTAAGTGCAGCAAGAATGGCATAAGCTTCGGCGGAAAATATGCTTGATTCTTTCTTCAGTTTTACTCCCAGTCCAAATTCCTTATGAGGAATGACATAAGCCATAGAAACCCTTTCATTACTTTTAGAGCCATCTGTATAAATGTGGTGATAGTTTGGGTATTGATCTAAGAGGTTATAGACTTCTTGCCGATCTCTTAATTTGTTGTCAATTACTATATCCAGTTCATGAAATAGACATTCAAACTCTTTCTCATAACACACCCATTCATTAGATTTGTGAAATTTAAACTGACCATCTAACTTGATCATGAATGAAAAATCAAAGAGCATAAATGGAATATTTTTGGTCAGATGAGTGTTAACAGGATACTTAATGTGAAGTGAAAATAACTTTTTAATCAGAGGATGATGATTTACAGAGAAAAGTTTAAGTAAATAACAGAATTTGAGATACTGAAAGCGTAAGATTAAGGGGGGAGTATTACATTCTACTTGTAAAGAATTAATGGGAGTAGTTCTCATGGCACCTGTAATAAGTCTAAGATTATGATTTTGAAGGATATCTAGTTTATTTACCAATTGACTATCTGAAGAAAAACAGAGGTAACCATATTCAAAGTGGCTTCGTACAAGGGATTTGTATAATTTTAAAAGAATTTTAGGGTCTGAACCCCAGTATGTCCCTGCAAGAGACCTCAGGACATTTAGGGCTTTTTGAGCTCTGTCACATATACAATCAACATATTTTCTCCAAGAGAGGTTGCTTGTAAAAATAACACCCAAAAATCTTGCACTATTCTCCACAGGCAAATCAGTGTTGTCATATTTAATATTGACTATAAAAGGCCCAATATTGCTAAAAACTACAACCTTAGATTTATCTATACTAATGTCTAATGCAAGATAATTAAAGTAACAATTTAGTTTATACAAGGCAATGTTAAGCTTGGAGCATACTGTACTGGTATTATTACCAACACAGTACACTACCAGGTCATCCGCAAACTGGAGATTGGATACTTCAGTGCCTAGGATAATATTAAGTTTGTGGATGTATAAAATAAATATTAAAGGACTCAATATACTGCCCTGACCAGTGCCCTTGTAAGAATACCTAGGGCCTATAAGCCTATTTTTACACTTAACAAATACTTTTCTACCATTCAAAAAGTTATATATCCATTCTATGACCTTTGCAGGCAAACCAACAGCAGCCAATTCTGAAGAGAGTATATGATGATTAACATTATTAAATGCACCTACCACATCAAAGAAAACACTGACAAGAGCATTCCTTGATTTGAAGGCTTCAAAGATATCAAGATGTAAATTAGCAATGCTTTCCCTTGAAGACTTACCCCTCCTAAACCCAAATTGATTCGAAGGTAGTATATGGTTCTTCTCAATAAAATGTTCTAACCTTTGTTTGATAAGTTGCTCGAAGATTTTACCCATACATGAAGTTAAAGCTATAGGTCTGTAAGAGTCAAAACTATTTTTATCTTTGTTGGGTTTGAGAATGGGGACAAGGCAATCAGTTTTCCAATCTTCAGGAATTAGAGAATGCTGCCAAAGAAGATTGAAGATTTCAAGCAAAACTAATTTAGATTGATCAGGTAGATTTTTTAGCATTTTATAAGAGATATGGTTGAGGCCAGCTGCAGTATCCCTACGAGAATGAATTGCTGTAGTAAATTCAACAAATGTAAAAGGTTTAATTAAGTGAAAGTTACTAGGAGAAACAGGATGAGAAGGGTTGAAAATAAAAGCTGGCTCTACTGTATCTGGTGTAAATTTTTTAAGGAATTCGGGGATCCAAGAATATATTTTATTATTTTGAGATGTGGATGCAGAACTTTTATTAAATCTACGCATATATGACCAGACCACAGACATAGGTGTAGTTCTGTTGAAAGATTCACACAACTTCAACCAACTCATCTTTCTTTCATACTTGATAATGAACTTTTTCTTTGCTTGGAGTTTCTTAAAAGCTAGGTAATTTGTTTCAGAGGGATTGTGTTTAAAAGTTAAGTAAGCATTTTTACTATCTTCCACAGCTTTGCTGCAGTTAGCATTCCACCAGGGGAGTGGAGTTCTTTTCTTTCTGTTGGAGGTTGAAAGGGGCTGAGCCTGCCCCCCATCAGAGGAGTAGCGCCTTGGAGATGGAATTGAATCTACTAGTGCCAAATGTAAGAGTTTAATAAATTTATTATAGCTAAGCAAAGGATTGTGTCTGTCTATAGAAAAGTTACACAAAAGAGCATCAATGCCGGATGAATATGTTTTCCAATCAACAGTATTGAAATTATAAGAAAATGGAAGAGGAATACTGTCAGGTATATGAAAGCTAGAAGAATTATTGTTATTCACTAAGAATTTTGTAATTACAGGAAGGTGGTAACTGCCTAAAGGATCATCATGAACTGACCATTCACACTCCAGGGCTAGCAGAGGAGAGACAATGGTCAAATCAAGAGCATTTCGCCTCCAAGTGTGGGAACCAACAGTAGTCGTTTGACCATCATTTAAAAGAACAAGATTGTTTTTATTAATGGAATCCAAAATATCCCTACCTCTGCAGTTAGAAGTTGAACATCCCCAGGTTGTATGCAAACCATTAAAATCGCCAGCTAAAAAAATTGGACGAGGTAAAGATTGAATTAGTCTATCTAATTTTGTTTTAGAAAAAGGAGGGTTGCAATTAGTTGGACTGTAAAAACTTACAATAGTAAGTTCTTTATTATTAGCATATTTAATACGAACTGCTATATTTTGTAAGGAATCATCATAGATTGTGTTTATTTTAGTATACATAATAGATTTATGTAAAATAATGGCGACACCGTTATGAGCATTCCCTGAATCAAGTTTGACTACATCATAACCACGAAATTTGATAGTGTGACGGGGCTTAAGCCAAGTTTCACAAACTAAAGCTATATGAATAGAATTGTCCAACAAAAAGTGATTGAAAATATGTTGATTGTGTAATAAGCTCTGAGCATTCCATTGGACTATATTTAAATAATCCATTAAAATATATATTTTTTAATACCTACCTAATATTTTTAAAGGATTCTTGCAGGACATCTTTAATGCTAGTACTACAAATTGATTTTTCATTCATTTTATTTTGTGTTATTAATTTAACTATTGATTCTGAAATAGTTTATAAAATCAGTTCTGAATTTAAGAGTGACAGAAATTGATCAGTTTTGTTTAGTTTCGGAAAGTTTGTGTCATTAAGAGTTTCAACATAACTTCTTTTTTTCTCATATTTTTGTTTATGTAGCAGAATCTTTTCTTTTTTTACAGGGCATAAAGAAGATATAGCAATGTGATTGCCCGAGCAGTGACAGCATTTTGCACCCGAGGCGGGAACTATACATGCTTTGTAATTATGTGCTTCCCCACAAATTGAACATCTCTCAGAGTTTTTACAGAATTTGGCAATATGATCATATCTCAAGCACTTAAGGCATTGCTTCACTGGAGGAATATATGGTCTTACCTCAAAACGCCAACTGTTGAGGTCGACACTCTCTGGCAAAACTGGACATGAGAAAGTAATTGATACTGTTTTTGTTGGTGTATATTTTACAGTTTTATTCTCCACTAATTTTCTCATAAAACGTCTTATAGAGACGATGTTCTTGGTGCTTGTTAGTGCGGAATAAATTTGTTTATTTGAGAGTTCAATGGGGACATGTGTGATGACTCCAGTAACCTCCGTAGCGGCAGCCGGGATTGACGCTTTTAATTTGTGACCGTCAAGAAACTTTTTATTACTTAAAGCAGCATTGGCCAGTGCTGGTCTTTCATATATGACACCTACCTTACTCTTGTTAATCCGCTGCAGTTGTTTGACACCTTTGTTGTAACGCTTAATTGCATTTGCAAGGGACATCATATCCCTCAAGCCAATGGGTTTATCTTCTTCTATACTTTCTAGAAACACGATATATTCAAAATTACCACCATCTTCGGGGTAATATCGGACGTAATCTGGGATTCTAAAAGGAGTATACTTATCAGTATCCTCTTCGGATATTACAGAGCCGACGTCAGACGCTGAGCCCTCATCAACCGACTCCGCCTCTCCGTCTTCAGCCGAATGTTCCTTTTTTCGTTTTTTACGGCTCCGGGCCATCTCTACCACGTTAACTAATAAATTTGTTCAAAAATGAGTTGCTTTTTATTTATTACAAATTAAGTTTTTTTAAAAAAAAAGGCGCCTAACAATCTTGAAGGTTCCCGCGCTTTTTTCTCAAAACTTTTGACAATTATCAATGACAACTATTTTTTTTTTTTAAATCTTTATTCATGACCATAGATACAGAGTCTTTCAGTCGCATACATAAATAAACTAGAATATGGCTAGTTGCAAAAAACAAAAACAAAACACTCAAACAAGCTTATGCCTAGTTTCATACACTTCACACATTTTTCAACAATACACCAAGGTGTTACACCTTTGTCTATCTATATTACATTCATAGAAAACATATATTTGATTTTTTTTTCCAATTATATCTAAAACTAAACCATACTACAATGTTTAACTTAATTTTTTTTTCCACCGTATTACAAATATATTTATACAACGCACTAAAATAGTTCTTATTTATTAATAAGTCCTGAACGTGGCGGGGAACACTTTGTTGACGTTCACTGTCACTGGATTGATTGTTACTGTCAAAAATATCACTCACTAGAATCAACCGTTGAATATTAAAACTTGTGCATTGTAAAATAATATGGTTCAGGTCAGCATCTTCAGATCCGCAGTGATGACATCGGCTATTGTCATATATATGGATTCTGTTCAGGTGGGCTGGTGTCAAACAATGTCCCAGTCGCATACGTGTTATGGTAGTGATAAATCTTCTATTGATGTTTTTTAGGTTATGGTACCAAGCTTTTATTGGCAATTCTTTCTGTATATCAGCATACCACTTGCCTTTCGTTTCCAGGGTTATATTCCAGTAGTCCTTCCACAACAGCCTGTTCAACTCATTAAAATGACTGCAGTAATCAGTAAATGGAACCTTTAGGAGCTCTGATTGGTCTTCATCATGGTCTAACCTAGTTGCATTGTCAGCTACTTCATTTCCAGGAATGCCACTGTGTGAAGGTACCCATACAAATTCTACATTAATAATCTTATCATGTAATTCCCTAATCTTATTTCTAATATTATAAACTATATAATTTAACTTAAAAGATAAATTTACATTTTGTAATGCTGATAAAACACTCTTGGAATCAGTCACTATCAGAATATTATTTACATTATTTACAAAACTATTTACATGCTGAAGTGCACAATAAATTGCATAGCTTTCTGCAGTAAAAATGCTACATGCTGCATTTAATTTAATGCATTTAGTCAAATCTATTTGTGGATCATAAAAAGCTGCTTTGACACAATGATTTGTTTTAGACCCATCTGTGTATATGATGTAATGATTTGGTTTATTGTCTTTAAATTGTAGATATTCAAATTTATTATGCACAGTGTCTAGATGTATGACTATAGAACTATTAATAAGGCTAATATAAGTATTTTTATATACAGGCCAAATATCATATTTCATAACTTTTTTTGAATTATTTTGTACATATTGAAATATTGTTGGAATTTCAGGCAAAGTTCTACTAACCAGAGAAGAAGCAGAGATAGTACTGGATGATATTGCTTGGAACATTTCAGGATGTATTGTAATTTTCTTAACTAAAGGATTATTATTCAAAGATAGGACTTTTAAGAAAAATCTCTCAGCTAACTTCAACCTGCGTAATATCAAGGGAGTATACATGTCTCAATTTCTAATGAATTAATAGGTGTAGAGCGCATAGCCCCACAAATAAGTCTCATTCCCATATTCTGGATGACATCTAATTTCTTAAGTAAGGTGTCATTGGCATTCATATAAGCTAAACTGCTATAAACAAAATGGCTTCTCACTATACTTTTGTATAGCATACTCATAATTTTGGGGTCGGATCCCCAAAAAGTTCCTGCTAAATGTCTCAATATATTGATGCCATTTAATGCTTTCTTTGCTATGTGCTTAATATGTTCATCAAATTTTAACTTATCATCAATAATAACCCCTAAGAATTTATGTTGTTTGACTATTGGAATTTCAACATTATTATATAAAATTTTTACATTTTTATGAGCATTTAAATTTTTATTAACAATTAAAACTGAACTTTTGTCTGGATTAATTTCTAATTTAAGTTTTTTATGGTAATAGATGTACAACTGATTTAAAGCCTTATTGATATTAGCCATAGCTATTTCTATATTCTGATTTATGCTATACAAAAGCAAGTCATCTGCAAATTGCAAGATATTTACATCTGGCGTGTCTACATATTTTAATATTTCAGAAGTATAAATGTTATAAAGTAAAGGGGATGAAGTGGCCCCTTGCATTGTGCCTTTGTTGACAGACATTGGCCCATGTAACTTATTATTATATTTAACAAAAACAGTTCTGTTACTCAAAAAGTGATAAAGCCATTTTAAGATGTGACTAGGTATTCCAATATCATGACATACTTGAATGAGTTCCTCTATATTTACATTGTCAAAAGCACCTTTTACATCTAAAAAAGACACAGATTGCATTAGAGTGACTTAATTTAACCTGTTTTAAATCTGACAATAGAGATACAAAGCTTTCAGAACAACTTGTGCCTTTTCTGAAGCCAAACTGTACAGAAGGAATTAAACTATGTGATTCAACAAAATGATCTAATCTTAACTTTAACATATTTTCAAAAAGTTTACCCAAACAAGATGATAATGAGATAGGTCTATATGAAGATGCATTATTTACAGGTTTATTAGGTTTTAATATTGGAATCACACATTGGGTTTTCCAAGATTCAGGTATAAGTAATTGATCCCATAGTTTATTATAAATACCAAGTAATATGATTTGGGCATTTAAATGTAAGTTTTTGATTAAAAAGTAGGGTATATCATCCAATCCCGGTGTAGTATCTTTCCTACTCTTTAAAGAAGTGTTCAACTCCTCTATAGTGAAATTGTACTTGAGAAATACATTCCAACTGTTTTCTGTAGCATTTTCGAACAAATATTTCAATTTAGTCTCATCTATCTGGGTAGAATCTGCTAAGTTATTTGAAAAATTGGGAACCCATTCATCATTCAAATTTTTGTTACGATTTGTACCAATTTTTTTAAATTTTTTATGTATCCCCATATCCGTGAAACAGGTGTTAACCTATTAAAGCTACTAAATAGGTTTTGCCAAGAAGTAGTGCTTTCTTCTTTTAATATTATTTTCTTTTTCGCATCTAACTTTTTGTATTTAATCCAATTTTCTACTGTAGGTTGAGAAAAATAATATTTAAGTGCATCTTTCGATTTTTTGACAGCTTCACTACATTTTTGGTTCCACCATGGCACTGGCTTTCTTATAACAGTATTTGAAATTAATTTACGCTCTGGAATTGTTTTATTCCTTAAATCATTTAATGTGTCAACAAAATTATTATTAATATATATTATTAATTAAATCTATGTAGGAGAAACTAGTTTCTGATAGGCTGTAATACTTGTGCCAATCTGCTTTTCTATAAATATATTTCTTTTGATCCACAGGAGGTGACGTGTCATAAATAGATGGTTGAATGTTTATCTCAAGTAAAGTTGGAAGATGATAGCTACCCATGGGATCATCATGAACATACCAGTTACACAAATGAGCAATTGAAGGGCTAACAAGGGCAAGATCTATAGCTGAAGCTTGTCTATTAGGATAAGGAACAGTTGTTGGTGATCCATCATTCAAAATGCACAAGTCGAATTCATCAATTATATTATACAGACATCTACCTCTAGTGTTATCACTATGGCAACCAAAGGTTATGTTATGAGCATTAAAATCACCCATGATTATACAGGGTTTGGGTATGTTATTGATTAAAGCTTTCAACTTGCTTGAGTCAAATCTAGTACTGGGTGGGCTGTATACACAAAGCACAGCTATTCTACCAAATTGTGTTTCTATAGTGATACATATGTTTTGTATTGATTCAGAGAAATTTGTATTAATTAATTTGTATTTTAAATGATGGTTCACCAAAATAGCAACTCCATTATGACTATTGCATGAATTTTTGTAAATGAAATTGTATGAAGGAAAGTGTGGAATAGTGGATTTAGGTTTTAACCATGTTTCATTGAGTATGCAAATATCAATATTTTTTTGAATTAACAAATTTTGTAAAAGGCTCTTTTTACTCTGTAAGCTTTGTATGTTATACTGCAAAATATTTAAGTAACTATCCATTAAATTAAATTTGATAAAAATATTTCTTTTATTTTCTTATTAGTGATTGGACCATCATCATCAGTCTTATTGCCTAATGAGATAAGAGACTTTACAATTGCATTAATGATTATGTCATTATTAGCTATCTGTTTAATGTCAAGAGTATCATTGTTATTAACTTTTTCTGATTGTTTAGGTAGAGAAGGAAAAGATTTATGTGTAAAGGAAGGGGGTAAACTCACAACAGTGGCATAGGATTGTTGACGAAATTTGGCCTTCTTTTCTTCCATTTTTTGTTTTTTAACAGGACAATCTCGTGAAATGGCAAGGTGGTTACCTGAACAGTTGATACACACAGTCTCTTCAACATCACATTCCCTATATGAGTGTCGACCAGCACAAGAAGAGCAGTTCGCCTCTACAAACCTTGGCAGAATGATTGAATTTTAGGCATTTATAACATTGCAATAGTGGAGGTATATAAGCTTTGACTTCATAGCGAAAAAGTCTGATGTAGGCATATTGTGGGAGAGATGTTGACGCAAAAGTCACGGCAATAGTGGTGAGAGGAACTAATTTTCCTTCAACTTTTCTCATAAATCTTTTAATTGATATTACTTCGGCATCACACACTATGTTTTTATATATCTCTTCATTCGATAAGTCTTTCGGCACAAACCTTAAGACCCCAATTTTTTCCGTAAGATAGGATGGGATGAAAGCTTTCATCTTATTTTTCAACAAGAAGTCTTCCATTTTAAGGAAATTATTGGCAGCTGCTGCTTTCCTGAACGTTATGCCCATTTTATATGCATTTATTCTGTGTACTCCTATAACTCCCTTTACATTGTCTGTTATTAAACTTGTAAGGGTTACGGGATTCTTATTTCCTAACTTCTCTTATTCAGTAGATTCTACATAAACATTAAATTCAGAATTCCCGTTTTCCAGAAACAGTCTCTTGTAATTTGGTTTTGTGTAAATTTTAAACGGGTTAGAATCTGTATTCCCGTCTGCATTTCTTTGTTCATACCTTCTTTTCTTCGTTCCCCCAGGGTCCTCGCCCTGACTATGAGGACTCATCGTTTAAAATGGTTTCGCTCAGTGAAAAGTTAATGCAATTCCGCACTTTTGAAAGCAAAACTTTAAATAATTATAAATTTGTGCAAAACAAAATTACCGCCTCCAATGACAACTACAAGATCAAGTGTTGCCAGCACTATATAACTATTCTGCACTGTATCGATAATTTAATTGAATTACTTTAAATTATTATTAGATATTAAAAAATAAAACTAAACATTATTAATTATTATAAGAATTACGAGTTATGACTTTAGTAACTAATAAATTCACTTACGTAGGTTCATAATGATATTAATGTAATCGATTTGCAAGTGCAATTTCGTATCGATATTATTTTATTTTGGTATTGGCAATATTTCTAATTGAAATTGTAGATAGAAAACGTGTTGATAAATTGAATATCTATTTAAATATGACTTTTAAATTGTGTACTTCTACAGATTTTATTTATACTGGATCAATTTTATATAATGAATTATCATTAATTTAGAAAGTCTGTCGGACGCTACATGATTCGAGCCGAAACTTGGCATTCACCTTTGATTATTATTTTATTAGTAAAAATATGGGCTCAGCGGCGTGGACTGGCTCTAGAAAAGGTCGGGGCGGGCCTCGGCGACGAGAACGGTAGATCGGTGTTAGTTTTTGTATGCTGTGTTAGTTTGCTTAGGGCTTTCTTGAAGCAGTAAGGCGTCATCGGGTGGGACTAGAGAGTGCCTTGGTCGGCGATACTTGTAATAAGCCGACTTATGTTTTACTATTCTATTAAGGTATCAGGTTCGTGACAATGCGTAAAAACAAAAACCATCGAAGCTCAGAAGTTTTCTGAATCAACAGTACTTGGGTACATACAACTACATGCGAAAAAATAATACAAATGTATTTGTTCGTGAAATATATATATTACTTTTTCTTCTACATTAGGCTAACATACACTCTCAAACACTACTTTACAGCATAGGTACATTTATTTAATTTACACAATATGAAGTTCTATTAATTTCTATTCAGAATTATTACATAGTAAAATACATAATTGACAAAAGGTATTATTACCTATCTACAAACAATAATACTGATCGTTACATGAAATATTCTTCTAACTATTTATATAATACAATCAAAATCGTACACACACGAATAAATGAATGAATAATACTGAATAGATAGATAGATAGAATATACTTTATTGTACACCAAAATTTAAACACACCTATTTAACATTATATCTTAATTCTATGGTTACAATGGCGGTCTTATCGCTAAGATACATAAATGAATGCGTAATTTTATTGTTTTATAAATGAACTAGTTGGAAGAAGTACTTATTCTAATCTATTAGAGCTTGAAGCTCAATCCCGATCCCGTGGGAATTCCGGGATAAAAAGTAGCCTATGTGTTATTCCAGGATGTCAACTATCTACTTAACAAATTACATCCCATTCCGTTCAGTAGTTTTTGCGTGAAAGAGTTACAAATATACATCCTCACAAACTTTCGCATTTATGACATTAGATTTTTTTTTAATTTTATTTTATTAATATACAGAGGTATCACTAAATTCTTAACTCACCAAACATTTACGTTTGATGGGGAGAGGCGCTCTTTATATAACAATAAACCACTTATAAAACTAAACAATATAATATCCCAATATACCTAAACCTATATATCTCACAGTAACAATGTGTTATTTATCTGACTAGCATTCCAATACATTTTTAATGTTTTATTAAGTGATCCTTTACTCATTATTACTTTTTCTCTTAAAATTCAATTTTGTTAAGTATAGATTTTATAATTAAAGTTATAGGATGATAATGCTATGTGTACTCGTATTGTACTGCACTAATTTAGCAATAATGTGTACACAAGTTACTATCACATTGTACTGGACAGGACTATTGTAGCCAATAAGCCTGATATAGTGGTGGTGGACCGAATCCAGAGGCGTGCAATGATTGTCGACATAACCATCCCACATGACAAGAATATTATGCTCATAACAGCGCAGGGCCTACGCTATTATGAGCAAAAGACATAAAGATGAAGTTTGTCAGCGCTACACATTCAAGTACTCATTTACAAAACGATTTTATTGTGTTCAATGTCCTCAATTATATAATAAACTCCATAAAAAACTAAAATTCTACTCTCTTTCAACCTCCTCTCTTAACAAAAATTAACCAACTTTCTACTTGCATGCAACAAACTATTTTGATACAGAACGCCTGCTCTCTTTCGAATAAAGTCCCCCCTGAAACCCTTCCGCAAAAACATAACACACCACGTATGCATGCATGGCGACAGGGAGTGGGAAGCGGTCGCCTCCTTCTGCGAAGCAGTCATGCTTCCGAAGGAGGAGGCGGGCCGTGTGAGGGAGAGGATGGCGTCCTCCCTCCAGCCCAGCCGCAGTGGTAGACGCCCACGGCGTCGGACGTCGGCCGACGATCTCCGGCCACCGTAGGCGCGGGCATGCGGACAGCGAGTAAAGGGCAACTCGCTGTCCGACCATGGACCATGCCCGAGTCGACGGCGCGTTGTGTTCCACGCGCGCCTCAAAGAGCGTCAGCAACATGACGAGGCCCCCCCTGTAGAGGGCCGAAGCCTGCTGGGGTCGTGGGACTTATCCCATTACCGTGACCCCGGTACGTAATGGGTTATTGAAGGAACACCGTGGATTTTAGTCAGTAACAGTCTGACAGTCCCTCCCGCCTTGCCCGGGGTGGGAGGACTTATTTGATAATTTTACCACGTTAAAAAAAAAGCTTATTTACATTTTTACAACTACGCTAAATAACTTTGTTTTTCATAGTGTTTGTATGAATTACAAAGTTATGTTTGCGGTTTTAGAAAATATGCTGTATCTCAAAAACTGCTGACCCGATTTCGTTCAAACCAATTTTGGTTGAAAGTTTACATTAAGATCTACAGACATATATGTTTTTTAGATTTTTCACTCCATTATTATAGAAGATAGAGGGGGAGGACACACATTTTATCACTTTGGAAGCTTATATCTTTTAAACGATTGACTTTATGAAAAAGTGATTTTAGAAACCCTTATATCATTTTTAAAGACCTGTCTATAGATACCACACACGCATAGGTTTCATCAAAAAAAATATTTTCAGTTTTAGTTCCATGTATGGAGACCCCCTTTATTTTAAATATTTTTTATTTTTTTTTCTTAAAATCGGAAAGCGGTTCACAGAATACATCTACCTACTAACTTTCACATCTATAGTCTTAATAGTTTCGGAATAAAATGGCTGTGACATACGGACGGACGGACGGACAGACAGACAGACAGACATATCGAAACTATAAGGGTTCCGTTTTTTGCCGCTCTGCTACGGAACCCTAAAAACACTTAAAAATATAAAAAATAGCAGCCCACCGGTACCGGGAACAGGGTTCAAACTACCGGTGGTCAGGGCTCCAGAGAGAGGAACCGCCTAACGATACGCGCCGTGTCCAGTAGTACCGCTTTCTGAAGCAAGACTCCTAAGGTGTTGGTCGAGGCTCTTTTACGTCATTGGCTGAGACGACTATCGGTACAACGATTGCCGAGTTCACTTCACATCCCACATGTCGACAATCTCGTGCGCCAAGTCAAGATATTTGATTTGCTTATCTTTCTCGCCTTTATGAGGTTCTCGTTATGCGGGATGGTTATGTCGACAATCATAGCACGCCTCTCTATTCAGTCCACCACCACTATATCTCTACGTGTCCAGGCTATACTACGCTACGAAGGATGAGGAGATCATAGAGTACGTGCGAGCTAAGACCAACTGGACTTTGAGGGTCGAGAAGTTGAAGTCGCGTCATGAAACGAATTTTAAATCGTTTGTAATGCGGGTTCCAACTCATCTATTAGAGACATTCCTCAAGCAGGAATTTTGGCCGAAAGGTGTCGTGTATCGACGATTTCGCGGAAGATTACGCGACACCTCGCAGCGCAACACGACGCCGTCTATTCGTGTTAACTAGTTTTTGTTTTTAAGTGTTTTAAATATGTTATGTATTAGTTTATTTATAAGATTTTGTATTTGTTTATTGTTTTTATGGGCCTAGTTGCCTGAAATAAAGGATATATTATTATATATTATATATATTATGTTATATCAGGCTTATTGGCTACCATAGTCCTGTCAGTCATGATGGCGGAGACAATGTGGCAGATTGATTCACCCGGACGGTGACATGCCCGACACATGTCAACCGTGCCATACCGATGATGAGAGATTATAAACTGTTTGAAAGAGGCCAGAAATCCGGATAATGTGGCAGGGATTTTAAAAGAACTCGGAAACTGACTACAGCTCACTGCACTCAAAAGTTCTACTTTCCTCTTATCCTTATATTATTCAATGTGGAAGAACAAACCTACAGGATTTTCATGGAGTTATTCAGGAAGTGCCATGTTGAAATTTTACAATCATTTAATAGATGTTTCTGGAATGACATTCGCAATAAGAAGCAGGGGGATAATAATAAAACTGTCCAAGTGGTGTTCCATTCTATTTTTGGCACTTATTTAGATGACTTGGAAGTTTGTGAGCAAATAACCGTTTAATACTGGGAAATGGTTCCAACGCAAAGAGATGAAATCCGTTTATATTTTTTAAAGAGGTGATGCTCCTAACATTATATTTAAGTCTCAAGCCTAAGATCACACATTACAAAGATGGCTCAGGCGCTATTAACTAAGTCTAGGAAATGTGGAGCCAGTAGACACTTGTAGACCTTCCTTATCAGGAAGCGAGCCTTCACACAAGAATTCTTAAACTACTTGAGAACAGGAAAGTCTTCTCATTAATTTTTCATGCAGAAACAGATAGTATTTTTAAAATAATATTTTTAAATCCATAAATACAAATATATATTATTAAAAAATCTAAATAGCATCATCTTCAACTATGGATGTTTATTCCGAGAATAAATTATATTGGAAAGAGATAATGAAATTGAAAAATTGTTCCAATGCCTAGAAATTTTGATGTCTATTGGGAGCAGAGAAATCAAGAACATTATTGTCAGATTTAGGTAGATTCCATATTGATTTGGACACCTCAGATGAATTCGCAGGGCTGCTTATGACCATGTTTACTTGCCTCAGAAAAGAGCAAAACGATCCCACAGGATAAAACTGGTATAAATCTTATGCTGCTAAATTATTGGATGTTGATATATCTATTAAAAGTGTTATTGACGAAATAAAAAAGAGGAAGTTTTTTTTTTTTAATAATAAAAACTTTATTACCAAAAAGCCAAATACAGTTGGTCCATCACAATAAATAGAAAAAACAAAACAAAATCGACATTTTATAAGGAACAATGCTATTTTTGAGACAGAGTGTACATCTGTGTCTGTGCTAGTATACACTGTGTTACAGACACAGGCGCCTTCCTTTTACAGTTTTTTACATTTTTGTGGCAGTTTCTTTAAATTCAAAACAACCAAAGTTTAACTTAATACTACAAATCAACTAACTTATATTATAATTTATATTATTAAACTAAAATAAACAAAAAGCAAAGAAAGGATGGGTGTGTATGTGTGGGTGTGATGAGAGTGAATGTGTTGGTGTGGTGTGGGTGATCTGTGGGTGTATGTGCGGGGGTGTGTATGTATGTTTTGTATGTCATCATATAGAATGTTAGTAGGCTTTTTTTGTAAAAAATTCTTCAGTTTCATTGTAGGTTAACTTTTGAAGAAAACAACTAACTATAGCTTTAAATTTAAATTTTGGTACAGAATATATGTTGTAGGTTTCATTAATACTATTATAAAGACGAGTGCTAAGATACGGATAGCTTCTCCTCCCCAGAGCAATCTTGGCGGTGGCAAGCGGGCATACAGTATCTTTACGCCGTTTAATTTGCTTTAGTAATTTTGGGTCATAGGTCAATGATGAGTGTACACGTAGAGTGATGTTTAGTACACAGAGTTGTCGGACAGTAAGTACAGATATCTATACTAATATTGTAAAGCGGAAAAGTTTGTTTGTTTGTTTGCTTGAACGCGCTAATCTTCGAAAGTACTGGGTGGATTTCAAAAATTCTTTCTGATTATGATAGGCAGTTTCATGAGGAAGGCTATAGGCTATCTAGCATTACGCTACTCCTCTCGGTTTTCCTACAATAAAGGTATTGGTGAAGTAAGTCGGAAGGAAATATGCCGCTAAATTACTATAATCGCGTGAGCTGGCGAAATGCTGAGTTATACGTAAAGATCATGTACTACAAAATGTAGGATTTATGTAGATCTAAAAAAAAGTCCGCGGTACTGCATATTTAACTTTTATAAATAATCCACAATAAGGCAAATTATGTTAAGAAAATATTTAAAAAATAAGGAATGTTTTTGTAGTATTATTATTATGCGGCCATATTAATATTTGCGTTTGAAAGTAATTTCATCATCAAGACAATTTTATGAAGATTATCTTTGCCTTTTACAGTATATAATTTGGACTTATAGTTTAGGAGAAAATGTAAAATTAAAATTATTCAACAACGCTATTCACCGAAACGGCCTCGGCGGCCCGGGGATGCACGACGCGACGCGTTGAGCATGACTCGCGTACTCTACCACTCCGCGATAGATACCGCACTGATAGTGAACCTTATCTTGGTTTCATTTCGACTTCTTGGCTAAGAGACTTCCTATGTAAAATTGTTTCAGCTTCTTTTACGTCAGATGTGTATTTTTGTATCTATACATTTGAATATTTATATTTTACTTTCTCTTTAGTTGAATAAGTAATTTTGGTGTTGGTTAAAATAGGGTGTTGTTTTGTTCATCCCACTATTTATGTCATCGTTCAGTTTAAAGGTATGTTGTAATGAGATACCGCGGCCCCGGAAGGCAAGGGCAGCTGAAGTAACTGGGTGGGCTTATAGTCAGTAGAAGTCTGACACTCCTTCTCGCTCCACTTAGAGCGAGAGAAGTCATTCGATGATTTTCCCACCCGAAAAAACGGGTCAGACATTCAACGTTGGCATAGTTTAAAAGCGATGTTGTTAGGATTCCTTAGCCGAATAGCAAAAAAACGGAACCCTTATACTATTCGTCATGTCTATCTGGCCGTCTTTCCGTATGTCACAGTCATTTTATTCCGAAACTATTAAGACTACAGAGTTCAAACTTGATATATAGATGTATTCTGCAAACCGCTTTCCGATTTTTATGCGAAAATAATGTAAAAAAAAAACATTAAGGGAGGCTCCCCATACATGGAACTAGAACTAAAATTTTTTTTTACTTCAAGCCTGTACGCCTATGCGGGTGTCGGCGTCTATAAATAGACCTTTAAAAATGATACTGAGGTTCATGTAATCATTTTTGTCAAAGTCAATCGTTTGATAGATATATTTGGGGACACATTTTACTACTTTGGAACTGCCAAAATAGTAAAATGTGTCTCTAACTTTTAAAATAATAAAGTGTAAAATATAAAAAAATATGCTGTACATTCTAATGAAAACTTTTAACTAATTGATTCGAACGAGATACAGTTTTTGAGATTGCATTTTCACATTTGCAAAATCCGCAAATAAAACTTTGTCATATAAACATTATGATAACAGCATTTTTTTACGTTAATCTATGCTAGCAAGCATAGCTACGGAATTCTTCGCGAGTCAGTCGAAAGATATACGCTTCCAAAGTGGTAAAATGTGTTTCACCCCCCACCCCCTCTTACTTTTATAATAATGGAGTCAAAAACCAAAACAAAATATATGCTGTAGATCTTAATAAAAATTTCAATTAGAATTGGTTTGAACGAGATCGGGTCCGCAGTTTAAAAATACTCTAAATGTGTTCTTGACAATATTATTAAATTAAACTATATTTACTTCGCGATTCTCTATCCATTGCGAATTAGATTGACGCATAAAATTACACATTAATAATAGTAGTAGGATTATACGCGGGTGAAACCGCGGGGCACAGCTAGTATCTTTATAAAGCTGGGTAGTCGAGTATAGGTAAGGTTTGTGAAGCATGACTTTCAAGACAGCTCTTTGTGCCCTCTCAAGGCGAAGTAAATACGTTTTAAATGTACCACCCCAGACACATATACAATAGGTAAGAAGTGACTGAGCCAAGGCAAAATAAACAGTTTTAAGAAGTCGGTCGTCAACTTGAACAAGATTGAATTAAACTTTCTCATAGCCACCCCAATTGTGGAATTGATGACTTTATTCAAGTCTGCATTTGACGAAGTACGAACCGGAGTGACGAGATTTAAAGTTAGAGAGAATGTAGCAATGAAAAGTTTAAAGAGAGACGCTTCAGGTAAAGTAGTGGGGAGACAAGATAAAAGCAGAGAAATGACACAAAATATTACTCAATACGGGCTTAACAACCATCATGTGCCATTGATGCAAGACATTACTATTGCCTCTGAACGAAGAACTGGTGTAATACGGAGCTTAGGTCCCATGTGTTACGTTGTTTTTTTGTTCCTGACTCACTGTGGGCATGCGTTGTAAATTGTGAGGTTCCCAATATTGATCTCGATGGATTCCAAGTGAAATGTTCAATGTAGTTTGGGCAAATGACTTTGGCTTGCGATTTATAAAAGGGGTCTCGTCCCTTCATCTGTACTTCTTCACTGGACTTTTTGGTAACACTTTCTGACGTTTAATCACTTTTCAAAACCCTATTAAACAGACTTTCACAATAAATTAGAGCCATTACATCGTACCGTTGTTTACATTCCAAACGTCATTCAGTAGTACGTCATTTTCTGACAATTGGAGGCGACATCTGGCGGTTGTCGATTCGCAGTTTTAATTTTGAATCGATATTAGTTAGTTTTGGCAAATTGATTGGAAGCCATAGAACTAATATCGAAAAGACTAATCCTTAATAGTTTTCAGCTTTTGGTTAAAATACTTAATAAACCGAAGTAAAATTATTTTTTTCATTATAGACATTATTCTAGAAATTTCGAAGGGAACACAATCCATATTTAATCTGTGGTTTGTCAATGACTTGGTGTGGCCAGGTTATACATTCTTAATTCACCGAAGGAATCAAGAGAAAAGTTACCCCAATCAAAACGAACTTTATTATTACAAATAAGAAATAATGAGTTTGTTGGCTTGGATCCTGGAAATGGTAATTGTTTCAGAGTATAGACGTCATGTTGGACAGTTGTTAGGGATTTCCAGGAATGAAATATCTTCGTGTAGTGATTCTGTCGTCAGCGCTCCTATAAGTTTTACCTTAAACAGGGGAGATTTCCTAGGTGCTCCGCCTAGTTCCGGTTTGGAGGCAGGTCAAGAGAATGGAAGGGACGAGCGTCCTTTTACGCTTGATAAGGCTTGAAATAAACTACAAACTCAGTCCCATGTTTTAAAAGGTAAGGATTTTGGTGTATTGGTGTTTGGAAGTGATATCTGAGTCCTTCCCAGGTCGTTAAAAGGATATTATAGTGATCCTTGGATATTCATTACAGGACTCCACGTTTTAAAAGGATTCGCCAATACAATAGACGTACCCATTCTCCAACCAGTCGAACCCTGCAGTCATGTGTTTTCACCATTAATCAACTGTGAGTATTGCAAAAGACCATGTTAACCGGCTCTAAGGTTTAAGCTTTTAGATTTCTCAAGAAAAGTACCTTAGTTTCCCCTTATATAATAGAGTCTCCGTATTGCCAATTCCAGGTGAGGCAGCTCGAGAGATTCGTCTCGCCGCCTGGATCTAGAGGCGCCTCTGGAGCCTGGACGCGAGACCCGTTCCTCGAGTCCTCTCAAAGCCTCCTGTGGAGACGACTGTGCGGTTGGAGTGTCCGCCTAGCGTTCTAGCTTATCTCTATTCCAGCAGCAGCAGCACGCAGGGAACAATTCAATGTATACAAGGTATCATTTGAATATTTATAAATTAGAAAACAGTTATAATTATAAAACAGAAGGGTCAGAGAAAATTGAATACCAATCTAGAATAGAGCTCTGTTCTTGTGGTGTTCTATACACTCAACCTATAGTAAATAAGAACGGTGCTGTAGAAGTACAGATATTTGTAGGTGGTCTAATAAGGGCAAATAAGGTGGGTGGACCATAGAAGGCCACGCTCCTTTGAAGGCCAACTATCAAAAAGTCGTAGTTATTGACATGTAAACACATATTCCTTCGGCTATACACTAAGATCCATCAACCTCAAGGCCACAGATGCGGCGGCGAGTCGCTCGCGCCTCTATTGTGGCAGTGCGATCTCACGCTTCGTAGACTTCGGTCGACGTTACAATTGTTTTTCGCGCACAGCAAAACGTAAGTTTTTAGTTAGATAACCTATTATTATTTCATATTTTTTTACTGTGAATTGTCGTATAAGGATATGTTTATGGTACTAAAGAAAAAAAATAGTTTTGCCTCGATTTAAGTTAAAATATTGGTAGTGTTCCCAGGAAAGCCGGTGGTTCCTTATAAGGCCAATCAAAAATTTGACAGTTGGCCTTGCTAGGGTACATGGGCCTTACAAAGAACATGTACAAACCATGAACATATGAACAGTTACTTTTTAGTTATAAATACGTACCGTTACAGTTAAAACAATGTTTTATATTTATAATATTTTTATTTATAAGGGTTATTAAACTTTTTAACTCATATTGAATAGACATTTTTTTTATTATTTTATTATCAGTATATATTTAAATTTATTTTATGGAAAGCTTATGTCTGAAAATAAACTAAACTAATTTACATGAAAAGCAACGAATATAAAAAATATTTACATGTTAAAAACGGTAAAGTATGTGATAAAGTAAGTATGTGATAAGTTATATATAAGATAGTCATAAGATAAGACTATCAAGACTATCTATATATAATTATATTATATATATAATTTAAAATATGATTATAGACAGACGTCTATAATCATATTTTAAGCAAAAAAAACTTTATAACAATAAGCCGGTAATTGAATAGATGATTAAATTTTATGCGTATAATTTCAGATTTCAAGAATGTCGGAGTCAAAACCCAGGAAAAGAGGTAGTACATGGGATGAAGACAGTTTAAGACGTGCCATGGAAGCAGTACAAAATAATCAACTTAATACAAATGCTGCAGCGTTGAAGTTCAATATTCCAAGACGCACCCTTAGAAACCATTTAGTAAGCGGTAACAGTACTAAAATAATTGGGAATACAACTATTCTTACAAAACAATTAGAAGAAGATTTATCAATGATCAGTGCCGCCCCATGCTGCTAAGTTCAACACATCGTCTCAACGTCGCAGATACGAAACATGACCCTCAACCATCTCTGTACGATTATCCTCTTCCGAGTACGTCCGGCCTACAAGAAAATATTGTCTGTTCTAGCTCTGAATCTGATTTTGATTTGAATCTTAGTGAATCATTTATCAAAGATAACTACATGACTAAACTTCAAGTCTCGGATTTATACACTTCTTCTTCGTCATTTGATGATGACCTAGAGCAGAAAAAAGAAATCACTCCGAAAAAACGATTAATACAAAACAAAAGCTCAATTAAAACAAAAGCTCAACTAAAGAGTCATGAGACTAGATCTTCGGATGATGACGAGCCGTTAATTAATCTAATAGAGGATGAAGAAAAATCGTTTCATGCTTTTTTGCCTACTCCAAACTACGCTACAATAAAGTCTTCACGTCCACGGCAAAAAGCTATTAATTATAAGGGACAAAGAATAGTTAAAGATTTATTCAAAACTGAAGAAAAAAAGAATGAGATGAAGCAAGCGACGAGTAAGAAAAAAGGAAAGTCTACAATTAAACAAGACCAAAAAAAGAAAACCAAAAATAAAAATGATTCCGTAAAACGGCTAAAAAGAAAAGTACAACAAGAAAAAAGAAAAAGATCGAAAATAGAGATGAAGAAAAGTGCAGAAGGTAAGAAAAGGAATGGCACTGTCACGCATGTAACGAGAATAAAATGGAAGACATGAGAAAATGTACCGAATGTCAAAAGTGGTATCACGAGGAGTGTATGGGTCTCACTAAAAAAGATCTCAAATTTATATGCCCAGATTGTGATTAAAATATCCAAAATTATTATCCTTTTTAGTTTCTAAGTTTGTTTCCGAAGTTAATTTTTATTTTGTTACAATTATTTTCGTTTTTAGGGTTCCGTAGCCGAATGGCAAAAACGGAACCCTTATAGTTTCGACATGTCTGTCCGTCTGTCTGTCTGTCCATCCGTCCGTATGTCACAGCCATTTTATTCCGAAACTATTAGGACTATACATGTAAAACTTGGTAGGTAGATGTATTCTGTGAACCGCTTTCCGATTTTAAGAGAAAATTTAAAAAATATTTTAAATAAAGGGGGCTCCCCATACATGGAACTCAAACTGTTTTTTTTTTTTCATGTAACCTATAAGAGTGTGGTATCTATAGACAGGTCTTTAAAAATGACATTAAGGTTTCTAAAATGACTTTTTCATAAAGTTAATCGTTTAAAAGATATACGCTTCCAAAGTGGTAAAATGTGTGTCCCCCACCCTCTAACTTCTATAATAATGATGTGAAAAATCTAAAAAAAACCATATGTTGTAGATCTTAATGTAAACTTTCAACCAAAATTGGTTTGAACGAGATCGAGTCAGCAGTTTTTGAGATACAGTATATTTTCTAAAACCGCAAATACACTTCTGGACACATCTATTGGCCCACCTTGTATTTTCAGTTTCGTTTGGTCCTAGCTAAAATTTTATATTAGGTCGAGCAAAAAGTTTTTATGCAGTTTTGAACCTGGCACATTCACAATTTCATTCAATAGTCTTTTTTTGAATTTCGAACACAGAATTTAAAGAAACAAAAGACAATTTGGAGCCTGTTTGTTGATATCAAACAATCGAATACTAAGAAAACTTGGTTTTATTGGTTTACTTGGATTTAATTCTTGAAAAAGTGATTGATATCTTTGCTTTTGCAACAAACATTACTTATTCTTAACATTAAGGTGAGGTTCTATCAATAATCTATGGATACTTCACCTGAAGTCGCCGCCCAAGCTGTGGCACTTATTCAGGCCGGACACAGCCAAAGAAACGTGAGTGCTCAACTTAATTTAAGTCGATCTGCGGTCCGAAATGTTTATCGGAGGTACCTAGAGACTGGCGGCTTTGTTCGTCGCCAAGGAAGGCCACGATCTCGGGTCACAACTGAAAGGCAGGATCGATTCATCGTGACGACCAGCTTGAGAAATCGTCACCTTACCTCCATTGAGATACAAAACCAACTTCGCGACTTCCACGGAGTATCTGTGAGCGCTCGAACTGTTCGGAGAAGGTTAAAAGAACGCGATATGGTACCACACAAGCCAGCTAATGGGCCCAAACTAAAGCGAGCCCACCGAACAGCGCGCCTTCATTTCGCACGCAGTCATTTAAATTGGACACAGCAAGATTGGAGCCGTGTACTCTTTTCTGATGAGTCTAAAATTGTGTTACATGGCAATGATGGAAGGAAGAAGGTCTACCGGCGTAAGGGAGAGCGTTTCGCACAATGCTGCTTTGAAGAGAGGGTTGCTTATGGCGGTGGCTCATGGACTGTCTGGGGCGGTATATCCGCGAGCGGCAAAACTCAACTTGAGGTTGTTACAGGACCACGGCTGCCAACATTAAATGCTGAAAGATACATTCGTGATTGCTTAGAACCTCACGTGATACCATACGCGGACTATGTGGGCCCAAATTTCCTTTTTATGCATGATAATGCAAGAGCCCATGCGGCCGGCATCGTCAGGGAATATCTTCGGGATGTGAACATCACAGTTATGGACTGGCCAGCCAGAAGCCCAGACATGAACCCCATTGAGCACATGTGGGACGAGCTAAAAAGGCGTGTTAGGGCTCGTCAGCCAGTTGCCCAGACGATGCAGGAGTTGAAAACTGCCATAGAAGAGGAATGGGAGATGATCCCCCAAAATTTCATAGAGCGGTTGATAAACTCTATGCCTAATCGTATGAGAGCTGTGGTAGATGCCCATGGAGGCAACACGCGTTATTCAATTAAACCTTTATTTGTTAAAACATGTTTTTTATTCAAAAATTAATTGCCTTTAACAAGGCGCATATCCGACTTGTTAGGCGTAGGTCCATGTCGTATGGTATTCTGAATTCAAATTTAAAACTATACGATCGAAAAAGATGGTAAAATGTATCAGGTTTAAAACTGCACCAACAGTTTTTGTTCAATCTAGCAATCATATTTCGGTAGGGGCCATCGAAACCTAAACTCTAAGGTGGGCCAATAGATGTGTCCAGAAGTGTATAACTTTGTAATTCATACAAATACTATGAAAAACAAAGTTAGTTGGCGTGGTTGTAAAAATTGTAAATAAGCTAGTTTTAAGAAATATGTAAGGTTTATGATTTTTTTTTTTTCAAATAAACATACTAAGTATATTATAGTTACTACGGAACCCTTCATGGGCGAGTCCGACTCGCACTTGGCCAATTTTTTAATCTTAAGAATCGTTGATTTTAATGACTATGTACCATAATAAGTTTGTAATAAGTACAGTACTTAGTCTGTAGTGTCTATTATTTTATTATAATTAATATAAGAAAGTCATTGATAATTTTTAGTTTGGCCTTCTTAGGAACATTTTGGCCTTACAAAGAACGGACCCATAAGAAGGCCCTATGAGGTAAAAAAAAAGTTTTTAATTTCATTATAATACGCGTTGGCAAGTTATTTGATGTCAATATAATACTCATTACTACTGTTTTTAAATAATTTCCATTAATATATTCTTAGTTATACGATGGTGTTCAAGTAATGTTCGTTGAGTTTTTTATAAATGATAAAAATATATATTTTAATGTTGTGCTTAAATGAAAGAGCTTATTATGTAGTTTTAGTAAAATCGAATATATTAATTGTTACAACTCTATTTTTAAGTTGAACGACTGATGTATAATATTGGCCTTGTTTGGAGCCGTGTTCCTTGCAAGGCCATTTGGAAGAGCTTAACAAAACTTAAGTTTAATGAATACTGATTAAAGCTAGGTTAAAAAAAAAAGTGATTTATATGGTTCACAATAAAACACAGTATTATTTGATAATTTGTTTTTTTTTTTCATTTATCCAGTTAATAAACGAATAAAAAGCGTTTACTCGTTAGTGGCCTTCCATGGTCTACCCACCTTAATAAATTCAATAAAGCAGGTGTAGCTACTGAGGTAGAATTGGATTCACTAATCTGTGAATTAGTCATCCATCATAGTCTAAATAAAGAGATTTTATTACTTTCATTTACAAAGGCTAAGAGAGTTTTGAATAACCGATATGGAGAAGACTACCACTTTCTCGGATGCCATCAATAACTTAGGCCTCAGTGCTGAAACTTCTGGTGAAACAATTAAAAATGCTGGAATAACTCCTAGCAGTATAATTTCAAGCACTCAGTTTAAGGCATATGTTGTCTTAGGCATCACTCCAGGAATTCTCTGCTGGCTATGCTGCAGTCGAATTCAATTATGAAGAACTCCGGACTAGCTTTTCTGAATATTGTAAAGATTTTAATGATAATATTGAAGATGGTAAGAAATCTAAAGCCTTAGAATTCTGTTCTAAGATAGTATTTGAAGTTGGACCAAACCTAAGAAATGAAAAAAAAGCAAAGGGGGATAAAATGGTCACATTTAATTTTTGCTATGAAAAAAAAATATCTCAGGTAGAGGAAAACCAACTGCAGGAAGAAGATTCATTAAGACCTTCGACTTCAGTTTCTAAATGAAACAGCTACTGCCATACCGTCTACCTCAAACGAAGCAATTCATAGACCTATAATAATACAAAGGTCTTTACACGACGATAGGACTGTAACGGTTTCAGTCCATATTTTATCGCCAGTGCCGAAGGGGTCTATGTGGCTGGCCAAGGTAACAGAAAACCTCGCAAGAAACCAACAGTCCTGTTACTAACTTCAACTCCAAATATGGAAGAAATCAAAGCAAAATCTGCTCCTGCACCGGTTCCAAAGAAAAAACGAGGAAGGTAACCAAAACTTTGAACTTTAGTTCCAGCAGTGAAGATTTCTTGTCCCTACAAACCTTAAGTGCGAACGACGACGATGAAGATTGCCCTTGCATCTATTGCAACGATCTATACTCCAGATCCAAGCCAAAAGAGGTTTGGCTTAAGTGCACGAGTTGTTAGAGATGGGCTCATGCATCATGCGCAGATGTTCCCAAAAAGACAAAGTCTTTTATATGCGAACTATGCACTTAATAAATTATTCTTTTTAATGTAAATTTTCCTACATCATTTTATACACACAAGGTGTGTCATCTTACCCGCATAGGACGGACAAAACGGATTTTGCTCACTTTTTTAAGATTTCTTATAATTTTTAGAATGTTAAGTGTTTGATTAATAAAGATTTACGACTGATTTAGCAGAGGGTATGTCATTTTGTGCGCCTTTCCCCTTTTCCCCTAGCTTTATTCAACTTAACAATGATGCCATTCCATTAAAGGCAGCGAAGCAATTGATGTTTGAAGTTTAAAAGGAGCCAGTGGAAGTGAAGGCAGTGTCGGAATTCATCCGTTGGCTAATGAGCTTGACATGTTGTCACCATTACCCAAAATACCGACAGTATCCGACGTACAAGACAGTCCACCAGTAAACAAACGACCAAAATGGAAATTGCATTAATTGAAAACGCCGCCAGGACCAATACGTCCACGAGAACTTGCTGATAACCAATCTTATGTAGATCCACGTATTGTTTATTTACCAATAAATCCTAGTTCTTTATATTCTGTGCATCTTTATTTAAATCCCGATGAAGGAACCTTACACACAATGAGCAAAAAATATTCAACGAATTGTTAACTGAACACTGCGACATCTTTGAGAAAATCACGGAACCAACTCCATTTACACTACATAGAATCGACACAGGCAATCATCTTCCTATTATTGTTAAACCCTACAGATTGACATATTCAAGGCAAAAACAACTAAGCGAAAAGCTGGATGATTTGAAAAGAATTAATGAAAATATATTAATGACCACAACTAGGGTCTCCGTATTGCCAATTCCAGGCGAGGCAGCTCGAGAGATTCGTCTCGCCGCCTGGATCTAGAGGCGCCTCTGGAGCCTGGACGCGAGACCCGTTCCTCGAGTCCTCTCAAAGCCTCCTGTGGAGACGACTGTGCGGTTGGAGTGTCCGCCTAGCGTTCTAGCTTCTCTCTATTCCAGCAGCAGCAGCACGCAGGGAACAATTCAATGTATACAAGGTATCATTTGAATATTTATAAATTAGAAAACAGTTATAATTATAAAACAGAAGGGTCAGAGAAAATTTAATACCAATCCAGAATAGAGCTCTGTTCTTGTGGTGTTCTATACACTCAACCTATAGTAAATAAGAACGGTGCTGTAGAAGTACAGATATTTGTAGGTGGTCTAATAAGGGCAAATAATAAATTCAATAAAGCAGGTGTAGCTACTGAGGTAGAATTGGATTCACTAATCTGTGAATTAGTCATCCATCATAGTCTAAATAAAGAGATTTTATTACTTTCATTTACAAAGGCTAAGAGAGTTTTGAATAACCGATATGGAGAAGACTACCACTTTCTCGGATGCCATCAATAACTTAGGCCTCAGTGCTGAAACTTCTGGTGAAACAATTAAAAATGCTGGAATAACTCCTAGCAGTATAATTTCAAGCACTCAGTTTAAGGCATATGTTGTCTTAGGCATCACTCCAGGAATTCTCTGCTGGCTATGCTGCAGTCGAATTCAATTATGAAGAACTCCGGACTAGCTTTTCTGAATATTGTAAAGATTTTAATGATAATATTGAAGATGGTAAGAAATCTAAAGCCTTAGAATTCTGTTCTAAGATAATATTTGAAGTTGGACCAAACCTAAGAAATGAAAAAAAGCAAAGGGGGATAAAATGGTCACATTTAATTTTTGCTATGAAAAAAAATATCTCAGGTATAGGAAAACCAACTGCAGGAAGAAGATTCATTAAGACCTTCGACTTCAGTTTCTAAATGAAACAGCTACTGTCATACCGTCTACCTCAAACGAAGCAATTCATAGACCTATAATAATACAAAGGTCTTTACACGACGATAGGACTGTAACGGTTTCAGTCCATATTTTATCGCCAGTGCCGAAGGGGTCTATGTGGCTGGCCAAGGTAACAGAAAACCTCGCAAGAAACCAACAGCCCTGTTACTAACTTCAACTCCAAATATGGAAGAAATCAAAGCAAAATCTGCTCCTGCCCCGGTTCCAAAGAAAAAAACGAGGAAGGTAACCAAAACTTTGAACTTTAGTTCCAGCAGTGAAGATTTCTTGTCCCTACAAACCTTAAGTGCGAACGACGACGATGAAGATTGCCCTTGCATCTATTGCAACGATCTATACTCCAGATCCAAGCCAAAAGAGGTTTGGCTTAAGTGCACGAGTTGTTAGAGATGGGCTCATGCATCATGCGCAGATGTTCCCAAAAAGACAAAGTCTTTTATATGCGAACTATGCACTTAATAAATTATTCTTTTTATTGTAAATTTTCCTACATCATTTTATACACACAAGGTGTGTCATCTTACCCGCATAGGACGGACAAAACGGATTTTGCTCACTTTTTTAAGATTTCTTATAATTTGTTAGAATGTTAAGTGTTTGATTAATAAAGATTTATGACTGATTTAGCAGAGGGTATGTCATTTTGTGCGCCTTTCCCCTTTTCCCCTAGCTTTATTCAACTTAACAATGATGTCATTCCATTGAAGGCAGCGAAGCAATTGATGTTTGAAGTTTAAAAGGAGCCAGTGGAAGTGAAGGCAGTGTCGGAATTCATCCGTTGGCTAATGAGCTTGACATGTTGTCACCATTACCCAAAACACCGACAGTATCCGACGTACAAGACAGTCCACCAGTAAACAAACGACCAAAATGGAAATTGCATTAATTGAAAACGCCGCCAGGACCAATACGTCCACGAGAACTTGCTGATAACCAATCTTATGTAGATCCACGTATTGTTTATTTACCAATAAATCCTAGTTCTTTATACTCTGTGCATCTTTGTTTAAATCCCGATGAAGGAACCTTACACACAATGAGCAAAAAATATTCAACGAATTGTTAACTGAACACTGCGACATCTTTGAGAAAATCACGGAACCCACTCCATTTACACTACATAGAATCGACACAGGCAATCATCTTCCTATTATTGTTAAACCCTACAGATTGTCTTCTACAAGGCAAAAACAACTAAGAGAAAAGCTGGATGATTTGAAAAGAATTAATGAAAATATATTAATGACCACAACTAGGGTCTCCGTATTGCCAATTCCAGGTGAGGCAGCTCGAGAGATTCGTCTCGCCGCCTGGATCTAGAGGCGCCTCTGGAGCCTGGACGCGAGACCCGTTCCTCGAGTCCTCTCAAAGCCTCCTGTGGAGACGACTGTGCGGTTGGAGTGTCCGCCTAGCGTTCTAGCTTCTCTCTATTCCAGCAGCAGCAGCACGCAGGGAACAATTCAATGTATACAAGGTATCATTTGAATATTTATAAATTAGAAAACAGTTATAAAAACAGAAGGGTCAGAGAAAATTGAATACCAATCCAGAATAGAGCTCTGTTCTTGTGGTGTTCTATACACTCAACCTATAGTAAATAAGAACGGTGCTGTAGAAGTACAGATATTTGTAGGTGGTCTAATAAGGGCAAATAATAAATTCAATAAAGCAGGTGTAGCTACTAGGGCATGCAAACCGATAACCGATAATCGATAATTTATCGGTTATCGATCCATTCTGACAAAACGATAAATATCGAAAACAAAAACGATAAATACCGATAATCGATAATTTTATATAAAGAATTCTGACACATTTCTGAACGAACGTTGGATGCGTCCCGTTCCCTCGCCGCGCGCGTTTTCTTTCCCGTCACTGTCATTTGCTCATTGCGCAATATTTGTGTGTGACTGTGAACTGTGAACGTGTCGATCGCTGTCGTTCTACCATGTGAGTGAGGAGTTGAGGACGCCCGGATTAACTGAATTGAGAGTTTTGCGTCAGTAAGAAATTAAGAATATTATTGGTAAGTCAGATTTATACTACTTAATTGCAAACATTTAGCGTTGTTATTCGAAATGTTTCCGTTCAAAATGCTACACCATTTAAACATAAATATAGAAAGTAGGTACCTAAACAAGGCTTTTACCTTAAAAACGAAAAAATATATAGTTTGTAGTACGAGTTACGACATACACACAATCAATTTCTACCTATTAATTTCTTGTAAAGTGAACATAAAGCATATTTTATTGTTTTAGGTACCTACTTTTTCAGTTTAGAATCTTGTTTACCACTTAAATGGTTACTTGATGTGAATGTAAAATTCAATACAGAAGTTCTGTCTACAATTCTACATAACTAATCTACATCGTAATATTTTCATGTAGTTCAGTAAATTCAAAACTTCGTATGTTTTTGTTTTAGGTACTTTACGTACTGCACCTACTCATTCAGTAAAGTATATTTAGCATGTCTAATAAAAACACAGTTAACTATGTACCTGTGTACAAAAAGTGTTCGGACCAAACGTCGGTATGGCGGCATTTTTTAAAAGCAGATACAGGTGACACAGCAAAATGTAAGATCTGTGACAAAGTTATTAAGTGTGTGGGTGGTACAACAACGGGACTTCGCAGTCATTTAAGGTCCTTACATGCCATAACACTTGACAGCGAAAAGTTTACACCGGAACCGGATGAAGGTAGAAGAGAGATTGCTGGGCCTTCAAAAAGAAAAAACGACGGTCCATCTTTGTTATCGTCTTTGGCGTCAATAGATGCTCCTGTTCCTGTATCAATTAAAAAAAGTAAAATGTCTGATTATTTTACAGAATCAAACAGATCTTTAGATATTATGATATCAAGAATGACAGCTTTAGACGGAATGCCTTTTAGGGCATTTACAGAGTCTGAAGATCTTAGGCATATCTTTAACAAAGCTGGTTATAAATTACCCTCTAGTGCAAAATTTAAGAGTAAGGTTATAAAAGAGATACAGGAGCTAAAAAATGAAGGACACAAGTTTTGCTTATCTTTAGATGAGTGGACATCGTCAAGAAATAGGCGATATGTAAATGTAAACATTCACTGTGCATTTTTCCAATGTAAGGATACTGCAAGAAACCTTGGCTTATGTAGAACATATGGCTCTGTAAACGCTGATAAATGTGAAGAATACCTTCGAAAGAGGCTAAATGAATTTGGTATAAACTTTGACACTGATATAATTTGTATAACATCCGATGGAGCTTCAGTCATGACAAAACTTGGCCGAAATCTAAACTGCATTCATCAACTTTGCTTAGCTAACGGCTTGCAACTGGCCATAGTAGATACATTTTATGCCAAATCTCTAGAAGTAACTCATTATAACGAAGCTCAAGATGAGGAGGAAAATGATAATGATGACGCACTTGTTATTAAATGATGCTGGTGGATTAGAAATAGAGGAAGCGTTTTCATATGTTGAAACAAATATTCAATTCAAACCCATTATAGAGGTTAGAGCAGTCGTACGAATGTTTCGAAAGTCACCTACAAAATCAGATGTTCTTCAGAAATATATAAAAATGGAACTTGGCAAGGAAAACGCATTGTTGTTAGACTGCGAGACACGATGGAGCACACTATGTGATATGATAGGTAGATTCATTAAAGTAAAAGCTGCAATCTTAAAAGCTGTCATTGATGTCCAATGCGCAATTCAAATTTCGGAACAGGAGTGGTCAGTTCTTCGAGACATATATGAGAATCTTGAAATTATTAAGGTCACAGTTGAGGCCCTCTGTCGAGAAGATGCCACTCTAGTTAGTGCGGATGTTGCTACGAATTTTGCTTTAAAGAAACTTGAAGTTCGCAATACGCAACTTAGTCGGGACCTTCATACAAATCTCACAAATAGATTAAAACAAAGACGGCTTCCAATTGCTAGTCTTATGCAGTACCTGCATGATCCAAACCGTTACCTATTTTAATGACGACGAATATAATACAGATGTATACCCTCGCCTAACCAATGATCGTTTACAGGATATGATACTAAACCTTTTATCAAAGTATGGTTCTGCTGCAGTGACTGCTTTGGATGTGATTGAAGATGACCACAGTCAAGCTCATTCAAGTGACCAAGTCACTGAAGTCACTGACAGCAATGCCCAAGTGACCAATAAAGACTTGCTTGATCAATATATAAATAAAATTAATTATGACTCGAGAGGCCCAGGCATTTCAGCTTCAACGGAGGACACTGACACTTCTTAAAGTTGAAATGCTACTATTTGAAAACGGTGGTGATCATGGTCAACTGCTAACAAAACTATACCGATGGCTTCACTCAATTAAGCCAACTAGTGTAGAAAGCGAACGTGTCTTTTCCGCAGCTGGAGTACTATGTAATAAGCTGCGTACTAGCCTAAATGACAAAACAATTGATTGTTTGTCATTTCTGCGGACATATTTTCAGCAGCAAAAAAAAACAAAAATCTCTTTAAAATGTGATTATTTCAAATGTGATCTCTTTTAATTATAATACAAAATTACTATTTTAAATGTGATTTCTTTTAATTATAATACGGAATTGTTATATGTTAATTTACCTATTGTCGTTAATTAATCGTTTAGAAATCTTGTTAGGATGTGTAATACACATCCTAACAAGATTAACATCTGAGTCAACATACACATTGTGTATGTTGAATTGTTGACTCAGATGTCCATACTGTACTACGAAATTATTTAAAGTTAATTTAATTATACTAAACGTCCAAAAGTTGCAATATTTAACTCATAATTATTATAATTATTTTAAAGAGTAACTTTTTTTTTAATTTAACTAGAGGTTTTTAAGATTTTATTTAAAAGATCTCTTAAGAAAGAAGAGTTTAGTGAGACAATCCAAAACGTTATGTTATATAATTTAAATATTATAAAGAAATACAAACGTTGATTTAAAAAAAAACGCCTTGTTTTATTTATTTTTCAGTATATTATATTGTCCTTTATTTTAGGTAAGTAATTGCATCACTTTATCCCTTTATTTACAAGTAAAAAACAAGTTTAGGTATTTTTTTATAAAAAACGATAATTATCGGTAATTACCGGTTTTTTATCGAAAAAAAATCGATATTTTTCATTTTATCGATTATCGGAATATTTCGATAATTGCATGCCCTAGTAGCTACTGAGGTAGAATTGGATTCACTAATCTGTGAATTAGTCATCCATCATAGTCTAAATAAAGAGATTTTATTACTTTCATTTACAAAGGCTAAGAGAGTTTTGAATAACCGATATGGAGAAGACTACCACTTTCTCGGATGCCATCAATAACTTAGGCCTCAGTGCTGAAACTTCTGGTGAAACAATTAAAAATGCTGGAATAACTCCTAGCAGTATAATTTCAAGCACTCAGTTTAAGGCAAATGTTGTCTTAGGCATCACTCCAGGAATTCTCTGCTGGCTATGCTGCAGTCGAATTCAATTATGAAGAACTCCGGACTAGCTTTTCTGAATATTGTAAAGATTTTAATGATAATATTGAAGATGGTAAGAAATCTAAAGCCTTAGAATTCTGTTCTAAGATAATATTTGAAGTTGGACCAAACCTAAGAAATGAAAAAAAGCAAAGGGGGATAAAATGGTCACATTTAATTTTTGCTATGAAAAAAAATATCTCAGGTATAGGAAAACCAACTGCAGGAAGAAGATTCATTAAGACCTTCGACTTCAGTTTCTAAATGAAACAGCTACTGCCATACCGTCTACCTCAAACGAAGCAATTCATAGACCTATAATAATACAAAAGTCTTTACACGACGATAGGACTGTAACGGTTTCAGTCCATATTTTATCGCCAGTGCCGAAGGGGTCTATGTGGCTGGCCAAGGTAACAGAAAACCTCGCAAGAAACCAACAGTCCTGTTACTAACTTCAACTCCAAATATGGAAGAAATCAAAGCAAAATCTGCTCCTGCCCCGGTTCCAAAGAAAAAAACGAGGAAGGTAACCAAAACTTTGAATTTTAGTTCCAGCAGTGAAGATTTCTTGTCCCTACAAATCTTAAGTGCGAACGACGACGATGAAGATTGCCCTTGCATCTATTGCAACGATCTATACTCCAGATCCAAGCCAAAAGAGGTTTGGCTTAAGTGCACGAGTTGTTAGAGATGGGCTCATGCATCATGCGCAGATGTTCCCAAAAAGACAAAGTCTTTTATATGCGAACTATGCACTTAATAAATTATTCTTTTTATTGTAAATTTTACTACATCATTTTATACACACAAGGTGTGTCATCTTACCCGCATAGGACGGACAAAACGGATTTTGCTCACTTTTTTAAGATTTCTTATAATTTGTTAGAATGTTAAGTGTTTGATTAATAAAGATTTATGACTGATTTAGCAGAGGGTATGTCATTTTGTGCGCCTTTTCCCTTTTCCCCTAGCTTTATTCAACTTAACAATGATGCCATTCCATTGAAGGCAGCGAAGCAATTGATGTTTGAAGTTTAAAAGGAGCCAGTGGAAGTGAAGGCAGTGTCGGAATTCATCCGTTGGCTAATGAGCTTGACATGTTGTCACCATTACCCAAAACACCGACAGTATCCGACGTACAAGACAGTCCACCAGTAAACAAACGACCAAAATGGAAATTGCATAAATTGAAAACGCCGCCAGGACCAATACGTCCACGAGAACTTGCTGATAACCAATCTTATGTAGATCCACGTATTGTTTATTTACCAATAAATCCTAGTTCTTTATATTCTGTGCATCTTTATTTAAATCCCGATGAAGGCCCCTAACACACAATGAGCAAAAAATATTCAACGAATTGTTAACTGAACACTGCGACATCTTTGAGAAAATCACGGAACCAACTCCATTTACACTACATAGAATCGACACAGGCAATCATCTTCCTATTATTGTTAAACCCTACAGATTGACATATTCAAGGCAAAAACAACTAAGAGAAAAGCTGGATGATTTGAAAAGAATTAATGAAAATATATTAATGACCACAACTAGGGTCTCCGTATTGCCAATTCCAGGCGAGGCAGCTCGAGAGATTCGTCTCGCCGCCTGGATCTAGAGGCGCCTCTGGAGCCTGGACGCGAGACCCGTTCCTCGAGTCCTCTCAAAGCCTCCTGTGGAGACGACTGTGCGGTTGGAGTGTCCGCCTAGCGTTCTAGCTTCTCTCTATTCCAGCAGCAGCAGCACGCAGGGAACAATTCAATGTATACAAGGTATCATTTGAATATTTATAAATTAGAAAACAGTTATAATTATAAAACAGAAGGGTCAGAGAAAATTTAATACCAATCCAGAATAGAGCTCTGTTCTTGTGGTGTTCTATACACTCAACCTATAGTAAATAAGAACGGTGCTGTAGAAGTACAGATATTTGTAGGTGGTCTAATAAGGGCAAATAAATTCAATATAGCAGGTGTAGCTACTGAGGTAGAATTGGATTCACTAATCTGTGAATTAGTCATCCATCATAGTATAAATAAAGAGATTTTATTACTTTCATTTACAAAGGCTAAGAGAGTTTTGAATAACCGATATGGAGAAGACTACCACTTTCTCGGATGCCATCAATAACTTAGGCCTCAGTGCTGAAACTTCTGGTGAAACAATTAAAAATGCTGGAATAACTCCTAGCAGTATAATTTCAAGCACTCAGTTTAAGGCATATGTTGTCTTAGGCATCACTCCAGGAATTCTCTGCTGGCTATGCTGCAGTCGAATTCAATTATGAAGAACTCCGGACTAGCTTTTCTGAATATTGTAAAGATTTTAATGATAATATTGAAGATGGTAAGAAATCTAAAGCCTTAGAATTCTGTTCTAAGATAATATTTGAAGTTGGACCAAACCTAAGAAATGAAAAAAAGCAAAGGGGGATAAAATGGTCACATTTAATTTTTGCTATGAAAAAAAATATCTCAGGTAGAGGAAAACCAACTGCAGGAAGAAGATTCATTAAGACCTTCGACTTCAGTTTCTAAATGAAACAGCTACTGCCATACCGTCTTCCTCAAACGAAGCAATTCATAGACCTATAATAATACAAAGGTCTTTACACGACGATAGGACTGTAACGGTTTCAGTCCATATTTTATCGCCAGTGCCGAAGGGGTCTATGTGGCTGGCCAAGGTAACAGAAAACCTCGCAAGAAACCAACAGCCCTGTTACTAACTTCAACTCCAAATATGGAAGAAATCAAAGCAAAATCTGCTCCTGCCCCGGTTCCAAAGAAAAAACGAGGAAGGTAACCAAAACATTGAACTTTAGTTCCAGCAGTGAAGATTTCTTGTCCCTACAAACCTTAAGAGCGAACGACGACGATGAAGATTGCCCTTGCATCTATTGCAACGATCTATACTCCAGATCCAAGCCAAAAGAGGTTTGGCTTAAGTGCACGAGTTGTTAGAGATGGGCTCATGCATCATGCGCAGATGTTCCCAAAAAGACAAAGTCTTTTATATGCGAACTATGCACTTAATAAATTATTCTTTTTATTGTAAATTTTCCTACATCATTTTATACACACAAGGTGTGTCATCTTACCCGCATAGGACGGACAAAACGGATTTTGCTCACTTTTTTAAGATTTCTTATAATTTGTTAGAATGTTAAGTGTTTGATTAATAAAGATTTATGACTGATTTAGCAGAGGGTATGTCATTTTGTGCGCCTTTCCCCTTTTCCCCTAGCTTTATTCAACTTAACAATGATGCCATTCCATTGAAGGCAGCGAAGCAATTGATGTTTGAAGTTTAAAAGGAGCCAGTGGAAGTGAAGGCAGTGTCGGAATTCATCCGTTGGCTAATGAGCTTGACATGTTGTCACCATTACCCAAAAACACCGACAGTATCCGACGTACAAGACAGTCCACCAGTAAACAAACGACCAAAATGGAAATTGCATAAATTGAAAACGCCGCCAGGACCAATACGTCCACGAGAACTTGCTGATAACCAATCTTATGTAGATCCACGTATTGTTTATTTACCAATAAATCCTAGTTCTTTATATTCTGTGCATCTTTATTTAAATCCCGATGAAGGAACCTTACACACAATGAGCAAAAAAATATTCAACGAATTGTTAACTGAACACTGCGACATCTTTGAGAAAATCACGGAACCAACTCCATTTACACTACATAGAATCGACACAGGCAATCATCTTCCTATTATTGTTAAACCCTACAGATTGACATATACAAGGCAAAAACAACTAAGAGAAAAGCTGGATGATTTGAAAAGAATTAATGAAAATATATTAATGACCACAACTAGGGTCTCCGTATTGCCAATTCCAGGTGAGGCAGCTCGAGAGATTCGTCTCGCCGCCTGGATCTAGAGGCGCCTCTGGAGCCTGGACGCGAGACCCGTTCCTCGAGTCCTCTCAAAGCCTCCTGTGGAGACGACTGTGCGGTTGGAGTGTCCGCCTAGCGTTCTAGCTTCTCTCTATTCCAGCAGCAGCAGCACGCAGGGAACAATTCAATGTATACAAGGTATCATTTGAATATTTATAAATTAGAAAACAGTTATAAAAACAGAAGGGTCAGAGAAAATTGAATACCAATCCAGAATAGAGCTCTATTCTCGTGGTGTTCTATACACTCAACCTATAGTAAATAAGAACGGTGCTGTAGAAGTACAGATATTTGTAGGTGGTCTAATAAGGGCAAATTATAAATTCAATAAAGCAGGTGTAGCTACTGAAGTAGAATTGGATTCACTAATCTGTGAATTAGTCATCCATCATAGTCTAAATAAAGAGATTTTATTACTTTCATTTACAAAGGCTAAGAGAGTTTTGAATAACCGATATGGAGAAGACTACCACTTTCTCGGATGCTATCAATAACTTAAGCCTCAGTGCTGAAACTTCTGGTGAAACAATTAAAAATGCTGGAATAACTCCTAGCAGTATAATTTCAAGCACTCAGTTTAAGGCATATGTTGTCTTAGGCATCACTCCAGGAATTCTCTGCTGGCTATGCTGCAGTCGAATTCAATTATGAAGAACTCCGGACTAGCTTTTCTGAATATTGTAAAGATTTTGATGATAATATTGAAGATGGTAAGAAATCTAAAGCCTTAGAATTCTGTTCGAAGATAAAATTTGAAGTTGGACCAAACCTAAGAAATGAAAAAAAAGCAAAGGGGGATAAAATGGTCAAATTTAATTTTTGCTATGAAAAAAAAAATATCTCAGGTAGAGGAAAACCAACTGCAGGAAGAAGATTCATTAAGACCTTCGACTTCAGTTTCTAAATGAAACAGCTACTGCCATACCGTCTACCTCAAACGAAGCAATTCATAGACCTATAATAATACAAAGGTCTTTACACGACGATAGGACTGTAACGGTTTCAGTCCATATTTTATCGCCAGTGCCGAAGGGGTCTATGTGGCTGGCCAAGGTAAAAGAAAACCTCGCAAGAAACCAACAGTCCTGTTACTAACTTCAACTCCAAATATGGAAAAAATCAAAGCAAAATCTGCTCCTGCCCCAATTCCAAAGAAAAAAACGAGGAAGGTAACCAAAACTTTGAACTTTAGTTCCAGCAGTGAAGATTTCTTGTCCCTACAAACCTTAAGTGCGAACGACGACGATGAAGATTGCCCTTGCATCTATTGCAACGATCTATACTCCAGATCCAAGCCAAAAGAGGTTTGGCTTAAGTGCACGAGTTGTTAGAGATGGGCTCATGCATCATGCGCAGATGTTCCCAAAAAGACAAAGTCTTTTATATGCGAACTATGCACTTAATAAATTATTCTTTTTATTGTAAATTTTACTACATCATTTTATACACACAAGGTGTGTCATCTTACCCGCATAGGACGGACAAAACGGATTTTGCTCACTTTTTTAAGATTTCTTATAATTTGTTAGAATGTTAAGTGTTTGATTAATAAAGATTTATGACTGATTTAGCAGAGGGTATGTCATTTTGTGCGCCTTTCCCCTTTTCCCCTAGCTTTATTCAACTTAACAATGATGTCATTCCATTGAAGGCAGCGAAGCAATTGATGTTTGAAGTTTAAAAGGAGCCAGTGGAAGTGAAGGCAGTGTCGGAATTCATCCGTTGGCTAATGAGCTTGACATGTTGTCACCATTACCCAAAACACCGACAGTATCCGACGTACAAGACAGTCCACCAGTAAACAAACGACCAAAATGGAAATTGCATTAATTGAAAACGCCGCCAGGACCAATACGTCCACGAGAACTTGCTGATAACCAATCTTATGTAGATCCACGTATTGTTTATTTACCAATAAATCCTAGTTCTTTATACTCTGTGCATCTTTGTTTAAATCCCGATGAAGGAACCTTACACACAATGAGCAAAAAATATTCAACGAATTGTTAACTGAACACTGCGACATCTTTGAGAAAATCACGGAACCCACTCCATTTACACTACATAGAATCGACACAGGCAATCATCTTCCTATTATTGTTAAACCCTACAGATTGTCTTCTACAAGGCAAAAACAACTAAGAGAAAAGCTGGATGATTTGAAAAGAATTAATGAAAATATATTAATGACCACAACTAGGGTCTCCGTATTGCCAATTCCAGGTGAGGCAGCTCGAGAGATTCGTCTCGCCGCCTGGATCTAGAGGCGCCTCTGGAGCCTGGACGCGAGACCCGTTCCTCGAGTCCTCTCAAAGCCTCCTGTGGAGACGACTGTGCGGTTGGAGTGTCCGCCTAGCGTTCTAGCTTCTCTCTATTCCAGCAGCAGCAGCACGCAGGGAACAATTCAATGTATACAAGGTATCATTTGAATATTTATAAATTAGAAAACAGTTATAAAAACAGAAGGGTCAGAGAAAATTGAATACCAATCCAGAATAGAGCTCTGTTCTTGTGGTGTTCTATACACTCAACCTATAGTAAATAAGAACGGTGCTGTAGAAGTACAGATATTTGTAGGTGGTCTAATAAGGGCAAATAATAAATTCAATAAAGCAGGTGTAGCTACTAGGGCATGCAAACCGATAACCGATAATCGATAAATTATCGGTTATCGATCCATTCTGACAAAACGATAAATATCGAAAACAAAAACGATAAATACCGATAATCGATAATTTTATATAAAGAATTCTGACACATTTCTGAACGAACGTTGGATGCGTCCCGTTCCCTCGCCGCGCGCGTTTTCTTTCCCGTCACTGTCATTTGCTCATTGCGCAATATTTGTGTGTGACTGTGAACTGTGAACGTGTCGATCGCTGTCGTTCTACCATGTGAGTGAGGAGTTGAGGACGCCCGGATTAACTGAATTGAGAGTTTTGCGTCAGTAAGAAATTAAGAATATTATTGGTAAGTCAGATTTATACTACTTAATTGCAAACATTTAGCGTTGTTATTCGAAATGTTTCCGTTCAAAATGCTACACCATTTAAACATAAATATAGAAAGTAGGTACCTAAACAAGGCTTTTACCTTAAAAACGAAAAAATATATAGTTTGTAGTACGAGTTACGACATACACACAATCAATTTCTACCTATTAATTTCTTGTAAAGTGAACATAAAGCATATTTTATTGTTTTAGGTACCTACTTTTTCAGTTTAGAATCTTGTTTACCACTTAAATGGTTACTTGATGTGAATGTAAAATTCAATACAGAAGTTCTGTCTACAATTCTACATAACTAATCTACATCGTAATATTTTCATGTAGTTCAGTAAATTCAAAACTTCGTATGTTTTTGTTTTAGGTACTTTACGTACTGCACCTACTCATTCAGTAAAGTATATTTAGCATGTCTAATAAAAACACAGTTAACTATGTACCTGTGTACAAAAAGTGTTCGGACCAAACGTCGGTATGGCGGCATTTTTTAAAAGCAGATACAGGTGACACAGCAAAATGTAAGATCTGTGACAAAGTTATTAAGTGTGTGGGTGGTACAACAACGGGACTTCGCAGTCATTTAAGGTCCTTACATGCCATAACACTTGACAGCGAAAAGTTTACACCGGAACCGGATGAAGGTAGAAGAGAGATTGCTGGGCCTTCAAAAAGAAAAAACGACGGTCCATCTTTGTTATCGTCTTTGGCGTCAATAGATGCTCCTGTTCCTGTATCAATTAAAAAAAGTAAAATGTCTGATTATTTTACAGAATCAAACAGATCTTTAGATATTATGATATCAAGAATGACAGCTTTAGACGGAATGCCTTTTAGGGCATTTACAGAGTCTGAAGATCTTAGGCATATCTTTAACAAAGCTGGTTATAAATTACCCTCTAGTGCAAAATTTAAGAGTAAGGTTATAAAAGAGATACAGGAGCTAAAAAATGAAGGACACAAGTTTTGCTTATCTTTAGATGAGTGGACATCGTCAAGAAATAGGCGATATGTAAATGTAAACATTCACTGTGCATTTTTCCAATGTAAGGATACTGCAAGAAACCTTGGCTTATGTAGAACATATGGCTCTGTAAACGCTGATAAATGTGAAGAATACCTTCGAAAGAGGCTAAATGAATTTGGTATAAACTTTGACACTGATATAATTTGTATAACATCCGATGGAGCTTCAGTCATGACAAAACTTGGCCGAAATCTAAACTGCATTCATCAACTTTGCTTAGCTAACGGCTTGCAACTGGCCATAGTAGATACATTTTATGCCAAATCTCTAGAAGTAACTCATTATAACGAAGCTCAAGATGAGGAGGAAAATGATAATGATGACGCACTTGTTATTAAATGATGCTGGTGGATTAGAAATAGAGGAAGCGTTTTCATATGTTGAAACAAATATTCAATTCAAACCCATTATAGAGGTTAGAGCAGTCGTACGAATGTTTCGAAAGTCACCTACAAAATCAGATGTTCTTCAGAAATATATAAAAATGGAACTTGGCAAGGAAAACGCATTGTTGTTAGACTGCGAGACACGATGGAGCACACTATGTGATATGATAGGTAGATTCATTAAAGTAAAAGCTGCAATCTTAAAAGCTGTCATTGATGTCCAATGCGCAATTCAAATTTCGGAACAGGAGTGGTCAGTTCTTCGAGACATATATGAGAATCTTGAAATTATTAAGGTCACAGTTGAGGCCCTCTGTCGAGAAGATGCCACTCTAGTTAGTGCGGATGTTGCTACGAATTTTGCTTTAAAGAAACTTGAAGTTCGCAATACGCAACTTAGTCGGGACCTTCATACAAATCTCACAAATAGATTAAAACAAAGACGGCTTCCAATTGCTAGTCTTATGCAGTACCTGCATGATCCAAACCGTTACCTATTTTAATGACGACGAATATAATACAGATGTATACCCTCGCCTAACCAATGATCGTTTACAGGATATGATACTAAACCTTTTATCAAAGTATGGTTCTGCTGCAGTGACTGCTTTGGATGTGATTGAAGATGACCACAGTCAAGCTCATTCAAGTGACCAAGTCACTGAAGTCACTGACAGCAATGCCCAAGTGACCAATAAAGACTTGCTTGATCAATATATAAATAAAATTAATTATGACTCGAGAGGCCCAGGCATTTCAGCTTCAACGGAGGACACTGACACTTCTTAAAGTTGAAATGCTACTATTTGAAAACGGTGGTGATCATGGTCAACTGCTAACAAAACTATACCGATGGCTTCACTCAATTAAGCCAACTAGTGTAGAAAGCGAACGTGTCTTTTCCGCAGCTGGAGTACTATGTAATAAGCTGCGTACTAGCCTAAATGACAAAACAATTGATTGTTTGTCATTTCTGCGGACATATTTTCAGCAGCAAAAAAAAACAAAAATCTCTTTAAAATGTGATTATTTCAAATGTGATCTCTTTTAATTATAATACAAAATTACTATTTTAAATGTGATTTCTTTTAATTATAATACGGAATTGTTATATGTTAATTTACCTATTGTCGTTAATTAATCGTTTAGAAATCTTGTTAGGATGTGTAATACACATCCTAACAAGATTAACATCTGAGTCAACATACACATTGTGTATGTTGAATTGTTGACTCAGATGTCCATACTGTACTACGAAATTATTTAAAGTTAATTTAATTATACTAAACGTCCAAAAGTTGCAATATTTAACTCATAATTATTATAATTATTTTAAAGAGTAACTTTTTTTTTAATTTAACTAGAGGTTTTTAAGATTTTATTTAAAAGATCTCTTAAGAAAGAAGAGTTTAGTGAGACAATCCAAAACGTTATGTTATATAATTTAAATATTATAAAGAAATACAAACGTTGATTTAAAAAAAAACGCCTTGTTTTATTTATTTTTCAGTATATTATATTGTCCTTTATTTTAGGTAAGTAATTGCATCACTTTATCCCTTTATTTACAAGTAAAAAACAAGTTTAGGTATTTTTTTATAAAAAACGATAATTATCGGTAATTACCGGTTTTTTATCGAAAAAAAATCGATATTTTTCATTTTATCGATTATCGGAATATTTCGATAATTGCATGCCCTAGTAGCTACTGAGGTAGAATTGGATTCACTAATCTGTGAATTAGTCATCCATCATAGTCTAAATAAAGAGATTTTATTACTTTCATTTACAAAGGCTAAGAGAGTTTTGAATAACCGATATGGAGAAGACTACCACTTTCTCGGATGCCATCAATAACTTAGGCCTCAGTGCTGAAACTTCTGGTGAAACAATTAAAAATGCTGGAATAACTCCTAGCAGTATAATTTCAAGCACTCAGTTTAAGGCAAATGTTGTCTTAGGCATCACTCCAGGAATTCTCTGCTGGCTATGCTGCAGTCGAATTCAATTATGAAGAACTCCGGACTAGCTTTTCTGAATATTGTAAAGATTTTAATGATAATATTGAAGATGGTAAGAAATCTAAAGCCTTAGAATTCTGTTCTAAGATAATATTTGAAGTTGGACCAAACCTAAGAAATGAAAAAAAGCAAAGGGGGATAAAATGGTCACATTTAATTTTTGCTATGAAAAAAAATATCTCAGGTATAGGAAAACCAACTGCAGGAAGAAGATTCATTAAGACCTTCGACTTCAGTTTCTAAATGAAACAGCTACTGCCATACCGTCTACCTCAAACGAAGCAATTCATAGACCTATAATAATACAAAAGTCTTTACACGACGATAGGACTGTAACGGTTTCAGTCCATATTTTATCGCCAGTGCCGAAGGGGTCTATGTGGCTGGCCAAGGTAACAGAAAACCTCGCAAGAAACCAACAGTCCTGTTACTAACTTCAACTCCAAATATGGAAGAAATCAAAGCAAAATCTGCTCCTGCCCCGGTTCCAAAGAAAAAAACGAGGAAGGTAACCAAAACTTTGAATTTTAGTTCCAGCAGTGAAGATTTCTTGTCCCTACAAATCTTAAGTGCGAACGACGACGATGAAGATTGCCCTTGCATCTATTGCAACGATCTATACTCCAGATCCAAGCCAAAAGAGGTTTGGCTTAAGTGCACGAGTTGTTAGAGATGGGCTCATGCATCATGCGCAGATGTTCCCAAAAAGACAAAGTCTTTTATATGCGAACTATGCACTTAATAAATTATTCTTTTTATTGTAAATTTTACTACATCATTTTATACACACAAGGTGTGTCATCTTACCCGCATAGGACGGACAAAACGGATTTTGCTCACTTTTTTAAGATTTCTTATAATTTGTTAGAATGTTAAGTGTTTGATTAATAAAGATTTATGACTGATTTAGCAGAGGGTATGTCATTTTGTGCGCCTTTTCCCTTTTCCCCTAGCTTTATTCAACTTAACAATGATGCCATTCCATTGAAGGCAGCGAAGCAATTGATGTTTGAAGTTTAAAAGGAGCCAGTGGAAGTGAAGGCAGTGTCGGAATTCATCCGTTGGCTAATGAGCTTGACATGTTGTCACCATTACCCAAAACACCGACAGTATCCGACGTACAAGACAGTCCACCAGTAAACAAACGACCAAAATGGAAATTGCATAAATTGAAAACGCCGCCAGGACCAATACGTCCACGAGAACTTGCTGATAACCAATCTTATGTAGATCCACGTATTGTTTATTTACCAATAAATCCTAGTTCTTTATATTCTGTGCATCTTTATTTAAATCCCGATGAAGGCCCCTAACACACAATGAGCAAAAAATATTCAACGAATTGTTAACTGAACACTGCGACATCTTTGAGAAAATCACGGAACCAACTCCATTTACACTACATAGAATCGACACAGGCAATCATCTTCCTATTATTGTTAAACCCTACAGATTGACATATTCAAGGCAAAAACAACTAAGAGAAAAGCTGGATGATTTGAAAAGAATTAATGAAAATATATTAATGACCACAACTAGGGTCTCCGTATTGCCAATTCCAGGCGAGGCAGCTCGAGAGATTCGTCTCGCCGCCTGGATCTAGAGGCGCCTCTGGAGCCTGGACGCGAGACCCGTTCCTCGAGTCCTCTCAAAGCCTCCTGTGGAGACGACTGTGCGGTTGGAGTGTCCGCCTAGCGTTCTAGCTTCTCTCTATTCCAGCAGCAGCAGCACGCAGGGAACAATTCAATGTATACAAGGTATCATTTGAATATTTATAAATTAGAAAACAGTTATAATTATAAAACAGAAGGGTCAGAGAAAATTTAATACCAATCCAGAATAGAGCTCTGTTCTTGTGGTGTTCTATACACTCAACCTATAGTAAATAAGAACGGTGCTGTAGAAGTACAGATATTTGTAGGTGGTCTAATAAGGGCAAATAAATTCAATATAGCAGGTGTAGCTACTGAGGTAGAATTGGATTCACTAATCTGTGAATTAGTCATCCATCATAGTATAAATAAAGAGATTTTATTACTTTCATTTACAAAGGCTAAGAGAGTTTTGAATAACCGATATGGAGAAGACTACCACTTTCTCGGATGCCATCAATAACTTAGGCCTCAGTGCTGAAACTTCTGGTGAAACAATTAAAAATGCTGGAATAACTCCTAGCAGTATAATTTCAAGCACTCAGTTTAAGGCATATGTTGTCTTAGGCATCACTCCAGGAATTCTCTGCTGGCTATGCTGCAGTCGAATTCAATTATGAAGAACTCCGGACTAGCTTTTCTGAATATTGTAAAGATTTTAATGATAATATTGAAGATGGTAAGAAATCTAAAGCCTTAGAATTCTGTTCTAAGATAATATTTGAAGTTGGACCAAACCTAAGAAATGAAAAAAAGCAAAGGGGGATAAAATGGTCACATTTAATTTTTGCTATGAAAAAAAATATCTCAGGTAGAGGAAAACCAACTGCAGGAAGAAGATTCATTAAGACCTTCGACTTCAGTTTCTAAATGAAACAGCTACTGCCATACCGTCTTCCTCAAACGAAGCAATTCATAGACCTATAATAATACAAAGGTCTTTACACGACGATAGGACTGTAACGGTTTCAGTCCATATTTTATCGCCAGTGCCGAAGGGGTCTATGTGGCTGGCCAAGGTAACAGAAAACCTCGCAAGAAACCAACAGCCCTGTTACTAACTTCAACTCCAAATATGGAAGAAATCAAAGCAAAATCTGCTCCTGCCCCGGTTCCAAAGAAAAAACGAGGAAGGTAACCAAAACATTGAACTTTAGTTCCAGCAGTGAAGATTTCTTGTCCCTACAAACCTTAAGAGCGAACGACGACGATGAAGATTGCCCTTGCATCTATTGCAACGATCTATACTCCAGATCCAAGCCAAAAGAGGTTTGGCTTAAGTGCACGAGTTGTTAGAGATGGGCTCATGCATCATGCGCAGATGTTCCCAAAAAGACAAAGTCTTTTATATGCGAACTATGCACTTAATAAATTATTCTTTTTATTGTAAATTTTCCTACATCATTTTATACACACAAGGTGTGTCATCTTACCCGCATAGGACGGACAAAACGGATTTTGCTCACTTTTTTAAGATTTCTTATAATTTGTTAGAATGTTAAGTGTTTGATTAATAAAGATTTATGACTGATTTAGCAGAGGGTATGTCATTTTGTGCGCCTTTCCCCTTTTCCCCTAGCTTTATTCAACTTAACAATGATGCCATTCCATTGAAGGCAGCGAAGCAATTGATGTTTGAAGTTTAAAAGGAGCCAGTGGAAGTGAAGGCAGTGTCGGAATTCATCCGTTGGCTAATGAGCTTGACATGTTGTCACCATTACCCAAAAACACCGACAGTATCCGACGTACAAGACAGTCCACCAGTAAACAAACGACCAAAATGGAAATTGCATAAATTGAAAACGCCGCCAGGACCAATACGTCCACGAGAACTTGCTGATAACCAATCTTATGTAGATCCACGTATTGTTTATTTACCAATAAATCCTAGTTCTTTATATTCTGTGCATCTTTATTTAAATCCCGATGAAGGAACCTTACACACAATGAGCAAAAAAATATTCAACGAATTGTTAACTGAACACTGCGACATCTTTGAGAAAATCACGGAACCAACTCCATTTACACTACATAGAATCGACACAGGCAATCATCTTCCTATTATTGTTAAACCCTACAGATTGACATATACAAGGCAAAAACAACTAAGAGAAAAGCTGGATGATTTGAAAAGAATTAATGAAAATATATTAATGACCACAACTAGGGTCTCCGTATTGCCAATTCCAGGTGAGGCAGCTCGAGAGATTCGTCTCGCCGCCTGGATCTAGAGGCGCCTCTGGAGCCTGGACGCGAGACCCGTTCCTCGAGTCCTCTCAAAGCCTCCTGTGGAGACGACTGTGCGGTTGGAGTGTCCGCCTAGCGTTCTAGCTTCTCTCTATTCCAGCAGCAGCAGCACGCAGGGAACAATTCAATGTATACAAGGTATCATTTGAATATTTATAAATTAGAAAACAGTTATAAAAACAGAAGGGTCAGAGAAAATTGAATACCAATCCAGAATAGAGCTCTATTCTCGTGGTGTTCTATACACTCAACCTATAGTAAATAAGAACGGTGCTGTAGAAGTACAGATATTTGTAGGTGGTCTAATAAGGGCAAATTATAAATTCAATAAAGCAGGTGTAGCTACTGAAGTAGAATTGGATTCACTAATCTGTGAATTAGTCATCCATCATAGTCTAAATAAAGAGATTTTATTACTTTCATTTACAAAGGCTAAGAGAGTTTTGAATAACCGATATGGAGAAGACTACCACTTTCTCGGATGCTATCAATAACTTAAGCCTCAGTGCTGAAACTTCTGGTGAAACAATTAAAAATGCTGGAATAACTCCTAGCAGTATAATTTCAAGCACTCAGTTTAAGGCATATGTTGTCTTAGGCATCACTCCAGGAATTCTCTGCTGGCTATGCTGCAGTCGAATTCAATTATGAAGAACTCCGGACTAGCTTTTCTGAATATTGTAAAGATTTTGATGATAATATTGAAGATGGTAAGAAATCTAAAGCCTTAGAATTCTGTTCGAAGATAAAATTTGAAGTTGGACCAAACCTAAGAAATGAAAAAAAAGCAAAGGGGGATAAAATGGTCAAATTTAATTTTTGCTATGAAAAAAAAAATATCTCAGGTAGAGGAAAACCAACTGCAGGAAGAAGATTCATTAAGACCTTCGACTTCAGTTTCTAAATGAAACAGCTACTGCCATACCGTCTACCTCAAACGAAGCAATTCATAGACCTATAATAATACAAAGGTCTTTACACGACGATAGGACTGTAACGGTTTCAGTCCATATTTTATCGCCAGTGCCGAAGGGGTCTATGTGGCTGGCCAAGGTAAAAGAAAACCTCGCAAGAAACCAACAGTCCTGTTACTAACTTCAACTCCAAATATGGAAAAAATCAAAGCAAAATCTGCTCCTGCCCCAATTCCAAAGAAAAAAACGAGGAAGGTAACCAAAACTTTGAACTTTAGTTCCAGCAGTGAAGATTTCTTGTCCCTACAAACCTTAAGTGCGAACGACGACGATGAAGATTGCCCTTGCATCTATTGCAACGATCTATACTCCAGATCCAAGCCAAAAGAGGTTTGGCTTAAGTGCACGAGTTGTTAGAGATGGGCTCATGCATCATGCGCAGATGTTCCCAAAAAGACAAAGTCTTTTATATGCGAACTATGCACTTAATAAATTATTCTTTTTATTGTAAATTTTACTACATCATTTTATACACACAAGGTGTGTCATCTTACCCGCATAGGACGGACAAAACGGATTTTGCTCACTTTTTTAAGATTTCTTATAATTTGTTAGAATGTTAAGTGTTTGATTAATAAAGATTTATGACTGATTTAGCAGAGGGTATGTCATTTTGTGCGCCTTTCCCCTTTTCCCCTAGCTTTATTCAACTTAACAATGATGTCATTCCATTGAAGGCAGCGAAGCAATTGATGTTTGAAGTTTAAAAGGAGCCAGTGGAAGTGAAGGCAGTGTCGGAATTCATCCGTTGGCTAATGAGCTTGACATGTTGTCACCATTACCCAAAACACCGACAGTATCCGACGTACAAGACAGTCCACCAGTAAACAAACGACCAAAATGGAAATTGCATTAATTGAAAACGCCGCCAGGACCAATACGTCCACGAGAACTTGCTGATAACCAATCTTATGTAGATCCACGTATTGTTTATTTACCAATAAATCCTAGTTCTTTATACTCTGTGCATCTTTGTTTAAATCCCGATGAAGGAACCTTACACACAATGAGCAAAAAATATTCAACGAATTGTTAACTGAACACTGCGACATCTTTGAGAAAATCACGGAACCCACTCCATTTACACTACATAGAATCGACACAGGCAATCATCTTCCTATTATTGTTAAACCCTACAGATTGTCTTCTACAAGGCAAAAACAACTAAGAGAAAAGCTGGATGATTTGAAAAGAATTAATGAAAATATATTAATGACCACAACTAGGGTCTCCGTATTGCCAATTCCAGGTGAGGCAGCTCGAGAGATTCGTCTCGCCGCCTGGATCTAGAGGCGCCTCTGGAGCCTGGACGCGAGACCCGTTCCTCGAGTCCTCTCAAAGCCTCCTGTGGAGACGACTGTGCGGTTGGAGTGTCCGCCTAGCGTTCTAGCTTCTCTCTATTCCAGCAGCAGCAGCACGCAGGGAACAATTCAATGTATACAAGGTATCATTTGAATATTTATAAATTAGAAAACAGTTATAAAAACAGAAGGGTCAGAGAAAATTGAATACCAATCCAGAATAGAGCTCTGTTCTTGTGGTGTTCTATACACTCAACCTATAGTAAATAAGAACGGTGCTGTAGAAGTACAGATATTTGTAGGTGGTCTAATAAGGGCAAATAATAAATTCAATAAAGCAGGTGTAGCTACTAGGGCATGCAAACCGATAACCGATAATCGATAATTTATCGGTTATCGATCCATTCTGACAAAACGATAAATATCGAAAACAAAAACGATAAATACCGATAATCGATAATTTTATATAAAGAATTCTGACACATTTCTGAACGAACGTTGGATGCGTCCCGTTCCCTCGCCGCGCGCGTTTTCTTTCCCGTCACTGTCATTTGCTCATTGCGCAATATTTGTGTGTGACTGTGAACTGTGAACGTGTCGATCGCTGTCGTTCTACCATGTGAGTGAGGAGTTGAGGACGCCCGGATTAACTGAATTGAGAGTTTTGCGTCAGTAAGAAATTAAGAATATTATTGGTAAGTCAGATTTATACTACTTAATTGCAAACATTTAGCGTTGTTATTCGAAATGTTTCCGTTCAAAATGCTACACCATTTAAACATAAATATAGAAAGTAGGTACCTAAACAAGGCTTTTACCTTAAAAACGAAAAAATATATAGTTTGTAGTACGAGTTACGACATACACACAATCAATTTCTACCTATTAATTTCTTGTAAAGTGAACATAAAGCATATTTTATTGTTTTAGGTACCTACTTTTTCAGTTTAGAATCTTGTTTACCACTTAAATGGTTACTTGATGTGAATGTAAAATTCAATACAGAAGTTCTGTCTACAATTCTACATAACTAATCTACATCGTAATATTTTCATGTAGTTCAGTAAATTCAAAACTTCGTATGTTTTTGTTTTAGGTACTTTACGTACTGCACCTACTCATTCAGTAAAGTATATTTAGCATGTCTAATAAAAACACAGTTAACTATGTACCTGTGTACAAAAAGTGTTCGGACCAAACGTCGGTATGGCGGCATTTTTTAAAAGCAGATACAGGTGACACAGCAAAATGTAAGATCTGTGACAAAGTTATTAAGTGTGTGGGTGGTACAACAACGGGACTTCGCAGTCATTTAAGGTCCTTACATGCCATAACACTTGACAGCGAAAAGTTTACACCGGAACCGGATGAAGGTAGAAGAGAGATTGCTGGGCCTTCAAAAAGAAAAAACGACGGTCCATCTTTGTTATCGTCTTTGGCGTCAATAGATGCTCCTGTTCCTGTATCAATTAAAAAAAGTAAAATGTCTGATTATTTTACAGAATCAAACAGATCTTTAGATATTATGATATCAAGAATGACAGCTTTAGACGGAATGCCTTTTAGGGCATTTACAGAGTCTGAAGATCTTAGGCATATCTTTAACAAAGCTGGTTATAAATTACCCTCTAGTGCAAAATTTAAGAGTAAGGTTATAAAAGAGATACAGGAGCTAAAAAATGAAGGACACAAGTTTTGCTTATCTTTAGATGAGTGGACATCGTCAAGAAATAGGCGATATGTAAATGTAAACATTCACTGTGCATTTTTCCAATGTAAGGATACTGCAAGAAACCTTGGCTTATGTAGAACATATGGCTCTGTAAACGCTGATAAATGTGAAGAATACCTTCGAAAGAGGCTAAATGAATTTGGTATAAACTTTGACACTGATATAATTTGTATAACATCCGATGGAGCTTCAGTCATGACAAAACTTGGCCGAAATCTAAACTGCATTCATCAACTTTGCTTAGCTAACGGCTTGCAACTGGCCATAGTAGATACATTTTATGCCAAATCTCTAGAAGTAACTCATTATAACGAAGCTCAAGATGAGGAGGAAAATGATAATGATGACGCACTTGTTATTAAATGATGCTGGTGGATTAGAAATAGAGGAAGCGTTTTCATATGTTGAAACAAATATTCAATTCAAACCCATTATAGAGGTTAGAGCAGTCGTACGAATGTTTCGAAAGTCACCTACAAAATCAGATGTTCTTCAGAAATATATAAAAATGGAACTTGGCAAGGAAAACGCATTGTTGTTAGACTGCGAGACACGATGGAGCACACTATGTGATATGATAGGTAGATTCATTAAAGTAAAAGCTGCAATCTTAAAAGCTGTCATTGATGTCCAATGCGCAATTCAAATTTCGGAACAGGAGTGGTCAGTTCTTCGAGACATATATGAGAATCTTGAAATTATTAAGGTCACAGTTGAGGCCCTCTGTCGAGAAGATGCCACTCTAGTTAGTGCGGATGTTGCTACGAATTTTGCTTTAAAGAAACTTGAAGTTCGCAATACGCAACTTAGTCGGGACCTTCATACAAATCTCACAAATAGATTAAAACAAAGACGGCTTCCAATTGCTAGTCTTATGCAGTACCTGCATGATCCAAACCGTTACCTATTTTAATGACGACGAATATAATACAGATGTATACCCTCGCCTAACCAATGATCGTTTACAGGATATGATACTAAACCTTTTATCAAAGTATGGTTCTGCTGCAGTGACTGCTTTGGATGTGATTGAAGATGACCACAGTCAAGCTCATTCAAGTGACCAAGTCACTGAAGTCACTGACAGCAATGCCCAAGTGACCAATAAAGACTTGCTTGATCAATATATAAATAAAATTAATTATGACTCGAGAGGCCCAGGCATTTCAGCTTCAACGGAGGACACTGACACTTCTTAAAGTTGAAATGCTACTATTTGAAAACGGTGGTGATCATGGTCAACTGCTAACAAAACTATACCGATGGCTTCACTCAATTAAGCCAACTAGTGTAGAAAGCGAACGTGTCTTTTCCGCAGCTGGAGTACTATGTAATAAGCTGCGTACTAGCCTAAATGACAAAACAATTGATTGTTTGTCATTTCTGCGGACATATTTTCAGCAGCAAAAAAAAACAAAAATCTCTTTAAAATGTGATTATTTCAAATGTGATCTCTTTTAATTATAATACAAAATTACTATTTTAAATGTGATTTCTTTTAATTATAATACGGAATTGTTATATGTTAATTTACCTATTGTCGTTAATTAATCGTTTAGAAATCTTGTTAGGATGTGTAATACACATCCTAACAAGATTAACATCTGAGTCAACATACACATTGTGTATGTTGAATTGTTGACTCAGATGTCCATACTGTACTACGAAATTATTTAAAGTTAATTTAATTATACTAAACGTCCAAAAGTTGCAATATTTAACTCATAATTATTATAATTATTTTAAAGAGTAACTTTTTTTTTAATTTAACTAGAGGTTTTTAAGATTTTATTTAAAAGATCTCTTAAGAAAGAAGAGTTTAGTGAGACAATCCAAAACGTTATGTTATATAATTTAAATATTATAAAGAAATACAAACGTTGATTTAAAAAAAAACGCCTTGTTTTATTTATTTTTCAGTATATTATATTGTCCTTTATTTTAGGTAAGTAATTGCATCACTTTATCCCTTTATTTACAAGTAAAAAACAAGTTTAGGTATTTTTTTATAAAAAACGATAATTATCGGTAATTACCGGTTTTTTATCGAAAAAAAATCGATATTTTTCATTTTATCGATTATCGGAATATTTCGATAATTGCATGCCCTAGTAGCTACTGAGGTAGAATTGGATTCACTAATCTGTGAATTAGTCATCCATCATAGTCTAAATAAAGAGATTTTATTACTTTCATTTACAAAGGCTAAGAGAGTTTTGAATAACCGATATGGAGAAGACTACCACTTTCTCGGATGCCATCAATAACTTAGGCCTCAGTGCTGAAACTTCTGGTGAAACAATTAAAAATGCTGGAATAACTCCTAGCAGTATAATTTCAAGCACTCAGTTTAAGGCAAATGTTGTCTTAGGCATCACTCCAGGAATTCTCTGCTGGCTATGCTGCAGTCGAATTCAATTATGAAGAACTCCGGACTAGCTTTTCTGAATATTGTAAAGATTTTAATGATAATATTGAAGATGGTAAGAAATCTAAAGCCTTAGAATTCTGTTCTAAGATAATATTTGAAGTTGGACCAAACCTAAGAAATGAAAAAAAGCAAAGGGGGATAAAATGGTCACATTTAATTTTTGCTATGAAAAAAAATATCTCAGGTATAGGAAAACCAACTGCAGGAAGAAGATTCATTAAGACCTTCGACTTCAGTTTCTAAATGAAACAGCTACTGCCATACCGTCTACCTCAAACGAAGCAATTCATAGACCTATAATAATACAAAAGTCTTTACACGACGATAGGACTGTAACGGTTTCAGTCCATATTTTATCGCCAGTGCCGAAGGGGTCTATGTGGCTGGCCAAGGTAACAGAAAACCTCGCAAGAAACCAACAGTCCTGTTACTAACTTCAACTCCAAATATGGAAGAAATCAAAGCAAAATCTGCTCCTGCCCCGGTTCCAAAGAAAAAAACGAGGAAGGTAACCAAAACTTTGAATTTTAGTTCCAGCAGTGAAGATTTCTTGTCCCTACAAATCTTAAGTGCGAACGACGACGATGAAGATTGCCCTTGCATCTATTGCAACGATCTATACTCCAGATCCAAGCCAAAAGAGGTTTGGCTTAAGTGCACGAGTTGTTAGAGATGGGCTCATGCATCATGCGCAGATGTTCCCAAAAAGACAAAGTCTTTTATATGCGAACTATGCACTTAATAAATTATTCTTTTTATTGTAAATTTTACTACATCATTTTATACACACAAGGTGTGTCATCTTACCCGCATAGGACGGACAAAACGGATTTTGCTCACTTTTTTAAGATTTCTTATAATTTGTTAGAATGTTAAGTGTTTGATTAATAAAGATTTATGACTGATTTAGCAGAGGGTATGTCATTTTGTGCGCCTTTTCCCTTTTCCCCTAGCTTTATTCAACTTAACAATGATGCCATTCCATTGAAGGCAGCGAAGCAATTGATGTTTGAAGTTTAAAAGGAGCCAGTGGAAGTGAAGGCAGTGTCGGAATTCATCCGTTGGCTAATGAGCTTGACATGTTGTCACCATTACCCAAAACACCGACAGTATCCGACGTACAAGACAGTCCACCAGTAAACAAACGACCAAAATGGAAATTGCATAAATTGAAAACGCCGCCAGGACCAATACGTCCACGAGAACTTGCTGATAACCAATCTTATGTAGATCCACGTATTGTTTATTTACCAATAAATCCTAGTTCTTTATATTCTGTGCATCTTTATTTAAATCCCGATGAAGGCCCCTAACACACAATGAGCAAAAAATATTCAACGAATTGTTAACTGAACACTGCGACATCTTTGAGAAAATCACGGAACCAACTCCATTTACACTACATAGAATCGACACAGGCAATCATCTTCCTATTATTGTTAAACCCTACAGATTGACATATTCAAGGCAAAAACAACTAAGAGAAAAGCTGGATGATTTGAAAAGAATTAATGAAAATATATTAATGACCACAACTAGGGTCTCCGTATTGCCAATTCCAGGCGAGGCAGCTCGAGAGATTCGTCTCGCCGCCTGGATCTAGAGGCGCCTCTGGAGCCTGGACGCGAGACCCGTTCCTCGAGTCCTCTCAAAGCCTCCTGTGGAGACGACTGTGCGGTTGGAGTGTCCGCCTAGCGTTCTAGCTTCTCTCTATTCCAGCAGCAGCAGCACGCAGGGAACAATTCAATGTATACAAGGTATCATTTGAATATTTATAAATTAGAAAACAGTTATAATTATAAAACAGAAGGGTCAGAGAAAATTTAATACCAATCCAGAATAGAGCTCTGTTCTTGTGGTGTTCTATACACTCAACCTATAGTAAATAAGAACGGTGCTGTAGAAGTACAGATATTTGTAGGTGGTCTAATAAGGGCAAATAAATTCAATATAGCAGGTGTAGCTACTGAGGTAGAATTGGATTCACTAATCTGTGAATTAGTCATCCATCATAGTATAAATAAAGAGATTTTATTACTTTCATTTACAAAGGCTAAGAGAGTTTTGAATAACCGATATGGAGAAGACTACCACTTTCTCGGATGCCATCAATAACTTAGGCCTCAGTGCTGAAACTTCTGGTGAAACAATTAAAAATGCTGGAATAACTCCTAGCAGTATAATTTCAAGCACTCAGTTTAAGGCATATGTTGTCTTAGGCATCACTCCAGGAATTCTCTGCTGGCTATGCTGCAGTCGAATTCAATTATGAAGAACTCCGGACTAGCTTTTCTGAATATTGTAAAGATTTTAATGATAATATTGAAGATGGTAAGAAATCTAAAGCCTTAGAATTCTGTTCTAAGATAATATTTGAAGTTGGACCAAACCTAAGAAATGAAAAAAAGCAAAGGGGGATAAAATGGTCACATTTAATTTTTGCTATGAAAAAAAATATCTCAGGTAGAGGAAAACCAACTGCAGGAAGAAGATTCATTAAGACCTTCGACTTCAGTTTCTAAATGAAACAGCTACTGCCATACCGTCTTCCTCAAACGAAGCAATTCATAGACCTATAATAATACAAAGGTCTTTACACGACGATAGGACTGTAACGGTTTCAGTCCATATTTTATCGCCAGTGCCGAAGGGGTCTATGTGGCTGGCCAAGGTAACAGAAAACCTCGCAAGAAACCAACAGCCCTGTTACTAACTTCAACTCCAAATATGGAAGAAATCAAAGCAAAATCTGCTCCTGCCCCGGTTCCAAAGAAAAAACGAGGAAGGTAACCAAAACATTGAACTTTAGTTCCAGCAGTGAAGATTTCTTGTCCCTACAAACCTTAAGAGCGAACGACGACGATGAAGATTGCCCTTGCATCTATTGCAACGATCTATACTCCAGATCCAAGCCAAAAGAGGTTTGGCTTAAGTGCACGAGTTGTTAGAGATGGGCTCATGCATCATGCGCAGATGTTCCCAAAAAGACAAAGTCTTTTATATGCGAACTATGCACTTAATAAATTATTCTTTTTATTGTAAATTTTCCTACATCATTTTATACACACAAGGTGTGTCATCTTACCCGCATAGGACGGACAAAACGGATTTTGCTCACTTTTTTAAGATTTCTTATAATTTGTTAGAATGTTAAGTGTTTGATTAATAAAGATTTATGACTGATTTAGCAGAGGGTATGTCATTTTGTGCGCCTTTCCCCTTTTCCCCTAGCTTTATTCAACTTAACAATGATGCCATTCCATTGAAGGCAGCGAAGCAATTGATGTTTGAAGTTTAAAAGGAGCCAGTGGAAGTGAAGGCAGTGTCGGAATTCATCCGTTGGCTAATGAGCTTGACATGTTGTCACCATTACCCAAAAACACCGACAGTATCCGACGTACAAGACAGTCCACCAGTAAACAAACGACCAAAATGGAAATTGCATAAATTGAAAACGCCGCCAGGACCAATACGTCCACGAGAACTTGCTGATAACCAATCTTATGTAGATCCACGTATTGTTTATTTACCAATAAATCCTAGTTCTTTATATTCTGTGCATCTTTATTTAAATCCCGATGAAGGAACCTTACACACAATGAGCAAAAAAATATTCAACGAATTGTTAACTGAACACTGCGACATCTTTGAGAAAATCACGGAACCAACTCCATTTACACTACATAGAATCGACACAGGCAATCATCTTCCTATTATTGTTAAACCCTACAGATTGACATATACAAGGCAAAAACAACTAAGAGAAAAGCTGGATGATTTGAAAAGAATTAATGAAAATATATTAATGACCACAACTAGGGTCTCCGTATTGCCAATTCCAGGTGAGGCAGCTCGAGAGATTCGTCTCGCCGCCTGGATCTAGAGGCGCCTCTGGAGCCTGGACGCGAGACCCGTTCCTCGAGTCCTCTCAAAGCCTCCTGTGGAGACGACTGTGCGGTTGGAGTGTCCGCCTAGCGTTCTAGCTTCTCTCTATTCCAGCAGCAGCAGCACGCAGGGAACAATTCAATGTATACAAGGTATCATTTGAATATTTATAAATTAGAATACAGTTATAAAAACAGAAGGGTCAGAGAAAATTGAATACCAATCCAGAATAGAGCTCTATTCTCGTGGTGTTCTATACACTCAACCTATAGTAAATAAGAACGGTGCTGTAGAAGTACAGATATTTGTAGGTGGTCTAATAAGGGCAAATTATAAATTCAATAAAGCAGGTGTAGCTACTGAAGTAGAATTGGATTCACTAATCTGTGAATTAGTCATCCATCATAGTCTAAATAAAGAGATTTTATTACTTTCATTTACAAAGGCTAAGAGAGTTTTGAATAACCGATATGGAGAAGACTACCACTTTCTCGGATGCTATCAATAACTTAAGCCTCAGTGCTGAAACTTCTGGTGAAACAATTAAAAATGCTGGAATAACTCCTAGCAGTATAATTTCAAGCACTCAGTTTAAGGCATATGTTGTCTTAGGCATCACTCCAGGAATTCTCTGCTGGCTATGCTGCAGTCGAATTCAATTATGAAGAACTCCGGACTAGCTTTTCTGAATATTGTAAAGATTTTGATGATAATATTGAAGATGGTAAGAAATCTAAAGCCTTAGAATTCTGTTCGAAGATAAAATTTGAAGTTGGACCAAACCTAAGAAATGAAAAAAAAGCAAAGGGGGATAAAATGGTCAAATTTAATTTTTGCTATGAAAAAAAAAATATCTCAGGTAGAGGAAAACCAACTGCAGGAAGAAGATTCATTAAGACCTTCGACTTCAGTTTCTAAATGAAACAGCTACTGCCATACCGTCTACCTCAAACGAAGCAATTCATAGACCTATAATAATACAAAGGTCTTTACACGACGATAGGACTGTAACGGTTTCAGTCCATATTTTATCGCCAGTGCCGAAGGGGTCTATGTGGCTGGCCAAGGTAAAAGAAAACCTCGCAAGAAACCAACAGTCCTGTTACTAACTTCAACTCCAAATATGGAAAAAATCAAAGCAAAATCTGCTCCTGCCCCAATTCCAAAGAAAAAAACGAGGAAGGTAACCAAAACTTTGAACTTTAGTTCCAGCAGTGAAGATTTCTTGTCCCTACAAACCTTAAGTGCGAACGACGACGATGAAGATTGCCCTTGCATCTATTGCAACGATCTATACTCCAGATCCAAGCCAAAAGAGGTTTGGCTTAAGTGCACGAGTTGTTAGAGATGGGCTCATGCATCATGCGCAGATGTTCCCAAAAAGACAAAGTCTTTTTTATGCGAACTATGCACTTAATAAATTATTCTTTTTATTGTAAATTTTCCTACATCATTTTATACACACAAGGTGTGTCATCTTATCTGCATAGGACGGACAAAACGGAATTTGCTCACTTTTTTAAGATTTCTTATAATTTGTTAGAATGTTAAGTGTTTGATTAATAAAGATTTATGACTGATTTAGCAGAGGGTATGTCATTTTGTGCGCCTTTCCCCTTTTCCCCTAGCTTTATTCAACTTAACAATGATGCCATTCCATTGAAGGCAGCGAAGCAATTGATGTTTGAAGTTTAAAAGGAGCCAGTGGAAGTGAAGGCAGTGTCGGAATTCATCCGTTGGCTAATGAGCTTGACATGTTGTCACCATTACCCAAAACACCGACAGTATCCGACGTACAAGACAGTCCACCAGTAAACAAACGACCAAAATGGAAATTGCATAAATTGAAAACGCCGCCAGGACCAATACGTCCACGAGAACTTGCTGATAACCAATCTTATGTAGATCCACGTATTGTTTATTTACCAATAAATCCTAGTTCTTTATATTCTGTGCATCTTTATTTAAATCCCGATGAAGGCCCCTAACACACAATGAGCAAAAAATATTCAACGAATTGTTAACTGAACACTGCGACATCTTTGAGAAAATCACGGAACCAACTCCATTTACACTACATAGAATCGACACAGGCAATCATCTTCCTATTATTGTTAAACCCTGCAGATTGACATCTACAAGGCAAAAACAACTAAGAGAAAAGCTGGATGATTTGAAAAGAATTAATGAAAATATATTAATGACCACAACTAGGGTCTCCGTATTGCCAATTCCAGGTGAGGCAGCTCGAGAGATTCGTCTCGCCGCCTGGATCTAGAGGCGCCTCTGGAGCCTGGACGCGAGACCCGTTCCTCGAGTCCTCTCAAAGCCTCCTGTGGAGACGACTGTGCGGTTGGACTGTCCGCCTAGCGTTCTAGCTTCTCTCTATTCCAGCAGCAGCAGCACGCAGGGAACAATTCAATGTATACAAGGTATCATTTGAATATTTATAAATTAGAAAACAGTTATAATTATAAAACAGAAGGGTCAGAGAAAATTTAATACCAATCCAGAATAGAGCTCTGTTCTTGTGGTGTTCTATACACTCAACCTATAGTAAATAAGAACGGTGCTGTAGAAGTACAGATATTTGTAGGTGGTCTAATAAGGGCAAATAAATTCAATATAGCAGGTGTAGCTACTGAGGTAGAATTGGATTCACTAATCTGTGAATTAGTCATCCATCATAGTATAAATAAAGAGATTTTATTACTTTCATTTACAAAGGCTAAGAGAGTTTTGAATAACCGATATGGAGAAGACTACCACTTTCTCGGATGCCATCAATAACTTAGGCCTCAGTGCTGAAACTTCTGGTGAAACAATTAAAAATGCTGGAATAACTCCTAGCAGTATAATTTCAAGCACCCAGTTTAAGGCATATGTTGTCTTAGGCATCACTCCAGGAATTCTCTGCTGGCTATGCTGCAGTCGAATTCAATTATGAAGAACTCCGGACTAGCTTTTCTGAATATTGTAAAGATTTTAATGATAATATTGAAGATGGTAAGAAATCTAAAGCCTTAGAATTCTGTTCTAAGATAGTATTTGAAGTTGGACCAAACCTAAGAAATGAAAAAAAAGCAAAGGGGGATAAAATGGTCACATTTAATTTTTGCTATGAAAAAAAAATATCTCAGGTAGAGGAAAACCAACTGCAGGAAGAAGATTCATTAAGACCTTCGACTTCAGTTTCTAAATGAAACAGCTACTGCCATACCGTCTACCTCAAACGAAGCAATTCATAGACCTATAATAATACAAAGGTCTTTACACGACGATAGGACTGTAACGGTTTCAGTCCATATTTTATCGCCAGTGCCGAAGGGGTCTATGTGGCTGGCCAAGGTAACAGAAAACCTCGCAAGAAACCAACAGTCCTGTTACTAACTTCAACTCCAAATATGGAAGAAATCAAAGCAAAATCTGCTCCTGCACCGGTTCCAAAGAAAAAACGAGGAAGGTAACCAAAACTTTGAACTTTAGTTCCAGCAGTGAAGATTTCTTGTCCCTACAAACCTTAAGTGCGAACGACGACGATGAAGATTGCCCTTGCATCTATTGCAACGATCTATACTCCAGATCCAAGCCAAAAGAGGTTTGGCTTAAGTGCACGAGTTGTTAGAGATGGGCTCATGCATCATGCGCAGATGTTCCCAAAAAGACAAAGTCTTTTATATGCGAACTATGCACTTAATAAATTATTCTTTTTAATGTAAATTTTCCTACATCATTTTATACACACAAGGTGTGTCATCTTACCCGCATAGGACGGACAAAACGGATTTTGCTCACTTTTTTAAGATTTCTTATAATTTTTAGAATGTTAAGTGTTTGATTAATAAAGATTTACGACTGATTTAGCAGAGGGTATGTCATTTTGTGCGCCTTTCCCCTTTTCCCCTAGCTTTATTCAACTTAACAATGATGCCATTCCATTGAAGGCAGCGAAGCAATTGATGTTTGAAGTTTAAAAGGAGCCAGTGGAAGTGAAGGCAGTGTCGGAATTCATCCGTTGGCTAATGAGCTTGACATGTTGTCACCATTACCCAAAACACCGACAGTATCCGACGTACAAGACAGTCCACCAGTAAACAAACGACCAAAATGGAAATTGCATAAATTGAAAACGCCGCCAGGACCAATACGTCCACGAGAACTTGCTGATAACCAATCTTATGTAGATCCACGTATTGTTTATTTACCAATAAATCCTAGTTCTTTATATTCTGTGCATCTTTATTTAAATCCCGATGAAGGCCCCTAACACACAATGAGCAAAAAATATTCAACGAATTGTTAACTGAACACTGCGACATCTTTGAGAAAATCACGGAACCAACTCCATTTACACTACATAGAATCGACACAGGCAATCATCTTCCTATTATTGTTAAACCCTGCAGATTGACATCTACAAGGCAAAAACAACTAAGAGAAAAGCTGGATGATTTGAAAAGAATTAATGAAAATATATTAATGACCACAACTAGGGTCTCCGTATTGCCAATTCCAGGTGAGGCAGCTCGAGAGATTCGTCTCGCCGCCTGGATCTAGAGGCGCCTCTGGAGCCTGGACGCGAGACCCGTTCCTCGAGTCCTCTCAAAGCCTCCTGTGGAGACGACTGTGCGGTTGGACTGTCCGCCTAGCGTTCTAGCTTCTCTCTATTCCAGCAGCAGCAGCACGCAGGGAACAATTCAATGTATACAAGGTATCATTTGAATATTTATAAATTAGAAAACAGTTATAATTATAAAACAGAAGGGTCAGAGAAAATTGAATACCAATCCAGAATAGAGCTCTGTTCTTGTGGTGTTCTATACACTCAACCTATAGTAAATAAGAACGGTGCTGTAGAAGTACAGATATTTGTAGGTGGTCTAATAAGGGCAAATAATAAATTCAATAAAGCAGGTGTAGCTACTGAGGTAGAAATGGATTCACTAATCTGTGAATTAGTCATCCATCATAGTCTAAATAAAGAGATTTTATTACTTTCATTTACAAAGGCTAAGAGAGTTTTGAATAACCGATATGGAGAAGACTACCACTTTCTCGGATGCCATCAATAACTTAAGCCTCAGTGCTGAAACTTCTGGCGAAACAATTAAAAATGCTGGAATAACTCCTAGCAGTATAATTTCAAGCACTCAGTTTAAGGCATATGTTGTCTTAGGCATCACTCCAGGAATTCTCTGCTGGCTATGCTGCAGTCGAATTCAATTATGAAGAACTCCGGACTAGCTTTTCTGAATATTGTAAAGATTTTAATGATAATATTGAAGATGGTAAGAAATCTAAAGCCTTAGAATTCTGTTCTAAGATAATATTTGAAGTTGGACCAAACCTAAGAAATGAAAAAAAGCAAAGGGGGATAAAATGGTCACATTTAATTTTTGCTATGAAAAAAAATATCTCAGGTATAGGAAAACCAACTGCAGGAAGAAGATTCATTAAGACCTTCGACTTCAGTTTCTAAATGAAACAGCTACTGCCATACCGTCTACCTCAAACGAAGCAATTCATAGACCTATAATAATACAAAAGTCTTTACACGACGATAGGACTGTAACGGTTTCAGTCCATATTTTATCGCCAGTGCCGAAGGGGTCTATGTGGCTGGCCAAGGTAACAGAAAACCTCGCAAGAAACCAACAGTCCTGTTACTAACTTCAACTCCAAATATGGAAGAAATCAAAGCAAAATCTGCTCCTGCCCCGGTTCCAAAGAAAAAAACGAGGAAGGTAACCAAAACTTTGAATTTTAGTTCCAGCAGTGAAGATTTCTTGTCCCTACAAATCTTAAGTGCGAACGACGACGATGAAGATTGCCCTTGCATCTATTGCAACGATCTATACTCCAGATCCAAGCCAAAAGAGGTTTGGCTTAAGTGCACGAGTTGTTAGAGATGGGCTCATGCATCATGCGCAGATGTTCCCAAAAAGACAAAGTCTTTTATATGCGAACTATGCACTTAATAAATTATTCTTTTTATTGTAAATTTTACTACATCATTTTATACACACAAGGTGTGTCATCTTACCCGCATAGGACGGACAAAACGGATTTTGCTCACTTTTTTAAGATTTCTTATAATTTGTTAGAATGTTAAGTGTTTGATTAATAAAGATTTATGACTGATTTAGCAGAGGGTATGTCATTTTGTGCGCCTTTTCCCTTTTCCCCTAGCTTTATTCAACTTAACAATGATGCCATTCCATTGAAGGCAGCGAAGCAATTGATGTTTGAAGTTTAAAAGGAGCCAGTGGAAGTGAAGGCAGTGTCGGAATTCATCCGTTGGCTAATGAGCTTGACATGTTGTCACCATTACCCAAAACACCGACAGTATCCGACGTACAAGACAGTCCACCAGTAAACAAACGACCAAAATGGAAATTGCATAAATTGAAAACGCCGCCAGGACCAATACGTCCACGAGAACTTGCTGATAACCAATCTTATGTAGATCCACGTATTGTTTATTTACCAATAAATCCTAGTTCTTTATATTCTGTGCATCTTTATTTAAATCCCGATGAAGGCCCCTAACACACAATGAGCAAAAAATATTCAACGAATTGTTAACTGAACACTGCGACATCTTTGAGAAAATCACGGAACCAACTCCATTTACACTACATAGAATCGACACAGGCAATCATCTTCCTATTATTGTTAAACCCTACAGATTGAAATATTCAAGGCAAAAACAACTAAGAGAAAAGCTGGATGATTTGAAAAGAATTAATGAAAATATATTAATGACCACAACTAGGGTCTCCGTATTGCCAATTCCAGGCGAGGCAGCTCGAGAGATTCGTCTCGCCGCCTGGATCTAGAGGCGCCTCTGGAGCCTGGACGCGAGACCCGTTCCTCGAGTCCTCTCAAAGCCTCCTGTGGAGACGACTGTGCGGTTGGAGTGTCCGCCTAGCGTTCTAGCTTCTCTCTATTCCAGCAGCAGCAGCACGCAGGGAACAATTCAATGTATACAAGGTATCATTTGAATATTTATAAATTAGAAAACAGTTATAATTATAAAACAGAAGGGTCAGAGAAAATTTAATACCAATCCAGAATAGAGCTCTGTTCTTGTGGTGTTCTATACACTCAACCTATAGTAAATAAGAACGGTGCTGTAGAAGTACAGATATTTGTAGGTGGTCTAATAAGGGCAAATAAATTCAATATAGCAGGTGTAGCTACTGAGGTAGAATTGGATTCACTAATCTGTGAATTAGTCATCCATCATAGTATAAATAAAGAGATTTTATTACTTTCATTTACAAAGGCTAAGAGAGTTTTGAATAACCGATATGGAGAAGACTACCACTTTCTCGGATGCCATCAATAACTTAGGCCTCAGTGCTGAAACTTCTGGTGAAACAATTAAAAATGCTGGAATAACTCCTAGCAGTATAATTTCAAGCACTCAGTTTAAGGCATATGTTGTCTTAGGCATCACTCCAGGAATTCTCTGCTGGCTATGCTGCAGTCGAATTCAATTATGAAGAACTCCGGACTAGCTTTTCTGAATATTGTAAAGATTTTAATGATAATATTGAAGATGGTAAGAAATCTAAAGCCTTAGAATTCTGTTCTAAGATAGTATTTGAAGTTGGACCAAACCTAAGAAATGAAAAAAAAGCAAAGGGGGATAAAATGGTCACATTTAATTTTTGCTATGAAAAAAAAAATATCTCAGGTAGAGGAAAACCAACTGCAGGAAGAAGATTCATTAAGACCTTCGACTTCAGTTTCTAAATGAAACAGCTACTGCCATACCGTCTACCTCAAACGAAGCAATTCATAGACCTATAATAATACAAAGGTCTTTACACGACGATAGGACTGTAACGGTTTCAGTCCATATTTTATCGCCAGTGCCGAAGGGGTCTATGTGGCTGGCCAAGGTAACAGAAAACCTCGCAAGAAACCAACAGTCCTGTTACTAACTTCAACTCCAAATATGGAAGAAATCAAAGCAAAATCTGCTCCTGCACCGGTTCCAAAGAAAAAACGAGGAAGGTAACCAAAACTTTGAACTTTAGTTCCAGCAGTGAAGATTTCTTGTCCCTACAAACCTTAAGTGCGAACGACGACGATGAAGATTGCCCTTGCATCTATTGCAACGATCTATACTCCAGATCCAAGCCAAAAGAGGTTTGGCTTAAGTGCACGAGTTGTTAGAGATGGGCTCATGCATCATGCGCAGATGTTCCCAAAAAGACAAAGTCTTTTATATGCGAACTATGCACTTAATAAATTATTCTTTTTAATGTAAATTTTCCTACATCATTTTATACACACAAGGTGTGTCATCTTACCCGCATAGGACGGACAAAACGGATTTTGCTCACTTTTTTAAGATTTCTTATAATTTTTAGAATGTTAAGTGTTTGATTAATAAAGATTTACGACTGATTTAGCAGAGGGTATGTCATTTTGTGCGCCTTTCCCCTTTTCCCCTAGCTTTATTCAACTTAACAATGATGCCATTCCATTAAAGGCAGCGAAGCAATTGATGTTTGAAGTTTAAAAGGAGCCAGTGGAAGTGAAGGCAGTATCGGAATTCATCCGTTGGCTAATGAGCTTGACATGTTGTCACCATTACCCAAAATACCGACAGTATCCGACGTACAAGACAGTCCACCAGTAAACAAACGACCAAAATGGAAATTGCATTAATTGAAAACGCCGCCAGGACCAATACGTCCACGAGAACTTGCTGATAACCAATCTTATGTAGATCCACGTATTGTTTATTTACCAATAAATCATAGTTCTTTATATTCTGTGCATCTTTATTTAAATCCCGATGAAGGAACCTTACACACAATGAGCAAAAAATATTCAACGAATTGTTAACTGAACACTGCGACATCTTTGAGAAAATCACGGAACCAACTCCATTTACACTACATAGAATCGACACAGGCAATCATCTTCCTATTATTGTTAAACCCTACAGATTGACATATTCAAGGCAAAAACAACTAAGAGAAAAGCTGGATGATTTGAAAAGAATTAATGAAAATATATTAATGACCACAACTAGGGTCTCCGTATTGCCAATTCCAGGCGAGGCAGCTCGAGAGATTCGTCTCGCCGCCTGGATCTAGAGGCGCCTCTGGAGCCTGGACGCGAGACCCGTTCCTCGAGTCCTCTCAAAGCCTCCTGTGGAGACGACTGTGCGGTTGGAGTGTCCGCCTAGCGTTCTAGCTTCTCTCTATTCCAGCAGCAGCAGCACGCAGGGAACAATTCAATGTATACAAGGTATCATTTGAATATTTATAAATTAGAAAACAGTTATAATTATAAAACAGAAGGGTCAGAGAAAATTTAATACCAATCCAGAATAGAGCTCTGTTCTTGTGGTGTTCTATACACTCAACCTATAGTAAATAAGAACGGTGCTGTAGAAGTACAGATATTTGTAGGTGGTCTAATAAGGGCAAATAATAAATTCAATAAAGCAGGTGTAGCTACTGAGGTAGAATTGGATTCACTAATCTGTGAATTAGTCATCCATCATAGTCTAAATAAAGAGATTTTATTACTTTCATTTACAAAGGCTAAGAGAGTTTTGAATAACCGATATGGAGAAGACTACCACTTTCTCGGATGCCATCAATAACTTAGGCCTCAGTGCTGAAACTTCTGGTGAAACAATTAAAAATGCTGCAATAACTCCTAGCAGTATAATTTCAAGCACTCAGTTTAAGGCATATGTTGTCTTAGGCATCACTCCAGGAATTCTCTGCTGGCTATGCTGCAGTCGAATTCAATTATGAAGAACTCCGGACTAGCTTTTCTGAATATTGTAAAGATTTTAATGATAATATTGAAGATGGTAAGAAATCTAAAGCCTTAGAATTCTGTTCTAAGATAATATTTGAAGTTGGACCAAACCTAAGAAATGAAAAAAAGCAAAGGGGGATAAAATGGTCACATTTAATTTTTGCTATGAAAAAAAATATCTCAGGTAGAGGAAAACCAACTGCAGGAAGAAGATTCATTAAGACCTTCGACTTCAGTTTCTAAATGAAACAGCTACTGCCATACCGTCTACCTCAAACGAAGCAATTCATAGACCTATAATAATACAAAGGTCTTTACACGACGATAGGACTGTAACGGTTTCAGTCCATATTTTATCGCCAGTGCCGAAGGGGTCTATGTGGCTGGCCAAGGTAACAGAAAACCTCGCAAGAAACCAACAGCCCTGTTACTAACTTCAACTCCAAATATGGAAGAAATCAAAGCAAAATCTGCTCCTGCCCCGGTTCCAAAGAAAAAACGAGGAAGGTAACCAAAACATTGAACTTTAGTTCCAGCAGTGAAGATTTCTTGTCCCTACAAACCTTAAGTGCGAACGACGACGATGAAGATTGCCCTTGCATCTATTGCAACGATCTATACTCCAGATCCAAGCCAAAAGAGGTTTGGCTTAAGTGCACGAGTTGTTAGAGATGGGCTCATGCATCATGCGCAGATGTTCCCAAAAAGACAAAGTCTTTTATATGCGAACTATGCACTTAATAAATTATTCTTTTTATTGTAAATTTTCCTACATCATTTTATACACATAAGGTGTGTCATCTTACCCGCATAGGACGGACAAAACGGATTTTGCTCACTTTTTTAAGATTTCTTATAATTTGTTAGAATGTTAAGTGTTTGATTAATAAAGATTTATGACTGATTTAGCAGAGGGTATGTCATTTTGTGCGCCTTTCCCCTTTTCCCCTAGCTTTATTCAACTTAACAATGATGCCATTCCATTGAAGGCAGCGAAGCAATTGATGTTTGAAGTTTAAAAGGAGCCAGTGGAAGTGAAGGCAGTGTCGGAATTCATCCGTTGGCTAATGAGCTTGACATGTTGTCACCATTACCCAAAACACCGACAGTATCCGACGTACAAGACAGTCCACCAGTAAACAAACGACCAAAATGGAAATTGCATAAATTGAAAACGCCGCCAGGACCAATACGTCCACGAGAACTTGCTGATAACCAATCTTATGTAGATCCACGTATTGTTTATTTACCAATAAATCCTAGTTCTTTATATTCTGTGCATCTTTATTTAAATCCCGATGAAGGAACCTTACACACAATGAGCAAAAAAATATTCAACGAATTGTTAACTGAACACTGCGACATCTTTGAGAAAATCACGGAACCAACTCCATTTACACTACATAGAATCGACACAGGCAATCATCTTCCTATTATTGTTAAACCCTACAGATTGACATATACAAGGCAAAAACAACTAAGAGAAAAGCTGGATGATTTGAAAAGAATTAATGAAAATATATTAATGACCACAACTAGGGTCTCCGTATTGCCAATTCCAGGTGAGGCAGCTCGAGAGATTCGTCTCGCCGCCTGGATCTAGAGGCGCCTCTGGAGCCTGGACGCGAGACCCGTTCCTCGAGTCCTCTCAAAGCCTCCTGTGGAGACGACTGTGCGGTTGGAGTGTCCGCCTAGCGTTCTAGCTTCTCTCTATTCCAGCAGCAGCAGCACGCAGGGAACAATTCAATGTATACAAGGTATCATTTGAATATTTATAAATTAGAAAACAGTTATAAAAACAGAAGGGTCAGAGAAAATTGAATACCAATCCAGAATAGAGCTCTATTCTCGTGGTGTTCTATACACTCAACCTATAGTAAATAAGAACGGTGCTGTAGAAGTACAGATATTTGTAGGTGGTCTAATAAGGGCAAATTATAAATTCAATAAAGCAGGTGTAGCTACTGAAGTAGAATTGGATTCACTAATCTGTGAATTAGTCATCCATCATAGTCTAAATAAAGAGATTTTATTACTTTCATTTACAAAGGCTAAGAGAGTTTTGAATAACCGATATGGAGAAGACTACCACTTTCTCGGATGCTATCAATAACTTAAGCCTCAGTGCTGAAACTTCTGGTGAAACAATTAAAAATGCTGGAATAACTCCTAGCAGTATAATTTCAAGCACTCAGTTTAAGGCATATGTTGTCTTAGGCATCACTCCAGGAATTCTCTGCTGGCTATGCTGCAGTCGAATTCAATTATGAAGAACTCCGGACTAGCTTTTCTGAATATTGTAAAGATTTTGATGATAATATTGAAGATGGTAAGAAATCTAAAGCCTTAGAATTCTGTTCGAAGATAAAATTTGAAGTTGGACCAAACCTAAGAAATGAAAAAAAAGCAAAGGGGGATAAAATGGTCAAATTTAATTTTTGCTATGAAAAAAAAAAATATCTCAGGTAGAGGAAAACCAACTGCAGGAAGAAGATTCATTAAGACCTTCGACTTCAGTTTCTAAATGAAACAGCTACTGCCATACCGTCTACCTCAAACGAAGCAATTCATAGACCTATAATAATACAAAGGTCTTTACACGACGATAGGACTGTAACGGTTTCAGTCCATATTTTATCGCCAGTGCCGAAGGGGTCTATGTGGCTGGCCAAGGTAAAAGAAAACCTCGCAAGAAACCAACAGTCCTGTTACTAACTTCAACTCCAAATATGGAAAAAATCAAAGCAAAATCTGCTCCTGCCCCAATTCCAAAGAAAAAAACGAGGAAGGTAACCAAAACTTTGAACTTTAGTTCCAGCAGTGAAGATTTCTTGTCCCTACAAACCTTAAGTGCGAACGACGACGATGAAGATTGCCCTTGCATCTATTGCAACGATCTATACTCCAGATCCAAGCCAAAAGAGGTTTGGCTTAAGTGCACGAGTTGTTAGAGATGGGCTCATGCATCATGCGCAGATGTTCCCAAAAAGACAAAGTCTTTTTTATGCGAACTATGCACTTAATAAATTATTCTTTTTATTGTAAATTTTCCTACATCATTTTATACACACAAGGTGTGTCATCTTATCTGCATAGGACGGACAAAACGGAATTTGCTCACTTTTTTAAGATTTCTTATAATTTGTTAGAATGTTAAGTGTTTGATTAATAAAGATTTACGACTGATTTAGCAGAGGGTATGTCATTTTGTGCGCCTTTTCCCTTTTCCCCTAGCTTTATTCAACTTAACAATGATGCCATTCCATTGAAGGCAGCGAAGCAATTGATGTTTGAAGTTTAAAAGGAGCCAGTGGAAGTGAAGGCAGTGTCGGAATTCATCCGTTGGCTAATGAGCTTGACATGTTGTCACCATTACCCAAAACACCGACAGTATCCGACGTACAAGACAGTCCACCAGTAAACAAACGACCAAAATGGAAATTGCATAAATTGAAAACGCCGCCAGGACCAATACGTCCACGAGAACTTGCTGATAACCAATCTTATGTAGATCCACGTATTGTTTATTTACCAATAAATCCTAGTTCTTTATATTCTGTGCATCTTTATTTAAATCCCGATGAAGGCCCCTAACACACAATGAGCAAAAAATATTCAACGAATTGTTAACTGAACACTGCGACATCTTTGAGAAAATCACGGAACCAACTCCATTTACACTACATAGAATCGACACAGGCAATCATCTTCCTATTATTGTTAAACCCTGCAGATTGACATCTACAAGGCAAAAACAACTAAGAGAAAAGCTGGATGATTTGAAAAGAATTAATGAAAATATATTAATGACCACAACTAGGGTCTCCGTATTGCCAATTCCAGGTGAGGCAGCTCGAGAGATTCGTCTCGCCGCCTGGATCTAGAGGCGCCTCTGGAGCCTGGACGCGAGACCCGTTCCTCGAGTCCTCTCAAAGCCTCCTGTGGAGACGACTGTGCGGTTGGACTGTCCGCCTAGCGTTCTAGCTTCTCTCTATTCCAGCAGCAGCAGCACGCAGGGAACAATTCAATGTATACAAGGTATCATTTGAATATTTATAAATTAGAAAACAGTTATAATTATAAAACAGAAGGGTCAGAGAAAATTGAATACCAATCCAGAATAGAGCTCTGTTCTTGTGGTGTTCTATACACTCAACCTATAGTAAATAAGAACGGTGCTGTAGAAGTACAGATATTTGTAGGTGGTCTAATAAGGGCAAATAATAAATTCAATAAAGCAGGTGTAGCTACTGAGGTAGAAATGGATTCACTAATCTGTGAATTAGTCATCCATCATAGTCTAAATAAAGAGATTTTATTACTTTCATTTACAAAGGCTAAGAGAGTTTTGAATAACCGATATGGAGAAGACTACCACTTTCTCGGATGCCATCAATAACTTAAGCCTCAGTGCTGAAACTTCTGGCGAAACAATTAAAAATGCTGGAATAACTCCTAGCAGTATAATTTCAAGCACTCAGTTTAAGGCATATGTTGTCTTAGGCATCACTCCAGGAATTCTCTGCTGGCTATGCTGCAGTCGAATTCAATTATGAAGAACTCCGGACTAGCTTTTCTGAATATTGTAAAGATTTTAATGATAATATTGAAGATGGTAAGAAATCTAAAGCCTTAGAATTCTGTTCGAAGATAATATTTGAAGTTGGACCAAACCTAAGAAATGAAAAAAAAGCAAAGGGGGATAAAATGGTCAAATTTAATTTTTGCTATGAAAAAAAAAATATCTCAGGTAGAGGAAAACCAACTGCAGGAAGAAGATTCATTAAGACCTTCGACTTCAGTTTCTAAATGAAACAGCTACTGCCATACCGTCTACCTCAAACGAAGCAATTCATAGACCTATAATAATACAAAGGTCTTTACACGACGATAGGACTGTAACGGTTTCAGTCCATATTTTATCGCCAGTGCCGAAGGGGTCTATGTGGCTGGCCAAGGTAACAGAAAACCTCGCAAGAAACCAACAGTCCTGTTACTAACTTCAACTCCAAATATGGAAGAAATCAAAGCAAAATCTGCTCCTGCCCCGGTTCCAAAGAAAAAAACGAGGAAGGTAACCAAAACTTTGAATTTTAGTTCCAGCAGTGAAGATTTCTTGTCCCTACAAACCTTAAGTGCGAACGACGACGATGAAGATTGCCCTTGCATCTATTGCAACGATCTATACTCCAGATCCAAGCCAAAAGAGGTTTGGCTTAAGTGCACGAGTTGTAAGAGATGGGCTCATGCATCATGCGCAGATGTTCCCAAAAAGACAAAGTCTTTTATGCGAACTATGCACTTAATAATTATTTTTAATGTAAATTTTCCTACATCATTTTATACACACAAGGCGTGTCATCTTACCCGCATAGGACGGACAAAACGGATTTAGCTCACTTTTTTAAGATTTCTTATAATTTGTTAGAATGTTAAAAGTGTTGATTAATAAAGATTTATGACTGATTTAGCAGAGGGTATGTCATTTTATGCGCCTTTCCCCTTTTCCCCTAGCTTTATTCAACTTAACAGTGTTGCCATTCCATTGAAGGCAGCGAAGCAATTGATGTTTGAAGTTTAAAAGGAGCCAGTGTAAGTGAAGGCAGTGTCGGAATTCATCCGTTGGCTAATGAGCTTGACATGTTGTCACCATTACCCAAAACACCGACAGTATCCGACGTACAAGACAGTCCACCAGTAAATAAACGACCAAAATGGAAATTGCATAAATTGAAAACGCCGCCAGGACCAATACGTCCACGAGAATTTGCTGATAACCAATCTTATGTAGATCCACGTATTGTTTATTTACCAATAAATCCTAGTTCCTTGTATTCTGTGCATCTTTATTTAAATCCCGATGAAGGAACCTTACTTACACACAATGAGCAAAAAAAATCGGTTGTCTGTAAAGTCGGTTTACTGAAGATAGTTGAACGTGACAACGTCATAAGAAAATACTGATGGAATGGTTGCATTTTTCAAAAGAAAATTTTAATTATATTTGTTTGATAGATAATTTGTTGTAACATTGTTCGAGTCTTCCCCTGATCGAGATGAAGATGTAGTTGTCGCTTCAAGAGAACCACTGGCAATAGCCAAGTTAGCAGCTTGGCGTAATCTGTTGTTGCGTTGTCTTTCGATTTTTGATTTTCTCGCAGCAGCCGCCTGAGCAGGAGTTCTAGATGCTGCGATACGCTGTCTGTACTCACGTTGTTTTTGTGCTTTCGATTTTGAAGCAGCGATTATTGGCTGCGCGAATGGCGTTGCTAAAGTAGTTTTCACTGCACTTCATACTTGACGAAAACATGTAAATGTATTATTGTATAGCAGCTGTCCACGCGGACGCATCGCTCACTCAAGTAGGAGAGAGACAGATGTCGAACGGTGCCGAACGCGGAGGCCGATTGTGCCTCTTTGTCGCTCGTACCGCGCTCTCGCTTGCACTTCAAGCCTTAAATGGAACGCCTCAGAGCGAGGTAACGCCGCATGAGTCATGTATTTTCGTGCGTGCAGCCAGCTTCATCGAATTATAAGACGTTGTCACGTCAAAATATTCAACGAATTGTTAATTGAACACTGTGACATCTTTGAGAAAATCACGGAACCAACTCCATGTACACTACATAGAATCGACACAGGCAATCAACTTCCTATTAGTGTTAAACCCTACAGATTGTCATCTACAAGGCAAAAGCAACTAAGAAAAAAGCTGGGTGATTTGATAAATGATGACGTTATCGACGAATGCGATTCCCCATGGTCAACACCTGTAATTCTAGTTCCTTTTTTTTTTTAGCGTGGTAAAATTATCAAATAAGTCCTCCCACTCCGGGCAGGGTGGGAGGGACTGTCAGACTTTTACTGACTAAAATCCACGGTGTTCCTTCAATAACCCTTTAAGTACCGGGGTCACGGTAACGGGATGAGTCCCACGACCCCGGCAGGCTTCGGCCCTCTACGGGGGGGCCTCGTCATATTGCTGACGCTCTTTGAGGCGCGCGTGGAACACGACGCGCCGTCGACCCGGGCATGGTCCATGGTCGGACAGCGAGTTGCCCTTTACTCGCTGTCCGCATGCCCGCGCCTACGGTGGCCGGAGATCGTCGGCCGACGTCCGACGCCGTGGGCGTCTACCACTGCGGCTGGGCTGGAGGGAGGACGCCATCCTCTCCCTCACGCGGCCCGCCTCCTCCTTCGGAAGCATGACTGCTTCGCAGAAGGAGGCGACCGCTTCCCACTCCCTCTCGCCCCGCAGCATTGCCTCGACCAATGCCGGGCGCGAGAGGTCCGCCTATTGCCGCCGTGAGGACACGTCGGTGCTCTGCCCAAGCGGGGCAGTCCTGCACCGTGTGCTCGACTGTGTCCTCAGGGCGACCCTCGCAGTAGTGACACCCAGGCGTTTCCTCCTTTCCCATCAGACACAGGTACCTCCCGAAACTTCCGTGTCCGGTGAGGACCTGCGTCATGCGGTAGGTCAGGACGCCGTGACGCCGATCTAGCCACTCCTCAAAGAGGGGTCTTACCGCCGCAATTGCGGCGTGCCCGGCCTTCGGTTGCGACAGTCGTTCCCTCCATACTGCCCTGAGATCACGCCGGAGCTCTTCCCGCCGCGCCTCGACTTCTCGAGGCAGCGGGGATACGCCCCCGCGCTGCGCCTCCACGCGCCATTCATAGACGCGCTGAAGGGCAGTCGCCTCCAGATCCCAGGGCAGCAATCCGGCAAGGAGGTTGGCCGATTCGCCAGCGATCGTGCGGTATCCCCGGATCATTCGGATAGCCATGACCCTCTGGCATGCGACCAACTTTAGTGGTCGCGTCCGGATGCTCAGGGCCCACACTGGGGACCCGTAGAGGGCCATGGACCGCACGACGCCGGCGTACAGCCTTCGGCAGGAGGCGTTTAGCCCGCTGAGATTAGGCAGGAGTCGCCTGAAGGCGGCTGCTGCCCGGTTCAGCTTTGGGGCCAAACTCAGGAAATGCTCCCTGAAGTTCCACCGGCTGTCGAGGACGAGCCCCAGGTACTTCATCGTCCTCCCGACGCCGATGCGAACCCCCTCCACCGTTATGTGGGACTCGGACCGTGGCGCGTTCCGACCGCCATGGAAGCACATGGCCTCGGTCTTGTGCAGCGCCACGTCTAGTCCCAACTGCCGGATCCTAGAACGACTGTCGCAACCGCTTGCGTCGCCAGGTCGGCCGCCGCCTGGTGAATTCTAGTTCCTAAAGAAGAAACCGATGTTCGAGTTTGGGTAGATCACCGACGACTCAACGAGATAACTAAACCTGACAGATATCCGTTACATTGTATTGACGACTTATTACTTCAGGTAAAAGCGATGCCATTAATGTCAACTATTGATTTACAGTCTAGTTACTGGCAGATTATGGTACATTCAGATGATTGCGATAAAACAAGCGAGAATGCCTTTCGGTCTTCGAAATGCGCCTGCTACATTTCAAAGATTAATGGACAAATTCATACAAGGATTGCACGCGCAGTGTGTATTAAGTTATTTAGATGACCTAATTATAAGGTCAATGACCTTTTGTCAATTTATCAAAGACTTAAGAGAAGTATTTATAAAGCTGAGAGAATACAAGCTACGAGCTTACAGAAATGTAAATTCATGTGTACAGAAATTAAATATCTGGACCACCTTATAGTTTCTGACGGTATCAAAGCAGATCCAGAAAAAATCTCTGCTATTTCAAACAGTCAGGCGCCGAAAAACCTAAAAGAATCAATATCATTTTTACAAACCGCATCATGGTATCGGAGATTTATTGATAATTTTGCTGACATTGCTAGACCACTTACTTACCTTACGAAGAATAAAATTACCTGGAAGTGGGAACAAGAGCATCAAGAATTTATGAAATTAAAAAATACCTTGACTACGTCACCAGTTTTAAAATAGGCAAGTGACGACTTACCCTTTGCTATCAAGACTGATACCAGTCAGTATGCCATTGGCGCAGCTTTAGTGCAGGGGGAGGGAGACAATGAGCACCCTGTTGAATATGCAAGTAGACTCTTAACAGAAGCTGAGCGCAATTACAGTGTCACAGAAAAGGAAGCACTAGCCATAGGCTATTTCAAAATTTCGTGGGTATATAGAAGGAACAAATTTCAAAACTATTACAGATCACCATCCTTTGAAATGGTTAATGAATCTTAAAACACCTACTGGTCGCCTAGCACGATGGGCACTGCAGCTGCACTCCTGGACGAACTAACGTAGTAGCTGATACATTGTCTCGACCACCGTGTGAGCAGCATGATGTTAAATGCACCATATGTCGACCACCGTGTGAGCAGCATGATGTTAAATGCACCATATGCAGCACAGAGTTAGAACTACCTCGATACAATGAAAAACAGTTAAAAGAGGAACAAATGAAAGATAAATATCTTCAAACAATCATTCAAGTACTAAAAGAAGGCACAGAAACACCAAATTCTGTAGAATACATTAAGACAGGTAGTAAGTACCTAATCCATAAAGGTGTCCTGTATCTTTACATGCCAGGACAAGAAAACGATAATGCGAAGTTAGTAGTTCCACGTCACGAAATACAAAACGTACTGAAAGCTTACCATAACTCACCCACTGCTGATGACATGGGAGTAGAAAGAACAGTGCTACGTATAACAAATAATTCTATAATCTATTCGAAAAGGACGACTTGGTTCGCCTTTAAGTGCACCCAAAGGTGGTGTTTTCACTAAGAAACTTTTAGCGGGCAGTAATGAGTTTTTAATCCTCTTTATAAGTGCGCTGCAATTATCTTTATACTACACCTGCTTGGAAAGTACCTTGATACTTTATCAAATTTACGGTAAAGTACGTCATTGCATATCGAACAAATATGCGGGGAGAAAACGCATCTGAGCGGGAGAGAAAAGTGTATGAAAATCCATTTCTTACGTGGTCTTTCTTTTTTAATTTTGGGTAAGACTATGCGCCGGTAACCTAAATATCAAAAGCCAAAAAGTTTTTACAGTGAGTTTTTATCTCCAAGTTCGCAAAATGACACTGGCCACTAGCTGTGTGTTGGATGGTGTCGGGCTGGCAGTGCGACCCTGCGGCGGCAGGATAAACAATTTGAAATAAGAACATGTGAAAATTGCAGACGCCATTGCGCCATTTTCAATTTGTGTGTTGTTTGAGGATTCAGTTTTCGTAGAAAGTAAAATAAAACTATCAAAATGATAAGTGGTGATAGTGAGGATGAAGATTTTTTAACTCCGCCGCAGTTGAAGGAAACAGCAAAAATACTGATTGATAACCTTTTACCACAGAAATCAATTAAAAAATATAATAAAACTCATGACGATTTTTTGTAATGGAAAAGTGAAAAAAATGCGGCATCTTTTTCTGAAACTGTTTTGCTAGCTTATTTCAGTGAAAAAGCGCAAAAATACAAACCAAGTACGTTATGGTCTATGTACTCAATGTTGAAAAGTACTATATTGACAAGAAACGACATAAATATTCAAGAATACAAAAAACTTACAGCATTTCTGAAAAGAAAGTCGGAGGGATTCCGTAGTAAGAAATCAAAAGTGCTTACTACAAAGGATGTTTATTCCTTTTTGCAGAATGCTCCAGATGACAAATATTTGTTGATGAAGGTAAGTTTATGAACAAAATGCACTGGTTTATGATTTATTACGTACCTATTTATGAGCAGAAATCTACTAGGTTTTCATGTTTGATATTTTTGTTTACAGGTTATTTTGATTTTAGGAGTAAATGGGGCCTGTCGTTCGCAAGAACTTGTGGATATGACAACAGACGATATCGAAATCCTCGAAAATGGAATAATTGTCAATATTCCTAACACAAAAACCAAAATTCAGCGATCATTTGTTATATCGGGCTTATTTTATGAGATAATGAAGAAATATAACGAAATTCGCCCCAGTGACCCCAAAACCAATTGCTTTTACTACAATATAAAAACAAAAAATGTACGAAACAAGTAATTGGGAAAAACAAAACAAGTACTGTGCCAAGAGAAATAGCTTCCTACCTCAATTTACTCAATCCACTAGAATACACTGGCCACTGCTTTCGCAGAACTTCGGCGACTATTCTTGCCGATACTGGTGCTGATTTAACCACAATAAAACGCCACGGTGGTTGGAAATCGTCCGCTGTTGCAGAAGGTTACATAGAGAATTCCGTAGAAAACAAAACACGAATAAATAACCAAATATCGGGATCGATTAATGTGCATCAAGACTCATCTCCTCAACCATCAACGAGCGCGGCGATGCCAAATGCCCCTCAGCAGCTAGTTGCCCTTTTGGCACCACAGACTTCTACGAGCGCAGTGCCAATAGCACAGCCAGTTATTCCTCCTACATTGTCGCAAACATCTCAAACAAACATTAATGGAAAAAGTGTTACATTAAGCTTCACTAACTGCAACAATTTCAATATAAATTTCAATTAGTAAAGATTTAGTTTTTTATTTTCCTCGTAGGTGTAGTATAAAGCACTATGTATCACTCGAGAGAAAGTGCGATTCCCGATCTCGGGTGTTTTAAAGCCCTCGCCTACGGCTCGGGCTTCAAACGACACCCTCGGCGGTAATCGGTCACTTTCTCCTCTCGGTGAACAATGTACTATTGCCGCGCACTTTTTGAATTTGGAACATCTTAGTCGCAGGCCACGCTGGCGCGACGCGTCTTGCGTCTGCGATGAGCGGGAAAAACAATAATACGTGTCGAACGGGGGGCGCCATGTTGGCGCGACTTGCGTGCGCGTCAGGCGACCGCGAGCAGCGGAGGGATAGTACGAGTTCGCGCGTCCTGCGTATTTATCAATTTTGTTGAATTATCCGCGATGCAAAACATAAATACGGAGGAGTTTATTAGCGAAATAATGTCTCGGCCATCAATCTGGTGCAGTAAGGATGATCAATATAAAAATAAATATTTAATAAAAAAAAGTGGGATGAAATAAGTAAATTATCATGAACCCCCATTTTTATCTGTAATATATCCTGTGCAAAAAACTACTTCCTTCTAAACATGAAAGTTCCAATTTAGACAAACTCATTTTAAACCCCGCGCAATAATAGCAGTTAATCACGCGGCCGGCCGCTTCAACGTGGCACACTACAGCGGCAAGACGCAGCGTCCTTACGCCTCCCGCTCCCGCAGGTCGCCCCCGCTCACCGCAGTAGCTCTAGCGTGGCCTGCCGCTTAGTGTTCAGCACCAAAGAAATAAGTGCGCCGCAATTATCTTTGCCGCGCACTTTTTGAATTTGGAACTTCTTAGTGTTCAGCGCGAAAGAAATCGAACGCAAATATGGTTTGAATAAAGACTGGCATAGTTGCGCCACTGCACCGGCTGAATAAAAAAAAAAGAGAAATTAATTTTGATTGTTAGAAATTCATGGTTTTGATTTGAAAAATGAGTATGAAAAATAGTAGGCCCGCGTTTGACCACCATCTCACCTGATGGTAAGTGATGATGTGGTAAATGTAAATATACGTTTTTAGTTGTTTTATTATTAGATACTATTTAATTTCATTAATTTATTTAATTTAATTGTTACTCTATGTTTTATTAAATAATAATATTACAATAAAATATGAGGCGCCTTTTATTTTCTCATAGTGAGTGATGAAAAGTAGAGTGTATCACTCAGGCGCAAAAAATATTTTTGCTCTAGAATCCCTCACTTCGCTCTGGATTCAAAAAAGCGCCCTCGCCGTAAAAATATTATTTTGCTCCCTTATGATAAAATTCGTCATATCTTAGTTCATGAAATTTTCATACAAAAATATAAATATTTAAATTGAACGCCCTAAATGTTACGAAGTAACATAAAATATGACGAATTTTTAAAAGACATAGAACAAAAGTTGTTGATTATGATGTTAGTAACATAGTCCTGAGAGGTTTTCGGTGTTTTACAATTAACCCTGTAATTTCATAATTCCGGAAGCCCGCGGGATCGGGGATTTATGCGTGAGTAACCTTCCAATTATTATAGTTGACAGGCTCGCGTCCGACCACCATGATGGTAAACGATGATGTGGTCGAAGATGAAAGCACGCTTGTCCAGCATAACGTATTGACTCGCTATTACTATTCTGTATATTGCATTCAATGGCAACTTCTGTATTAAATTATGCCTAGTTAGGTATGTCAATATTCTTGTAAGTGTTGTGCACTTCAGTAAGTAACAAATTCACCATGTGCCAAAATCTTATTATTATTAAAATTATTTACTGAATAAGTCGTTGGAGAGCAATCTTTCTTCCTACTATTATAAATGCGAAACTTTGTGAGGATAGATATATGTATGTTTGTCACTCTTTCGCGCAAAAACTACTGAATGGATCTGAATGAACTTTGGTAAGTAAATAGCTGACATCATTGTATATAAGTAAATAGTACAACCTGGACTACCCGTGTATTTATTTTCTCCTGCTGTCAAATCCATCCAAAGGTCGTCTGTAAAAGATCGCTTTTAGCGAAAAGACCACCCATTGTAACACCTTTGAAGTTGTTAAATCCTTGTTTAATTCTGTTATTGTGTAATAAAGAATCTATCTATTTTACTTAGCTTCCAGGCTGTCTGTTTTAAGTAACGGTAGACTGGCGGATCACCTGTTCTGGGCGGTGTCGGTGCAGGAGGTTCTTGCAGCGCTGCAGCTCGTCTGTTATAGCTTGCAGCGCTGCCTCCATCTGCTGCGACGGAGGCGTCTCCAGCTTGTGGGCTTGAGTTCTGCAAACAATATGGTACTTGTAAAGGTCTAAGTTCTTAAGCTAACATGGTCACTAACAGTATCATTAGAACTTAAAACGTGAACTGAAGTAATTGCTGTCCGCCCGCAATCAATTCAGTTCGTCCGTGATCATGGCGCTTGCAACAGTGCCGAAATATCGGAAACTCGAAACATTTAATACACATTAGCGACCCGGCCCGGCTTCGCTCGGGTAATAAGGTTTATATTTGCTTATATATGATTTTGCTCAATCAATTTCTCGTCCGATAATTTACCACACTCATATATCGGCGATAACTCATAAGATATTCATTTTATTCATATAATATAAAAAGCAATTTTGATCTACAAATCTCAACATATCTGACGTATTTAATTGGATAAGGAATAATACTGTACAAAAACTACTGTGTTAAAAAAAATTCGTATATAACCCAACATTTAAATGTAATTTGTAAAAGAAAAAAAAAATGGTTATTGTGGGTTATTCTTGGGAGATAGGCATATCTAATCGCGGACTTTTTTGTAGATCTATAAAAGAGAAACAATCCCGCCATAGATTGTATTTTTATAACTCAAAAGGTTTTGGCAGCGTTTTCGATTAAAGCTCCCGATAGGCTTAATTCTTTCCGACATGTTGAAGTAAAAACCGGTCAAGTGCGTGTCGGGCCACGCCCAGTGTAGGGTTCCGTAGTTTTATAACAGCCAAGTGCGTGTCGTATTCGCTAACTGATCATTTCGTACCATGCTCTAACTAAAAGCCAAACTTGACTACTTAACTAATTTACTTCCTATACAAATCCTCACCTGATTCGACAATTTTGCACGGAAAGTTCTCCGTCAATTGTGGATCGATTTTGAAAATTATTTTTTCGTTTGAAATGGTATGCTCTTGAGGTAGTACCATTGTCACCAAATTAGAATTTGATGAAGGGATCCCATGGAAATCGAGGGAAACCCTCAAATTTTAAAGGCAATAGTATAGCGATTTTGGTATTTTTTATAGTAACTTGTGCATTTGCTCTCAGAAAGCACCATTTGGTGAAGCGGAACCGATGAAGAAGATCACAGATGGCCACCGGAACTACTCAATAATAAGTATTTCACGGGTTGCGATTCGATTACTTTAAAATGGTTGCTAAGCAATTTATGGTCGTCACAATGCGAATGGTGAAATGGAGCTGATGGTGAAATACCAGGAGAACTCCTCAACAATTAACGCCCCTGCATCGAGAAAAGCAAATTTTTGTAAAAGGCGATAAGCAAGTTGACATTAGGCTATTGTAACTTAGATAAATTATAAACAGACCCACTAAAAAGCGAGAAATAAAAACTTTTTAACAAAAAAAAACCGACCTCCAAAAAACACTACAATGTGAAAAATAACTTCAATTTCGGAAGTCGGTGGCAAAAAACTAAAATACAGATCCAAAGACACCATCTTCTGAAATTAAAGATATTTTTCACATTGTACCTAGTGGTTTTTTGGAAGTCGGCTTTTTTTTGTTAAAGAGTTTTTTTTTAATATGAAACTAGCGCGATACAACTGACGCTTAGCGCCATCTATCGACATTTCTATGGAGTTGTTCGAAATTTTCGAGTCAAATACAATTGGTCGACTATTACTCGTAAACTTGTAAAGCCCACTTATGTGTGATAGTTTTCCTTTAAACTTCGTTATATATAGGTACTACTGCCGTGTCATTTGAATTTCTAATTACAACCGTTTAGTTGATAGAGGGGGAGACACTTGACTCTAACGAAAATTGGTACTTTAAAGCTTGATAATTTACGAACGGTTTGCTTAATCAAAAAACGGTCTACCCTAACCCCTAATATTTCTGAAATACCTATCCAACGATATCCTACATTATGGGAAGGACGAAAAAAAAAATTATCATCCCACTATACATGTAGGGGAGGTACCCTAAATAATTGTTTCATTCAAAATTTTATTTTACCACTATTTCGGCATCATTAACGTATACTCATGCCAAATTACAACTTTCTAGTACCAATGGTTTTTGAGCTAAGCCGCGGACAGACGGACAGACAGACGGACATGGCGAAACTATAAGGGTTCCTTGTTGACTACGGAACCCTAATATCGTCATATTTCATTCAATCTACACAAAACCTTAACTTATTATACACTAAAACCTTCATCAGGAATCACTCTATCTATTAAAAAAAACCCGCATCAAAATCCGTTGCGGAGTTTTTAAGATCTAAGCATACATAGGGATAGACAGGGAAGCGACTTTGTTTTATACTATGTAGTCATGATAAATATCCCGTTTTAAGTTCTAATGATTCTTAAGGTCTGTTTAAAACGCGACAATAGCCTTATGGTTAAGGTGTAGGACTTCTGATCGAGAGGTCGCGGTTTCGAACCCCATCCATTACATTATTGCCGTGAACCTCTCTCCGTGAACTCCAGACACAAATATAGCTTTATTGGAGGGGTTAACAAGATTGCTAGTATTGTGAATTGTACACACATTGCTAATTCTCATTAAAAATATAATTATAAAATGTAAAACTAAAATTATGTAGCTTTTATATTGTAGTAGTCGAAAAGCAAAAAACAGAACCATTATGGATTCCTCGTGACTGCCTATCTCTCCGTTCGTATATCACATCCATTTTATTCCGAAACTATTAGGATTACACTACAGTTGAAAAAAAAGGATACAATGTACTTACGCGTTTAAATACAGTTTTTCTCGGTCTGATTCGGATTGTCTTCGTTCTGTGAAAAAGATAAAGAAAATATCATTTACATCTAAATTTCTTTAAAACATTAAATGTGTATGTAGGTTATTACTTATGTATTGTATATAAGTGAATAGTACACCATGGACTACCCGCGTATTTATTTTCTCCTGCTGTGTCAAATCCATCCAAAGGTTTTCTGTAAAAGATCGCTTTTAGCGATAAGACCGCCCATTGTAACACCCTTTAGTTTTTAAGTCCTCATTTAATTCTGTTATGGTGTACAATAAAGTGTATATCTACCTATCTAACCGGCTGAAGCTGGGTACTAGTGTTTTACATGGAGCGACAGCTTATGTGATCCGCACAACCCAGTAACTGGGTATTTAACACGATACCTCTTAGCAAGACTGGTGTCAGACTTTCTTGCTTCGGATTCCCTCAGCAACAACGAATCTTGCCATTGACAGAAACAGAGAATCGTGATTTACTCACATTTCAAGCTATTGTAGTTTCCGAATCAATCACCGAAGCTCAAGCCGGAGGAAGGCAAATTTGCATATCAGGGCTCCATGGAAATCAGTGTTTATTTATTTATTTATAACAAAATCCACAGCTCTTAAAACAATGTTTTATAGTAACTTATATCTAATCTTACAGCCAATTACGGATTTACAATTTATTTAATAATACATATATTTGAGCTCCTTAGTAGTCCAAAGTTGAGCTTACAGACTAACTGACAAAGGCTTGCACTGACGGGACGGGTCCACTCAAATCTGTTTGGTCTTTCCTCAAAAGGCCATTTCAGACTAATCTACATAATCCTCATAAACGATTGTGAATATGTGCACTATGTAGGTTTTTTTTTTTATTTTATTTATTCGAGTTAAACATAATAAATTGTCTGGCAGTTTGAGTGCTTTTTGCGGCCTACCTAAAGGTTGAACCTTGGTATTGTTCGTCAAATCGTTAAGCTCCTTGTTCTAAGTTGAGCTATACGTCATTTGACAAATGCTTTTTTTTGCATTGCAATTGCAAATGCGGGACAGGCCCACTCAAATCAGTGAGCATCTTTCTTCAAAAGACCGCCTCAGACTGAAACCTACAAGGTTCCCATATAATTAATTCAGTGTAGATTGTATGGACTTTAAAAGAGACGGACCCCTGAGTTTGTTTCGGTGTTTCTTCTCAGGGTAGACAGTTAGGAAACACCGGCCTCATCTAGTTAATATTTAAGGAAAAAAGTGTTATTTAATAACCAATTTGCAAAATAAAGATCATTTATCATTCACTAGTGACAAACATGTAGGAAATATTTAAAATTAACTGGGTGACCCTTCCTCAAATTGTTTTTGATGGAGCTGCTATACCTTACTGTGACTCAGTAAAAGACCTAGGTATTTATATTGATAGGGATTTGTCTTGGGGTCCTCAGTTGCAAGAAGTAAGCCGCAAACTGTTTGCCTCTGCGGGGTCTTTACGCAGATTGCGCAATTTCCTGCCGACTGCCACTAAAATTGCGCTTGCCCAATCCCTTCTTCTCCCTGTTCTCGACTATGCTGAAGCAAGTTATCCAGATCTTACTGAAGTGCAGCTAGATAAGCTTGAACGACTCCAAAATTTTTGTATAAGATTCATATTTGGTTTGCGCAAATATGATCATGTTTCTGAGTTTCGCATTAAACTCAAGTGGCTGCCGATCCGCCTTCGCCGGAATGCCCATATTTTATCATTACATTACAGTATTCTCTTCAATCCCACAACCCCGTTTTATCTCAAAGAACGCTTTAAGTTCCTTCATGACACACATGTAAGAGATTTGTGATCATCGGAGAATTTGAGACTTTCAATGCCTGCACATTTCACTAAATTCTATGGCTCATCGTTTACGGTGCAAGCTATTCGTTTGTGGAATGCATTGCCGGTGTCTGTAAGACAAGCTCAGTCACTGGCTACTTTTAAAAGCTCGGTTGCTAATTATTTTCATTCCAATTTATGACTATTCTTTTGTTTTCTCTCCACTTGATGTTAAAGAACACATTATATGTATTGTATTATTTAATTACCTATGTATTACATTGTATTTATATGCATATATATATATTTGCATATACATTTATTTATTTTAATATTTAAATATTTTTTGTTTCTCTGTTTTTATGAGTAATGTAGTTAGTACACTAATTTAGCCCTCCCCACTTTAATTAAAGTTTTTAAAGTCCTTCCAAAGGTTGTCTGGAAGATATCGCTTTCAGCGATAAGACCGCCATTGTTACCATAGAATAAGCAATATTGTTAAATAGGTGTGTTTAAATTTTGGTGTACAATAAAGTGTATTCTATCTGTCTATCTATTTTTATAAAGTACTAGCTTCTATCCGCGACTTCGTACGCGTAGGAAGGTTTTCCCGCGCAAATCCCGATCCCGTGGGAATTTCGGGATAAAAAGTAGCCTATGTGTTATTCCAGAATATCAACTATCTACTTACCAAATTTCATTCAGATCCGTTCAGTAGTTTTTGCGTGAAAGAGTAACAAACATCCATCCATCCTCACAAACTTTCACATTTATAATATTAGTACGATTTTGAAGTGTGCATGGGGAGTATTAAATGCATGTGTCTGTGTGTGTATGTGGTGTATGGTGAATGCCTGTAGTGTACCATACAGCTTAATTTCATACTATTTTACTTCTGTTAGGATCTGATTAGGTAAATCGTTACTTATTTTGTTCACTCTACCCAAACGGTTCGATTTGACAGCTAAGACGTTCTACCCAAACGGTTCGATTTGACAGCTAAGACGTCACAATATGGCGCTAAGTTTTCCTAATAGCAGTTGAAACGCACTGTACACAATAATATTACACATTAGTTATAAGTTAGATATTAAGAAACGGCATGCTAGGTCTTCAGAGGCAAAAAGCAAGTGTAAAACAACGATCAGACGAAATCACACACAGGAAACACAGCTCGACGTTTTTTCGGGAACCCCGAACTGAGTGCTCAGATCACAGGATTGGATGTTACAATCATCAAACACTTTGATGTATTGTTGGGGACATAGTCATCTGGCTTCCAGATAAATCTTGTTGAATTCAAAAAGCTTTGTGTCGAGACAAGAAGACTTTATCTAAGACTCTACTTTTTGTATTTAATAATATGTTAGTCTAAGGTTGTATAATTATATACATGGTGGCCCATTTACAGTGGTCCAAAGATTTTTTTCAGCTTGAGAACATCATAAGTGGTCATTTAAAAGATACTTTAGTTAAGCGAAAACTTATGGTTTAGAAATTATGTTTTTTTTTTTAAATTACCCGATATTTCAATATTTTTACACAAAACCACTCTATTATGAAAAGTACTGGACCGAATCGAATGAAATTTGGTATAAGCATAGTGCAATAATCTACCTATCGCGCTATAGGCTCATCTAGTGTGAATAACTAGACTAGATTATTAAAAAAAAGAAACATAATTTCGAAACCATAAGTTTTCGCTTAACTAAAGTATATTTTTTTCTGTATTATAATCGTGTATACATGAAATAAAATATATATAATGTTGGCAACACCGAGTGAAGCTAGCGCGAGTGGTGCTGTGGCGGGAAACGAAGCGGTTACACCGGTCGACATGGCGCGATCACCGGCCCTCTTTGGGTTGAGCTCTCGACGTGTACGGTTGTGTTGTGCTTAGTTTTGCGTTATTAAAGTTGAGATTGTCTGTATTGTCTATATTTGTGAATATACAAGTTATTCCTCACTTTTGTCTTGTTTATAAATCCTTAATCAGCAGTACCAGTAAAAATAGTTAACATCAGAAGTGGGATAAGCTAGTGCTTTCCCCAGCCCACGGGTAAAAAGAAAAGCAAAACTAAGTGCAAACCTATTCGTGCTAGATACGCGTCGAGTAGCAGCAGCGTAAGGTTGACAGAAACTGTGAGTACAAATCCGAATATCCTGATGATAGGTACCTGAGTTTGAGCCGTGTGACTTTGTGACTGAATTTAATCGAAATTGATATATCTACATTTAAGTGGTCAGATAGTATTGTTTGTTATCAAGTTAAACTAAATACTTAGATCAAAGTTTCCGCTAAGAGACGTAATGAGTGTGTGATTACGTATCCATAACATGTGACCGGTTTGCTTGTGGAAAAAAAAAGGATTTCTTTGTCTTTTAAAGTTAAAAAGTAATATATTTGGCTTCATGTAGGTAGTTAAATTTACAAGAAAGGTGACGTAAAAGTATTATTTAAATAACCAGATTGAACGAAAACGTGTCGGAAACGGTAATTATTATACTATTTGTCTGCAGTACAAGTCTGTAGAGGTCAGTTTTTAAAACACGTGAGTTTTAGCGGGTTTTCTGCATAGTTATGTATATAAACCAGGGCATGTAACCAATCATAGTAGCTCAAGTATTCGGGATTAAATACTAAAAGGACCAAATAGTTGTATTGTTTCGTTAGTTCGGAAAATAAAAGGAACTATTGCGGTGGTAATCATAAATAAATTCAGTGTAAAGTGTAAGTCTTGTGCAAGAATCCGGAGGCGTCTTGTTACAATAAAAAGATCGAAGCGGTCGAAGGTAGAAAAATATGATACCGTCCTAACTACTTGCCTTTGTAGAAATAGGTACCTAGTAGTCGGATATCATATTTTGTTATGGAACGCAATTTAGAGATAACTGTACTACCTGCTATTATGAATGATATTTAAAGATTTTTCAAGGAACAGTGTAAAGAGGGTAGTTTAATAAAAATAGATTCGGCTTACGTTAATGTCGAAATTTATGTTCTTAATTCTTAATGTGATTGTTGAGGTGTTGATTGGTCGTAACGTAACAGTAGTGTCTTGTTTAATGTACAGACAAATAAGCGATGGACTGACATTTCAGTAACATTGAAAACATTTTTAAGTGGTAGACGTATCACGTTCGAATAGTGTGAATAAGTATATTGGTTAACTGTTAAGGAACTAATGTTACTATTAAATAGGCCATGGGGTGTTTATTAATGTGAAAGATTTAATAACACGATATTAAAATTAATGTAAAGTACAAAAGCTGGGTCAAGTCAGGATAGTTGTGATGAGTGTATATATGTAACATTACAACATGGTTATACAGTAGTTAAGACAACCAATAAGGGCCGTTCGTTTTGAAGAGTTCTTGGACTAGATAATGCGTAATGATAGTGACAGTTATTGTCCTGTGCTTGGAAACTTTGATGTGTATACTATGGACGTCAGAGAAATATGAAAATGGTATCGAATAGAGAATATGAGAGGAAGTGAGAGATCAAGTAAATGACATGAAGGAGTGGCCGAGGCGGAGAATAAAATCCTTAATAATCGGTATTTTGAGTAAACCACGCGTTGGCAAGTTAAATAGATTATACACTATACAGGCATTTATTTACAACTAGCCCTATTCATATTTGAAGTGTTCACGATTTAGGATAGGAGTGGTGTGCTGAAGCAGTTACTGCCTAAGACTAAAGGAGTAAACTGGACCAGGCACTACTTCGATCCAAAGGAGTGAATTAGGTTTCACAATCATTTATTTACAACTAGCCCTATTCTGCTTATTCAATTTATGCGTGTTATGGTTCAATATAAAAATATAATTTAGGGTAGGAGTGGTGTGCTGAAGCAGTTACTGCCTAAGACTAAAGGAGTAAACTGGACCAGGCACTACTTCGAACCAAAGGAGTGAACTAGGTTTCACAATAATTTATTTACAACTAGCCCTATTATGCTTATTCAATTTATGCGTGTTATGGTTTCATACAAAAGAATATAGGTATGTGCTGGTCTGCCAGAACTTTGAAGTGTTCACGATCCAGGGTAGGAGTGGTGTGCTGAAACAGTTACTGCCTAAGACTAAAGGAGTAAACTGGACCAGGCACTACTTCAGACTAAAGGAGTGAACTAGATTTCAGATTTTGTCTAAGTCTAAAGACAAAATTCTATGAGTTGGGCAGATCAGTACATCAAAAACGATGCATCTCGCAAGGTTTCCTGGGCCTAAAGGGGACTAGAATAATTTTCTCTGTTTCAAGTTTAGGGAAGAAGTAAAAGAGATCAAGATGATGTTCCTGATGGCGGTGTTCTGATACTTGTTTTACTTTCAGATGCATAGTTTTGGCTTGTGTGACGGTGTACGCAGGTGCTGTTGGTTGGAGTGTGCCTGAGGTCATGCACGATGCAGGAGGGCCGTGTTGGCAACACCGAGTGAAGCTAGCGCGAGTGGTGCTGTGGCGGGAAACGAAGCGGTTACACCGGTCGACATGGCGCGATCACCGGCCCTCTTTGGGTTGAGCTCTCGACGTGTACGGTTGTGTTGTGCTTAGTTTTGCGTTATTAAAGTTGAGATTGTCTGTATTGTCTATATTTGTGAATATACAAGTTATTCCTCACTTTTGTCTTGTTTATAAATCCTTAATCAGCAGTACCAGTAAAAATAGTTAACAATAAACAATTCCTATGCATTTTCTTTAAATAAAATATTATAGTACTATATAAATACCTAATTTATAGATATACTTAATTCCAAAACCATGAAAAAATATTTTTACGCCGGACACTGTGCGTCTGCGAGTAATCAGGTAAAATACATTAAAAAAAAAGATTCCGACGAACTGAGAACCTCATCCTTTTTTGAAGTCGGTTAAAAAGTAAATATTGATTTACCTTTAGTTGACAAACAAATTTATACATTTTATAGCATCTTTACTGTAAGGCTTTTTTTTTTTTTTTTTTAACGTGGTAAAATTATCAAATAAGTCCTCCCACTCCGGGCAGGGTGGGAGGGACTGTCAGACTTTTACTGACTAAAATCCACGGTGTTCCTTCAATAACCCTTTACATACCGGGGCCACGGTAACGGGATGAGTCCCACGACCCCGGCGGGCTTCGGCCATCTGCAGAGGGGGCCTCGTCATGTTGCTGACGCTCTTTGAGGCGCGCGTGGAACACGACGCGCCGTCGACCCGGGCATGGTCCATGGTCGGACAGCGAGTTGCCCTTTACTCGCTGTCCGCATGCCCGCGCCTACGGTGGCCGGAGATCGTCGGCCGACGTCCGACGCCGTGGGCGTCTACCACTGCGGCTGGGCTGGAGGGAGGACGCCATCCTCTCCCTCACGCGGCCCGCCTCCTCCTTCGAAAGCATGACTGCTTCGCAGAAGGAGGCGACCGCTTCCCACTCCCTCTCGCCCCGCAGCATGGCCTCGACCAAGGCCGGGCGCGAGAGGTCTCCGCCTATCGCCGCCGTGAGGACACGTCGGTGCTCTGCCCAGGCGGGGCAGTCTTGCACCGTGTGCTCTACGGTGTCCTCAGGGCGACCCTCGCAGTGGTGACACCCAGGCGTTTCCTCCTTTCCCATCAGACACAGGTACCTCCCGAAACTTCCGTGTCCGGTGAGGACCTGCGTCATGCGGTAGGTCAGGACGCCGTGACGCCGATCTAGCCACTCCTCAAAGAGGGGTTTTACCGCCGCAATTGCGGCGTGCCCGGCCGTCGGTTGCGACAGTCGTTCCCTCCATACTGCCCTGAGATCGCGCCGGAGCTCTTCCCGCCGCGCCTCGACTTCTCGAGGCAGCGGGGATACGCCCCGGCGCTGCGCCTCCACGCGCCATTCATAGACGCGCTGGAGGGCAGTCGCCTCCAGATCCCAGGGCAGCAATCCGGCAAGGAGGTTGGCCGATTCGCGGCGATCGTGCGGTATCCCCGGATCATTCGGATAGCCATGATCCTCTGGCATGCGACCAACTTTAGTGGTCGCGTCCGGATGCACAGGGCCCACACTGGGGACCCGTAGAGGGCCATGGACCGCACGACGCCGGCGTACAGCCTTCGGCAGGAGGCGTTTGGCCCGCTGAGATTAGGCAGGAGTCGCCTGAAGGCGGCTGCTGCCCGGTTCAGCTTTGGGGCCAAACTCAGAAAGTGCTCCCTGAAGTTCCACCGGCTGTCGAGGACGAGTCCCAGGTACTTCATCGTCCTCCCGACGCCGATGCGAACCCCCTCCACCGTTATGTGGGACTCGGACCGTGGCGCGTTCCGACCGCCATGGAAGCACATGGCCTCGGTCTTGTGCAGCGCCACGTCGAGTCCCAACTGCCGGATCCTATGAACGACTGTCGCAACCGCTTGCGTCGCCAGGTCGGCCGCCGCCTGGTGCGACTCTCCCTGCGCCAGGACGAGCGTGTCGTCAGCGTAACATACTACGCTGACGCCGTCAGGGAGGTCGCCGCGCAGGACCCAGTCGTATCCGATGATCCACAGGGGCGGCCCCAAGACCGATCCCTGTGGGACACCGCACGACATCTCTCGCCGGTTCCACTCTCCCCGGTGACCGGGGTAGATGACGGCTCTGTCCGTCAGGTAGTCCTCGACTATGCGACGGAGGTAGGTCGGCACCCGGTGATACCGGAGTGCCTCCCTGATGCAACTCCAGGGCAGGGTGTTAAAGGCGTTGGTGATGTCCAAAGACACCGCCAAGACGACCCTGCCCCGGGATACCGCGTCCCCCGTCGTGAGGGCTCTCACGCGCATGATGGCATCCACCGTCGAGCGCCCCCTGCGGAAGCCAAACTGGCACTCCGCAAGATCCGGGCCCACCCGATTCAGGTGCCCGAAGAGGCGGTCTGCAATTACTCTTTCCAAGAGCTTGTCCGCCTTGTCGAGCAGCACGATGGGCCGGAATGCGGACGGAGAGTCCGCAGGGCGCCCGGCTTTCTGGATCAGGACCAGCTTTCCCGTCTTCCAGCGAAGCGGAAACTGGCCCCTCTCCAGGCATGCGCTAAAGAGCCCCCCTAGTCGAGGCCCGAGAGTCTCCGAGGCCAAGACCCAGGCTTTCCCTGGCAAGCCGTCGGGTCCTGGAGCGGTAGTTTTGGCCTTGAGCCGTTGTACCGCCACTCTCAAGTCTACCTCGGTCACCTCTGGAGCGTCGTAGACGTCGTCGTCGCTGTGATCCGCGTTTGCGCCAGCTTCAGGTTCCGTCGGAGACGGAGCCATGGGCGGGGGAGCGTGCTCCCCTCGCGATGGGAACAGGGCGCTCACCACGTCCTCCAATTACTGTAAGGCTTGGATAAGATTTAAGTTTGAAATGTACACCTAATTCAAAAACGTTAAAATTTAATTCGGTTATTTATGTTTCCCTTTCTCTTCTGTATCGAATACATTCGACCAACCACCAAAGTGATAGAGATGTTCCACAATACCACGTTCGTAATAAGGATTGCTGGTTGTATACCTAGTTAAGTTGGATTACTCTGCCGAGTAGCATATTCTGAGATTGTGAGTTATGATGTACGTTATATAACTGCCTCGTTGGTCGAGTGGGTCGCAAGCGCGACTGCTGAGCACAAGGTCTCGGGTTTGATTCTCAGGACGGGTAAAAAGTGCTATTTATTGAGTTTTTTTTTTGTAAGGATCTTTGTAGTAGTAGCCCAGAGTTTGAAAGTTAGTGAAAGCACGTTAAGCTGTTGGTCCTAGCGTTCATTTGAACATCTTTTGACAGTCGTGCGGGTAGTCAGAAGCCAGGAAATCTGGCACTGGTCTACCCAAGGAGTATCGTGTTACCCAGTTACTGGGTGGTGAAGGTCAGATAGTCAGTCGCTCCATGTAAAACACTAGTACCCAGCTGCATCCGGTCAGACTGGAAACTGACCCCATCATAATTAAGAAAAGGCTAAACAGATGACGATGATGTGATGTACTATCGACCAATCTTCCGCATGCTCACCTTTAACCCCTCAAGTGTCAACGGTACCCCGTTTGTACATAACGTCACGGCTCGCATTGGACGATCGTTTATGTTGCAAATAACACGATGTGGCTGTATCATTCGACTACGTCATACGGCATTTTACTATGGGGGAATGCCGCCGATATAAATACAATATTTGTGTTACAAAAAAGAGCCATTCGTGCTATTTATAAATTAAGTCCACGGCACTCCCTCAGAGATAAATTTAAAGAAATTAATATAATGACTGTGCCTTCTCAGTATATTTATGAGAATCTCTTGTATGCACATAAAAAAATTAATCTCTTTAAAAAATACAGTGATATCCATAACGTAAATACTAGATATAAACACAACTTCGTCATTTCAAAAACAAGGCTCAAGAAAATAGGTGGTTCTTTTAAATGCCAGTGCATACGTTTTTATAATAAACTACCTTGCCATTTGCAAGAACTGAGCCTCAACAAATTTAAATTAGTCATAAGACGCAAGCTTTGCCAGAAGGCTTTTTACACAGTTAAAGACTATGTTGAGGATAAAAAGGCTTAGGATTGAGCTGTTCCAATGATATACAGGGAGCACTAGTGTTGTTTACAATCACAATTTCTTGAATTTTTTTTTTATACAAATTGACATGTTTTTTTGTTTTTTAATTTTTTTTTGACATGGATATTTACTTTTTAAAGTATAATATTTTATTTTATTTTGACATGAATATTTACTTTGTAAAGTATAATATATGTATTTTTTTTAATATTTACTTAATTATGTACTTAAATGCGAGGAATATGTGGTTTTTTTTTTAATTTTCATTTACATTTTTTTTCTCTCTCTTTATTACGACGTTGTCTGACAGTTTGAGTATTTTAGTGACCTACTCAAATGTACCGTCTTTGGTATTGTTCGTCAAATCGTTAAGCTCCTTGTTCTAAGTTGAGCTATACGTCATTTGACAAATGCTTGCACTGTATGGACAGGCCCACTCAAATCTGTGAGCATCTTTCTTCAAAAGTCCGCCTCAGACTGAAACCTACAAGGTTCCCATATAATTAAATCAGTGTAGATTGTATGGACTTTAAAAGAGACGGACCCCTGAGTTTGTTTCGGTGTTTCTTCTCAGGGTAGTCAGTTAGGAAACACCGGCCTCATTTAGTTAATATTTACGGAAAAAAATGACGTGTAAAAGTGTTATATAATAACCAATTTGCAAAATAAAGATCATTTATCATTTATAATCAATTCATACTTGACCGGTTTTAGTAACATTTTAAAGGGAACACCGCTAAAATTAACGAAAAATTTTTTTTTACAAAATGCTTCTGTGGTTTTTGTTGTGACGTCGCAGACTTTTTCGTTGTGTTATCAAATAGTTTTTATTACTTTTTACAGTGTCTAAGTGGAATAATTTGTGTTAACATTGCCATTATTGTGTTATCATGTGTGTTTTTACGTGTGTATGACTTCGAATGTGAGTGAAAATTATAAAAGTGAAAACATATCACATCACTGCGAGATAAGGTCAGTTTGATTTGCTTATTGAATGATATAAATAGTTAGATAAACTCATAACGAAGCCAGGAAATCATTTTTTCTGAAGTCCTACCCAAAAATCAAAAAATACATTCAACATGCGACACTTGAGGGGTTAAGGCTAAAATCGCATTACACGGCTCACAACTCGATCGCCCAAAGCATGTATTTTGACCAATAGGATGTACGAAGCGTATTTTGTTGTTTCTTGGCTAATGTTTGTTGTAATTTTTTGTTACACACTCTGTACTCACACAAATGCATATTATCTCTAATTGGGCGAAACCAGGAGGGGGTGTGGTTTGTCACTAGCTGCGCTTCCGCAGAAATATTTTCTTAAGAGCCTCAGCGCTTCTCACTGTTTATCTCGCTCGCACACTACTGGCCGCGGTCACGCGAGCAAGCGAGACAGGGTGGCAGGGAAAGGACTCCAAGACACCGATTATTTAGTTTATTTCTTTTTACGGTGAAAATAATGGTAATTAAAAAAAAAGTAAATAACATAAGACCTGCCTCATAGTTAGTTCAATTAATATGAAAAGTTTCATTATCTAATTAGAAGTTATTTTTGAATACCAGCGATTTATTGTTCGGTTTGGAGGTAACTTTGGATTTTTTTTATCAAGAATATTTTATGGAATCGTGTTTTCGTTAAACATAGTACCTAACATTAATCCTCAACTTTACCATATATTTATTTCAAAATTATTGCTGCAGTATTTTCGACATAACGGAGGATCATGCTAAGCCATTTGAGGTAGTATAGGCCCTTAAGTGTGAATGCGTACGTTTGGCCAATAGTACGTCGTTATCACAAGGCTGACTTACTGGCAGTGGGAGCAGGCATCTCGCCCTCACTGAGCGAGTAGTCGGTGGGCGGCGAGTGTCCGGAGAACGTGCTGCTGTACGTAGCGCTCCTCTCCTCGCCCGGGGACAACGCCCGCGATTTCAAGGGATTTCTCTCTGTAAGAAACATTTTTAGATGCTTTACTCTCGTTATATGAGATAACATTCATATCGCAGGATTAATAAACGCCTAGTGGAAACAAGTATCTATCTATAACGGGTGGATTTGAATTTGGATGTTAGTATTTTTTGTTTTCAGAGTCAGAATTATTTATTTGTCAAACATAGGTAAATCCTTACTAATATTATAAACTAGTACTCACGCGGGGCTTCGCTCCCGTGGATTCTATCACGGTAAAAACAACTCTCCTTTTTTGCAGTCGCGTAAAAAGTAGCCTAAAACCTTCCTCAAGCTTCAAGCTACTTCCATACCAAATTGCATCTAAATCCACCCAGCGAAGATTAGCGTGTTCAAGCAAACAAACAAACAAACCAACTTTTCCGCTTTATAATATTAGTATAGATGCGAAAGTAACTATGTCTCTCTGTATGTTACGCAATCACGCCTAAGCTACTGAACCGATTTTAACGAAATTCGGTACGGACATAGTCTAGAGCCTGAGAAAGGACATAGGCTGTTTTTTTTTATGCGAAAAAAGAGCTGTAAGGGGTTGTTGAAATAGGGGATGAAAGTTTGTATGGAAATTACGTCATTTTTAAAGCTAGAAGCTTGAAACTTATTTTTTAGACTTGATATATAAGGGTCTTTATTAATTTTTAACATAAATTTTTTTACACTTTATAGTCTTAAATAAAAAACCCTAAACTACATATATACATCTAAAAATAAACTAAAATATGGCATCCAGAAATTCGTGCGCATCGCTGTCCACTGGTAATGTGCCCAAAAGACTGGCGGCATTGCCACGTTGTATGGCAATGCTTAACCTCTGTCCAAGGTAAAAGCCAGCCCTTGGGTCACGCGAAGTGTCAACTAGGCGTTTGGATAGATCTTTAAATAATCTGTGAGCACTCGGACCCCACGACCCCAAGGTTTCAACCCCAAACGGCTCAAAAATATAACTACCAACAAGGTTATTATATTTCCGCCGCTTGAGGTTTTCAGCAGCCGCAGCGGCAGCGCCAGCACAGCAAGACGAGCTAGGAAGATGGGATGGCGCAAGAGTATCGACACAAGTTGCGTCCCACACTAAAGGCCTACCCATCTTCCAAGGAAATAAAGACGTGCCGTCCGGTCTTTAAAAAATAGATTAGATATTAAAAAATACGAGATTCAAATTATGTACGAGTTTTATTTTTAAAATAATTAACCTAAAAATTAAAAATGCTGCCAAATAGTAACGACTAATAGTGACGACTATTCCGCGCGGACGAAGTCGCAGGCACAGCTAGTACATTTATATGTAATGGTGATAATAAGTAATAAATTTATTTGCCATTATCAGAATCACAGTAAATTTAAAGATACAATATTGAATCCCTCCATGTGAACTTTTTAGATCAAAGATGTTTTGCAAGTAGGTAACACATTTTCTTTGTTAATAACAATTTAATTTAATTCTGATTTCCCAACCAACAGACAAAGATGAGTTAAGTGTGTGGTAGGTGAAATAATGTGTGTATTTGTGTGTGTGAAGATGAGGTGAGTGCCAGAAGCTATGTAAGATAATGGCATATGTGTGTAGAATGGTATAGTAGTGGGTGTGATGTGTTAGAAGTTTACGGTATTCATACAGATATATGAAAGTGAGTGAGAAAGACACGAATTTGAGATGTATCATAATAGATAAGATAACTAGTTGTTTCTTCATTACTCAGATTGTCATTTATATGGTGAATTAATTAGTTTGTCTGTTTCGTAGGTCTTATAATAATAAAAAAACTTTTTAGCAAAAAATAGAACCGACTTCCATATCAAAACACTACAAAGGCAAAAATAACTTTAATTTCGGAAGGCGGTGTCTTTAGTTTTGTATATATTTTCGTTTTTGACACCGCCTTCCGAATTTAAAGTTATTTTTGCCTTTGTAGTGTTTTGATATGGAAGTCGGTTCTATTTTTTGCAAAAAAGTTTTTATTTTCGTGCTTTTAAGTGGGTCAGTGAATTTTCCAAATCGGTTAGTAAATGACGGAGTTATGCGCGAACAAAAAACGCAATGCAGAGTAAACGAAAAGATCATCAACGTAAATATTTTTTTTAGACTTTTGTTGATTTTTCGGAAACGGCTTGTCCGATTTCGATAAAATTTTGGGACCATTTGGGAAGTATACCCTTTCTAACAAGATAATAATTTTTCAAATCGGTTGGCAAGCGACGGAGTTCTGCGCGGACAAACAAAAAAAAAGAAAAAAATACAAACATCCGAATTGAGAACCTCCTCCTTTTTTAGAAGTCGGTTAAAAATGCCGTAATTTCCATACAAACTTTCATCGCCTATTTGAAACCCTTACAGCCCTTTTTCGCATTAAAAAGCAGCCTGTGTCCTTTCTCAGGCTCTAGACTATGTCCGTACCAAATTTCATTAAAATCGATTCAGTAGTTTAGTCGTGATTGCGTAACACACAGACAGACAGAGTTACTTTCGCATTTATAATATTAGTAAGGATAATATAGAATAGATATAATATAGATCATCCAGAAAGTGATGCAAACTATAATGGACAGGTGTTTCGAAGTCGGTTCTATTTTTTGCCAAAAAATTTTTTTTCACGCTTTTTAGTGGGTCAGTTTGTAATTTATCTAGTTACAAAAGCCATAATGTCAACAACTTATCACCTTTTACAAAATATTGCTTTTCCTGATGCATAGCCGTTAATTTTTGAGGAGTTCTCCTGGTACTTGACCATCAGCTCTACATCACCATATGTTTTGTGACGAGCATAAAGTGTTTAACATCCGTACTCAAGTAATTGAATCGCAATCCACGAAATACTTATTATTTAGGAGTTTCAGTGGCCATCTGTGGTCTTCATCATCAGTTCAACTTCCCCAAATGGTACTTTTCGGAAGCAACTGCTCAAGGTACTATAAGAAATACCCAAAACGCTATAGGTGTGCCTATAATATTTGAAGAGTTCCCTCGATTTCTCCAGGATCCCATCATCAGATCCTAATTTCGTAACAATGGGACCAACTAGAAACTATACCCATTCAAACGCAAAAAGAAATTTTCAAATCGGTCCAGCCGTCTCCAAGTTATGAGGTAACAAGTTCAAGACGAATTGTAAACCTCCTTTTTTTGAAGTCGGTTAAAAAGTCCGCTATGTATTGTCAATAAGACATACAAACATTACAATTGACATTTTAAGGTAAGTCATGTAACAGTATTAAATTATAAATTAGAGAAGAGAAAAAAATCACTCGAATAATAACAAAAAAAAAATATTTTTAAGAATGTCATATCATTAAATAATTATTTGTAGGCATTTTATTTTGGTCATATTACACCGTAATTTAAGTAATCATGTAATTTATAATAACATTTATAAACAAGCAGCTTATGAAGTATATTTTTAAATTTCATTAATGGTATAGTTTAATGACATCTGGTACTTTATTATAAATTTTTTGAGCATTGCCGAAAAAGCTTTTCCTCATTGATGATGTTTTACATTTTAGTAGTTTTGATTACGCAAAAATGGCAAAGGAATTTGGTTGAAACTTGGCACACGTATAGTTTACAACCTGAAACACACACAGGGTACTTTTAACTTGAAAAAATATATGCTGTATGCACAATGAAACTGTCGCGAGCAATAGATAGTTTAATATATTTAGATAGTCAAAATTAAATGACTCCGATCGCTGTGAATGGAGCAGAAGGGAGTGTCAGAATTTTACGACTAAAAACTCACCCTGTTCCTTCAGCCTTTGCGTCCGAGGCCGCGGCATCTCGTTAGAACATTCCCGCAACCCCGGCAGGTAGAAATAGCTTTTATGTGAATTGGTGCAGTCAACAAATGAACTTACTTTCTTTTTCCATAGGCAGGTCTGATAGGTAGGACATCTCTAAGTCAGTATTATCTGACGATGATCCAACTTTTGACTTTGAGCTCAACGTGTACGTTCCTTTGTTCGACGTCGGTGGTGCTCGACCCTTGTCTCTCGGAGATAAGTTTTTTTGAGTGTCATCTATTTGGGTACCTGACCGATTAACAGAATGAGTAATAATAAATTAATAGTTTAAAAAACACTAGAAAAGCACGCTTTTAGAAATGCACGTAAAAACAAAAAAGGTCGTGTTCAAAGTCCATTACGTGGCCTTTCTCACAAGTGCAAACACGATATTCCAACATGGAATGCCAGTGCCTATCTTCCGGCTTTATCATCAGACCTTGAAACCTAATCGTGGTCAAAGTTCATTACAAGACTTTTCTAAGAATTCCAAAACAGCTATGATACGATTTTCCATCATGATGTTCCAGTTCATATCTTCCGGCTCCATCATCAGATCAGTTTGACAGTACCATATTATTGTATTGTCATCAGAACTACATACAGCTGCCAATTTTCATTACGCTACGACCCTTGGAAGATGGTTAAATTAGTTACCTTAGATTCCATTACATAGTTAGTTACATACAGGTCGACCTAATAAAAGCGTGTTAAAAATAGACATGTTTCAGTAAATGCGTGAATACTGAACTAGGGTATAGCATAGATGTTTGTTATTGAATGGACAATTACTTTAAAATGTTGCGTTAACATCGAATACACATTATTATATTGAAACAACTGACATCGTGTTATGACGTTAGCATAAAATTCGTTATACAAAAGCGAACTGCGCTTTTATATAACGAATTGCATGTAGCATTCAGCTTTAGTATGAAGCCGCGGTCCCACGTCCTGATTTTTTGCATACTATATCGCGCCAGGTTAGGCAAACAGGCCGTGGGAACCGTCGCATCCGATAAAGCCTGTTGTGGCCTGCCGTCACCTCAGATTCATTGGGAATTTCGCAGTGCAACGCCGCATATCGTGGCGCAGCGCAATGACGAATGATGTATGATGAATGAAAGTATGACGAATGAATGAATGTCGAATAAATCAATCCCGAATTAATAAATGACGGGCGGGCGGCAGGCCACACCAAGCTCACTACACCCAAGAAACACTCGGCCGGGCCGCGGCCTCACCTTGTCTGGTGCGACTTGTCAATTAATAAGTCGTAGGACCGCATTGAGCAGTGGTGGCCCTGGGATTACAGGCACGACATACGACATTTTTTTTAATTCAGAATACACTCGTGTTTGGCCACCATCTCACCTGATGGTAAGTGATGATGTGGTCGAAGATGGAGCACGCTTACCTAGAAAACCTATTCACTCTTGACTTAAAGACCCCTAGGTTATAGCTATCGGGAAACAGACTCCGGCAGGGAATTCCACTCCATAGCCGTACGCACAATGAAAGTATTCCCAAAACGTTTAGTTCGTATGGGTGGGATGTCCACTATATAACGATGGCGCATCGCCGTTTGTCTTGTAGTCCGATGATGGAACGGGCTTAGTGGAATTAGTTTGTGTAATTCCATCGCACACTCCCCGAAATGTAACCGATAGAAAACCGACAGACTTGCAACTCGTCGTTGATGTTCATGGCTCTGCAGCTTTAACTCGACTAGTGCATCGTTGCCAATGATGAGTCTGAGATATATTACTTTGTGTAACTTTCATCATCACCACTGCTCTCAAAAAGGTGACCAAACTGACATGACCTAACCGTCGGACAACATCGTGAAGAAACCGACATGTATTCGGACCGAAATTCTGATGACATGCAACATCCACCAAGCCGCATTGGGCCCACGTAGCTTATTACCCCTCATAGAGAGTAGACCTGTGTCCGAGCAGTTGGAAGATAATAGGCTGATTATGAGACTGCAGCTTGAGAGATTAGTTTTTATGATCAACGAATCAAACGTTACGTACTTCGGAAGGTCCCACTCACCTTTAGTAGTATACTTTTCCTCACAGTACCCGTGTCGTTGTCCGGCACAGCAGCACTCGAACGGCTCGTGTCCGGCCGCCGGACGCCGGACGCAGTATGTACCACTACGTCGCCGGTACACCGATACGTCACTCTGCCATGCTGCATCTACACAATTAGGTTTAGATTAGACAATCTTTATTCATGTATATGAGACTATTAATTTTTTTCTGGGTGGGACAATCATCTAATGACTTCTCCCGCTCTGGGTGGAGCGGAAGGGAGTGTCAGACTTCTACTGACTAAAAACCCTCCGTGGTCCTTCAGTTGCCCTTGTGTTCCGGGGCCGTGGTATCTCGTTAGAAGATTTCCGCAGCCCCAGCAGGCAAATGTATACGAGATTAGCACTTCAATTTGTAAATTACAAATAGTTCTGAGTCTAGAGCTTTTCTATTATTCATTTTTAATAAGAAGTTATGCGTCTTAAAAAATAAATAAAACATGTTTTGGAATATGCACATCAAGCCCTTGCATCTCTTTCCTCTCTTGAACACATTGTTTTCAGATTTTTCCTTGAACTTGCACTAAAAAACGATGATACTTGCACAAAATATGTCATAGATCTATCAACTTTGGTTCCCTTCAGTGTCAAAATATGCGTTTTTTGCAGTGTAAATGGCTGCAACCGCATTTTCTATTAATTTTGAAGTTTGATTTTTTTACAGTTTAAAGGGACCCTGAGTATATGGTTTTAACTTCATATCCTACTCGATATCTCCGCGTGTTTCTGAAATGAAGGATCTTGACAGACAGACAGACGGACAACGAAGTGATACTATAAGAGTTCCGTTTTTTTCCTGTTGAGGTACGGAACACTAAAATCAAAAATTAATCACCAAAATGTAAATACGCGCATAACTTCCGAACGACTGCACTAAATTGGATAATTATTTTTATATTGTTATGTTCGTTACTTTCAGGACAAGGTTTGTATAAAAGACATTTAAAAAGGCGATACAAAGTTCGCTGAGTCTTAGATAAAAATATCACCTTTAGTGTAGGTTGCTTGACTTGACTCCTGCTTCGTGTCTGCCTTGCCACTGAAACCTTGGCCTCTATCCTTGTTTCTCTCATTTACTGCCTTCTCAAGAAGTGGAACATCGGCTAAGTTGATCGCGTCCGGTGAAGTCTCACATGCTTTCAGTGCAAATACCTTCGAATTTACGACTAAATCCTCTTTGGTTTTGCCCCCTTTTTTACTTTTCCTCGACTTATCTTTCTTGTCGTGTGCCAAGGTTTTTTGATTGATTTCTGAATCCGCTCCAAGGACATAATCGGTTGTACTTGGTTCTATATTCTCAAGAAGAGGTACGTCTGCCAAACTGACCGACCCACCTGCCGTTACGCTCGTCTTTTTAGCGTATATTTGCGGATTTACGACCAATTCTTCTGCGGTTTGGCGTTCTTTTTTCTGCTTCCTAAAGTGACTGAATACATTTCTCTTCTTTTCTTTTTTTGTGGTATCTGTTGTGGGTATTGGACCTGGTATTTGTAAGCTATTGTGTTGGTCGTGTTTTTTGGCTAGACCTTTTTGTATCCCAAGTGCAAGTTTATCCATCTTGGGTTTGATTGCATGTGCACACTCCTTGTCGAAAGTACATCTGAAAAATAAACAAAATTGTTTAATAATAACAAAACTTATTAGGAATTGTTATCACGTAAACAACAATGTCGTCTATGGCTCGATAACTGCTGCTGGTGCGTGATTTGTGGATCAAGAGAGGTCAGTGCAGAATTTAGGAACATTTGGTGCGCCAGCGCCACTGCCAGTTCGTGCCCAATTTCATTCGTGTTTGGATGCAATAATACTTCATTTATAATTGAAGATGCAAATAAAACATTAGAAGGAGGAATTCAAAATGTATCTGCTGAGAAATGGTGAAATTGTGTACGATCACTTTATAAACGTTGAGAACAATTTTTAGAACAAACAGTTACCACATGATTGATAATACAATAAACAAATTTGTCAGAAATAGGTATGGCTGATTCAACCTTTTCTGTCGAATCATTTTCTTCTAATACAGATGACTGCGATTAGAAATATGTTTGAACCCCTAATTTTGTTTACATTTGGTATCGTTTCTCGTACGCCATACTTTAGTTGTTATGTCCTTATTTAATTCTGTTATGGTGCACAATAAAGAGTATATCTATCTATCTAATCTTTGAAAGTACTGAGTGGATTTGGATGAAATTTGGTATGGTAGTAGTTTTTTTTTATTGATAATAGGCTCGCGTTTGACCACCGTCTCATCTGACCTGAAGCTTGAGGAAGGTTATAGGCTTTTTAGACTGCAGAAGGAGGTTATTTTTGCATCGTGATTATGTCCACGGGACTTCTAGTAAATAAATAATGATAAAATATGAACTCACGCGGCACAATACTGGCAATCTTCTTCAGGTTTGTCCTCATCCGCCTGTACCAGAACAGTCTTCTGATTGCCCCGCATCGCTTCTGTGCCAGTTGGCTCCAGATCCTCAGATTCACGTGCACCGCTTATACTTGTATTCAGCAACCTTTTTGGCTGTCCAGACTCTTTTTCAGTTTTAGCTTTATCCTGGCTCCCTTTACTCGCCAGCCTAGGAATACCAAACCCTAACTCCGGGTTACTAGGTATACTTTCGCTGAGAGATTCCTCTGTGAACTTCGGCATATCAGTTTTGAGTCCTTCGGCCTCTAAGTATTTGATTTTTTCTGGGTTGAAACCTGGTCCTGGGTTCATGCTCGTAGCTGACCTGAGGGAAATATTCCCTCGATCTTGTGTACTGAGAGCTGGTATGCTTCCTTCTCGCTTCTGTTTCTCAACAATCTCAAATTTTGTTTCCCGCATATGTTCTCGATATTCGTTCTTTCGTACATCAGGGTAGCCGTATTTGTCTGGGATCGGTAAGGGGTCGTCTGTGATATATTGGGTGCCGTCTGCTTCTTCTATGGTCTTCGCTCGTGTATCTTCAGACGTTTGCCTCCGTACTTCCCGCGGCCTGCCATTCTCTTCCGGATTACCCAGCACTTCTATACGCAGTATTTTCCTCTGTTGAGGTATATCATCAGACGGTATCGGTTTTACAGATTTGTAATTTTCATATTTGAGAGATTTTTGGATTTGTTCTGCTGGTGTTTCCGCCTGGAAAGTGAGTTAGTTAAGTCAATAAACCTAATTCTTAAGTAAGTGTGAAAGACGGAACCCTAATAGCATCAAAAATAAAATAAATCATCGTATTATGATTCATGCGCCATTTTACGTATCAAATGAAGAGATAGTTGTGACGGGACTATGAAATTATACAATAAAATAAATTAAATGTACAGTTTCACTTTTTGAGTAAAAACCAACCCACCTGCGGCTCCCAAAGGAGCATAACGAATAAACAGGGAAAATATAATTAAAAACGCTTTTATGCGTTGTAAAAAAAAGAACATAATTTTTCGTATTCGTCTCAAATAACCCTTTAACTAGATACTCATATTATGGGGTTTCATGAAAAAAAAAAACTTAGTTCGCCATCTTTGGGCGTCCGCCATATTGGAATCAGAAAGACGTTATTATCCATTATCATGCAATCCAAACGTAAATGTAAAATTTCAGCTCAACCGGAAACCGGGGAGTAGGCCCATGTCTAACTTGCAAGATTCGATTACACACAAACAGACTCGGGGACAGGTAAAACGATATAAAAGTTTGTAAAAGGAAGAACTATGTTTTTATGTTTTGGAACATGGTAGTTACTTGTGCTGAATCTCCGAGCAAGGGAGGGGAGTGAATCTCTTTGGTGACCGGACAAGTAGCTTTGGTAGTTATAATATCTTCTGGCAAGTCATTGGCCTAAAAGAAATGACGGTTAGGGACCGTTCAAGTATTACGTAAGCATTACAGGGGGGCGTGGGGGTCTTTGCTTTGCTTATTTTTGATGACATGGGAGGTGGGGGGATCTAGATGGTGATTACGTCAGCAGTAATTATTTAATTTTTTACACATATAGCAACAAACATTGTCTATGCTTCAAAACGAAATACATTTTCGGGGATTTCTACAAATAATGAATTGTTGAATTCCGTGTCAGTAAAGTTTATTCAAATGAATATTATGTGCGTTACAGAATTATATTCCAAACCTATTCCTTATTTCTAGATTTATAACTGCTGCTCATGAATCAATCAATTGTATCAATGTTTACGTAAGCATGGGGAGGGGTAAGAGCTTTGCTTACTTTTGCTGACGAGCGGGAGGGGTGGGTTAATAATTGCAAAAAATGTGCTTACGTAATACTTGAACGGCCCCTTATCACAGAACACATTTATCGCCAAAAAGCTGTAAGATTTTAAGAAAGATATATCTCAGCTATGTAACTGATTTGAGTTTTAGATAATAAGTCATTTGGAGAATTCAGAGAATTAAAGAGAAGATTTAATTTTCAAAAAGGCAAATTATAAGAATTTGCATTTTTGCGAATCAATTGCCATTTTGATAATTAGGACGTCTGCACCTAAACCGACCATTAATACTACCTATAATATTAATTACTTGACCTTTCTAAAACTACTCATGTAATTATAATATTTATCAAAAGAATATACAGAAAGATATCTAGTGTTAATTTCGCTAAAACCTAGTTGTTCATGCTTGCATACAGTACAAAGTATGTACCTTAGCTGGTGCTTCGAGCAACGGTGGCACTAAAGTTACATCAGAATTGTCCGCGGTTTCACTCGGGCTACTTCCAAGTACAACAAGAGGTTCTGATGCGGGTATGGCATTTATCTGAAATGAGTTGCGGTTCTTGAACATCCCTCAGCCATTTAGGTAAATGAAAAATATAAATATGAATGTTAATACAAAATGCGTTTTAAGAACACATAAGGGGAATTAACATTTCATCAATTAACACTAGAACGCCCAAACCGTCAAAATGACGGATATTGATTTTTATTTTATTATTTTCTCCGGAAATATTTGGTGAAATATGACGAAATTAATTTACTTTAATTTTTTTTGCTTAAATTACCCGAAAAGGTGGTTTAGTAATGTATAAGTGATATAAGTATAAAGTTATAGCAAGGTATACCCATAACGCCCAGCCTCCGTCCAAATGACGGATTTATAATATGAGGGTACCTATCTTCAAATTAGTTTTATAGGCGATGCAATCTACCTTCAGTATAGAGTTTATAGATGGACTTTACCTTTTTTGATTTATTCGTGATTCGATACGCGTTGTTTCCAGTTTTTATTTTTGTGAGATACAATTATTGTCACATATAGTGCACTAAAGTAACATCGTGTGAAAAATGTATTTTGAATTGCTCAAATATGGCCTCAAAACGTATGACATCACCAGAAATGCAGCAGATGCTTGAAAGCTTACATAATATGCATATAGACCAATCTGACTCCGAGCTGGTGTCTGGATTATCCGACGATGAAAACGAAGAATTTCATACCTGCCTCAGGTACTTCTCCTTCACATTCCAACAGTTCCGATTCCTCAGAATCGGAACTAATTACCCTACCAGTTACCCAAATGCACCTACGCAGATTTTTTCTGCTACTATGGTGAAAAAGAGGTCGAGGAAGAGCTAGAATACGTACTGGAACAAGTAAAAGTACTTTATCCGGATCACCAAGTGGCCTTATCTCTAGCAAACAAATGCCAGGAGTTGAACATGAGTTCTTGGCCCTAAATTGCTGTCAATGCGTGGGTATTATGTAAACAGACAATAATTCAAAATATAAACCGCCATGACGTTATTCTGAAGCTCACAAGTGAACTTAGTGACCCTTATGTTAGTGCACAATCACGCCAGTCGGCCACTACTTAGTTCCATCAAGGCTTTTTCTGCTGATCCAGACCCCATCAGGAGGGACCTACGGACTCCAGAGGCATCAGGTAAAAAGAGGGCAAACTGTCTTGTGCGAAAAAAACAAGGCATCTGATAAATGCGACATATGTCAAAACATTGGATGTGGAAAATGTGTAGGTCGCGAAGTAAAATACGAAGTTTAAAAAAATAAAATAATTGCTAACCAATTTTTCTAATACTTTTCTGTTTTTAACAATACACGTTATAATTTAATATTAAATTGAGTTTCATTTTATAGCTAGAATTTTTAGTTAAAGGCGTCCGTCATTTCCACGGACGCTGGGCGTTGCAGGTAGTCAAAAGTGTTGGGCTTTCTAGTGTTAACAAACACATAAGCTAATATACACATAAATAAAATAAAATAAGTCTTAATAAAATAAGTCCAAGATCATCCCATTCCATTTTTTTAAACATCAGCTCCAATACAGCTGAGAATACCTTAGGCGAGATAGGATCACCTTAGCGGACTCCTCTTTCGATTGGAAATTCCTCGCCACTAACCTCCAGTTATATTTGAGCTGTACATTTACTGTAAATATTTTTACGTTTTTTTTAATACCCACAACTAAACCCGGAACTACCATTTCTTCACTATACAAATATTCGTGCGGGAATCGAAATCGTTACACGCAGTATAACAATCCAATCACTCAACATTTGTCCTTCTTTTCTCGAGGTGTAAATCCTCATGCATATAGTCCGCCCTGCAGCAAGCGAAGGGACAGTCCCATGTCAGACTCTAACTGACTCTAACCTCTCCGTGTTACCTCGCACACTTGCCCCGGGGGCTGCGATAACACTTAAGTATTTCTTAATGCGGCCCTCGTCTGGTCAAGCGGGGGGTGAGAAGAGTTTGACTCCCGCTGTGACTCTTAAGAGGGGCGAGCGTGGAACAAAACGCGCCACCACGTCAGGTCTCGTGTTATGTAGGGCGACGGAAGTCCCCAAATCCGCCATCCCTAGACCCATTTAACAAATCAACCACTACTCTAACCCTGTCGTCATACATATATGTCGTCATTTACGTACCTCCCCTATTTTCAAGCAGTCGATCTGTCTTTGTAATTCCAATATCTTTGCGATTAATTCCTTGTTCTGTTTGAGTAAACCCTGTAACAAAAAATACAGTATATAAATTATGTTAACAACATACGACGCCAAGAAATGAAATGCCATACACCCGTTTCTCCGCAAGCGGGGAAATACAAAAGTACTTCCCCTATTATAAGTTAGCCTATGTGTTATTCTGATATACTATACTTTTGTGCTAAAAACACGGTAAATAATTTTATTGTGGCTAAAATAATAAGCTTGAATCAAATTTGCATTATCCACTTTCGAAGTTATTTATTTATATCTATAAAACGGTTAAGAAATTATTATGAGGACGTCCTAGGTGATGCGACATCCATAAACACGCACTCGGTCTGCATGGAGGATTACGGCCTCATTTTCTCCCATAGAGCAGAAGCCTGTATGTTATGAGCTGGTTATGTTATCCGCCAAACATTACATCCAATTTGAAAGTTATCGCCAGAAAAAACTTCAGTTACTTGAATATGCAAGTTATGGTTCTTCGATTACATTTTATTCATTTATTTCTAAGATTAAAAGGCCACGAAAAGCAGCTGAAGAGATTTTCGAAACAAAATTCAGAGAGATGAGATTCATCACTCGCGAAGGAGAGTATCAGACTCCTTCACTCTCCTAAATAATAAGGTAATTCAAAATTAAAGTATGCGTAATTTTATCACTCACTAGTACTCACGCGGGGCTTCGCTCCCATGGATTCTATCACGGTAAAAACATAACTCTCCTTTTTTGCAGTCGGGTAAAAAGTAGCCTATAACCTTCCTCAAGCTTCAAGCTACTTCCATACCAAATTTCATCCAATTCCACCCAGTACTTTCGAAGATTAGCGCGTTCAAGCAAACAAACAAACAAACTTTTCCGCTTTATAATATTATCACTCATACATTTTAAAAAAACCACTCGCGATAGTAAAAAAAAATATATTTATACAACAATATTTAAACTACCGGTTTAATATACCAGTTTCCTTGTGTTTTCCTTCACCGTTCACCGCAGTGGTGATCATGAAAATAGCACGAAGTAATGTGCCTGCCTGGTTTCAAACCACGGCCTAAAACTTGTAAATCGTGCCTGTTACCACGGGACTGCCATTGCTTTTTCAAATAAAAATAAAGATAAAGGAGAATGCCGAGGCTTCCTTCAACACTCGGCCAGAACCGACAAAGATGAACTATATATCATAAAAAAGGAAAATAATTATAGAATTTCACTATATAATTTGTTTTCTATAAGAAGTACACCAAAAAAAGTTATAGTTCTTTGAAATTGACCATCTAATACTTCTAATTTTAACGATAACATGAAATAAACTATTAAATGATTGAATAATGAATACTGAATTCGGTTTCAACAGCCACGGTAGTCGTTAGTAATATAGAAATCGGGGTCCGGTAACACGGCAATAAACAACACAAAACTTAAAAAACACGCAAGACACTTCGTCGCTCGTCATAAAACGCGGGAGAAGTAAAACTTTTGACAATTGTCAGTGACAACTACAAGATTAAGTGTTACCAGCACTATATAACTATTCTAAACTGTATCAATAATTGAATTGAATTATTATAAAATAGTCAAAAATATAACTAAACATTATTTATTATTATAAGAATTAAGAGAACTTTTGTAAGTAATCAATTCACTTACATAGGTTCATAATTATATTAATGTAATCGATTTGCAAGTGCAATTTCGTATCGATATTATTTTATTTTGGTATTGGCAACATTTCTAATTAAAATTGTAGATAGAAAACGTGTTGATAAATTGAATAACTATTTAAAATTACTTTTAAACGGTGTACTTCTACAGATTTTATTTATACTCTATAATTCTTACTATTTTATATAATGAATTATCATTAATTTAGAAAGTCTGTCGGACGCTACATGATTTGTGAGCCGAAACTTGGCATTCTCTTTTCTGACCTGATCATCCGTATCCTGGTATCCCGAATCGTCGCCGGTGTTAGTAGAGTTGCGGTCGCCTTGGTCGCTTGTAGCCGCTCCGCTCGGCGGCAGATGTTCGTCCGTCTGTAAGATAATTCTGTTTCACTACACTAACAGCCGGTTTGACGTTTAACAGAGAAAAAGGATCACAACAGACATAAACCAACATACTTCTCGTATGATCTTAACTTACTTTCTCTACTTTATGATGTGCTCTTTAATCCTTTTACCCCTTTTTATCTTAAGGAACGTTTTCAGTTCCTCTGTGACACATTCTAGATCCTTGAGATCATAGGAAAATCTAGAGTTAAGTATTCGTATGCATTCCACTTCTTTCTTTGGCAAATCTTTTACTATACAAGCAGCTCGTTTGTGGAATGCATTACCCATAGAAGTGAGGCGTGCTCAAACGCTACCAGCGTTAAAGTTTTTTTTTTTTTTTATGGGTCCACTCGTAGTTCAACGCACTAAGGCTGGTTACTACTTAACCGAACGATCCTATGGTGACCTCTAAATTTAAAGGCCCCAGCCAGGGCTTACATACTATATTTACATTTAAACAACCGCATGCTAAGGGCACTCCCTGTGGAGTACGTGCCTCGGCATAGTAGTGGAGGGCAGCAAAGGGTCAGACTGAGTCATATTATTATTAATGGGGTTATTTATTGCTACTGGCTCAGCATCGCGGGTTGGCTCGTTTGGCAAAGGTCGCGGAGAGTTTACGTTACAAGTACGCGGACGTCGCGATGGGCCTCGTCGGCGAAGCCGGAATACGGAACGCGTTTTGTTTGTGTAGAGTGCTAGTTTCCCTACTGCTCTCTTATCGAAGATCGCCCAATAGTACACTAGTTTAATTTTTTTGTATCCATAGAAATATTGTAAGATGTACCTACAATAAAGCATGTAATAAATAAATAAATAGTGGTCTTAACTTTGCAAATTGATTTAAAAACCAGTTTAATCAATTTTGTTCGTCAAATCGTTGAGCTCGCTATACGTTATCTGACAAATGCTTCAACTATCTAGATAGGCTCACTCAAATCTGTGTGCAATTTTCCACAAAAGATCGGCTCAAACATTAACCAACAATGCTCTCATATGACTTGACCAGTACAGATGGTATGGACTTTGAAATAAAAGTTGACCTCTGAGTTTATTTCGGTGTTTCTTCTCAGAATAGTTAGGACACACTGGCTTCATCTAATAAAACTTGAAACCAAATTGCAAATAAGAACCGGCCAAGTGCAAGTCGGACTCGCGCACGAAGGGTTCTATACCATTTTCTATAAAAACGGCAAAAAATCATGTCTGTTGTATGGGAGCCCCCTTAAATATTTATTTTATTTTGCTTTTAGTATTTGTTGTTATAGCGGCAACAGAAATACATAATTTGTGAAAACTTCAAATGTCTAGCTATCGCGGTTCTTGAGATACAGCCTGGTGACAGACAGACGGACGGACAGACAGCGTAGTCTTAGTAATAGGGTCCCGTTTTTACCCTTTGGAACCCTAAAAAGAACATGTTTCAACAGAATTGTTTTAAATGAAGAAAATATAAATGGCGATGTGACACAATTGATAGGCCTGTTGGTCTAGTGGTCAGTGGCCCTGACTGCTATGCTCAAGGTCGTGGGTTCAATTCCCACCCAGGACAAATGTTTGTGTGATGAGCACGATCATTTGTTCTTTGTCTGGGTGTAATTTATCTATAATATGTATGTATTTAGAAATATATATGTTTATCAGTTGTCTAGTACTCATAGCACAAGCTCTGCTTAGTTTGGGACTAGATGGCGTTGTGTGTCGTCTCCTGGTTCTGAGCTACCCTTCTACCAATTTTTAGTCAAATCGGTTCAGCTGTTCTTGAGTTATAAATAGTATAACTAACACGACTTTCTTTTATATATATAGATATGTATGTATTTAGAAATATATAGGTATGTATGTTTATCAGTTGTCTAGTAGGTACTCATAGCACAAGCTCTGCTTAGTTTAGGACTAGATGGCGCTGTGTGAAAGTTGTGGAATATTATTATTGTGGAATATTATATTACAATTACTTATTGAATGACGAGCTTGTGGTTAAATAATAATAGTCGCACAGAACGACCTTGCCTGTGATCTTAACATTTTAACATTTGAAGGTTCCTCGGTGCCTCGGAATACTCGTTGAACCGTTGTCCAAGCTGTTACTTGTACATCTTTAACAGTCATTACAGGTTAAATCAGAACCCAGAAAATTTTCACCAGTCTTGCAAAGGCTATCTCGTTATCCAAGTATTGGGTTGTGGAGGTCAGAGACTCCATGTAAAACACTAGTACTAAGTTGACCCCAACATTGAAAAACGACTAAGCTGATGATGATGATGAATTTAAAACAATCTTACTTTGGCAGCGGGTGAGCCTGTTGTTTCTATCTTATCTTTCAAACAGCATTTCGTGCAATAGGGATCTGCATCCTGAAACAAAAGAATATTATTGTAACATGACATTCTAATTCTATAAATTTCTTTCTTTTTACTAAGCGTAGTGTAAACCAAATTCAAGTGTCTTTAAGTAAGAGTAAGAGTGAATAGGTTATTTCTAAGTAAGCGTGCTTCATCTTCGACCACATCATCGCTTACCATCCGGTGAGATAGTAGTCACACGCGAGTTTATCACGAATAAACAATGTGTTTGACATTTTCCAAAACACACTGTTTTCAAGATAGGGAAGACGTAACCGGCCAATCGCACTATAATAAATATTATAATTATAATCTATAAAATAATTATTTACGGCGCGCGGTCTGAAGTTCGTCAGATCCGCTACCTGACGAACTTCGGACCGCCGTATTTAATTTACCTTTCGATATTTTTTTTACACAAACATACAAAAAAATTGGACAAATGCGAGTCAGACTCGCCCATGAAGGGTTCCGAAGTAACTATAATAAAATAATATAATATGTATACTTATTAAAAAAAACCCTACGCATTTTTTAAAACTAGCTTATTTTTTACAACTACGCTCCATTATTATAGAAGTTAGAGGGGGACACATGTTACCACTTTGAATGTGTATAACTTTTAAACGATTAACTTTATGAAAAAGTGGTTTTAGAAATCTTAATGTATTTTTAAATACCTGTCTATAGATACCACACACGAAGAGGTTTCATGAAAAAAAAAAATCAGTTTCAGTTCCATGTATGGGGAAATATCTATACTAATATTATAAAGCGGAAAAGTTTGTTAGTTTGTTTGTTTGTTTGTTTGTTTGTTTGTTTGCTTGAACGCGCTAATCTTCGAAAGTACTGGGTGGATTTGGATAAAATTTGGTATGGAAGGAGCTTGAAGCTTGAGGAAGGTTATAGGCTACTTTTTACCCGACTGCAAAAAAGGAGAGTTATGTTTTTACCGTGATAGAATCCACGGGAGCGAAGCCCCGCGAGAGTACTAGTTTAAAATAAAGGGGGCTCCATTTATTTTAAATATTTTTTCATAAAATCGGAAAGCGGTTTACAGAATACATCTACCTACCAAGTTTCACATGTATAGTTCTAATAGTTTCGGAATAAAATGGCTGTGACATACGGACGTACGGACGGACGGGCAGATAGACAGACAGACAGACACGGGCAGATATGACGAAACTATAAGGGTTCCGTTTTTTGCCATTCGGCTACGGAACCCTAAAAAGACCTATCCAGTTTGGCGCAGTCGTTCGGAAGTAATGCGCGTACATACATTTCGGCGACCGATTTTTAGGTTTCCGTACCCAAAGGGTAAGAACGGGACTCTATTACTAAGGCTCCGCTGTCTGTCTGTTTGTTTGTTTGTCACCAAGCTGTATCTCATGAACCGTGATAGCTAGACAGTTGAAATTTTCACAGATGATGTATTTCTGTTGCCGCTATAATAACAAATGTTAAAAAAAAAGGAATTTAAAAAATATTTTAGGGGCTCTTGTACAAGAAACGAGATTTTTCCCCTTCGTGCGCGAGCCTGACTCGCACTTGGCCGTCTTTTTTATTTATATAGATTTTCCAAACAGCAAAGATTGAGCTATAATATAGTTTGTCTGCTTTTTCGGTGTCGTTAGCGATTTTAGCGCAACAATGTTTCTAACCTTTCTAACATATTCCGTAAATTTGGCTTTAATAAAGCCCCGCTTTACTGAAATAGCTTCACGAGATTTTTAACACAAGTTTGTTGAAAGGTGTCGTTGTTTTTTGATAATAATATTGCTTAGCTCAAATTAAGCTTACTGCAGCTTAAGATAGAGATAGATCTTATTTTGAATTTTTGGCTCCTCGTCAAAAAGACGTTCCGAATAAAAATTTAATAATTGAATGGTATTACGGTATGTCCTCGTATTCCTACAAAGCTAAAAAATGAGCAAGTTTTCCTCTCACTAGATATAGGGTAGAGACTTCTTGCCTAAGGTCAGAATGTATGTAGAAGGAAGCATAGTGATCATATGTGAGACGAAGAAAGCTTTGCTTGACCATCTTGCGCCCAGGCCCAGGCCCAGGAAATTAACATTGTGGTTATCGTCCTCCGTCTTAGGGCGGGCGAAGGGGTCCGTTAGACTCTGACTAAAACCACCCCGTGTTCCCTCGCACACTTGCGCCGGGGTCGGCGGCTGCGGAGCATTTAAATACTCTTCACCGCGGTCCCGGCCAGCTTTTATGGCAGCTCTCTGGCAGCAATCTGCAGGGCCGTAACTGGCCCAGTCTCACTTTAGCTTGGTTGCTTTTTGAGTATCGTTATCGTTAGCGACACATATTTTGAAGTGCAACCCTGTGTTTTTAGCACACGCTGCGAATCTGAATTTGGAATACAGCGCTAAATTACCCATCAACCTCTAATAAGCTTTCTACACCTGGATTTCTTCATAACATTTTTAACATGACATTGTAGAAAAGCATCCTTATAATTTAATCAGCTTAACTCCATTAAGCTGACTGCAGTTTAAGATGGAATAGATATATTCTACAGTATAGAAATATGAATACCTTTTAAAAACCGTTCCGAAAAAGATTACTACGAGATCTATTAATTAATCGATTTGTAGTCCGTACCGTAAATTTGTAGGAATCAATCTAATAAAAGCAGATTTTCGTCTCACTTAATGTAGGATACCACGGTTTATATACAGAAAACTCTTTGAAATGGATAAGGGAAGAATGTTGAAGGCATAGTGATCATACTTGAGATGAGGTAGGCTTTACTTGACCGTCCTGCACCCAGGCAGGACAACGGCAGTGCACTTCATTCTTTTTATCCTGGAATTAATATTTGTTAATTATGTTAGGATTTAGTTTTAATTGTTATTAAATTTTCTTAACAGATCGTATAAGTTTTATGACCTTGTAGAATACGATCAAGTAATTATTTTAGACCATAACTCATATTATTACGGAAAATTGTTATATGAAAATTGTAGCTTACTGCAGTTCTTTTCTATATAACCTGTAACTGTGCTAAATATCATACTCCGTCGTCCACGTAGTTCTCAATAAAAGAAGTACAATGTTTTTGCTTCACGAATTAATCTTATCTTACTAATCTTTCTTACTAATATTATAAATGCGAAAGTTTGTGAGGATGGATGGATGTTTGTTACTCTTTCACGCAAAAACTACTGAACGGATCTGAGTGAAATTTGGCAAGTAGACAGTTTACATCCTGGAATAACACATAGGCTACTTTTTATCCCGAAATTCCCACGGGATCGGGATTTTACGCGGGAAAACCCTCCTACGCGAACGAAGTCGCGGGCAAAAGCTAGTGTTATATAGATTTTACTTCGCAGGCGAAGAATTCTCTCAGACTTTTACACTACTGAATAAATCCACCCCGTTCCATCGCACAATTGCGGCGGAGGCTGCGAAGCTATGGATGTCCCTAAGTCCGCCGTGGCTGACCCATATACCCACTGCCTATGCTCGGTCCGCGTTATGCAGGCTGGAAGAGCACTCCAAAGGATTTTGGATATCAAACGCACAACAGAGGGTAATAAATGATACTTTCTTATATACAGGGTGGCAGGGACATCGACGCACAAACGCTTACCATGGATTCAGTACATGATTCTGGACCCACCTGCGTTGAAATTTTACGTCAGCTTTTTCTAAAATTTTCAGGGATTTTCTGGTTTTTTTTTCTGTTACCTGTATAAAATCATTGTTTCTATCTAACCCAATGAGATATTAATTAAAAAATAAAATTCACTAGTTTCACTTAAAACAAAAAACAAACAAACTTTTAGGTAAGCGTGCTCCATCTTCGACCACATCATCACTTACCATCAGGTGAGATGGTGGTCAAACGCGAACCTATTTTAAATAAAAAAAAAAGGCCAAGTGCGAGTCAGGCTCGCACATGAAGGGTTCCGTAGTAACTATAATAAATATATTTATTTATACTTAATATATTTATTTGAAAAAAAAAACAAAAAACCATACAAATTTCTTAAAACTACATTATTTACAATTTTTACAACTACGCCAAATAACTTTGTTTTTCATAGTATTTGTATGAATTACAAAGTTATATTTGCGGTTTTATAAAATATACTGTATCTCAAAAACTGCTGACTCGATCTCGTTCAAACCAATTTTGGTTGAAAGTTTACATTAAGATCTACAACATATGGTTTTTTTAGATTTTTCACTTCATTATTATAGAAGTTAGAGGGGGGGGGGGGGGGACACACACATTTTACCACTTTGGAAGCGTATATCTTTTAAACGATTAACTTTATGAAAGTCATTTTAGAAACCTTAATGTCATTTTCAAAGATCTGTCTATAGATACCACACACGTATAGGTTGCATGAAAGAAAATATTTTCAGTTTCAGTTCCATGTATGGGGAGCCCCCTTTATTTTAAATATTTTTTAAGTTTTCTCTTAAAATCGGAAAGCGGTTCACAGAATACATCTACCTACCAAATTTTACATGTATAGTCCTAATAGTTTCGGAATAAAATGGCTGTGACATACGGACGGACGGACAGACAGACAGACAGACAGACGGACAGACATGTCGAAACTATAAGGGTTCCGTTTTTTGCCATTCGGCTACGGAACCCTAAAAACAGCAATGTAAATAAAACTCGAAAGGACTACCTGATCAGCTGTTTTGCTAGAGTTCATTTGCGAGATCAACACAGCTGATCAGGTAGCCCTTTCGAGTTTTATTTACATTGCTGTTTTAAGTAAAACAAGTGAATTTACTGTTATTTTTTTGGATCGGCCTTTTCTTAATTTGTGAAATTAAGAAAAAACCGACGAAAAATTTCAACATAAGGGGGTCCAGAATCATGTACTGAATCCATGGTAAGCGTTTGTGCGTCGATGTCCCTGCCACCCTGTATATTACTAGTAGTCGTTTGCTGTGCTTAAATGCATAATGAAAGAATGTTTAAGAAAGCACAGTGAACATACTTGTAATGGAGTAGGTTTTACTTGACCATCCTGCACCCACGCAGGACAACGGCAGTCCACTCCATTCTTTTTATCCTGGAATTAATATTTGATGTTTATGCGAGATTAATTCGTTTGGGGATACGATCGAGTAATTACTCATTTTAACAGTGTTAGTATTACTAATTGCATGCGAGCTTGCAGATAAAAATAGAGCCTTAGGAACAATAAACAGCGCTCCGCCCAGTGGCCCTGGTTTTTTAAAGCGTTACTGTATAAAAATAATTTGCCTTCTGCACTCCTTCGCCATATAAACTTTAACTGTGTCTTATTACGTACTCCTGTGGACGCGCAATTTTCGTAAAATGGGGTACAAAGAGTTTACTTTTTTTTTTTTTAGCGTGGTAAAATTATCAAAAAAGTCCTCCCACCCCGGGCAGGGTGGGAGGGACTGTCAGACTTTTACTGACTAAAATCCACGGTGTTCCTTCAATAACCCTTTACGTACCGGGGTCACGGTAACGGGATGAGTCCCACGACCCCGGCAGGCTTCGGCCCTCTACGGAGGGGCCTCGTCATGTTGCTGACGCTCTTTGAGGCGCGCGTGGAACACGACGCGCCGTCGACCCGGGCATGGTCCATGGTCGGACAGCGAGTTGCCCATTACTCGCTGTCCGCATGCCCGCGCCTACGGTGGCCGGAGATCGTCGGCCGACGTCCGACGCCGTGGGCGTCTACCACTGCGGCTGGGCTGGAGGGAGGACGCCATCCTCTCCCTCACGCGGCCCACCTCCTCCTTCGGAAGCATGACTGCTTCGCAGAAGGAGGCGACCGCTTCCCACTCCCTCTCGCCCCGCAGCATGGCCTCGACCAATGCCGGGCGCGAGAGGTCTCCGCCTATTGCCGCCGTGAGGACACGTCGGTGCTCTGCCCAAGCGGGGCAGTCCTGCACCGTGTGCTCGACTGTGTCCTCAGGGCGACCCTCGCAGTGGTGACACCCAGGCGTTTCCTCCTTTCCCATCAGACACAGGTACCTCCCGAAACTTTCGTGTCCGGTGAGGACCTGCGTCATGCGGTAGGTCAGGACGCCGTGACGCCGATCTAGCCACTCCTCAAAGAGGGGTCTTACCGCCGCAATTGCGGTGTGCCCGGCCTTCGGTTGCGACAGTCGTTCCCTCCATACTGCCCTGAGATCACGCCGGAGCTCTTCCCGCCGCGCCTCGACTTCTCGAGGCAGCGGGGATACGCCCCGGCGCTGCGCCTCCACGCGCCATTCATAGACGCGCTGGAGGGCAGTCGCCTCCCGATCCCAGGGCAGCAATCCGGCAAGGAGGAAGGCCGATTCGCCGGCGATCGTGCGGTATCCCCGGATCATTCGGAACAAAGAGTTTACTTAGAAAGACTTTGTTTCACTTATTAATTTTATAATAATAACTAGCTTGTGCCAGCGGCTTCGCCCGCGTGGGAAGTTTTTCCCGTGTAAATCCCGATCCCGTAGGAATTTCGCATTCTTAGCGGATGCCTACGACATAACATCTACCTGCATGCCAAATTTCAGCCCGATCCGTCCAGTGGTTTGGGCTATGCGTTGATAGATCTCTATGTCAGTCAGTCAGTCAGTCACCTTTGAGTTATATATATTTAGACTAGCTTGTGCCAGCGGCTTCGCCCGCGTGGGAAGTTTTTCCCGTGTAAATCCCGATCCCGTGGGAATTTCGCAAAATTCTTTCTTAGCGGATGCCTACGTCATAACATCTACCTGCATACCAAATTTCAGCCCGATCCGTCCAATGGTTTGGGCTGTGCGTTGATAGATCACTATGTCAGTCAGTCAGTCACCTTTGAGTTATATATATTTAGACTAGCTTGTGCCAGCGGCTTCGCCCGCGTGGGAAGTTTTTCCCGTGTAAATCCCGATCCCGTGGGAATTTCGCAAAATTCTTTCTTAGCGGATGCCTACGACATAACATCTACCTGCATACCAAATTTCAGCCCGATCCGTCCAGTGGTTTGGGCTATGCGTTGATAGATCACTATGTCAGTCAGTCAGTCAGTTACCTTTGAGTTATATATATTTAGACTAGCTTGTGCCAGCGGCTTCGCCCGCGTGGGAAGTTTTTCCCGTGTAAATCCCGATCCCGTGGGAATTTCGCAAAGTTCTTTCTTAGCGGATGCCTACGACATAACATCTACCTGCATACAAAATTTCAGCCCGATCCGTCCAGTGGTTTGGGCTATGCGTTGATACATCACTATGTCAGTCAGTCAGTCAGTCACCTTTGAGTTATATATATTTAGATTCAGCCTATATCGTTCTCACTGCTGAGACACAGGCGTCCTCTTTATAAGAATAAAGAGGTGGTTGTCACATATCTTCGGATTTTCGGTCAGAACATGCCGGTTTCCTCAAGATGTTTACCTTTCTTTTTTTTTTGTTATCGAGGGGAAACCTTCAAAAGGCGCCTGGACTTCCGGGGAAAGACCAGGGAGTATGGGATTTCTACCTCACTAAAACCACCCCGGTGATCACCATCAGCACATAGAAAGGGTTCCGTTACCTCTGAAAAGACCACTCCGAAGCCAACCTGAGCCTCGCTGTGCACGGTGGCACGTGACCACTGTGCCACCGTCTTCCCTGGATTCACTCTGTGAGTACTCAGATTCCCCACTTTGAGCGCTCATGACCCCGGGACCCCAATTGCCTTAAGAATGCAGACGGGGATTTCGGCTTGTTAGACGTCGAGTCGGTTGCCTACACGACGCCTTCTTCTCCAAGCGGGATCGGCCCTCTCACGATCACGCTCAGGATTACACAAAATTATATGCCTGCAACTCGCAAGTCGGGTCCGTTACCACAGAGCCACCACTAATCTCTTCAGAACCAACAAATAGAAAAACTATAATGAATGAAGAATGTTGAAAGAAGCACAGTGATCATACTTGAGATGGAGAAGGCTTTGCTTGACCATCCTGAATCCAGCCAGGACAACGGCATTCGATTTGATTATTTTTATCCTGGAATGAATCATTGTTTAGCACGTGATGATTTTTGTGTCCTACATATTTACTTAAGTGTATTTGAAATAACTGGAAACCTAAAACATATTTATGTTCGCACAACTCCACAAAATGTTCTAATTTCTTTAGTGGTTTAATTTTAATTCCATAGAAAGATTTGATCTTTACGATGGTTGTTTTCATTCAGTTTTAATTCAGCATGCGTGCTGTATCATAATAATATTCCCCGGGTAGAGCCAGGTTGCGGAAGACGTAAGATGGCCTTCAATATATGAAGTCGCGTAATGGAAGTCAAGTGGAGTTGGACAGGACACCTAGCAAGAGGCGGTGATGGTAGGTGGAGTAGAGCTGTGACCTAGTGGTGTTCAAGGACTGCGTAGATGAGTATTGTCGTCCGGCAGCGAGATGAGTAGACGACATTGTTGCCATCGCGAGTATACTCTGGATGAGACTGACACAAGAACGTGGAGCTTGGTGCAACCGAAGAGAGGCCTATACCCAGCAGTGGGTGAAATCAGGCTATGGATAATGGTCATAAATAAGTAAAATAAATAATCGTTTATTTCAGGCTTAGTCCATAGAGTGTCTTAGTCATAGAGTCTGAGTGAGTTTTTTTAAACTGATTATAGGCTCGCATTTGACCACCATCTCGCCTGATGAAGCACGCATAACCTATTTACTCTTGACTTAAAGACCCCGAGGTTATAGCTATAAGGAAACAGACTCCGACAGGGAATTCCACTCCTTAGCCGTACGCACAATGAAAGAAAAATTTACCGGCGTATACGGGCGTGATACTGGTGACGCAACTCCAAGTACCATTCCGCTCACTATAGTTATACTAAATCTGGGAAACCCTAAACGAAAATATAGCGCGACATATACCAAGCCCGTGAGAATGATAAAATAGGTCATACTCTATCTGACGTAGACGTGTTTTCGTTCACTTAGCCCTTTCGTGGTGCACAAGCGTGATACTGTTTATACAAATCTAAGTACCATCCCGATGCTCACTAATTTTATACTAAATCTGAAAAGCCTTAAACGGAAATGTAATGAAGCTCTACAGATACCAGGCCCATGAGTTTGATAAAATAGGTCATACTTTAACTGGCGTAGACGTGTTTACTGGAGGCGTGTGGCCACACATAGCACATTTTCCATTCTGGAATAAAAGAGTCGCCTTAACATTATAACTCGAAAATAGGAAAAACACAATGCGATATTTTAAATACCATGTATTATTGTATCAAAGGGCTGCGCCTGCGTCAAGGTTTGATGAGAATGCCAAAGAAGTTCAACGATGACATTATTCATAAAAAAAAATTATATATATGGTGATCTCAAAAAGAATATAAGTAGTTTACTTATCATGGGATTGGTGCATTTCTGGCAATAAAATTTAAACCTAGAATATGGCCTTTAAAACATTACAAAAGATACATTAATTGTAACGTCGCCACATTCGTCGGATATTGAGTCAATTAAGCACTGGTCCAGAATAAATTCCAGGAGAGGCTACACGTATTTGCCTACGGAAACACAATCGAATCACTTTAGATATACAGGGTTACTGGTAAAACAGTAAAGAACCTCGCAGGACTATTACTAACATCATAAGATTCGATGACTTTTTGGTAAACATAATGCATTTACCATAAACAAACCTTCAAGATCCGCGCTACTAGCAGTTTATTTTACGTCGCAGACTGCGTTACGTTTAGAGCGCCCAATTGAAATATTATTTTATAGAAAATCTGATAAACTAAAATATGATAAATTATTAAAAGCTCAGAACAAAAGTTGTTGTTTACGATGTTACTAACATAGTCCTGAGAGGTTCTCACTGTTTTACCAATAGCCCTGTATAGAAAATAGCTACGATACTAAAAGCGGAGGCTTCATATAGTATGAATTTTGTTGAATAGCTAAAAGATACTCTTATCAATTCTACTTTTAACAAACTACTTTGACAGAATAAATGTAATAGAACATACTAATTCAGCATCCCGAATAGGAAAGTAGTGTAGCGCCTGGCAAGTTGAACTAAGCACCATACTCATAAGCTGAAATTTGCAACCGCAAGTTTCACAGTCCGTATCCTGTAATGTAACAGTTATTTTTTCGTTTTCTACAACTTTTAGGGTTGACCTTAGAAATTAGCGGTAGGTAAATACGCCAGATCTTATGAGCTACTCGCGAATTTGGTTCGCGTTTGTTTGTTTTTTGCCATAAAAAAGCCATTGTCTCCATGATACAATTTACCATCTACCATTTTTTTGTGGCATCGGTCAACCTTTGAAGATGTCGGCTGTATAGCGGACTTGGTTGTAGCTGCTCTAATTAATTATTCGAAATGAACGGTTGGGAATTATTTTATCATATAAATTCATAATTTATCTTTCAGTGATTGTAGGCGCATGAAAGTCAAAAGTTAATTGACTACAAACTACTTACTGGTATGGAAGTATATATTCGTCCAGCATTAACTTTCACTTTTATGTTAATTGGAAACGATAACATAACCTTCCATCTGCTGGTACATAGGCCTCGCTTTCTATGAGAGGGCAGGTTCAGTGCAACCCGTATTGTGCCGCGTGGATGTTAAGGAAATGATAAAAAATGAAATATTCATACTTCAGATGTTGTTGAAGTGGGATTCGATTTGTAGCTGCTACTATATTTACTGGGGTTCAATACGCTTTTAATTGATCCATCTTTAGTGGGTGAACTTTTGGCCGATGTGTCTTCTAATCCATCACGTTTTTTGGGAGGAAGTATCGAGGGCGATGTCTGAAATTATATGTTTAATGAGGAAGGATTGAGTAGCTACGGAATAGGATTCTTTGACGAGAGCTGAGCTTGATTTTACTTTGAGATAACTGACAAGCAACTACACAATATAAGTTCTGTATGGACTCTACATATGTACATAAAAGGCGTGTTTTAACGAACGTCGAATGAAGCACTTCGCAATTCGCGCTCAAAACAAACGATCCATAGTTGTATTTTGTCATTTCTATTGTATTTGAATGACTTGTATATTTATAACTAATGATGTGTATTTGGTAATTAGAAGACTACAATCATGAAAAATGTAAAAAGCAGTAACAGTCTTTCTGTAAAGCTTCGGAGATAAGGGGGTGACACACATTCACGATATCACAAAGGTTGATTAAACGCTACCGTAACGTTTGCTGTCAATATTAAATGCAACAAGTGATTCAAAGATTTTTTTTAAATTGATTATAGGCTCGCGTTTGACCACCATCTCACCTGATGGTAAGCGGTAAGATGGTAAGTTATAGCGATCAGGAAACACAGACTCCGGCAGGGAATTCGTTTTGTGCGTATGGGTGGGATGTCCACCATGTAACGATGGCGCATCGCAGTTTGTCTTGTAGTCCGATGATGGAACGGGCTTGGCGGTATTAGATTATATAATTCCATCGCACACTCCCCGAAATGTAACCGATAGAAAACCGATAGACTTGCAACTCGTCGTCGATGTTCAAGGCTCTGGAGCTTTGATTCGACCAGTGAATCGTTGCCGATGAGTCTCTTGGCCCTTTTCTCGATAGACTCAAGCGCGTCCAGTTGGTATTTGGCAGATCCATCCCAAAGATGAGAGCAGTACTCTATACACGACCGAACCTGGGCTTGATAGAGATTGAGCATCTGTTCCGGTGTCAAGTACCGTCCCACCTTTGCTAGGATTCCCAACTTTTTTGCTGCCAGCTGAGCCTTAGCCTCGATAAATGGACCAAAATTGAGGGTGGAAGTTAGTGTTACACCAAGAAGCTCAATACGATCGGTTATAACAGAACCACTCTAGCTGATCGAAGTTAGTTTATAGCAGATGGGATAGCCAATGAATGGGATAGCGAACCTTTGCTGGCTCGCGGGAAAACAATTCGTGCACGCTATAAATATAGCCAGCCTATAAAATTTCCACTACTAGGACAGAGGTCTTTGAGAGGGGATGGACCGTAATCTACCACGGGAGCACAGTGCGGTTTGGTGTATGTCGCAAGTCTTCGAATTGTGGTTTTAGGACACACCGGTTTCCTCGCGATGTCTTTCTTCACGGTTTTGAGAGCAGTGCTGATTATAAAACTGACACAAAGCAATGTGTATGACTGAGTTCTAATAGGCGAACTGCGTGCTACGTCTAACTGCTCGCCAATACAATATTTAGTATCAAGGTCGGTAAACGACAAGTAACTGCATTAACTTATTCTTTAATTTAAACTAGGTACGACTGATGCACGAAAAGAAGTTCAAACAGCAAAAAAAGGGTACACTGACTTTCCCCTCCCCTCTATGTTTCATGTTCATAAAGTCCATCTAAAGGCTGTCTGGAAGATGTCGCTTTCAGCGATAAGACCGCCACTGTACCCATAAGATAAGCAATATTGTGACAGGTGTGTTTAAATTATTGGTGTACAATAAAAAATATTCTCTCTATCTATCTAAAAGAAAGCATTTTAGGTATCCATGGAATGTGAAAAATCACTCTCTTTTTGCATTCTTAACTACCGTAAGATCGTACTACTTTGACGTACACTCTGTGGTATAACATTGACTCAACCTCGTACACCAACAGGGCCAAACAACACTTCTTATTGGTTAAAGTGTTTGGGTCAAAGTTATGCTCTAGGGCCAAAGTAGTAATAGAACTTACTGGTAATTATTTAATCCTAGCTAAATTGTGTATTTGTAGGTACTAAGTGTCATTAAAATTGGTTCTTTAATTTCCAAGAACAAGGCATTGAAAATTTATATGAAACACCGTAAGGTGTAAACTCTCTTAACAAACTCCAGCGTCTTTATTTTTTTATCTTTATAACATATTGCAAGATTACTAATTATGACAAATGACAAATGATCTTTATTTTGCAAATCGGTTCTTAAATAACACTTTTACTCGTCATTTTTTTTCGTTAATGTTAACTAGATTAGGCCGGTGTTTCCTAGCTAACTACCCTGAGAAGAAACACCGAAACAAACTCATTGATTCAAGATCCCTATCCTATATCACTCAGCCCTCGTCAAAGGTCACAAAGTACTTAAAAATGAAATGATCATACTTTGGTTGGAGCTTTTTCGTCGACAACGCAAGCAGGCGGAGGGACGGCAGTTGGAGGAATAGAAGGTGGACAGCCGCAATAGCATTTTCGAACACTATCATCTCGAAGACTACCATATTCAGAAATACCAACTGGAGAGTCACCATCTTGAAGATTACCATCTCTAGGTCCATGTTCCTGATGAACATCTTCTCGACGAACACATTCTGGCGGGCCATCATCTGGAGGACAAACTTTTCGAGTTTTCCCATCTCGTTTCCCAGTACCTGGACCATCTTGGGGCTTTACATCTCGAGGGCTACCATTTCGAGGTCTTCTATTTTGAGGTTTCTCATCAGTTGGACTATCTTGGGTACTTCCATTCCGAAGGCCTGCATTCTGTGGTTTCCCATTTTTAGGTTTCTGATGTTGTTTCCCAACAGCTGGACCATCTTGGGTACTACTATCATGAGGGCCACCATCTGGAGGACTACCATTTCGAGGTTTTCCATCTTGTTTTCCATTACCTGGACTAGTTTCAGGACTAACATCTCGGGGGCCAACATCTGGGAGACATTCATTTCGAGGTTTTTCATCTTGTTTCCTACTACCTGTACCAGTTTGGGGACTACCATCTCGAGGGCTACTATCTAGAGGACCACGACTTTGAGGCTCCTTATCTCGTTTTTTACTACCTGGACTAGTTTGGGGACTACCATTTCTTGGGCCACTATTTGTAGGATTATCATTTTTAGGTTTCCGCTCGCCTTTTTCTTTACCTGAGCCATCTTGGAGACTACGATCTGGAAGGCCACCATCTAGAGGACTACCATTTCGAGGCTTTCCATTGCGTGGCCCCCTACCTGGACTAGTTTGGGGACTCCCATTTTGACGGCCACCATCTGGAGGACTACCATTTCGAGGTTCGCCACCATGTTTTCCACTACCTGCACTAGTTTGGGCACTACCATCTCGAGGGCCACTATCTATAGGACCACCATTTGGATGTTTCCCATCTTGATTCCCATTACCGAGACTAGTTTCGGGACTACCATCTACTTTCCCACCACCTAGACTATCTTGGGGACTACCAACTCGTGCGCCACCATCTGGAGGACCACCGTTTCGAGGTTTCCCATCTCGTTTTGCATTTCTTGAACCTTCTTGGGGACTACCATCTCGAGGGCCATCATTTCGAGGTTTCCCATCTCGTTTCTCACTACCTGGACCATCTTGGGGATTATCATCTCGAAGGACACGATGTCGAAGGCTACTTTCACGAGGACCATCATCACGAATGCCATGTTTTCTAGGACCACCGTCTCGTGGACTACTACCTCTATGTCCACTATGTGGTGCTCCTCTTCTGTCCTGAATTAACACGTAATTATATACCTGTGGACCTGAAGCTTCACACTACAATCGAACTGCATAAATATAATACTATGTCCTAATCAAACCCATTTACATAAACCCAACCCACACAAATTTCACCTACAGTCTAAGTATTATGATAAGTATATTCTGAATTGTCACGGTTCGCGAGTTTCAAGCAAACTTAGCTATTAAATCAAAAATCAAACATAATTATGTTATTTCAGATAAGCCTACATGGGTACTTATAAAACGTCAGAAACTAGTGCACGGTTCGGAATTGGTCTTTCCTATCCGAACGGGCAAGAAACTCCAGAGTCATATCACATTATTAACTTGCTTAAGTTAATAAAACATTAACGACATCGTATGTATAGCTTTGACGGGCTTTTAAATTACAAACAGAATACTTAATATTTTGTCTACGACACGGCTATCCTTATATGAATCTTGTCTCTACGCGACGCATGAGAACAAAATTGAAGAATAAGCGCCCTCTTAAATTTTTGAGTATTTACAGCGTAAGATCGCCGAAACAAATCTAATACCATTCTTTTAAAGCATAAAAATAAGGAATAACATACTTCTTTAATATCACCCTGATACAAGTGCTAAGAGTAGCATTTTCAAACAACAACTGATAATTTCACAATTTTTTTACACAACAAATCCATACGCGTTTCTCCATAGACGGAATTACAACTTACATCAGTCTGGTAACTTAGGCAAACCATACCATTTGATGTAGTATTATTATTATTTGCTATAAGGAGCTCATGGAAAACCTAAACATAACAACCAAGCGGTTCACGCTTCAAGGTTGTCGAAGTCAGTCCGTGAATGGGGGTAACCATCTTACTATATCGAGATGTTTCCATAGCTTGGTAAATACATCTTAGTGAGTAGTTATGTCTAGTCAGAACACAGATTTGACGACTTACCATGGGGTGTATGCGTTATCCAGTTACCAAGTTGTGAATTCAGATAGGCAGTAGCTAGTTAGGGAAAGGCTTGCCTAAGCAGAAGATGAAACTGTAATAGCCTTTGTATTCTTTTTTGTAAAGTTTTCTTCTGTGTTATAATAAATAGTTGCCTAAGTGCACCTAGGTATCTAGAAGCTGTATATAAACTTAAAGAAACTCACTTGTTTACTCGTCAAATGGTCCTCGATGGTCTTGTTAACTTTTTCTGACATATTGGCTACTTTTAATAGAGTCTCCAACTCTGCTACCTTTCGCTTCTCTATTGCTAGTTCAGTGGCAAGTTCAGCTGTAAAGTTTAAAACACAAGATTAACATAAAGCAGTGGCGTAACGTGGACTGATAAATACGTGGGCGAGGTCGCATCAGCGAAGCCCCTTTTCTTTCGTTCCTCACTCAATCATGAAATCTAGTGAAGAAAATAAAAATGCGCGATCAGGATAATAATAAGCGTCAATAGCCTAATTGATAAGGTGTCGGACTTGTGATCGAGAGGTCACGAGTTCGAACCCAACCCATTACACTATTGCCGTGAACCCACTTCAGACACAAGCATATTTAGCTTAGTTGGAGGGGTTAACAAGATTGCTAGTAATGTGAATTCTACCCACATTACTAGTTATCATTAAAAAGAAAATAAGAATATCATTCGAAAAGTTTTTTTTTTATTTAAAATAGGTTCGCGTTTGACCACCATCTCACCTGATGGTAAGTGATGATGTGGTCGAAGATGGAGCACGCTTATCTAAAAGTAACCTATTCACTCTTGACTTAAAGACTCCTAGGTTATAGCTATCGGGAAACACAGACTCCGGCAGGGAATTCCACTCCTTAGCCGTACGCATAATAAAGGTATTCCCAAAACGTTTTGTGCGTATGGGTGGGATGTCCACCATGTAACGATGGCGCTTCGCCGTTTGTCTCGTAGTCCGATGATGGAACGGGCTTGGTGGGATTAGATTGTGTAATTCCATCGCACACTCCCCGAAATGTAACCGATAGAAAACCGATAGACTTGCAAGTCGTCGTCGGTGTTCAAGGCTCTGGAGCTTTGACTCGACCAGTGCATCGTTGCCAATGAGTCTCTTGGTCCGCTTCTCGATAGACTCAAGCGCGTCCAGTTGGTATTTAGCAGATCCATCCCAAAGATGAGAGCAGTACTCCATACACGACCGAACCTGGGCTTGATAGAGATTGAGCAACTGTTCGGGTGTGAAGATTTTTTTTATTATTATTGATAATAGGTTCGCGTTTGACCACCATCTCACTTGATGGTAAGTGATGATGTGGTCGAAGATAGAGCTTACCTAGAAGTAACCTATTCACTCTTAACTTGAAGACTGTTATTTTTCTTTAATTTCTGTGTTCCCCCATACTAAGCATAGGAAATAGGTATTATGACCCATCAGCCTTTAAAGCAACATTTCACAGGTATCTTCTAGGCTCGCTCGTTTCATCATAGACCTGATCTATCGCTTACCAACAGGCGTGATCACTAATTCGCAAAATACAATCTCTAATTTCATTTCAACATAGCGAGGTTTCTCCGTGCCTCAGAACTCACTTTAACTCGTTGGTTTTGGCTATCATTTATACATCTTTGACAGTCACTCCATGTAAAACACTAGTAATCAGCTGCATACTTGTATTATGTTATTATAATTGGTTTTTTGTAAGCCGTTATAACATAAATAAATAAATAAATACAGTTAGACTGAAAACTGACCCAAACATAGTTCGAAAAAGGAGATGATGTGAGACTGCAAAATGGCGGAACGAACTGGTTGGCTTCCTTAAGAATTGGAAGGATGGGGCGCAAAACAGTGACCGCAGGAAGAAATGGAGGGAGACCTATAAGTAGCTTTTGCCCGCGACTTCGTTCGCGTGAGTCAGTTTTCCCGCGTAAATCCCGATCCTGTGGGAATTTCGGGATAAAAAGTAGCCTATGTGTTATTCCAGGATGTCAGCTATCTATTTATCAAATTTCATTCAGATCCGTTTGTTTAGTAGTTTTTGCGTGAAAGAGTAACAAACATCCATCCATCCTCACAAACTTTCGCATTTATAATATTACTAAGAAGAAGATATATGATGATGTTGCACAGTTGCTGTTTCTGCCCAAATAGCTGAGACCTTTCGTCAGCACTTTCTGGTAATTAATATGGGAATAGAAACCGCTGTAGTAACTTCTTTTAGTCTGTGCAATATACTTTTATTTATTTATTAGGTTAACCAACAACTGTTTCTACTTAAGACATGTTCTTAAATCACAAGGGCAAAAAAAAACTTTTTAACAAAAAATAAAACCGACTTCCATATCAAAACACTACAAAGGCAAAAATAACTTTAATTTCGGTAGTCGGTGTTATTGGTTTTGTATTTTCTTTTTTTTGACACCACCGTCTGAAATTAAAAGTTATTTTTGCCTTTGTAGTGTTTTGATATGGAAGTCGGTTTTATTTTTTGTTAAAAAGTTTTTTTTTACACTTTTAAGTGGGTCGGTTTGTAATTTATCTAGTTACAAAAGCCAAAATGTCAACTATTTATCACCTTTTACAATGCAGCCGTTCTAACTTGGCCAGTGTGAAGTTAGGCTCTGCGAACTTTAGCACTTGTGCACTCGTACAAAAATAAAGGTTTTAAAAAAAAAAATGCCATTAGCAGTTGTTATTCCTATTAATATTAACACGAAATAGCTATTATTGAGTAGTTTCGGTGGCCATCTGTGGTCTTCATCATCAGTTCCACTTCCCCAAATGGTGCTTTTCGAGAGCAACTGCACATGTTACTATAAGAAATACCCAAAACGCTATAGGTGTGCCTATAATATTTGAAGAGTTCCCTCGATTACTCCAGGATCCCATCATCAGATCCTGATTTCATAACAATGGGACCAATTAGAAAGTATACCCATTCAAACGAAAAAAGAGTTTTCCAAATCGTCTTCGAGTTATGAGGTAACATACATACGAACTGAGAACCTCCTCCTTTTTTTGAAGTCGGTTAGAAAGATAACAGAATAACAATCATTTATAGGTAAATTCAGCATGTGCGATTCGAAAGTACAAAAAAGAACAATTGAGTAGGTTTAAAGGAACAATTAAAGGAACATTGTGTGATTGCGAACTGAAATAATGATTTCTGTTTGCTGAATATATGTATCTGAGTGCAAGTCCAATTTATCGCTACAGCTATTTATAAGTTTACAAGCTCTCGAACAAGGAAAATTGGCGCCTGAAGTCGTCTAACTAAAGGGTAAACAGAGTGGTGAGATTAGAACATGTGGTACTCTTAAGGAAACTCGTAGTTTAAAAAGTACTTACAACATTTAGCTTCATAAGTTCTATACTGTGTCAGTAGGTCGTTAGCTTTTTTGAAGGAATCAGCTAGTTCCAGTTCGCTCGCCGAACGTTCGCTGATCACCCGAACGTTCTCCTTGCGAACTTCCAACACTTCTGTCTCCAGCCGACCGATGCGAGTCGCGTACTCGCCGTGAACGTTAAGCAGTTCCTAATCGAGAAATAATTTTTAGTAATATCAACTTTTATGTTAGATCTAGTGCTCAATATAGAATAAAAATAATATACGCAAAAATAAAATAAAATTATTTATTGGCACAAACTGGGTTACAAATAACCCCAACTACAGAGTTAGGTTAGAAAACCTACGTTTCAGGAGCCAGTGAGTTCTTCCAGTGAGGTTACAATTTTGCAAGTTTTATCCAACAAAGGTACGTAAATAAGATTTGTTTATGTAGAAATGTACAAAATTTAAAACAAGTTATATTCGATTTATAAAAAGTTATCTACAAAAAAAATTAAAACGGTAATAAAATAAATAGGTGCTGAAAGGTATGAAACACGCAAACGCACCTAGTTTGCGTGTTTTGTAAGTGTGTTTGTAAGTAGGGTGTGTGAGTGCGTGGGGATACCATAAATATGGCGTATAAATTAGATAACAGCTTATTGCTATTTGTCTTCATACCAGTTTTTTTTTATAATATCGGATGAATTATAATAGGTATAACTTCTTACCTCTTGTAAGGTGGCGATTTTAAGTCTCAACTCTTCCATCAGAGTTCTACATTTATTTTGGTCACATGGTTGATCTGAATCTGCGGACCTCCTGAAAATATTTAACGACAGCATAAATATAACAAAATGTATGTAATATTGTTTACTTCAATATCTACGTTTAAAAGGTTTTTATTTAGTAAGTAGGTACAGGTAGTTACAGGTCGCTATTTCATTAGCGTTGTAGGTTTTTCCCGCTAAATTCCGATGCTGCAGAAATTCCGAGATAAATATCGCTGAAATGTTACCCTATAACCTCCTTTATCTTCCAGTGCAAGTCCCATTAAAATCTGTTCAGACATTCCAGGGATTAGGCCGGACAAACGGAGAGACCGAATAACAAAATTTTAAAAAGTTCTTTTATTAATGTGTAAAGCAATAAAAATAAGTAATTGAGAAAACAGTTATTTTTAAATCACAGACACTTGGATTTAATTTTTACTTAGATTTAATGATAAAAAAACACACTCACCTATCAATTGGCCTGTTGTTTTGAATTTCGTTGGATTTCCTTGAAGTTCTGGAAAATACATGGATAATATATTTCGGCGCAATGTCAACTTTAATAATATTAAGTTTTAGTACAACTTAATTAGTTATAGATTACTAGATAAGTTTAAATTAGTTTAGATTTGATTATCATAGTCAGTTTACTACTTTTCAATTTAAAAAATTTGCGGTTAGTATGTATAACAGCAAACCATAACTAAAGGTTTATTTAAACTTAGGTTTAAAAACAAGATACATGTTGCTAAATTCATTTCTTGATTAATAAGCGATATGCGTTTTAAAATAACTTCTGTTTATTTATTGTTTAAGAAATAGTCGATTGACTACTGTGTCGCAAGCAAACAATATGGCGCGCGTATAAAATGTTTGAGTAAATGTTTTGGTAAATGTTTTAAACAATACAGAATCAATTCAATGTTAAAATCGAGTGCTAAAAATGGTAAAATTAATTAACAAATCATAGCTGGTTACTTCAATCAATGTTATGTGAAATTTGTAAACAAAAGATGTGTAATGACTTCGCAACGATAGCGCCATAGAAGTATTTTTCAAATGGCGGGTCGCTGCGAAGCCACAGTTGGAACGTGAATATTGTGAAGACAAGACTTGGTGTTTTAACTGGAATATCTTGTGAGTAAATTTTATATTTTCATTGTGATCTTAAGGTGGTTTTACTTGTGTTAGTTTTTAATAAGATTAAAACGTGTGCAAATAAGTTTTGTGTATTCATTTTTGCAATGAGAGAACCTAGCGGTATGGATGGTGACGTCAGCCTAGCTGACGTCACGATTTCTAAAAATCCGAATGGTACCGGTCCTCCGTTATCAGAAGTGGGATTGCACCCCACTTCTGCTCGATCATCTGACTTGAATAATGAAAACTTAACTGCTTCTGTTAACGGGGTACCAACGGAGTTTTTCACTCAGATGTTGCAAATGATGAAGCACGTGTCCGATCGTATCACGACACAACCGGATACGCCCAAAATCAAAATAAATGATGTGTTTTTGCCGTCATACGATCCGGACACCAATATTGGGGTTAGAGACTGGTGTCAACATGTGACCACAGCCATGGAAACTTATGGCCTGAGCGATTATGAAGTGAGAATGAAAGCTGGTAGTTTGCTTAAGGGTCGCGCAAGGTTATGGGTTGACAATTGGCTTGTGTCCACCACCACGTGGCAGGAATTGCGTGATGTTCTGATAACAACTTTTGAACCGGAGAATCGATACTCTCGGGACATTGTACGCTTTAGGGAACATAATTATGATAATTCCAAAGACATCGCACAGTTCTTGTCACAAGCTTGGGTATTATGGAGGCGTATTACTAAGGATAAGTTATCAAATGATGATGCGGTTGAAGCAGTTATAGGTTGCATTGGAGATGAGCGGTTGAGAATCGAACTGTTGAATGCTAGGGCCACGTCAGTACCCGAACTTATTTCGGTTGCATCTTCTATACGAAGCGTTAAGCGCTCCCAGCCGGGTACGTCGGGTGCACATCCGGGTCCCGCTAAGCGATCACGTTTTGATAAACCCTCGTTGTTCTGTCAGATATGCAAGAAACCCGGTCATGATGCACGTGACTGTCATTACCGTGATAAAAATGATAATTCTCAACCGCGTCAACAGGATAATAAAACCGCATCTCTAAATAATAAACCTACGTGCACGTTCTGCTCAAGAACAGGTCACACTTATGAAACATGTTATAAGCGAGAACGCGCAGTGGTTTCTAACGTCAATTGTGTAGGTATATCTAAATTAAATTCAATGCCCGTGGTAGCTGGGAACTTAAACATACTCGCGATTTTTGATAGTGGAGCCGAATGTTCAGTAATACGTGAGTCTGTAGCTGCTAAACTACCCGGGAAACGAGTTGATCGAGTCAGTTACTTGAAAGGATTAGGTCAATTTACGGTGATATCTTTATCGACATTAACGACTGTTTGTGTCATCGATAATTTACGAATAGAACTTGAATTTCACGTGGTGCCGGACTACGAAGTGTGCTCAGACATTCTGTTAGGTATGAATCTCGTGGAGAAAAACAATTTAAGCGTGATAGTGAACTCTCAACTGCAACCTTGATTCATCAACCGGTTATTTACCACCTGCGATCTCAAAGTGAAAAGTTTGATAATCTAGATTGTGACTTAACTAATGACGATCAAATCAATGAATTAAAAATTTTGTTGAACAAGTTCGAACACTTGTTTATTCATGGTTACCCTCACTCGCGCGTCAATACCGGTGAGCTTGAAATACGCTTAAAAGATGATAGCAAGTGTGTTGAACATAGGCCTTACCGACTGAGTCCATTTGAACGCGAAAAAGTTCGAGAAATAGTCAAAGAATTACTTGAGCATAAAGTTATCCGCGAAAGTAAATCACCTTTTTCCAGCCCAATAATATTAGTTAAAAAGAAAAATGGAAAGGATCGCATGTGCGTGGATTACCGCGAACTAAATAGGAACACTCTGAGGGACCACTTCCCTTTACCGATCATTTCGGATCAAATAGATCAACTGGCGGGGGGTTATTATTTCTCGACTTTAGATATGGCGGCCGGCTTCCATCAAATACCGATTTCAGAGGACTCGATTGAGAAAACAGCGTTTGTTACGCCGGATGGTCTATATGAATATTTGACCATGTCGTTTGGACTCAGTAACGCGGTGTCAGTTTATCAGCGTTGTATAAGTAGAGCGCTAGCTCACCTTCTGAGCTCAGTAGACCAGGTTTGTCAGGTTTATGTTGATGACGTTTTATCAAAATGTAGGGTATTTACTGAGGGCCTATCCCATATGGAACGTATTTTGATCGCCCTCCAAGAAGCCGGTTTTTCGATCAATGTTGATAAAACTGCCTTCTTTAAACGCTCCATCGAGTATTTGGGCAATATTATTGCAGACGGACAAGTCAGTCCTAGCCCAAGAAAGGTGGAGGCTTTAACGAAGGCACCAATCCCGAAAACCGTCAAACAAGTTAGGCAATTTAACGGCTTGGCTGGATATTTTAGACGTTTTATTCCCAATTTCTCGCGTGTAATGGTTCCGCTTTATGAACTTACCAAGAAAGATGCAAAGTGGGAATGGAACGAAAGGCATGATGAGGCTCGAAATCATATCATACAACACCTGTCTACTGCGCCTACCCTTATGCTATTTCAGGAAAATGCACCAATTGAGCTCTACACGGACGCCAGCAGCATCGGCTACGGGGCGGTGCTCGTGCAGACCACTGGGGGTCGCCAGCATCCAGTCGCGTACATGAGCCAGCGCACCACCGACGCCGAGAGCCGCTACCACTCGTACGAGCTCGAGACCTTGGCGGTAGTAAGGGCAGTCAAGCATTTTCGGCATTACATATATGGCCGAAAATGTAAGGTAATAACAGACTGTAATGCTTTGAAGGCGTCCAAGAACAAAAAGGATCTCCTTCCTCGAATCCATAGATGGTGGGCCTTCCTGCAGAATTACGAGTTCGAGGTCGAGTATAGAAAAGGTGAGCGATTACAGCACGCGGATTTTTTCAGTAGAAATCCACCCACTGAAATATCTGTCAACTTCATGACCAGAGACACTGAGTGGCTGCAAATCGAACAACGCCGTGACGACGTGCTGCGCCCGCTTATAGACACTATGAGTGGCGACAGTCCGGCCGAAGGCTACATCCTGGAGGAAGGTGTGCTTAAGAAGACTCTCACAGATCCCATACTTGGTATTCATAAACCCATTGTAGTCCCTAGGTCATTCCAGTGGAGCCTGATAAATTCTTACCATATCTCTTTGCAACACCCTGGATGGGAGAAAACTTTACAGAAGCTTAGGGAAACTTACTGTTTCCACAAAATGAGTACAACCGTCAGGAGGTTTGTGGACAATTGTGTTGTATGTAAGACCTCGAAAGGGCCGTCGGGCGCTATCCAAGCCCAGCTTCATCCGATTCAGAAGCCCACTGCAGCGTTCCAGGTCGTCCACATGGATATTACTGGAAAGTTGGGTACAAGAAGTGCTGAAGGACGAGACGAGTATGTAATTGTTACAGTTGATGCATACACTAAATACATTCTACTTAGCTACTCAAATGACAAAAGCCCAAGCAGCAGCCTCGCAGCCTTGAAACGTGTCGTACACCTGTTCGGGACCCCAGTGCAAGTCGTGGTGGATGGAGGTCGAGAGTTCCTCGGTGAGTTCAAAGTCTACTCGGACCGTTTCGGAATCGACATACATTCCATTGCGCCAGGAGTAAGCCGAGCAAACGGACAGGTAGAACGAATCATGGGCACTTTGAAAAAACGCATTAACCATGGTCAGAAATTATGACACTGAAGAATGGCAAACGGCTCTAGAAGCTTTACAACTCGCATTTAATTGCACTCCACATAGAGTAACGGGGGTCGTACCGCTTACACTACTGACCCGCTGCCAACACAGTGTACCTCCAGAACTACTAAGGTTGGTAAATATTACTAACGAATGCATAGACTTTGAGCTGCTTGAGCAACACGTACAAGAGAAAATGACAGCTGCAGGACAATATGATAAGCAGCGATTTGACAGAAGCAAGGCGAAAATGCGTCCGTTCCAGCGAGGAGACTACATACTCGTCCAGAACAATCCCCGAAACCAGACGTCTTTAGACCTAAAATACAGTGAGCCATACGAGATATATAGGATCCTGGACAACGACCGATACATAGTGAAGCGTGTGACCGGCAGAGGGCGTCCACGTAAGGTCGCTCACGATCAGCTATGCCGAGCACCACAACCAGGCGAGCAAGAAACCGTGTCGGCGAATAACGAAGATTATGCCCAGCAAGTGGTTTCCCGGCTGACAAATGATTCATCGACGAATTTGATCGATGACACACTAAAACAAACTACATCTCAGATCATCAGTGCACCGCCGTCGAAGGAACCACAGCCATCTACCTCCCAAGCTACTTAGCCGCTGGACCCTTAAATAAGTGAGTTTTCGTATGTTATCCCGATATTAACTGTATATTTGAGTCTGAATGATTCATAAGACATCAGCAACAGTAAGAAGACACGTTATCTACCTTTGTCTTTGTTGACGGGCCGATACCATCATAAACAAAAGTAAGTCTGTACAATCCGCATTCCCAGTTTCCTTCCCACACTCTTTTCAGAACCTCTGTGGACCACGGTCAAAATAATAAGGCCTAGGCCACAGCATCGTCCTTCCCCAATCCTTTAGAGCCCGTGTGGACCACGGCGTACAAGACCGCTCAGCACCACAACTTTATTCCCGTGAGTTATAACAAAAAAAAAAAAAAAAATTCGCAATAAATTTTTCAGAGCCCCTGTGGACCACGGTCAAAATAAGGTCTAGGCCACAGCATCGTCCTTCCCAAATCCCTTAGAGCCCCTGTGGACCACGGCGTACGAGACCGCTCAGCGCCACAGCATCAAAACCTAACAAGCTGTGTAAACAGTTACGTAAGAACTTTATTTCTATTTTCTTTTCTTGTAGAGCCTCTGGGGACCACGGTCAAAAATATAAGGCCTAGGCCTCAGCATCACCCTAGTACCCATTTCCTTTAGAGCCTCTGTGGACCACGGCGTACAAGACCGCCCAGCACCACAGCATCATCCCTGTCTACGAGAAATCAAATCATGCATGTATGCGTGGAGCATTTGCATTGATGTAACTAAATAAACGTGCGAGTAAGCGTGTAGCATTACAAGCACTTCTATATCAACACTCACTTCCCTATGTACAGCAAATCCTATTTACTACGCATATGAACTTTATTCTTTCCATATTTACTTCGATATTTACAACTTAGAATACCTAACTACATAACACTATGTTTAAGATTACCAAGGTATAAAAATAATAGTTGATAACTTGATTGTGAGATTCGGTTATCATTGAAAGTTCAGGCTATATTATGGCAATATCTTGAAACAACAACAGCTCCAACCACAAACAAGTTGTCAGCTAGTGTACCTGTGAATGGATACCTAGCTCAGAAAGAATTTTCATTTTCAGAACCGCGACTGGTGCAGGGCACGCACACCGTCTCGCAGAATGGCCGTGTCGGCGCAATGTCAACGTCAACTTTAATAATATTAAGTTTTAGTACAACTTAATTAGTTATAGATTACTAGATAAGTTTAAATTAAACTAATTTAAACTTATTAACGTAAATCACAGACACTTGGATTTAATTTTTACTTAGATTTAATGATAAAAAAACACACTCACCTATCAATTGGCCTGTTGTTTTGAATTTCGTTGGATTTCCTTGAAGTTCTGGAAAATACATGGATAATATATTTCGGCGCAATGTCAACTTTAATAATATTAAGTTTTAGTACAACTTAATTAGTTATAGATTACTAGATAAGTTTAAATTAGTTTAGATTTGATTATCATAGTCAGTTTACTACTTTTCAATTTAAAAAGCAGTGTTATGATTTGCGGTTACTATGTATAACAGCAAACCATAACTAAAGGTTTATTTAAACTTAGGTTTAAAAACAAGATACATGTTGCTAAATTCATTTCTTGATTAATAAGCGATATGCGTTAGTTTTAAAATAACTTCTGTTTATTTATTGTTTAAGAAATAGTCGATTGACTACTGTGTCGCAAGCAAACAATATGGCGCGCGTATAAAATGTTTGAGTAAATGTTTTGGTAAATGTTTTAAACAATACAGAATCAATTCAATGTTAAAATCGAGTGCTAAAAATGGTAAAATTAATTAACAAATCATAGCTGGTTACTTCAATCAATGTTATGTGAAATTTGTAAACAAAAGATGTGTAATGACTTCGCAACGATAGCGCCATAGAAGTATTTTTCAAATGGCGGGTCGCTGCGAAGCCACAGTTGGAACGTGAATATTGTGAAGACAAGACTTGGTGTTTTAACTGGAATATCTTGTGAGTAAATTTTATATTTTCATTGTGATTTTAAGGTGGTTTTACTTGTGTTAGTTTTTAATAAGATTAAAACGTGTGCAAATAAGTTTTGTGTATTCATTTTTGCAATGAGTGAACCTAGCGGTATGGATGGTGACGTCAGCCTAGCTGACGTCACGATTTCTAAAAATCCGAATGGTACCGGTCCTCCGTTATATATTATAATAAAATTAAAAAAAAACATAGGCCTACATAAGCCCTTATAAATCGTCAAAAACTAGTGCACGAGTAGTAGTGATTTGCCGGTTCTGGCGCACCAATCCCGTGGCTCACCGGTTCTGGCGCACCACCGCTTCTGGCGCAATCGCGGTCCAGGGCGTTTCAAACCTAAAAAAAAAAAAAGGTTTTGGGGTCCGCTGATCCCGTTTCTGCAATCCGTTTTCGCGTAGGATGCATGGTTCCGGAGATACAGAAATCAATTAACAACAATCTGTTTCATTTCCGGTGACCCAAACCCTCATTATCGACTTTCATTGTTCGCCTTTTCTTATCTATTGTCCGTGCGTCCGGCCGCTCACCCTCATTAGGATTGCATTGACGTTTCTATGTATTACTCATTGTTACTGCTACTGCTATTGTATACTTTTATTGTTCATAGACCATTGCTTACTTTGCTATTCGGGATCATCAAAACGGAATCAATAAAACACATGCGTCATTAACAAATTTTATTTTTATCTACAAAATATGAGCGGAACATCTCATCCACTAAAATATCGTTGTACAGTGTGTTCCCTGTAAATATGTTTGTAAAACTATGCATTGAACATCCCTGAAACTTATATAGCAAATACATTAAGCAATATTCACCACAAACTGAAGTCCAATCATTCTGAATCCTATCAATACTCCAGCCCCATCTTTTACAATTCCTTTTCAAAAACTCGAGATGATATCGCGCAGGTGTTCGCCCATATGAATCAAAATATTGACCGATGCCATTCGTATCGATATGTACAGCTACCCAGTGTGAACCTGGCTTATCATCCGCATCCAAATTGCATATTATATACGTTGGTGCATGGGTATACATAGGGAGTCTATTAGCAGCATAAACATTATTTTCTAGACTGGGATGATCTTTTTCAGATGTTTTTGTACTTCTAGTGTATCCATGATATAGCATATTATTACACTACCAATCTATTCAATGGTTGTCATAGGAATGTTCAATTATAGTGATTTGTAAATATTAAATCGCATTATTTTGTAGCACTCACAAAACAGGTTGATGCCAGCAATGTGGGATAAGTTTGTTGACTCATAGAGTTACTATCAGTTTCCGGAGGAACGTGAGATAATTTTGGTGATTCATAGAGTTACAATCAGTTTCGTTGTATTTAGGAATTTGTTTTAGATAAGAATGGTGCTATATAAGATCGTACCATTGCCGTCATGCAGTCAGTCTATGGTCGTTTGACCGCAGTGGATTGTATACGTCTACCAATACTACGTTTGTGTTACTTCAACGCATCAATGGCCATGGAGGTAAGTGTTTATTCTATTGACAAACTTACTTGTATTCTTGTTGTTCTTTCCTAACGTGTGTGATTAAGTGTAAACAAATTGATATTAACATGATAACTGTCTTGTTGCAGAAATCATTCAACTTCGATGAAAATACCTATAAACAGTATTACTACTCACCGCTCTCCCCTCAACATGAAGAAGAGAACGATGACATCGTTATTAATAACACATGCGATGGTGGAAAAAGGAAATCACAATCGATTGATCATTTTTTTGAAGTCGCACCAAAAATAAAAAAGAAGAAACTGTTATCGTCAACCGTGGCACGAGCCGCTAGAGATGGTGTATCATACATTTCTAGTAATTCTGACGACGGAGACCAAGCGACGCATCTCATAAAAATTGAAATGTACGATATGAAGAAGCTATGTAAGATTCCAACTACTGATCATTGGAAACACGCTACCACGAGGATTAAATATTATGTAAAGAATAATAAGGATAGCATCTACGACAGCACAAACGGGCTCGTATACAACATTACAAAGACAATAGCAGAAAGTGAAAAAGTTTAAAAATACTTTTTTAACAATGACACCCATTAGTTGATTAGTGAATGTGATTCTGTTTACTTAAATTACTTCTGTGTACTCATTAGATTCTACCTGACTCGTCATTAATAACACATGCGATGGTGGAAAAAGGAAATCACAACCGATTGATCATTTTTTTTGAAGTGACACCAAAAAATAAAAAAGAAGAAACTGTTATCGTCAACCTTGGCACAAGCCGCTAGAGATGGTGTATCATACATTTCTACTAATTCTGACTATGGAGACCAAGCGATACATCTCATAAAAATTGAAATGTACGATATGAAGAAGCTATGTAAGATTCCAACTACTGATAATTGGAAACACTACCACGAGGATTAAATATTATGTAAAGAATAATAAGGATAGCATCTATGACACCACAAACGGCCTCGTATACAATATTACAAAGACAATAGCAGAAAGTGAAAAAGTTAAAAAATACTTTTTTAACAATGACATTAGTCGATTAGTGAATGTGATTCTGTTTACTTAAATTACTTCTGTGTATTCATTAGATCCAAGGAGGTGTCGTCTTGTGGTGCTGAGAGAAAAACAAGATTAGAAGGAAGAGATGAGTGTGGCATACGTGAACAGATCACTTCATTGAAAAGCAAAACTACAAAACTGATTGGAGAAGAAAAAGTGAAGAATATGCAGTACCCAAGAGCTGAATATCCATTTTTCAGTTCAAAATCTAGACGGTTGTTCAGTTTCGGAGACTGGCCACTCGTTATGAAACAGAAGCCTGAAGATCTTGCAGAAGCCGGTTTCTTTTATACTGGTCATGAAGACAGGACCAAGTGTTTCCATTGTGGTGGCGGTTTAAAAGATTGGGAAGATGATGATGATCCTTGGCAGCAGCATGTTCAGTGGTTTAGTCAGTGTGCTTATGTAAAGTTTAAACTCGATCAGTGTTCTGTATAAGATTGAATAGGGTGTTTATAAAGAAATAAAAAAATAGTATATTGCATATAATTTGTTTTATTAAATTTTATAATTTTTCTTTAGTTACATACACATAACCTTAACTACTATAGTCTACAATAACATTTCTATTTTTATCTATTTCAATAATATTATCAAACTCAGCATAAACAATACAGTTAATTGTTTGTATTAGTGAGGATTCAAATCGTACTTCTAATCTTACACTACCATGCTTTATGAGATTCCAATGAGCTGATGAGTTAGCTGATAAATCAGGAGTTAAATCAAATGCTAAAAGACAGTAACCTTTAGCATACTGTTCACGAGAGATTGCATTTCCTTCATTTAGAAAGTGAATACCAGTCCCCGAGAATAGAGTATGATATGCTGATGTAAATATATTATTATTAAAAGATGGTTGCAAAGCTTTTGAAGGTATTTGTTGACCATCAATATATAAGCTGAAAGAGTTAATACCATAGTTTTCAAAGTTAAATGGATTTTTAGTAAGCGAACCATTAAATGCAGAATTGTTTACAAATCCAATAATACATCTTTTGGGTACCTGTCCTAAGAATATATTATCAAGAGTTTTTCCTTGAACACCTGATGGAATTGTTAAAACTTTAACTTCAGCACGAGTAATAGGATATTTAGCAGTGGTAGAAGCTAAAACTTTCTGATGTGCGAGTAATACACTTGGATTAATTCGTGCTCTTCGAACAATAAGAGTTGCGTCTGTAATGCAAACTTTAAACTTTACATCATTTGACCCAGCAATTAAATTAAAACTCTCTCTTGATCGAACTAATTTTACACTCATTTCAACGCCATTCATTAAAAATTTATCTTGATTGAAAATGTCACCATGAAGATGACCAATCATTTCTATTTCCCTACTTTCATTACTAATTCCTGTCTTTTAACAAATCCTATGTTTTTACCATCTGTGGAATCCATTTTTCCTGCTGTATCCTCATACCAAAGGCTACAAGTAAGATGAGATTGTTTAGCAGCAGGAGCATAGTTTAAAAGAGTTTCCATGTATGCTCGATAGGCATAGGTATTATTAGGTGGTGATACAAGTTTTTAGTTTAAATAAACATCAAGTTGACTAAAAAGTGAATGCAGCCAATTATTTACAGGTGCTACTGCTGTAGCTGATATCAAGTTTGATGAATCTTGATTTAATACTTTTGCCTTTATCTGGAGTAATGTATGAGACAAATCTATGTAGTCATCGCCTGTTCCAGGAACTTGAAACTCGATAGGTCCATCATCAGCAAGAGATGAAATTGGTTTATAGTGAATCCACAATCCATTTTCAATGCTTGTTTGTGTAGACGGTAATGCAAATAAATCTAATTCTGACTTAACGCACTCACAAGAATGATTATGAAGGAAAGACATATTTAATTTGAAAATATATCTTCGATGTTTTTTGGTTTTAGACCAAGTTTTTTCGTAGCTTTCACTTTAGCAGTTAGTGGTGGAATGAACGATGCCAATCGTTTTCTTTTAGTTATATATCCAGATCCTGTCATGTTAAATCGATCAATTTTGTTATCAGCCTTTCGTTTTAAGTTCGTACTAACTTGTTTAAGACGATCTTTTATTGAGGCTTCCATAGGACGCGCTTGAACCATATCCGATAAAAGTCCTACTCCAGCGTTTAATGCCTCCTTACCAACCACTCGAACACCACTTGAAAGTAAAGGTAAAACTGATCTAAATAACCCTCCTAAGAAGCTCCCAATACCATGACCGCGTTGGTATGGTGAACCCTTATAAATTACACCAACTCCTGATCCAGCTTGATGTGAATAATAATTTTCATATGGACATTTATGATGATCATGAGGAGAATACATTATTATAATTTGTGGAAATGTAGTTTGATACACACGGTTCCAAACTGGAATGGTATTTTTTGTCCTGTGCTCGATCTTATATCTATTTCCAGCGTATCGAACTCTCTTCGCATAACAGGTAAGTAGTGAGGTGGAGAGAAAACGTGCATTTTATTCGCACCATAAATGTATTTTGAAGGATCTAATGAAATGACTCTTAATAGCGGAGTCATAACATCACCCACAATCTGAGGATCGATAATGTCACAATATAGAAATAGTTGAGATGGTAACCCTAAGTGTAAATTAGCAGGACACTTCCCAAAATTTCTGTCTAGAAGATTTGTATTTGGTTCATAACCTAGTTGTAAACTTAATTTGGGTGATAATGTTACGGATGTTATATTTTTATCCAAAACAGAAATAGACACAAATTTTGTTATTTCATCATAACGAAATTTTAAGTTCTCTCTGATACCATTTAACGCTCTTAAAATATATTCAACGTTATCATAGTTGGTAGCCGGAATATGTTTTTTGTAGTACACTGTTGATGGTTTATCTTCATTAGGCATTAACATGGTTTTTGTAATGTACACAACATTTTCATGATCTTGAACAGTAAACATGGTGCATGGATATTGAAACTCGACAACTCCAACCGACCATTCACCTTCTAATTTCATAGCTTTTGGTAATTTTGTTGAAAAATTTGTGGTCTTGTTATCAGGAAAGTATTCCATTGAACTATTGCTGAGCAAAGTTAAATAAAAACTTTCTTTATTCATATTTCTTTTAAACTAGAAGCTAAAATCCAACTGTTAAATTTATCTGGATAACCTTTCCACTTCACTAATACTTCTTTTCTGTTACCCGAATAACGAGTACCAATTATTTTATCTATTTTATATTGTGAGGTGGGGTTGTAAGTGACCTTCTGTAATTCTTTTTCATAAAAAGTACCAACTATTGCTTCATCTTGTAAATCTGTTATTGTATAAACAACCCATGGAGATCTATCAATTATTGAAGATATAATAAATATTTCATCACTCCAATTTGATTCATATCCTTTTTGGAAAACATGTTTATATTTAGTTATTCGAACATAATCACCCACATTGAAATTTGGTTTTGGATTTTCTAAAGAAAGTTTGTTTGATCCTCTATTATAAAGATTAGTCCAAACTGTCATAATATTGGCGGAACTTACATCACATGGGCACATCTTAAGAGGGTGTCGAGCCTACGAGACGCGCGGAAAATAGGTATTTACTGCGGCGGGCTAGTCGTGTGCGTTGTCACACACACAATGACAAGTTCGCTCGAGGCCCGCTTGCCGTTGCACGACGAAGTTTGCTAACTTTGCATTTTTTTATTTTTTGTATTTATGTTGAATAAACTTGAAAAACGAATATTAATTATTTAGATGGTTTTATTTATCCCACTAATATTATAAAGGCGAAAGTTTGTGAATGAATGTGTCTGTTTGCATGTTTGTTACTTCTTCACGCTCAAACGGCTGGATGGATCTAAATGAAGCAAGTAGGTACGTAAATAAATCACAAAAATAAATTTAATAAATTATACCTATTATATAAAAAATAACGTTTGTTTTTACTGTAGTAATACATTATCCGTTCCCTCACTATTAATCCTATTGCAATAAAACTTTGATTTTATATATTAAACTCCTCAGATTTTTTTTAAAGAATACTAGCAATGTGGGTACATTTCACATTACTAGCAATCTTGTTAACCCCTCCAACTAAGCTAAATATGCTTATGTCTGGAGTGGGTTCACGTCAATAGTGTAATGGGTGGGGTTCGAACCTGCGACCTCTCGATCACAAGTCCGACACCTTATCCATGAGGCTATTAACGCTTCGAAACTGGGTAAGTAGCAAGTTAGGGTAGATGGGTATGCAGTACTTATTTGAATAATAAAACCAGTATGAAATAAAAAAAATATAATTATGTAATATCATAATAAAACCAGACTGAAATTAGTTTTGTTTATTAAAATTTCATTTAGTGCTCGTTAAAATTCTGATGTACTGTCATATTTTTAATAACATTCGGTACTTTATTATAATTATATACGTGGGGCCATACCAAAAAAACATTTTTTCATTAATGCTGTCTAACGAACTTACTTCGCAGAAAATATAAGCGTAATTTATTTCATAACAATATATATGTATCAAGTGTAACTTAATTTAAAAGAAAAAAAAATAAATAAAAGAAATCTATAAATCTAATGTTATATTGCTTTTTTCGTCAGATAGTCAGACTCGCGCATGAAGGGTTCCGTGTGCAACTATAATAATATAATATAATATGTATATTTATTTGACGAAAAAAACCTTACAAATTTCTTAAAACTAGCTTATTTACATTTTTTACAACTACGCTAGATAACTTTGTTTTTCATAATGTTTGTTAGTTCCATGTATGGGGTAGTAGTATGTTCCTTTATTTTAAATTATTTTTAATTTTTTTCTCAATATCGGAAAGCGTTTCATAGAATACATCTACTTACCAAGTTTCACATGTATAGTCTTAATAGTTTTGGAATAAAATAGCTGTGACATACGGACGGACGGACAGACAGACAGACAGACAGACAGACAGACGGACAGACATGACGAAACTATAAGGGTTCCGTTTTTTGCCATTCGGCAACTGAACTCTAAAAAACGAGTAATTTCTTAAAATATATATTTTTAATTTTGGTACACTACACATATCACAGTATATAGTAAGAAAAGAAAAAATAACAAAAAGATACTATACTTTGTAAGAAATAAAAAGACAATAAAACTTATTTCGAATTTTGAAAATACAATCGTAGAAATATCAATGCATCCAAGGTTTGACTTCCAAGCCTGCTTCGTTTATTACCAACATAAGCAGCAGCTGAAAACGCTCGTTTAGGTTTTACACTGGTTGGAGGAATAGACAATAGATACTTATATGCTGTTTCTAAGTGATATCCACTAATTCCTCCATTTTCAAGCAGGCTTATTTCACGTCTAATACTATATTTTGCCAACCCCGATTAATTTTGTATTTGTACTTCACGATCTGGGGATTTCATACTCTTATCAATTTCCAGCTATAACTTTTCCTTTAGTGTCAATTGGGGTTGGGATTGGGAGGTTTGTGGCCTTAACTCATCATCTGTTTGTGATCTTGATCTTCCTTCTTCTTCTTCCGTGTCATCTCGACTTTTAAGTTTTTTAACAATACACTTTATTTGCTTCCAAACTAAAGCCTGTGTAGAAACTGGAAATAAGTCATGCCATTCCAAATCCGATAATAACTGATTTTCATCATCTTTTCATGGATTTTGTAATTAATTCAACACACCAGTCAAATCATCACTTCATCGTTGCTTCATACGTTCCACTAAGGATGTTCTCATTTTTTGGCAAGTGTCAGCACTTGCCAAAAAATGATTATGCTAGATAGCTGTTTTATAAGAAATTTCAAAGCGGAATCAGCTGTGCATAAATTAGCATCTCGCCGACAGATTGCTTCTACTGTCAATTTAATTGGGGTCAGCACATCAACAATTTTATTTACCAATTCAAAATCAACTTCTTCCAAACGAATTGGATGATTGAGATCTATAAGAGCTTTTTGAATGAAGGTTTTTAAAAGATAAAATCGCTCCAGCATTGTTAAAAGACTATTCCACCTGGTTTTACAGTCCAAAAGAAGTGACAGCTCTTTTCCATGTTCAATTTTCATTTATTTTTGAAGTACTGTTTAATTTTTCAATGGTGATCTTTTGAAATACACTCTACAACTTTGCGGATTTTCTTTATCAGCTCATTAATGTTTTCATCTTGTGTTAACTCTGGTATGTGTTATAGCGCAAGGTCATTTTGTGACATTAAGATTAAGTCTGATTCTGGACTGTCTAAGTCTTCTAAATGTTCATCATCATGGATGTCGTCCATATGATCAACAGCCACAGGTGGTTCATTTATAGTATCATCTGAGGTAGAGCTGTCTTGCAAATAATTATGTTTTTCATAAAGCCAGTATCCAGGGAAATATCAAATATACTTAGACGCTCTTTCAATATACGAAGACAATTTTCAGCCATACTTTCATACTTCCATAAATAGGAACAAGTCCTAAATTCCAAATTTTTTTTATATGAATGAACGTTGACAGCCATGTATGGTTTATTGGATGTTGAAGTCCACTTGTCGAAAGAAAGACTAAATCTTAAAAGTATTTTATGGCACAATTAGTATAAATATTATCTATGCATTGAGCTGATGTTGCTGTTATTCTTGTTGCTTCCTTGTATGTGCATTTTAAGTTAAATGAACCAAACAATGAAGTAAGCTTGCAGTGTTCAGGTGAATTTACTAACAAATCAATATTTAGGTGACCACAAACGAAAACTAATTTATTATCTCTTATAAGCTTAGGTACTTAAAATTTCTCCCATTATCATTAAGAATGATGACAAGTTTGATGCTGGTGGTCTATAAACACTTAAGAAAGTTTGGCCTTCAACTTCTGTACATGCTACCTCACACAAGCAATCAACAGAGCAAGCGGTGATATATTTTTGTTCCTTATATCTAAGAGAATTACTACGTAATATTAAAGTACCACCTCCTACTGAGGACCTGTTGTATGCACTAGTAACAGAAAAATATTAATTTTAAACAACATTCTATCTGGTTTTAGCCAGGTTTCACAAAAACATAAGATATCTATATCATATTTATCTATTACCATTTCCTCATCTAATATTTTGCCGGAGAAACGATTTATATTCTGATGATATAGTAAAATTGTGTTATTATAACTCTCCTTTGTCACATCTAAGGGTTTAAACAATTAATTTCAGTATTATTAGATACCCTAGATAATACTGAATAGTCACTTAATCTAGGATCAGTTAAATTGTCAATAACCCAGTGTAAATTGTAAGCTAACAAAGTAGCCAATGAACTTTCGTCGTAAATTCTAAAATGAATGTCAGGATTGCAATCGGTATGCCCAAAAACCTATTACACGATGTTTGACGCAATATTTTGCAATCGACCACGTTTGCTGAGCAAGTGATATAATGCGGTCGCACTAAGTTCGCCGCGAGCTTTGTGTATTTCGAACAGCAACCGGGTGCACTCATTTTTATCATTTAGCGATAAATTTAGCCCTTACGTTACTTTGTTAATTATACTTAGCAATAAACCCTTGAAAGTTATCAGTGTATTTAACTTAGTAGACACACACGATATCCATATTGAATGTTGGAGAAAAAGTTGCATCCACCAAGGATGCAACTTTTTCTCCAACATTCAATATGGATATCGTATGTGTTTTAAATTGGATTTCAAAATGAAAGCCAGATTTGCAATCACCACCCCCAAAAACCCATTACACGATACCCATATCGAATATGTGAGAAAAAGTTGCATCCGCCATCTTGGATTTTAAAATGAATGCCAGATTTGCAATCACCACCCCCAAAAACCCATTACACGGTACCCATATCAAATGTTTGAGAAAAAGTTGCACCCGCCATCTTGGATTTTAAAATGAATGCCAGATTTGCAATCACCACCCCCAAAAACCCATTACACGATACCCATATCGAATGTTTGAGAAAAAGTTGCATTCGCCATCTTGGATTTTAAAATGAATGCCAGATTTGCAATCACCACCCCCAAAAACCCATTACACGATACCCATATCGAATGTTTGAGAAAAAGTTGCATCCGCCATCTTGGATTTTAAAATGAATGTCAGATTTGCAATCACCACCCCCAAAAACCTATTACATGGTACCCATATCGAATTTGTGAGAAAAAGTTGCATACGCCATCTTGAATTTAAATATAAATTCCAGATTTGCAATCACCACCCCCAAAAACCCATTACACGATACCCATATCGAATGTTTGAAAAAAGTCTTCATCATCACTTTCACTTCCTCAAATGGTGCTTTTCGGGAGCAACTGCACAAGGTACTATTAGAAATACCCAAAACGCTATAGGCTATAATATTTAAAGAGTTCCCTCGCTTTCTCCAGGATCCCATCATCAGATCCTGATTTCATAACAATGGAAACAACTAGAAAGTATACCCTTTCAAACGAAAAAAAAATTCCAAATCGGTCCAGCCGTCTTCGAGTTTGAGGTTACATACATAAAAAAAAGTTTAAGATGAACTGAGAACCTTCTCCTTTTTTTTGAAGTCGGTTAAAAAGCAATAATAACATCACAAAATAGAAATACGTACTTTTTATGAGAATGGCTTTTTTTTCGAAAATTTGCGCCAACTTTCTACTAATAATATTTTTTTTTACATTTTCCCATAATAAAACAAATATTGAAAAAAAAATGTTAAAGAAATATATATTGAACAATAAAAAGTAATTGTTGGGTATGCATAATAAATCGTACTCAAAAAAAAACAAAATATATGACTTATGTTATTCAACGGATTGCTGCAATACATACGTACACAATAGATCGCGAATTATCGTTACCGGCGAAACGCTCCACGATGAGACGTGACCCCTCTCTGAGCTCCCGTGGACGACTGAATTTTCGACCGGTGTACGTTGCGTATGGTTCAAAATAGCGCGCAAATTAGAAGAAAAAATTAAAATTAAAACAACCAAGCGTCATTTTTGAAATGTTAAAGCTGTAAATGATAGTATGATAATTAGAGAATAATATGAATTGAAGTTTATGAAAAAATTCAACAGTTTACTATCAAAATTCAGCGACGCACGAGCATGTTTTGTAAGGATTTTTGTCCAATTTTATGTATTTTTGTTTAATAAACTACAAAATATTTTTAAATTTTGCCAACTATGTTTTGCTAACACATTTATTCTAGTGTTCATTACATATTTTTGTATGGTAATTAAAGTACTATTATAGGTTATATTCCTTTAGTTGTGAAGACCGTTTTGAGTTATTTTACTCGGCGCAGGCTTAATACTAGAGTGAATGCTGTGATTATAAGAGTATATTAAATCCTGTAAAACATCTATGTATCTATAAGTATTGTTATGAGTGAAATAACGCCACATTTTCATTTTTAGAGTTCTTTGAAATCGTTCAACAATACTAGCCTTAATATCAGGATTGTTAGTGGTATAGTAATTTATCTTTTGGATTTAAAGTATTTTTGTACATCTTTTGAAACAAATTCTGTACCTTTATCAGATTGTATGTGAGTAGGTGTGGAATTACTTTCAGTAAATATACTTTCAAAACATTCTTTAGTAGTTTCTGAGTTTTTCTTTTTCATTGGTCTTGCAAAAGCATATTTACTAAATACATCAATAACACAAAGTATATAGTTGAAACCATCATTATATTGAGAATAAGTTCGCATATCACTTAAATCAGCTTGCCACAGTTCATTAATATTTGATAGAATGTACCTATTACGTGGAAATTTTTTCCGACTGGGTTTATGTAATGTATATGTTTCTTGTGATTGTAACCATTCCTTTACTTGCTTTTTATCCATTTTACCCTTCATGGCTTTTGATAATTTATCAATACTACCAAAACCAGCAGGGTTAGATGGATCATAATAAATCCTGTTAATTTCTTCTAGTACGGGGTCCATTTTTCCCAATCGAGCTTTTTACGTATTTTAGTTATAGATCTTTTATCTCCACTGCTCGGTGTAGAAAACTCTTGAACTTCAATCTCAGAGGTTTTGTTCAGATCTTTTGCTTGAAGTTGGTTAATAAACTCACATCTCTTTGGATTTCCAATATAAGTAAGTGGTACTTTAATATCTTTTAATGCTTTAGCAAATCTATCCCACCCTATCGGATCACTTCTTTTTAAGGGTCTTAGTGAATCATTTATTAAATCAACAATATTACTTCCAGGAATTTTTTCATTATCAATTATGACTGTGCCTTCATTATCCCAATGTATTTTACTTTTACTTGTTCCAATTAAATTTAATAATGACTCACCTTTTTTATTATAAGTTTTTGGTATTAAACTGAGTATTTGAGTTGGTGTGTAAAGTGGATTTGTGTCATTTTCTTTACTTTTAATGGATCCTTTCTCATCCAACAAAGATTCAGCATCAACTGAACTTTTTAGATCTCTATCTTTATTTTTAAAACCAATTTTAGATTCATTTGAATCTTCATTAGATGTATCAGAATAAATTGGTAATCTGAGTGGTTGACGATCCTCTTCGGTAAAGTGAAGGTATCTTTGTAGTGTTTGTAAATATAACATCCACTTCTTGCGGTCTTCCGTCTTACTATTCATAATATTTTGCATTTCAATATCTAATCGAGACAAATTACTATTAACCTTATTTTCTTGTTTTAATTTTTCAATCAATCCAGGTTCAATAAGTATCATTTTCTTTGCATTTTCCATGTTAATTGGCTAGTCCACTTACTAATCCACTCAATACTGCACCTAATATTATTGGTAAGAAAGCCCCTCCTTTTTGTATGATTATATTTTTTCTTAGTTTATGTTTACACTTATGCACCAGTTTACGGAGTATATTTTTGTGTTTATTCAATTTTTGTTTATCTTGATCTTTAAGAGGTACCTTTCCTTGTAAAACGTTTTGAATACATTCACAAATACAGTTTATTTCTTCTTCATCACATGTTTTAAGTAACGCTCTTTGGTATTTTGGTTTAAGCGTATGCAAAGCGCTTAGCAAATGTTTATGCGTTGTGAGTCGACGATGCATCATTTAGAAATGATTTGAATTGTTTGATTCTTGGTGTATTTAAACTCTTTTGTGGGGACGTAGACTGTACAGTGTCCATTAAATGGGAAGACATTTGTCTTGATACGACAAAAATCATTGGTATTCTGTTTTAAATCAACCATTAAATATCCATGCGCTTCTAAAGTTGCATCCCTATAGGCATCTTCAATGAATTTTGGGTTGTCTGGTGACACTTGTCGTGCTAAATATCTTATTTGAGTTTTATCTCGAGGGTTTTTAAAATATATTATATAACTTGAGTTTAAAGAAATGTCTCTTTGACCTTTACCCTGATGAAATAAATTTTGTGTTAAATAAAATACACTCAGATTCCTGTGATGACTACCTTTTGTAAATATATCCACAATTCTTCCATCAGACTCTCTCATTAGATCATCAATAATAACAAGATGTGGGTTTTCACCATCAAACATATTAAGATTTGGAATTCCTTGATGATAGTTAACATTTGGTAAATTATATAAAGGTTGCATTTCATCAAAGCACCATGTGATCTGATTAAAATCACAATTACATATTTCTTTAACTGATTTTATGAAATTTGTTACAAAATTTGACTTCCCACATCCACTTGGCCCTGCCACAATAGCAGTAAACGGATGGATAAAGTGAAACATTTCACACGTCTAGAGTTCAAAGGGATGAAATAAAAAATGAAAATTATGTTGTAAAAATTAAATATATATATTGCTAAAATTACAAAAAACATGTAACTGATGAAAAACAGACTGATCTGTATACTATTTCTAACACAATTATTACTTATCATAACTTTACAATCTTCTCAAATGTATGTTCACCGTTTTATTATTACTTAGATATCATTATTTACAATCGAATAATTAAAACTAACACAATTAGTACATCAGAATTTTACAATCTCAAATTTAAACCTACAAATAAAAACCACAATTATCTTACATTATTTACAATCAAACAATAAATTTTAAATATGTAATAAACTATTATATAACATTATAGTAATATCATAATTTTACAATCAATATAAATTTTGTACAGGTACAGAAGTAAAAGTAAAAAGTGTCAACACTTAACGTAATTTATAATGTCCCCAAGCCAATGTATCAATGTTGTTGTCCATAATACATCGTTTGCTATCATTATATGATAAAGATGCTTTATTTATTTTTTGTGTAAAAATAGTGTGTTTGATTGACTTAAACCGAAGCATACTACAATATTGTACATTTTTATTAAACAAACACGATTTGTAATTTTCCATATTCATTTTTTTGGTAACACTTTTGTTAACCCCTTTTGCCTTTGCTATAAATTTATCTTCTACTTCCAAGGCATACATTTTTGATCGCAACCCTACAAATTCCTTCAACACTTTAGCATTATTCTCGTCTTTAAAAAAACCTAACTTCTTTTTATTTATTTTTGGATAATCGTAAATATTATTTTCTGGATAGTCTGATGTATCAAAATAGTGAAGTAGGTCAGGTTTTATATCCTCATACAAATTATCTGTAAAAATTTGATATATCAAACTATCGGTATCGGTGTACAATAACTTAATTTTGTTATTAAACTTTTTAACCATGTAGTTATAATGAAATTCGTACATAAGGGTCTTAGATATATCTAAAATACAAAATCCTAAATAAATTGGCTTATCATAAATTAATTTTGTTTTTCGTAATTGTATTGCGACTAAATGTTCTGAAAATATTGATAAACTATGGAATTCTGGTTTTGAAATCAATTCCTGAGCACCTAAAACTTTACCACGATTATCCCAGTGAGTTAGTAGTTTAACGTTTACTCTTTTTTCAATATTTTCCATTGTCTTACCGAAGACAGAATTGTTCATTAATTTAAAAAAGTCTTTTTCAAAGTTTGATTTAGCTAACGTTCTCAAACTAGTATTTAAGTCTATGTATTACTTTAGCCAAGAACTCTGTTTAAATTTTAAAATTCTATGTACTTTAATTAATTTAATTCCCATTTCAATGCATTGTTTTAAATTCCTGTAGTGAATGATGTATTTATTTTTATTATTTAAATTAGGAACTAATTTAGTTTCTTTAGTATTACCCACACATATGTTTTCAGGACATAATGGAAAGTCAGAATGCAAATTATGAAGTTCATCAGGATATTCCAAATCAACTTCTAAAACATAACCAAAATCAGACGTATCCAACACATTATAATCTGTATTACAATTTATCCATTCGAAACCACCAACAGGAAGGGATTGGGACATTGCCCAACCATATAAATTATTCGCATCAAAATATGTTAGATATGAATTAGGTTTTTCACCATCATAATCCTCCATGAATTTATTATTTGCTCTAGCAAAACGATTGCTACACTGAGATACACCCCCTCTAATACCAGCTTTAAAAAAAGCAATTTTGTCATAGTCCGTTAACAATTCTAATACTATTTTCGTAAATTTTAACATTGCATCCCAACTTAAACCTGGAGCAGTATAGTAATGGGCAGGATCTAATCCATAAGTTTTAATACATAGCTTTCTGAAGTTTTCGAATACATCGGTCAAAAGTAAAACATCAGTTTTTAAATACAAATCGGAATAATCAGACATACTACTACACTTAAAATGTTGCCAAATATCTTTTGCATGATTATAATCATCATTTGAAATATTTGAATCTGTGAGTGAACTATAAAACTGGTGTTGATCAGGAAGTAACGGATGTTTCAAGCAATCACTATTACGCATAAATTCATAAGGATAAATACCTTTCCGTCTTAAACGTAAAAAATCTTCATTATTAGGATAGTTTCTTTTTAGTTCTTTAAACTGATTGTCATTAAGATTTTTAGCTAGCTGATCTAAACTACATGATAAAAATTTCAATGAATCTACGAATCTTAAACTTACAGGTTGATTATTTATTGTTAACTGTTTTGAAAATGATATGTATCGTTCTTTATTTTGTGGAATAACTTCAACTTTGCCATCATCGAGGTTTAATGCATGGACAATAAAATGAGCATCGTAGTGACCGAGGTTATGTAAAAATATTGGAACATAACGAGGGGTTCTGTACTTAGAACTACACACTTGATGTGCAACACCCCTAAAACTGCCAGTGTACCAATCAAAATCGTAAAAAGGATCTTCATTTAACTGAGTTTCACAAATATGACAAATGTTTGAATTTGAAATTTTAATTTTATCTTCATCTGATAATGGAACGGGACATTTTTGGAAACAATTTTTTTTAACTATTGTTTTCACATCTTCACAAAGGCGATTCATAAACACTTGTGCACAGTTTGGCCCACTATACGTCTCATATTTTGATAATCTGTCATCATATGAACATTTAATGTAATATCCGAAACTATACACTTCATGTTTTTGAATATTAATTGTACTAGGCTTGGATGGATCGTTACTACATGATTCTATCGGGTTCAAAAATGCTTCAAAGTCTGCATAAACCACAAAGGGCATTTCCAATTTTTTCACGAATTTATCAAATTTTATTTTATTATTTGATGTTGCTTTACCGAACCAATCCTTTTTGGAATCCTTACCGTTTGGTAATTCCGTACAAATGTGAGCGCAATCATATTGTTGATGGTTATTAAGTCTTTCCTCTGATGGGAAATGAAGTAAACATGAATCGCATATATAAACTGCGTGATGATTACTCGAGATTTGTGAGCTAACTAACCGCGATAACTTTTTAATATAACAGTAATGATTGTTAGTACCATTCGATAAATATAGTAGGTTGATATGATTAGGTGTACGACATTTTGTTAAATATAAAGGACCTACAACTGAATTACACTTTTTTTCTTTATTATACTCTAAACCAAAAACATTTATACTAATATTGTTTAATTTCTCTACTTTTGATATATCTACAATTTTAACCGGAAAAGAAATACCAGTAAATTTTAGTTTATTTTCATGAATTGCGTATGATGTTACGCGATCTACACTTTTACATACAGGATATAAACCGGAGAGTAATGCCCATTTGAAACACATATTATCATTATTTTTAACATTGATTACAGCTTTTTTTAATTTAATATCCTGAGGAAGATCGATATATGAACTACCACGTAAGGGGTTGAATTTGTTAACATTCATATCTATGTATTTAATTTGATTAAGACTCCAACCACTATCTTTTTTTTCAAATTGACAAATTTTACCAACAACAGTGTCTATTAATGATGAAAAAAAAATATTTAAGTCATCACCCTGACAAATTATATAATTAAACGTTTGAAAATCAAATGTATTTTTAATATCTTTAGTTTGTTGTATGAAATCAGCATGCAATATGAAGTTTATTTTAAAAATTGTATGTTGTTGAATACATTCATTGATTAAAAATAAGATATCAATTTTTAATGAATTTAAAAACGATTCCGGTGTTTCAAAATATTGCCCCGATTGAATTGTTTTACTATTAATTCTATATGTTAAAATTCGGTTGCCAAAAGCGGTTTCAACAACTGTAACATTTGCTAGTGAATTATGTGATTTTAAAAGATTATTTTTGTGAACATTGCTTTTTAAATGGTTATTTAGATACCTTTTATTAATAAAAACATGACATGTGTCACATTCCACCTTATTGTTGTCCACGTTATTTGTTTCAGTCGATGATGTAGAAGCTCCTTCATCAAATTTTACTTTCTTGGGAATCTTATTTTCGTCAGTAGTGATACTTCGTTTGATACCTCTTCCAACTTGTGGTTGACTGTAACAAAATAGCAAGAAAATTATAAGACAAATCTTAAAATAAAGCAATACAACAATAATCTTTCTTATTGAGTTTGTACTTCTAATACTTACATCAACGCTGTTTCAACCATCTCACAGTGATTATACAACTCATCATCATACGATGAATCAAACAGTTCACACTTCTCCATTTCATCACAAACTTTAGGCAGCTCCTGATCGAATTCGTTGATGAATAGTTCCATATTCTCTTCCATGGGTGCGGAAAAGAAAGCACTGGTACACACTTCACTGAAGTTTTCCATCTTTATAGCAAAGAAGAAATTAGGTAGCACAGTAAGTAACAGTTAAGTGTTAGTAGACCAACTGATACCCAATTTCAAATAATGTTCAAGATTTCAAATAATGTTCATTATATAGAGTCTAGCAAAGGATTAAAAAGTCAGGTAGAATCTAATGAGTACACAGAAGTAATTTAAGTAAACAGAATCACATTCACTAATCAACTAATGGGTGTCATTGTTAAAAAAGTATTTTTTAACTTTTTCACTTTCTGCTATTGTCTTTGTAATGTTGTATACGAGCCCGTTTGTGCTGTCGTAGATGCTATCCTTATTATTCTTTACATAATATTTAATCCTCGTGGTAGCGTGTTTCCAATGATCAGTAGTTGGAATCTTACATAGCTTCTTCATATCGTACATTTCAATTTTTATGAGATGCGTCGCTTGGTCTCCGTCGTCAGAATTACTAGAAATGTATGATACACCATCTCTAGCGGCTCGTGCCACGGTTGACGATAACAGTTTCTTCTTTTTTATTTTTGGTGCGACTTCAAAAAAATGATCAATCGGTTGTGATTTCCTTTTTCCACCATCGCATGTGTTATTAATAACGATGTCATCGTTCTCTTCTTCATGTTGAGGGCAGAGCGGTGAGTAGTAATACTGTTTATAGGTATTTTCATCGAAGTTGAATGATTTCTGCAACAAGACAGTTATCATGTTAATATCAATTTGTTTACACTTAATCACACACGTTAGGAAACAACAACAAGAATACAAGTAAGTTTGTCAATAGAATAAACACTTACCTCCATGGCCATTGATGCGTTGAAGTAACACAAACGTAGTATTGGTAGACGTATACAATCCACTGCGGTCAAACGACCATAGACTGACTGCATGACGGCAATGGTACGATCTTATATAGCACCATTCTTATCTAAAACAAATTCCTAAATACAACGAAACTGATTGTAACTCTATGAATCACCAAAATTATCTCACGTTCCTCCGGAAACTGATAGTAACTCTATGAGTCAACAAACTTATCCCACATTGCTGGCATCAACCTGTTTTGTGAGTGCTACAAAATAATGCGATTTAATATTTACAAATCACTATAATTGAACATTCCTATGACAACCATTGAATAGATTGGTAGTGTAATAATATGCTATATCATGGATACACTAGAAGTACAAAAACATCTGAAAAAGATTCATCCCAGTCTAGAAAATAATGTTTATGCTGCTAATAGACTCCCTATGTATACCCATGCACCAACGTATATAATATGCAATTTGGATGCGGATGATAAGCCAGGTTCACACTGGGTAGCTGATCGATACGAATGGCATCGGTCAATATTTTGATTCATATGGGCGAACACCTGCGCGATATCATCTCGAGTTTTTGAAAAGGAATTGTAAAAGATGGGGCTGGAGTATTGATAGGATTCAGAATGATTGGACTTTAGTTTGTGGTGAATATTGCTTAATGTATTTGCTATATAAGTTTCAGGGATGTTCAATGCATAGTTTTACAAACATATTTACAGGGAACACACTGTACAACGATATTTTAGTGGATGAGATGTTCCGCTCATATTTTGTAGATAAAAATAAAATTTGTTAATGACGCATGTGTTTTATTGATTCCGTTTTGATGATCCCGAATAGCAAAGTAAGCAATGGTCTATGAACAATAAAAGTATACAATAGCAGTAGCAGTAACAATGAGTAATACATAGAAACGTCAATGCAATCCTAATGAGGGTGAGCGGCCGGACGCACGGACAATAGATAAGAAAAGGCGAACAATGAAAGTCGAAAATGAGGGTTTGGGTCACCGGAAATGAAACAGATTGTTGTTAATTGATTTCTGTATCTCCGGAACCATGCATCCTACGCGAACACGGATTGCAGAAACGTGATCAGCGGACCCCAAAACCTTTTTTTTTTTTTTTTTTTTTTTTTTTCTTTTTATGTTTGAAACGCCCTGGACCGCGATTGCGCCAGAAGCGGTGGTGCGCCAGAACCGGTGAGCCACGGGATTGGTGCGCCAGAACCGGCAAATCACTACTACTTGCACGGTTCGAAAATTGTCGTTTCCTATGGAGAAGGGCCGGCAAGATAAGTCATTTAAGTCATAAGTCATTTATTTCTGAACAATATACATCGTGTAGAAATTTTGTAAAATAAAACAATACCATGCAAATAAAACAAACAAAAAGATACATGTCAAAGAAAATAACAAATTCAAGACGATAAAAGCCCACACCAAATTTACAATAAGTTGGTAATCGTATTTACAATAAAACATTCAGTCAAATAAAAAGGAAAAACAAAAATCAGATTAATGTATAAAAAAAAAATCAAGAATAATACATTACAATTAAATTAAATAAAAACTGTGTAAAAATTGTGTAAAACAGATTAATAATATGTCATCTTATTGTCTGTGAATGATCAATAATAAAACTAGAATGACAAATTAATATAAATAAAAAAGAAAAAAAATACAATAAACAAATTGTTATAAAAATGTCCGTAAGAAACTCCACGGTTACTCTTTTCAAAACTTTACCAGAGGAAAGTCTTACACTTGTTAGGCTCAATTTACACTGCCAAGGCGGTAGCATCCATTTCACCAACACAACATCCAGCCTATTACGTTCCCAGTCAGCTAGAACAGAGGCCTCCTAGTCCTCTCAATGAGAACCAACAAACCACAATACTCACTCTTTGCACAATACATACCAACCTAATCAACCAGGAAGTACATTAACTTACAAATTTTAGTTTGAATTACATCCGACTAATCCCGAGTGAACAAAGAAGGCGCACATAAATATACAGTTAAACTGCGTAAGCAGTTTTGCGAGGCAATGTACTTAGCGTTAAGAAATGTGTGAATAAATCATTAATTCATAATAGATCTGGGATCCTTGGTTCTCATATCAAATTTATTTCTTTTGATGAGATTATCTATATGTACTAATATTATATAGAAAATATTTGTATTTTTGAACATTTGTAACAAATAAATTCAAAATCTGGACCAATTCCAAAAATTTGTTCACCTTTATAAAGCAATGCTATCAGCAAGTAACATAAATATAAGCTACTTATTTTTCGCTAAAATATATATATTTCGCGAGCGAAGCCGTGGACGCAAGTCTATACTAATATTATAAAGAGGTAAAATTTGTAAGTTTGTATGTAGGGGGTAATCTCTGAAACTACCGAACCGATTTTGAAAATTCTTTCGCTTACATGTAGCTGCATTATCCCTGAGTGCTATAGGCTATAAATTATCTTTCCCGTGGAATATTTTCGACTTCTACGCGGACGAAGTCGCGCGCAGAAGCTAGTCGATAATAAACTAGCGCGTAGCGCGTAAATCCCAATTCCGTGAGAATTCTGGGATAAAAAGTACCCTATGTGTTATTCCAGGATGTCAACTATCTATATTCCAAGTTTCATTCAGATCCGTTCAGTAGTTTTTTCGTGAAAGAGTAACAAACATTCATACATCTATACTTCCTCACTAACTTTCGCATTTATATTATTAGTAAGATAAGATAAGAAATAAGATAATAGTTTGAATTTAAACATACTTTTCTTCCCATTGACTATAAGTAGACACCTTCAGAGCTTGTTCTGGACTCTCTGCACCTTTGCTGAGATAATCATGCCTGCAAGATAGTTTTTATTTTATTTATAATTTTTTATTGATAATAGGCTCGCGTTTGACCACCATCTCACCTGATGGTAAGTAATGATGTGGTCGAAGATGGAGCACGCTTACCTAGAAGTAACCTATTCACTCCTGACATAAAGACCCCTAAATTATAGCTATCGGGAAACATAGACTCCGGCAGGGAATTCCACTCCTTAGCCGTACGCACAATGAAGGTATTTCCAAAACGTTTAGTGCATATAGGTGGGATGTCCACCATGTAACAATGGCGCATCGCCGTTTATCTTGTAATTCGATGATGGAACGGGCTTGACGGAATTAGATTGTGTAATTCCATTGCACACTCCCCGAAATGTAACCGATAGACTGGCAACTCGTCGCCGATTTTCAAGGCTCTGGAGCTTTGATTCGACCAGTGTATTATTGGCAATGAGTCTTTTGGCCCATTTCTCAATAGACTCAAGCCTATCTAGTTGGTACTTGGCAGATCCATTCGTTCTTTCCGTTTCAAATATATTAATTTAGCTGTGGGCAAGACTTGCTAGTTTACACAAACACTCATCATTTGCTTAGCCTTTTCACAACTATACCAGGGTCGGCTTGCAGTCTAAGTGGATGCAGCTGATTATTCTACATGGAGCAACTGCCCAATGCAATACCTGAGTATCAGAATACTCCCTGACAAGTCTGGTGTCAATTTTGTCTTTTGACTTCCCATAACAATTGTCAAAGATTTACAAATGACAGTCCCATCCATTGGCAAGCGTTGTTTAAACTTGAAGATCGATGTCAATCAACTCAACAGTATCACTCTCATTACAAAATTATATTAAACTTTAGACCAGATTAAAACTTACTCGTAGTTTTTAATAGAATCCTGCATTAGGCAGGTTATCTTGATTTCAAAATGAAGTAATAAAAATCAACATGTAGTAATTCCATTTGGAATTAAATTTGATATTAAAATACTTATGGTGTAATTTAATGAATACAATTAATGTTTTTTATTAAGTTTGAGCCTGCTCTTGCCCTCAATCACGCTTGATGGTAAGCATTAGATGAGGTCTATGATGGAACGAGCGAGAAAGGCTGATAGACTTACTTGGCCCTACAAGGTTCATTGGATGACCAACATCAGACTGCTGACAGCTGTCTGGCATTCATGCTGAAATGGACTCATTTGGCACAGTGTGAGACACATACTGTCTTTTTAGTTTTACTGTTTCTATTTATTTATTTGTATTTTGGTATGTGTAATAAATGTTGGTTTCTTTCTTTCTAATAAGACTAAGGCTATTCTCATTGACTTGAAACGGTATTCAATGAGCACAAAACATAAACACACACATGCTTACCTCTTGGGTGTTGAAACTGCTGTAACAGAAGAGCGGTTACCCCTTGAGGGGGCAGACTGCGGTGGTGTGGTCTTCATAAACTGTTTGGCAGAACATAGCCTCATATTCAAGTGCTGGATACGATCTGCTAAGCGCTGGTTTGTTTCTTTTAGTTCAGATATGCTGCAAATTTATAACAAATATCACAATCTAGGATCAAAACATCAATAGGTCTATGTGACTTCCTCAAATATAAACCTACACAATATTATGTTCTGACCATTAAGCTGTTTACAATTACATAAAATTAAGTAAATTTATCCTTTAAAACTGGTTTTTAATATTTGTTATGGCTCATTGCCTCTAGCAGCTAGCAGCTAGAAAAGACATCACCTAGATATAAGTTAAAAGATTCATATGTTACTGTTAATTTTACAATACATTCCAATTTCACTTTGGTTTTAAGCATAAAACAAAGTATCTCACAGCATCTGTCTAATCATCATAAACTCAAATCTACATAGCAGATTTTATGTGAATTATCAGAATGCAATCATACAATGCGGGTAGCATGAATAATATTATATTTGAAGCACAGCAGTCACATTTGCACACTAAAAAGAAAATTAATTATAATAAGAAATTATGTTTTATAAGTCTTACCAATCTCTTTGTTCATCAACTACAGCTTTGGTAATGGTGCCTCGATCCCTCATCTCTTTTGACACAAGCTTTTCCTGTGTGTTGGTTAACCGCTGCACTTGGGTGGACAGGATTCGGATCCTGTCCTGCTGCCCATTGACTGTCTTTTTTAATTCCAAGTTATTCTCCAGAAGGGTGAAGTATAGATCTTCTAATTCCCGTTTACTTAATTTTGATGGACATACTCGGTACATTTCTGAAATAATATACATTAATTTTAATCATTAATCTGTTATCGTCTTGTTTAATTTTATCATAAAAATGTGATGTGTTTTGAATGTGATTCTACTAAGTCAAGATTGATATTTGCAGTTTAATACCAGATTTATCATACAGAAATTCGCTGAACTAAACTTGTGTAATATGAACATAATTATTATAATCAAAGGCTTTTTAAAAGAATACATAACTCCGCCCCTAAGACGACCCACTGACCGAATACATAAATAGAATCCACATGAAAGATACATATAGTACTCATTCATTTTTACTCATTATTTTTAAGTTAATTTGGATCTTAATTATTATGCATGCTATGGGATTTCAGTGATAACTGGTTGGCATAACGGCATCATACTGCAGATATACGATAACGGCAAGAAAAACCATGGTTACTAAGGAATTCTTACTGTAACTTACCTCGATCTGCTTTAGCTGAGTGATTCTTGCATATGTCATTGTAATCATTACCTTCCATTTTGTCTTTGTTACTGTAAAAACTCATGATGAAAACTTGCACTTGCATTTAAAGATAACAAACAAACAAAATTTATCTTGCAGGTTCTCTTGGCTTCTTCATCGGAACATCGCTGCTAAACTGTTGTGACGGTCGCCTACGATTACATATCCACATAAAAAATATTGACGCCACATAATTTTAAGCACTGCGACATGAATAACGATTATAATTTCATTTTTCTGCAAAATACTTCGCCGGTATATGAAAAGACCGCCATAGCAACTTGCCAAGATGTCAACATAGCAACTGAAATAGTCTATGACTGTCTACTGTCAGTATGTAATAGAGATGAGTCGTATTCACTAGAATAGATCCGAGGAATAGGTAAATACCATAGGCACCTATTCTCACTTTGACAATACCTAGTATCATAAGGTATCGCGAAATACAACTGCTTTTAGTACTCTTTCAGAGTGGAGGCGGGCACGGTTGCTAGCGCGGGCGCGTGTAATTCAAAATGTATGCAGACGCCAGTTGCGTTCACAGTGCTTCCGCGAGCCGCGCGTCTTCATGACTCGGGCGCGGGCGCGGGTGGCGTGGGTGTTTCTAATGGTTCAGTCCACCCGTATCATTCACATTGATATAGCGTCTGTTAGGTGACTACGCTTGTGGTTCTAAACCATTTTGATTCACCCGCCGTGCCGAAGCGTCGTCAATCGTCATGGATATCAATACGGAAAAATTTATATCCGCAGTACAACATCGCACTGCTACTTGGCAGAGCAAACATCTGCAACATTTAAATAGGGCGGCTATAAATAAATTATGGGAAGAAATAAAACAATTGTTTCCTGGAAGTAACGGTTAGTTTATTTTCATATAATTATTAAAATTACAGATTATAACTACCTATAAATTTGGAGTAGGTAGATATGTACGTGGTAGTTTAATGTGTAGGTAGGTACTAACAAACAACAAATTAATCTACCTACCAACATGAAATATGTTTAAACTTGAAAATTAATAGGTATGTGTATTCAAAAATTTATCGGAATACGACCGTAAATCAGCGTATAATACATAAAATTCTCCCAACTCTTATCTTCCTTTATTTAAATCGTGTGTGCCAAACTTCATATATTGCAATTTCCATTTCAAGTATGAATTTTCTATCGTAGCAAAATTTGAGAACTACCAAACACATGAGCAATGACACTCGTAGCTCGTTCGGCACTGTGAATACGCAGACGCCAAGACCCGAGCGCCCGCGCCCGCCCCCGCACCCAATAGTGCAGTCTGATTGACCACTTAGGCCTCATAGCACTAACGCGTAATTGCATTCCGTTCACTGAACACGTTATAAGTCTGCTTTACCGCTCATTTATGTTTGGCAAAATCATTCGTTTGTCAGTCACTTGAATTTAAACTCTAATTCAAAGTACATAAAAGTAACTCGACGTGCACGCGAGTTGTGCAAGAATATATATTCTGTCCTTTTTTAACTACGCTATTCCGTAGTCTTCCCATCTTTATCTTTCAATACTCGAGACTAGTCAGTAATCATTCGATCCGAGAATACTCGATCCGAATGAGTACCAACTAGTCTCGACAAGACTAAGTATTACGAAGTATCTATGTGAAGTCCAATTACTAGGTACCTATCTAGTCTTATCACTGATTGCTGGTACTAACACACTAAGTTCAATAGAAGTATCAAGTACAGGAGAAGTGGCAACGAGGTGAGTCCGTGAAGCTTAAAGACCGTCATCGTAAAATTTAATCAAAATAACGTGTTCATTTGTTGTTTAGCAGTTTCCTGCAAAATTAATAGCCACAATAAAAACTCGACTTGGACTAAGTACGTGCACAATGACCACATTCGATAAGTAATAATTGATACTAGGTGGACTAGGTGGAACAGGTATCTGGATCACGTATTTTTAAATACTAAGAATAGGTGCACCTAGTCCCAAATTTACTTAGTAACTCATCTCTAGTATGTAACCAGGGTTGGATTTAGGCGGCATGTTGTATCTATGGTAGGCAAAAATAATAAAAATAAAACCGCCTTCCAAAAGAGACACTGCAAAGTGAAAAATAAGTTTAATTTCGGTAGTCAGCGTCTTTGGATTTATTGTAGTTTCGTTTTTGGTACTGACTTCCAAAATTAGTTATTTTTCACTTTGGAGTGTTTTTTTGGAAGTTGTTTTTTTATTTCATGGGCATAAAGTGCTTAACAACTATATTCAAGTGATCGAATCGCAACCCAGGAAATACCGATGGCCATCTGTGGTCTTCATCATCAGTGCCACTTCACCAAATGGTACTTTTTAAGAGCAACTGGAACAAGTTACTATAAAAAATACCCAAATTACTATAGGTGTCCCAGCAAGGACCCATTAATCGGATTAAAAGGTTAACCGGTTAGACGTTTAACCCATTTGTTTGATTAACCTTTATACGGGTTAACCTGTATACTATTAAGGTTAATCTATAAAATATTGCTGATTATTCTGAATGAAAGAGACAGAACCTGTAAGTTGCACAATCTCGGCTGCGTCGCGGTATCTTACGTCACACGCGACTGTTTGTTGCTTGGGTTTATTTGTCGCTCTTTTGTTGAATTTTGCACTTATTCAAAATTATGTGCGTAACCACGCACAATGGAATGAAAATGTTTGGTGGGTAAGTGTATGGTGAATATTAAAAATTCAATGACAAAAGCAAATTGAGAAATGTAGGCAGGTAAGTAGGTAGGTGTCTTTTTTTAGTAAGTAGATAGTTAGACGGTAGAACAGGTTAGGTATCTTTTTTTATTTATTTTACTATATTTATTGGTTTACTTTGTTCTGTATATTTCACACCTGAAAGGTGTTCCGAGGTGGGAATGTTTTACCCGTAAGTATACAACATTATGTTTAGTATATATGCGAAATGTGAATATAGTTCGTTCGGAATAAGTAACTAAATGGAATCTAATATTTTATAAACCTTTTTTGTTTTTGCCTCAAAAATATTTAAAAACAAGTTACAAGTTGGACACTTAGTAGCATATATACGCAATGATACGGCGCGCAACATAGGTCACGCAGCACGCCACTAGACGCGCGCGGCGCGACGCACTATGGGACCTACCGGTATTTTCCATCGCAAAATTAGTTGGGACAAAAGTCGTGTTACTGAAACTGTTTTGATTGTTTTACATTCTAAGATGATAAAGCCATCCGATATAATAGTACAAAAAATACAAATAATTTTTAGGTACATAAAATTACACCAAAACTTTATACTTTGATAATTTGATATTAACTAGACTACTCATTATGGAAGTTCAACTTAAGATATTTTCTGTTCTTCAAGGGAATGTATTATACATTTTTAGATTGCTCAATATTTCTAGTTCATAACTACGTTATTTTGTGATGAAAAATATATTTTCGAATTTTTTAATATAATTTTTAATTGTCATAAGGAATTTTTACGTCTATTTAATTTTCAAGTTGAGGTTTCCTTGTTACCGATGGCTCCCGATGTCAAGTTAATGACATGTTTAGATACCTTACCTATTCAATAATACAAAAAAAAACCAGCGTCACTGCTGTGCCATTTCAAACGAGAAGCAAAAATGTCGACCTAAATATATTTTCACACGATATTTTTTTTTGCGGTGACCATTTTAACCACACGTATGATAAAAATCATGTTGCATAGTTCTTATCTGTTGTTGTAATTATAATAAGTATTAGTGTGAAAACTGTTTTTATCAATTTTCTTATTGGTTTTGCACAAGTTACTGAAACCAAGGTCCTATAAATACTCGGGTTTGCAGCGTGTTTATCAAAGTGTCCGGATACCTTCCTTCGGTAACTGAATTTGCTGAAAAAGTTTAAAATGATTGAATTTGTGTGTTTTCGACGCGATATATGTGCTCAGATAATAAGCGGGAAAAGTACTTCAGATATTGAAAAATATTTGTTGGACAATTTCCATTTATCAACAACAGATGTGAGCACGGTTATGCAAAGTATTCAAAGAAATTTGATTACGATTTGTAACCAAAAATGGGTGAAAGCTCAAAGAAAACAAGATTGCTTCGAGAGCCAAAACACAAATTGGTTAAATGGCGAGTTTAGAGTACGTGAAAAAAAAAAGAAAATCCTGACGTGTTCGGAGAGTACGAAAAAAACGTAAAAACTTGGAATTACTCCAGGAGTATGGAATGGGGCATGTGCATTACGCTTATGTTCAAGGTTTACGATCTATGGGTGAAAATGATGAAGCTTCGATTGTGAGTATTACGAGAAATACAGAAAAGGAGGAGAAAAAGTCATTTTACGAAACATTTTACGAAGTCCAGATGGTGTACCTTCCCATACCAAAGAAGAAGCATTATGTTGAAACCGATCTATCCAAAGCTCAATATTCCTACCTGAGGCTGAGACTTGTTGAGAAAAACTTATTTTCAGTATTTCCATCATACCAAATTTTGGCTGAAGCAAAGAAGGATTGCTATCCTCTTGCGTCAAGCATATCCGTAACGAATATAAGTGCTAAAGTGAACCTTCAAGAACTCTTAGATCATACTGCCTGTCGTATTTTAAAAATAGACCCGGTTTCGAAAAAGTTCACCCGTCTCAAACTGAATAGCAAATGGGGTTGCGATGGATCCTCGGGACAAAGTGAGTATAAACAAGTTTTACCGGAAGAAAATGAACAAATATCGGATGCTAATATGTTTATAGTTTCACTTGTACCATTGAGACTAGTGGATGAATAAAGTAAACTAGTTATATCGCAAAATCCAACATGTTCTTCAGTTAGATATTGCAGACCCATTTCTCTGGAATTAGCAAAAGAAACTCCTGAAAAAACTACAGCTGTTGTAAGTGAACTTGAAGCAAAAATTAATGAATTAAATCAAACGCGAACGCCTGCAGCATAAGAAGGTAACATGAGTAAGACATGAGCTGTTTATGACAATGATCGACGGGAAAGTTGCTCAAGTGTTAACGCAGACTCCATCGAGTGCTTCATGTACAGTTTGTGGAGCAACTCCTAGACAGATACACAATCTAACAAAAGTAACTGCAAGAATTGAGAATGAAGATACGTTTAAATACGGGCTGTCTACCTTACATGCTTGGATAAGATGTATGGAAATGATTCTGCATATTTCTTATAACCTAGGATTTGAAAAGTGGGCTGAATCGAATCCAGAGAATAAAAGAAGCACGTTCATACTCGCTTCCGGAAATTGCTTGGTTTACACATTGATAAACCTCGTCAAGATTCTGGAAACAGCAATGACGGAAATACGGCAAGGAGATTCTTCCAAACCTATCAATGTTCTGCAGAAATCACGGGTATCGATGAAGAGTTGATCAAGAGATTATACATAATTCTGCAAACTATGTCATCAGGATTTTCTGTTAACGCAGTAAAGTTTGGTGAATATACGCTGAATTTGCTTGACTCCTGTAGACTTCCTGTGTCGCTAAAGTGCGTATGATTATAATGCCGTTTTTAATATATTGTACATTTATGCCCATAAATGCACGGTGACTTGGCCGTTGACTTCGATGTATTAACTAGTAAAAAAAAGTGCATAGAGTATGTTCAACGGCCGGTTACATAAAATCTAACTATATTAATAAGGAAATCGCAGTAAAGATCCTTAGACTTGGCTTCGCTTTGCTTAGAGATTTCATTACTTTTTATAGAGAAACAAGCAGCTTAGGCGAGGCTTGGCTAATTTTTACAGGATGTTTTGGTGGGATTTTATATTTTGTACATTGATTGTATTAGCTTGGTCCTTGTAATGCAAAACCAGTAAGCAACATAGCCGCCGAGCGCTACATCTAAGCTAACGCCCAATAATTTATAGGCACGCGGTGCCGTCCCACTGTGCAGCCACAAAATAGATAGGTACAGAAGTCAATCTACATAAAAAGCGCGCTCGAGCAACGCACTCATAGACACCGCTCACGGAGATGATATCTTAGCGCAATGCAGCTCAATACGAGCGCGGGTACCTAATAATAATAATACCAGCTGTTTGCAACGAGAAGAAATGTACCATAATTCCGTACCAGATAGTTGAGATTGTTTTAACCGCCGCGCGACCCACGAATGTGTTAGGGTTGTACCCATAAATATAATATTATATTTCTATGGTTTTACCTATGATGATATTGGTAAAAAAAACGAATGTTGTAGAAAAACAATTCTTTTTTTTTTTGTTGATCAAATATGTTTCAGTTTAATAAAATGATAGATGTATTTTTTCCTTCCCTGATTTCCCGATTATTAAATTTTAATGTCTAAAATATCCGAAACCGCGTAAATAATTGTAATAAATAAGTAATCAAAATGGAAACAGTAGCAAAGCGGAGGAAAATCAATTGTTTTTAGGTCGATCCATTATGACGTTGGCAAAATTATTTAAAAAGGTTCAGGCAGGCGTGCGGCAGCCCACTGTCGGATGTACCGACAGCGATACGCGAAGCGGTAGGCATATAACGCGTGGCCTTGAGCGAGTGACGGGCGCCTGGTTTTAGGCATACTTAATCAGATCACTATAAGTTCACGTAGGTAAAAAATAAAAAAAAAAACATGGGCAATTCACACGCGGTAGAAGTGAAACCTTCAATGTTGGCTTTTTTTGGAACGAAGTTCCTTATCGCGCGTTACGAAAGGGGGCTAGACGGAAAAAATTCATACGAAAAGTTGTAACGACACTTTTTTACCGACTTCAAAAGAAAGGAGGTTCTCAATTCGTCTTGAACTTTTGAAGTGAAAACTTCTTTAGGGGAGTTGAGGTGGGAGTTGAGGGGGGAGTTGCGGGTCGAGTTGCGGGTCGAGTTGCGGGTCGAGTTGCGGGTCGAGTTGCGGGTCGAGTTGCGTTTCGAGTTGCGGGTCGAGTTGCGGGTCGAGTTGCGGGTCGAGTTGCGGGTCGAGTTGCGGGTCGAGATGCGGGTCGAGTTGCGGGTCGAGTTGCGGGTCGAGTTACGTTTCGAGTTGCGGGTCGAGTTGCGGGTCGAGTTGCGGGTCGAGTTGCGGGTCGAGTTGCGGGTCAAGTTGCGGGTCAAGTTGCGGGTCGAGTTGCGGGTCCAGTGCGGGTCCAGTTGCGGGTCGAGTTGCGGGTCGAGTTGCAGGTCGAGTTGCGGGTCGAGTTGCGGGTCGAGTTGCGGGTCGAGTTGCGGGTCGAGTTGCGGGTCGAGTTGCGGGATGAGTTGATGCATGAGTTGAGGGGCGTCTCGTGGGGAGTTGAGGTAAAGAGAGAGAGAGAGAGGGCAACGGTATACCTTTGAAATTTCGTAAATTTTTGAAGGTTTCACTTCTACCACGTGTGAATTGCACACATGTTTTTTTTTCACAATTCCGTCACTAATTAATCGAAAGGAACTTCGTTCCATCCGGGTGTCCCTTGACACCTCTCAAGTTTTTTTCTTATGAATTTATGTGTCTGTCTCTTTTTACTGTCACTTTTTTGTTTCATAAACTTTCAAATCTCAACGATGCTAAAGAAGTTTTGACTTCAAAACAGGTTGGTAATAACGCTACTTATGTATGAGATCAAAAAAATTTTTAGCAAAAATTAGAACCGACTTCCATATCAAGTGTGTAGTGTTTTGATATGGAAGTCGGTTCTAATTTTTGCTAAAAATTTTTTTTTTCACGCTTTTTAGTGGGCCGTTTTGTAATTTATCTAGTTACAAAAGCCATAATGTCAACAACTTCTCACCTTTTACAAAATATTGGTTTTCCCGATGCATAGCCATTAATTTTTGAGGAGTTCTCCTGATACTTGACCATCAGCTCTACATCACCATATGTATTGTGACGAGCATAATGTGTTTAACATCCGTACTCAAGTAATCGAATCGCAATCCACGAAATACTTATTATTGAGGAGTTTCAGTGGCCATCTGTGGTCTTCATCATCAGTTCAACTTCCCCAAATGGTACTTTTCGGAAGCAACTGCTCAAGGTACTATAAGAAATACCCAAAAGGCTATAGGTGTGCCTATAATATTTGAAGATTTCCCTCGATTTCTCCAGGATCCCATCATCAGATCCTGATTTTGTAACAATGAGATCAACTAGAAAGTATACCCATTCAAACACAAAAAGAATTATTCAAATCGGTCCAGCCGTCTCCGAGTTATGAGGTACTTAACATACATTTAAAAAAAAAATTGTTCAAGACGAATTGAGAACCTCCTTTTTTTGAAGTTGGTTAAAAATAACAAAGTTCTACTAAGTACCTACGACAAACGACGATATGTACAAGTACAAACACATTCACAATTCAACCGTGTCGGTCGGTGAAATGCGCTAGAATCGAAATATTATTTTTAATATTTTAGCGTCGAACATTTATCAATATTAAAAACAGTATTGTGCAACATTAATAGGGCTCAAAGTTCAATGCATTCTGCGCGGTGACTACGAGAGTCATGTCGGTAGTCGGTACACGATCAAACACCGCGTGGTAGTTATCTCTGTCACTTTCTTGCAGATGTTTTATGTGCTAAAATGCACCTTATGTCGAAACCGGTTCTTATAGGCTGATTAACCCTATAATACGGGTTAACCTTTATTGAGGGTTTTTTAACCTAATCCTAAAAAATAACCCGGTTAAAACCCTCATACGGGTTAACCTTTCGGTCCCTGTATTCCAGTAAATATTTGCAGAGTTCCCTCGATTTCTCCATGATTCCGTCATCAGGTCCTGATTAGGTAGATGACAAAGGGATCAACTGGAAAGTATACCCTTTTAAACAAAAACAGAATTTTCCAAATCGGTCCAGCTGTCTTTGAATAATCAGGGAACATACCTTAAAAAAAAAAAGAACCCCGACGAACTGATAACTTCCTCCTTTTTCGAAATCTTTTAAAAATATAGTATTTGAAAAAGTGATAGTATTTCGAGTAAAACTTAAAAAGTAAACAAATTATTACACTGTTTCATTTATATTCACTCCTGTTAGTCACAATTATTCAATATTAAGTGGAGGCTCCCTAAATTGTATGTAACTTTGCATTAATATTCTGAAACAATCACGCATAAGCACGCATACAATCAAAATGAAACTTTATCATACCTATGTGTTACTACTCAACAAATGAGTTTTTAAATGAAAAGTTTGTTCCAAATTTAAATTGGACGACTTGCCCTTACATTCCTAATAATTGAATTGAATCTAATACCTATGACACTGTATTCAATAATTCTTAACATTAATGTATTTATTAATACCTGACATTATATTTAGTGGGTGGGCGGTAATGCAACGTATGCGACTTAGAAGTTTTCGGTTACACAATTGACGGGAACCGGCGCTGGTTGGAACAAAAGATAAGAGTCCAGCGTCGTATAGGGAAGGCAGCACTAACCTTGATAATCCAGGATATTCAGGACTGCCAGCACTCTGATCACAGTTCACCACCACAGTATAACCGTTCTTCTGCTACGAATTGGTCGCACAAAACGACGCGACCGTTCAAATGCGATTCGATGCGTGTGTGCTCTAACGCGACTCGACAGCCATTGAAGGTCCGATCGTCCATCGGAAGATCCAGACGCGATCGATTTTTCTAGAGCGGTATAGTCTCTCTCCCTCACTCTCGAATAGACGAAGGTCTAGTGCAAGGGAGAAAGGATAATATGCGGAAGGGGAATGTCTAACCAATTAGCGATTATGCGTGTTGCCAATAATTAAAAATATAAACGAAAAGAATCGTATATCAGCGCAACCATTCCCCCGGGCTTGAAGGGATGCCTTCAAGAGTGAGGCAAACCACAAGAAAACGAATCTATTCGATAATTACTATCCTATAACTACGAAACTAAATACCTAATAACTAATATTAACCTAACCTTAAAGACGAATTAAATAAACTACTGGTTAGGCAATGGGCAAAGACGCACCACGGGACGCAAGTAGGATCCAGTGGTTGTCTTAACCCGAACGATACGAGTGACTCCGGTTGAGTCAGGGAAAATTTCCTCCACGACACCCAAAGGCCAGTGTAGTGGGGGCGAGTTGTCGGATATAAGAATCACGACCGTGCCGACAGAGACCGGATCGACCGGCGTGTTCCATTTGCGGCGAGATTGCAAAGTATGGAGATATCCAGTTCTCCAGCGCTTCCAAAACGACTGTACTAACTTATCTAGTAGCTCGTGTCTAGCAGTAAGAGTTCTCTCGTCTATTTCCTCGGCAGGCAAGTATTTCAGAGGCGTGAGATTCAAAAAGTGCGCTGGAGTCAATGCGAGCGGCTCTGAAGGATCACTAGAGAGTGTCCTACAAAGAGGTCTAGTGTTCATTACCGATTCTATTTGAATAAGAACGGTACTTAATTCTTCAAACGACAGAATAGTATCGCCTATGACCCGATATAGGTGTGACTTTAAACTTTTAATATTAGCTTCCCAATTGCCGCCAAAGTGACTAGCCGTCGGGACATTGAGTGACCAATCTATTCGATTTATAGCTAATGTATGACCATATTCCGAATTATGGTACTTCGAACAAAGAAATGCGTGAAGTTCCGAGAGTTTCCGTTTAGCGCCTATGTAATTAGTCCCGTTATCGGAATAAATTCTACTAACCGGGCCACGCCTTGACAGGAACCGTTTAAAGGCGCCCATAAAACTAGCTGTGCTAAGATCCCCAGCGAGCTCTATGTGCACCGCGCGTGTAGTCATGCAGACGAACAGACACACGTAGGCCTTGGTGGAGCGAACACCTCGACCGCGAGACATCGTAACCTTAAACGGACCGGCGTAGTCCGTGCCCGTGTGGACGAATGGCTTAGCGGTTTGAACGATACGACAAGAGCGATGATCGGCCATCTCAGGAAAGCTCTGCTTAGGGCGCAGCCGAAAGCAGGGAAGGCACTTATGGATCCTATTCCTAATTAAATTGCGTGCAGAAAGGATCCAATACTTCTGACGCAAGAGCGACATTAGCAGGTCGGGACCTGCGTGACAGTTCAATTTATGATGATAATCGACTAACAAATTCAAAACGAGGTCCTTGCTTGGAAGCAGAATGGGATGTTTCCCATCATAACTTAAATCCGAGTTTCTTAAACGGCCTCCGACTCTAATGAGTCCGTCTTCGAGAAACGGTTTTAAGTGTCGAAAAGCAGGACTACAATGTTTGCCTTTCCTGAGTTTAACCAACTCAGTGGAGAAATAAAAGCGTTGAAGCTCGCGAAGTATGAGCAATTCAGCGAAGTTGTAATCCGCTGCCGCCATGCGGTAACCAATAGGCAACAGTTTAGCGAAACGACAAATGTAAATTACTACTCGAAGTAATTTACTCCAAGACGAGATACGATCGACCAAAGAAAGAATAGTAGATCTTTCGGTTGGTGTAGCGGAGAGCAACGAATGTTTCTTCTCTTCGGGCACTTCGCATACCGAAGAGGGATTGAAGGGGACGACAGGCCACTTCGAAACGTCTAAGCTGGCCCACGGAGGACCACTGAACCAAAGCGGATGATCAATGATTTGGGAAGGTGTGAGCCCACGTGACAGACAATCTGCGGGATTGTCCGTACCGGACACGTGATACAGGTTTTGTGGCGATAAGTCGTCCTGTATTTTCGAGACTCTGTTGGCCACGAAGGTGTTCCACCGATGGGGCGACGAATGTACCCAACAGAGAGCGACTGTTGAATCCGAAAATGCGAATATGTTGCGAAATATAATGCGGTTTTGACAAGCGACTACGACATTTTTTTATGAGTTGAGCTAGCACAAGAATAGCGCACAGCTCCAGACGAGCAAGAGAAACGACCTTTTTAGGGGAGACCTTCGACTTAGCGGTCAACAACCTAACGATATTGCCATCACTATTTTGAACGTGGAAGTAAATAACCCCCCCGTATGCTTTCTCACTGGCGTCCGCGAAAGCCAATATAGTGACCACACTATCGCCGACGATACCAACGTGACGTGGGATCCTTATATTACAGAGCAAGGGAAGCTCTTCTTTGAAGCGAATCCACAGCCTGACTATATCTTCAGGTGGAGTATCATCCCAGTCACAATCAGACAGCCAAAGCTGCTTGATTAGAAGTTTAGCGTACAGGACAACAGGTGCGACAAATCCCATGACGTCCCATATTTTAGCGACACACGACAATATTGTACGCTTAGTACAAATCTGAGCGGGAGTATTAATTTTCATGCCGAAGTTGTCCGACGTAGGTGACCAACACAAGCCCAGTACTTTATGTTGGTCGGACTCATCGAATTCCTTGACAACTGGCAGGCGGTGCGAGGATGGGATCGAATCTAATACGACTTGGGAATTACTGGTCCACTTAACTAGCTCAAATTGACCAGCCTTCATGAGACCTATCATTTCCGAAGCGGTGGAAATGCCCTCGTCTTCCGTGCGAACGGAATGGACGTAGTCGTCCATATACAACCCCGCAGCGACAATATCTTTGGCCTGAGGGTAGGAGTCACCCTCATCCTCAGCCAACTGCTTAATAGTTCGAAGTGCATGAAAGGGGCTAGACTTAAGCCCAAAAACGACACGATTAAATTCATAAACCTGTAAAGGTTCTTGCGGGGAAAAGCGATACAAAATGCGTTGGAAACGCCGATCAGATTCTCGGACTCCAATGCTGAGAAACATCTGACGAATGTCTGCGGAAAGCGCTATCGAAAACAAACGAAAACCAATAATAATATTGAACAAGTTCCCTTGTAGGTTCTGTCCACCATACAAGAGATCATTAAGCGAGATGCGGGTAGTAGTTTTACAACTACCATCGAGAACGACACGAAGTTTGGTTGTGACCTTATCATCTCGGATCACACCATGATGCGGAATAAAATACGAACTTCCCGCCGAATCAGGATTCGTAGATGAAATGTAGCCCTTTTCTAAATATTCCCGGATGACACTGTCATACGCGACCCTTAATTGTGGAGAAGCTTGCATCTTCCTTTCCAAGCAGTAAAACCGCCGTTCACTTGCTTGGCGCGAATTGCCAAGGGATTCGACATCAGCCTTGAAAGGCAAAGCTACTACGTAACGTCCCTCACTATCCCGAGTGGTAGTGCGGGTGTAAAATTCCTCACACAATTGGTCGTCCGGGCTGAATACCGGGGGAACACTCACTTCCTCTAATTCCCAGAATTTCCGGACAGCAGAGTCTAATGTGTCCGCGATACAGCAATGCGATACGGTCGAATTACCGTCAGTACATGCTGGTGCGTCACCTACGATCACATAGCCAAGGACCGTTTCTAATGCGAGCGGCGATAAATTCGAAGTCGATCCTTGAACTCTGTTCGACAAAAGCAGGTGCGGAAAAATCGAAGCGCCGATCAATACGTGAATCGGGCCTGATGAATAATATGTATCGTCTGCCAACGGTAAGTCTTCGAAGTTAGACAGTCGCGAAGTGTCGACTGTCGCGGTTGGCAGACGTTCGGTAATCCTATCTATTACCAACGACTCAATATCATAAGTTATATTATGATCGAAACGAGAATGAATTTTAAATTGTACGGAACCTTGAATGGGTTTACTCGAACCTCCTATACCCCTAACAGTGGAACAAGTAGGTCTATTATTTATGTTTAATCCTAAACGTTGACAGCAATCGCGAGTAATAAAGCTACTCTGAGACGCGCTGTCCAACAATGCACGAACGCAATGTTCGTGACCACGAGAATCTAGAATAACGATACGTGCGGTACCCAACAACACAGTTCTAGAGCCTTTATAAGGGCCGACTGCACTTGAGCATAATGCTACATCCGAGTTCGCGGGAATCGAACCCGCGCTCGGCTCTTCGACTGAGCGTGACGGCGACATATTTGACGCAGGCCTATTTCCAAAACATAGCAATGTATGATGTTTGTACCTACATTTTTTACATGTAGACGTCGACTCACACGCAGACACGCGATGACCACTACTTAAGCAATTTATACACAAGTTGTTTGACTTAACGAATTTAAAACGTTGATCGGGGTTATAACTCTTAAAAACCGTACACTTATAAATGTAGTCATGGTTTTCCTTACACAAACTACAAGCGACTGGTTGAGAACTGGACACATATGCGTTAGTTGATTTACGATCTAAAGGCCTTTTATTAGTATTGACTCGAGCAACAGGTATCGAAGTTCGTTCTAAAACCTTTATATGATCACTAACGAAATTAACTAAATCGGAAAACAATGGGATTTCGGATCCATTCGACTTTAATTGATAATTGGATTCGAACGTACGAACGGTGTCTGGGTCCAGTTTTTTAAGCGCGACATGCAATAATATAAAATCAGCCAGGTCACTGACTTTTGTATGTTTTAAAGCAACTACCGACGAAGCGAACTTATCAATAAATAATTCTAAACTACTAGGGGTACCTGATGTAATAGATTTAAATTCAAATATTTGAGTTAAGTATGAAGTTGCCGATTGTCGACTATCTTCATATTTTTTACAAAGCAAATCGAAAATGAGTGGGTAATTATCCGCAGACGGGTTAATACCAGCGAAAATTGTACGAGCTTTATGTGTTAATTTACCTAATAAATAATATAATTTCTCACAGTCTGTTAGAGAAACATTATTATGCACGACATTACGATAACTAGCGACGAATAATGGCCAATTCTTAATATCTCCGTTGAATTCGGGTATTTCAATTGGCGGCAATCGAGGTGACCTTTGGACCTCACTATGAGAGTGAGCCGTCAGGTTCTTCTCAGCCCGTAAAATGCGCCCTAAAAGGTCTTCGAACGCAGAAAGCGACTGATAATCTACAACATATTCAGGGTTTAATTTTAGCTCATGAATAACAATTTCATCCAAAGCACTTTCAAAATCCACACGTAGTGATTGTACTAACGAGATGTCGCACAAAAATGATTCCTTAATGCTTTCATCCGAATGAATGTGTTTTATTTTATCTGCAATACTCTGCATGCGAGCAAAGATACGATCTCTCTTTGCTATCAGTCTTTTAAGAGTAATATCGGTCGGTGCCATATTTATGAGCTATGAATATCAAACTAATTATTATAAGAAATATTTAGTAACTACCCACCGTTTTGCGAAATAACGGCCGGGTGCGCGACGCGGTCTCGAGTAACCTTGACTCGACCGATTGGTATTTAATTTACAAGTAACGATAATTAACTACTAGCGGGGTTGCGAAATTCCTTACTAATCGATTATTAGCTAGGAAGACACGAAAACGACGTAATGAATTATGATGTACTTACTTGCCACGCGTTGGCAAATAAGTATCTATGCGGGGATGACTACGAAATACGAATACGAAACTACGATATACCTAGCGAATTCTAGGGAATGGCTGTGCTGATTATTATCCGACTCGGGAAGGACCATTAAATGGATGGGCGGTAATGCAACGTATGCGACTTAGAAGTTTTCGGTTACACAATTGACGGGAACCGGCGCTGGTTGGAACAAAAGATAAGAGTCCAGCGTCGTATAGGGAAGGCAGCACTAACCTTGATAATCCAGGATATTCAGGACTGCCAGCACTCTGATCACAGTTCACCACCACAGTATAACCGTTCTTCTGCTACGAATTGGTCGCACAAAACGACGCGACCGTTCAAATGCGATTCGATGCGTGTGTGCTCTAACGCGACTCGACAGCCATTGAAGGTCCGATCGTCCATCGGAAGATCCAGACGCGATCGATTTTTCTAGAGCGGTATAGTCTCTCTCCCTCACTCTCGAATAGACGAAGGTCTAGTGCAAGGGAGAAAGGATAATATGCGGAAGGGGAATGTCTAACCAATTAGCGATTATGCGTGTTGCCAATAATTAAAAATATAAACGAAAAGAATCGTATATCAGCGCAACCATTTAGTATTCCTTGACATTTCATCTGATAACTTTTGACATTATATTTAGCATGCCTTGACATTGTATTTAATAATTCCTGACATATTTAGTATTTCGTTAAATTGTATTTGGTAACTCTTGGCATTCTAATTAGTATCATTTAACATTGTATGTAATAATTCTTGGCATTATATGTAGGATGAAATTGTATTTGATAACAGTTAATGTTTTCCTTATCCTTGACATTATATGGTTTTTGTCAATTGATTTTAATTTAATTTAATTTCTTGAAAATATTTGTACGCTGGAAACAGCAGAATATTTTGGACGTAAAATTGTATGTAACACCTTGTAACAACAATATTCTAACAAATAAATTTATTTATATATTATTATATGATTTATTGGATCTATTTCTTTACGTCTAGACCAGTTACGTAATTGGAACATTTTCGCTCGATCATTTTTTAATCGAAAATCATGTTATTTTTAAAGATTATTCAAAAATTCAAATCAAGATTACTCGGCTTTTATATCTCAAAAATTAGTATTGAGACTTTGAGAGTAAGATAAAAACTTTTTTGCAAACATAAAACCGACTTCCATATCAAAACACTACAAAGCCAAAATTTATTTTAATTTCGGTAGTCGGTGTTATTGGTTTTCTATTTTTTTTTCACATCGCCTTCCGAAATTAAAATTATTTTTGGCTTTGTAGTGTTTTGATATGGAAGTCGGTTTTATTTTTTGCAAAAAAGTTTTTATTTTCGCGCTTTTTAGTAGGTTAGTTTGTAATTAATCTAGTTACAAAATACAAAATGTCAACTACTTATCACCTTTTACAAAATATTGCTTTTCCCAATGTAGAGCCGTTAATTTTTGAGGAGTTCTGGTATTTCACCATCAGCTCTACTTCACCATTGCCAGCCAGCACCACCAGCATTGTGACGAGCATAAAGTGCTTAGCATTCATATTCAAGTAATCGAATCGCAATCCACAAAATACTTATTATTGGAGTAGTTTCGGTGGCTATCTGTGGTTTTCATCATCAGTTCCACTTCCCCGAATGGTGCTTTTCGAGTGCAACTGCACAAGTTACTATAAGAAATACCCAAAACGCTATAGGTGTGCCTATAATATTTATTGAGTTCCCTCTATTTCTCCATGATTCCATCATCATTGTCATCACGTTAGGATCTGTCCTAACAATGGGACCAACTAGAAAGTATACCCTTTCGAATTAAAAAAGAATTTTCTAAATCGGTTCGTAAATGACGGAGTTATGCGCGAACAAAAAACGCAATGCAGAGTAAACGAAAAGATCGTCAATGTAAATGTTTTTTTTTGTCTTTTGTTGATTTTTCAGAAACAGCTTGTCCGATTTCAATAAAATTTTCATGGGACTATTTGGAAAGTATACCCTTTCCAACAAAAAACTGATTTTTCAAATTGGTATGTAAGCGACGGAGCTATGCGCGGACAAACATAAAAAAAAATATAAACATCCGAATTGATAACCTACTCCTTTTTTAGAAGTCGGTTAAAAATATAGTTTATTATCCAAATGTAGGATATTTTTTCTCTAGATCAATTATTTTTTAGTTCTTTAGTTATAAACGAAATAAGAATTGAGACTTACGACGTTTAGTTTCGAACCAGAACATGGTAAAAGAGCGCACACGATATTCAAGTTTATTACTGCTACGTTAGCGTTTAGTACACAACAAAAGTTTCGAACCCGACCATGGTGAAAGAGCGCACGCGATATTCAACTTTATTACTACTGTGTTAGCGTTAAGCATACAACGGCCTAACCGGGGTGCATGGGGGCGGAGCTTGCGTGAAAATTATTTTAGACTGCCTAGTCTTAAGTAACAAATTAATATTGAAGAATTGTGACTATAGATATAGATATAGTTCAATATTTGCGACATATCATCATGACATCTCTACCTACTATCTATATCAACTAGCATCGAGGATAATTATGTTTCGTGGTTACAAGTTACAACGGTAGGGTTTATTCCCTACCGTGGATAAGGATTGGTCAATAGGGTCAGTACTCAGTACCTACCATCAAGATAATCCATGGAACAAAAACGACAAGTAGGTACGTAGCGCAGGGTTGCCAGATGCCGATTTTTTTTTATCTCGTACTAGGGCTGTCAAATGTCTCGTACTGTCAACACAAAATCTCGTAAAAGAATACATTTTAAAAATCTCATACCGTAAAACGCTGCAACTTTGCCAACTAAGCCCAAATTTGCCCATTTCGTTTAGTTAACGATATTTCGCGTTTGCTTCGGTTTTTCTTATTTTCTACCATTTGTAGTGATTTTACATTATTAGGGCAACATATTTTTAATTTTTTGTAATGGTAACTTCATTGTTATTCCGTTAGTTGTACGACAAACACCGGTGCGACTGAGTGAAAATTTTTAGTGTCTTGTAACTTTTGAAGTTTTAGCTAAAGAAAAGGTGTTTTCGTGCAGCTATAACATTCCAGGGTAAGAAAATACTATCTACTTTCCGTATTACTCGAATTTTTGTTAAAAAGACACGATTTCATTAAAATAACTTAGCAGGCAATGTTGTGCACTGTTTTGAAAACTTGAGTGACACAACTTTGCCTGGGTCTAGGGATGTCACTAGTCGGATTTTAATAATGATATATTTTTACTATGTAAATGTTGTATTAGCATGAAATTTACATACACATAGACACGTAAGCGCTTGCATGCACTAAATTCCCTTCGTTTTACGATATTTCATTGCATAAATTGTTTTATTGCATAATTGACACTGACTCCTGTATAAACTCAAATATTCTCTGGAAAAGCCACTTTTGTTAATTTTTTTATTAGTAATTACGAGTCAGTATTGCTAAAAAAGCATTATATTTGTGATTTTTACTCATAAGAGGAATTTGGTTTTATTTTTGAAAAAAGTGAATAAAAGTTTAAGAAAATAATCCATATTTTTTTGGACAACCCTTGTTTCAACGACATTTTTGTATGAAAAGTTTGTGGTACCTCCTACAACATTGCCTATCAGCAGTAAAAAAATATTCAATACCGTCATGGCAATAATATAACTGCCGGGGACAAGCACGTGTCTCTTGTACACGGAAAAAATATACTAAAAAGATCAACAATATATTTATTGAGATATCCTTCTAGGCAAAGTTGTGTCTTTTACCTACAACTTTGCCTACGACTTTGAGTGTTTGTAATTCTGAAAAAACGGCGTGATTTAAATAGATTTGGGTTCTACCTGGCAAGGCATAAGGTCTGTTTTCCATCTGAAAGTCTGTAAAAGCCGCAATAATAAACAGGTTCAGAGATACGAACAAAAAACGTCAAAATCCGGGCAAAGTTACAGCATTTTACGGTACCTTAATTTAGGTACACTATGTACTATAACTAGCTAGCCTGGGGTAGGAATATTCCTTAAGTTTGGGACCGCCAAATGAAAAACTTTACTCTAGGTGATTGATATTTTTTAAATTATTTTACCAAAATCTTCAAATATAAAACAAATTATTAACTTAAATAATAAATTTTGTTGGTACTTGCTACTAGTACATGTGTAGTGTAATACATCTAGCGGGGTTTCCCCGGTCAACGACTAAAGATACATTTAGTGATGAGGTAATGAATCTAGTGATGTGCTTAGTCGAGTTGGTGGCATGGACATACATTCTTTTTTTTAAATGTTTTTGGATTGTATTAGCAACATTGTTAAAATCTCGTAAAAGAGTGTACGAGATTTTTTTTCTCGTTTCTCGTACAGAGACTGCTAAATCTCGTAAATGTACGAGATTTCTCGTAAATCTGGCAACGCTGACGTAGCGTAACGTAAAAGTAACTGTAGATAAAGGAGTAAACAATTTGAGAAGTATGAAATAAAATACAATCTCTAATCCATCAACAGATTTTATTGAACAATTAGTACCTAACATTATAACACATCAATTAGGTACAGTCAACATAGGTCGGTAATATCAAATGCATATTTTGTCGTAGAAGCACCTACAGGCAAATAACATTAGTGTTACCAATAATACGCAGTTGACTGCACCTATCTAATAAAATTAATACATAAGTTATCCTATTGGAATGACAGAAAAATCTTGAGTAGGTAACAAATTAATAAAATCAATGCTTAAAAATTATCTTATGGTTTCAATGCACGTGTCTGCTAACGACTTATTTATCTATACTTTGCTGGCAGACAAAAGAAAGTACGTAGACAGGGCCGGATTAACCATTAGGCGGAGTAGGCAACTGCCTAGGGGCCCCGCATCAACTAGGGGCCCAGACCCAGCGCACGCACCAAGAAAACATGTTTCTTCGAACGAAAATTTGATATGCGTGTGAACTTAGGGACCTCACTGTTATCTCACAAAATACAAATCGTTAGATTTATTAGTAGAATTATAACAATTTTAGAACAAATCTGGGAATAGTAAACAAATATATTAAAAACCACAGCTTTCCTCAGTTCACACACGATTTGGTCAGTCAAAGTAAGAAAAGGGGCCCCTAGAATGCCATTGGCTTAGGGTCTCTGACAAGGTTAATCCGGCTCTGTACGTAGATATTGTTTTTGAGATTTTATTACAATATTGTCTCTTTATATTTAAAAAACTTAAGTAGGTGTAGGTATATCATTGCTTTTAGTAGGTAAAGATAACATAAAGTACAACCTTTGGCGACAAAGCAATTAATTGTGCCTGTGTAGGTATGCCTGTACATAAGTAGATCCCTACACATACACCTACTTTTCATAATTTCATTATTAGGTGCTGCCTGTAACTGGTGCTAACTAAATGCGTAACCAAAGGCATTAGCAATCACAGACGAAAATCTTTTTTTATAAAATATTATTTCCTTTTTTAAAGAAATATGTCAAAACAACAAAAGCTTTGCATATCACTTAAAGTTTTAAGAAAATGTAAAAACTAAAAATATATTAACTCTAGATACTAACTACTTATTATATATAAACAGACGTCTTAAGAACTAACATAATTCATAAGTATAAAAGGATTTTTACGATAATCGCTAAGGACAATTTAAATAATTAGGTAATACTGGGTAACTCACAACAAAATCACATAGATATCACGTACTACTACATTTTACACATGTATTGGCACGCATACATAAACATTTTTATGTTTTGAAAATATGCAAGTAAGCTTTTCATTGAAGTGCGTGCACACTTAGTGAGGCCATGAGTCACTAGTTATGTCTTAAATTGAGGTGCGTTGCCTCGGAGCGAGGTTCATGAGTTTACCTACTTGTGATTTTCTAATTTTCATTTTAATGTCACAGTAATTCATATGTAGGTATGTTTTGATGTATTAATGCTGCTGTACCCAGCTGTACACAATCAATAAACCTGGTGTGTCGAAATTTAGTACTTCATATAACACCGCTATTTGTCACCATTTACGGTGAACGAAGGCCTCATATTATTTTCGAGTGCTTCAAATAATATAAGCTTACTTGCACTACAATACAAATCTACACACCTTTATAAATATTATCTATACAATTACTAGGTAATTCACTTTTAACACGAAGAGATTATACGATAAAAGCCGAAAATAAATCCTTTCTAGATCACAAATAGGATTTAAAATCCCAAATAAATTATATTATATAGTTTTTAAATCTTTAGACAGGTTGATATAATATAATACGTAGGTGCAGTCAACCGCAAGTCCAAGGAGTCAATTTGCTTTTTTCATAATAGTTTCAGTGATCTTAGTAATTGAAACAAACGGTTGACCATATTACTCTAAAATGTTGTTTTTGTATAACATTACCATCTACTTTTCTAAATGCACAATATAGATTTATTATTTATTTGACCTTTTAGGCCGAAAATTTGCGTTATTTTTTGGGCACATGCCTACTAACTTTTATTAAAAACATCAATTATTGCTGCCTCGCTGAGAGCAGTTTTATCTTTAGGCGCACACAGTTTTATTTTTAGGCTATCATAGTGAACATCTTAAGGAGTTTTTTTTCATCATAAACCATTTTTTATTGTAATTACACCCCCACGATTTTATCAACGCACTATAACATTACCATAATTATTCATTATAGGTATCGTTATTGATCCATCAAGTATTTAATATAAAAGGTTTTCATGTCACCCAAAGGTGCAATGTAAACATTACCGCTTATTAAGAACTACAGTTTATATTCCTTATTTTTTCCAAAATAATTTTCCATTCACAAAATTCACCATAGGTTTTTTTATTTATTATCTTTCCATTTAGATGATTTATAATTTTTCTACATGTGACATTATAGAATTCAATTAGATATCATTTAGCTACGTAAATAGTATAATGTATGTATTCAAAATATTTATTAGTAATTTCCATTCAAAAGTTTATTTTCGTAAATATTTCATCAATCTACAACATCAATATAACATCATTCCGTAAGATACTTTTCAATCTATTCTATTTTGTGGCAAAAACTACCGTATAGTTACAGTCACACAATTATTGTCGTGATTTCCAAGTTTCTAGCTCTATATGTCTATAATTCTAAGTAGGACCTATATCGTTACGCAAGTATTTCAGGAATATTACAATTTTTAATAAGGGTACGTGATTATTTAGTGTGTGTACTCTTAATAAATTGTGTACCTTGTTACTTTTCAGATTTTTTGTATAATAACATTTACAGAAGTCGAGATACTGTCGCACTTGAGACTGATTATTTATTATAGTTAGTGTATATATTATTTTATACACCAAGATATCAGAACATAATAGGTAGATTTTTACTAAACTTTTATTCGAATAAGATTTTTGTCAAATAGTCATAACAAATGAAAAAGTGATTATCGTTTTTGCTATCTGTTCTGATTCTTTCTTTATACATCAAAGAACGTAGGTACCGTTTGGACTATCTAGAGGCTTTAGTTGTTCTTTTTCTGATTCCTAAACCCAAAGGTTAAACAGAATTCAGTAACGGTCATAGTTCGTAAGTTTTAATATCGCTGACTATATCTGCCTCATATAAATTCGTGCCTTAAAATAAGTCGAACATTCAATGCCTCAAAATGAGTCCACTGAATATTTTTTATTCACATCCTCGTTCGAAGCAAATCTTTCAAAATTGAGTCTGACTTGCAGAGGTGTTGCAAGTGTAATGCAATTTTTTTACGTCAACAACTTTTGGTATATCTGCTAGCCTGCCGTCACAAGTCATTTGGAATACGTAACAGTTTGCTGAGATCGCTTGCGACCAGCTCAGCATAAATGTCTTCAAGGGAATATCGAAATAACACAGTATTGTTGAGGAAAAATTATTACAGTCTTAAACAAATACTATAACGTCACAAACTCGCGTTCAGAGATCTTCATACCTTTACATTTTTTACTTACAGAAAAAAAGCAGTTTTTATTCTTTGGCGCTGTTCTGTGCTGCTTGTCGCCTCAGGTCTGATCGTATAGCTGCAGTGATGGCGGTTCCGAAAGCCAGGAGAGCGCAGAGAGTGAGGTTTGCCCAACGGTCGCCCACGGTGCCCAGCATCCATTCATACAGGAGGGTTGTTACGATGCCGAAGATCTGTAATTAACGGAATTATTGTGTTATTGAATAGGGTCGGTGTTATTAATCGGTTGGATAAACAGTATTTATTAATATTTTCAAAGAGGACGGCATTCTTGATGCGTAACATGCGAGCTCTAACAGTATAAAGGGTTATTATAGAGAGACCAGACTGTCTTTTTCTGATGCATTGGTGTCGTAGGCATGCCTGAAGCCGGGTACAGAAGGAACATATTACAATAATTAAGGGTGTAGGTTACTTATACATTTAACACACTTTATGGTTATTTCTAACTTCGACCATTGGTCAACTTCTAGTTATTAATGATGAAAGTTAAAATATATATCGTCAATAGCTTAATTGCTAAGGTATAGGACTTGTGATCGAGAGATCGCGGGTTCAAACCTCACGCATTACACTATCGCCGTGAACTCACACCAGACATAAGTATATTTAGCTTAGTTAGGGGGCTTAATAAGATCGCTAGTACCTAATGTGAATTCTAGCTACATTGATTTTTATAATTCTACCCACTCTTAAAAAAATTAACTAAATGGTAAATGTAATTCTATTGTTACCTGCACGACAGCGTTCAATATTCCTGATGTAGTGCCTTCTGGTTCAGGGTACGTCACTTCAGAAGCGAACTCGAAGCCAACCGGCAGGTATCCAGTCATGAAGAACCTATAAATTACAGACAATTATATTTAATTTATTTTTATTCCTTTCATAATTAAATAATATTTTAATTTAGATTTTAATGTTGGTTTGTGATTTCAAATTAACCGTGTTTTCTCAAGTGCTTATAGTTATAATTACAGAATACTAACACAAACAAACTTTTTTTAATGTTTTTCTGTCAGTGTTTTTGTTTGTCCGGGCGGATATGTGGAGCGGCTGAATTACTTTTGATGGCACTTTCGCTAGAAGATAGAGGAAGTTATAGCTACCCCTTTTTAACACCGGAATTCTCATGAGATCCGGATCGGGGACAACCTCCAACGCGAACGAATTCGCTGGAACAGCTAATCATGAAAATATTATCTCCACATCTGGGTGCACGGTAGTGCCCCCGCCAAGTCGAGCAAAAAGCGGCACGGCCGTACCATACTTTTCTCGAAGCAGTTCAGGCCATTTTCGACCCCGTATAACTTCGTTGTGGATTAAACCAGAAGCCTCAATTTTCAGTAACCAAGCAGGCATTGTATTAACACGGTATATTTCAAATTTCATTCAATTCGAACCAGTAGTTTAAGAATTATAACGAGTTAAAGTTTCTTAATTTTGTCACTCACTGACTGACCGATCATCAAAAGTCTAAGGCACTTCTAGCAGACACAGAAGCTTCAAATTTAGAATACAATTAGTGTTTAGTGTATGAATCAAGAAAAAACTAAAATATTTTTCAATTTCGGTCCAGTTTTCTAGATACATCAACTGCATAAATAACTTTGTAATCCCATATATTTATATGGGATTACAAAGTTACATTTACAGTTAATTAATCAGTGTATCTGTGTATAATTATGTATAATATAATGTAATAATAGGTGTAGATAGGTATCTAGATATAATTATGTTCAAAGGTAACTTGTAAAATGGTCAACGGAATAAAAAAGCCAGAGAGAGGGCTTTAAGAAAATTCATTGTTGGTATACAAGAAGTAGAAGGTACCGGAACGGAAAAAAAATAGGACTATCTACAAAAATAAATGAGATCCCATAAAAAACAATACTTTTCAAAAAAAACCAAGTCTCGCAACTCAGTTCTTCTACTGTAAAAAGTTGTGAGATCCATGTAATACCAAGTCGGTTATTCGATTATTCAATCCCTACTTAAGGGACCTTCTGTCTTAAGTTGTTACGTAATTATCTAACCTAACAACATCTTATAGTGACCATATCAATATTAAAAATCTTTATTGTTTTAAATAAATATATTGACTTGGCAATCACAAAAAAAATCTTATTTATATATGTATGTATTACTTGTGAGATATATTGTGTTTTCATGCGATGGCCGAGTCAATCTATTTATTTAAAACATTAAAGATTTTTAATATTGATATGGTCACTATAAGATGTTGTTAGGTTAGATAATTACGTAACAACTTAAGACAGAAGGTCCCTTAAGTAGGGACTAAATAATCGAATAACCGACGACATTCCAGTTTTCTCACAGGCATACGATTCCAGTCAGCCGTCAAGTACCTATCTACTGTCTTATTTACAGGCTAATTCTAAAAAAAATCTGTTCTTAAAAATTCACATAGGACCTAAACTCAATACACTTATTGCATTCCACAGTGTAACTCACCCAAGTAAAATGCTGCTCAAATACACGACGGCAATATATCCACAGTCGAGAGTGAAGGTGAAGATCAGCATCCCAACAACGGAGGCGGCGTACACAGAGAGGGTGGTCTCCTTGAACCGGTGCGTCTTGTCGAGGATGAGGCCGCAGACCACGGAGCCCGCCATGCCTGCTACCACAATCACCAGACCGATGCGGCCTGCGTCTATGTTAGCGCCCTAGGAAGACAGAGATAGCAATAGAATAAGACGATTATAACATGAACGAGATTTTCTCTCTTTATCTGCAGTCTATCCTTCATGGCTGAAGATCGAGATCACCATTATTCAGCCTCCAGAGGTTTGTTAGGCTTTTCCACTTGTTGTGATCCGTGGCCATACGAAGAACTTCTTCGAGAGCTGTTTTGATGATACATTTACATGGATTTTTTCTCTCATTCATTTCTTCTCTCAGATAGAAAACGGCCTCATAAAAAAGATAATTATTTTGACCTACTTACAAAATAAGTATAATTTATGTAACTTACAGATAAATTAATTAGTAAGAGTTTGATGTCCATATTGATATTGGAAAAAGTTCGCTCATGTGCCCAAGGGAAATCTCATAAGTGAGACGTCAAGTGATTTGAGTGAGATCAGATCAAGTATCGTAAAGAATTCTGGATAACATTTCTAATAGGTGTGTCGTTTTTTAATAGGTGTGTTTAAATTTTGGTGTACAATAAAGTATAATTATTCTATCTATCTCAGGTAAGCAACCTATTTTTTTTATTTATATAAAATTTGGTTTGAATAAAAATTTCAAAAAAAAAAGTAATTAAAAAAATTAAAAAACTCGACTGCAACCTTACACTAAAACTAACTGAAAAGCTTTTTTTTTTTTTTTATTATCGATGGGCCCACTCTTGACCTCGATCTCGCCTGATGGTAAGCGATAGATGAGGTCTAAGATGGGACGAGCCCAGAAGATGCCTATTTACTCATGCTTTAAAGGCTGAAAGATCTTAAGTGGCAGGGAACACAGAAGCCGGCAGAGAATTCCACAGTTTGGCTGTGCGCACAATAAATGTGGAAGAGAAGCGCTTGGTACGACAAGACGGTATATTAAACAAGTGTGGGTGGTACCCAGCCGTGCGTCTGGTAGACCGGTAGTGAAAGGGAGATGGAGGAATCAGGTCATGGAGCTCCTGCGCACACTCCCCGAAGTACAATCTGTAGAAAACCGACAGGCAAGCAACGGTTCGCCGATGAGCCAGGCTATGAAGCTTGTCCACCAGCACCTCGTCGCCTATAAGTCTTTTAGCTCTGCGCTCGATCGAGTCCAATGCAGCAAGCTGGTACTTTGCAGAGTCATCCCACAAGTGGCTGCAATACTCCACGCAAGAACGGACCTGTGCTTTATACAGATTTAGAAGCTGTCCAGGCGTGAAGTACCGCCTCACCTTGTGTTGGATTCCCAGCTTTTTTGCTGCAGTCTGAGCTCTGGATTCGAAGAAGCTAATAAAAACAAGCCCATTTTAAATTAAATAAAAGTTGGAAGCAGGCGGGACCCATTTGAGTTTGCTTTTTTCCCATTTAGCTTTTCAGTTAGTTTTAGTGTAAGGTTGCAGTCGGGTTTTTAATTTTTTTAATTACTTTTTTTATTTCCAGCTTTTTAGTTTACAAATATGAAAGATTTCGCAGATGATTTAGTTCTTGATACGTGTCACATTTGTCACTTTGAATTACTTTTAACCATATAAGTTGTATATATGTTTGTAATCACCTTTTAAAACCCTTTTTTTTGATACCCCACTCGATAGGTTTTGAGAAAAAAAAACTTTTTTGAAGGCATAATATGGCGCCAAAAATCCGCCATTTTGTTTTTTTTATTTTGATATACCCAGTGTCACTTTCACAGTCAATACGAATCTAACGATACCTCTCAAGCAAAAATCCGTCGAGCCGTTCAGGCCACAGAGCGTGCCAAACAATTATACATACATACATACTCTCGAAAAACATAACCCTCCTTCTGGCGCAGTCGGGTAAAAAGTACGTATGAGATATATATGAGACTTGTGACAAGCAGTGAAACTATATTATAGTTCGACAATAGAACCGGCCAAGTGCGTATAGGAGTAGGACACGCTCACGAATGATTCCGCCGTAATTTTATTTTCTGACGAAAAGATATAATGTAAGTTGGACTGAAGCACAAACTTAAAGTTGAGATATACGTCACGGTCAATACGTACTCCAAAGGCAGAATCCTCCGAAGTTGTGGATTGATAAATGGATAGTGAGGTGATAAAAACAATGCTCACTTGAGGGAATACTGCTTTCAGGGTTATGGAGATCTTCTAGGGTCCGTTCTAGGTGAAATCCGACACTCCCTTCCGTTCTACTCATAGCGGGATGAGTCATTTGATGATTTCCTCCGATAAAAGTCAGTATCCTGAAAAGCGAAATAAAGTGCCTTATACAGGCGTTGTCCTCAATAATTTCTTACCGGATAATAAGTGAGTATAACTTGGTTGAGCAGCGTGGAGATGGCGTAGAACGTTCCAACATTGAGACCGTAGGAAACCAGTAGCAGGACATAGTTGCGGTTGGTGATGAGTTTCTTCAGCGAGAGTAGGAAGTTGGAGTCGAGACTGTTGCCCATGTCCGCGGCGGCTGACGGCGGAGAGGGGGGCGCGGCTTTGAAGACTGGAAAATGCATAATTAATCTATGAGTTTATGTGTTGCTATAAAAATAATTAGGTAGTTAATCAAGAACAAAAATTACAATTGTTTGTTTAACAAATTATTTTACAATTTAAAATTCATTTCATAGAAAGCACAGGTTAATGGAACAGATCAATGTCTTCGTTGTGCTTTCATCGAGTTGGATTGAACTGAACATGCCGTGTCTGATGTACCTATCTTTTATTTGAATTCAATGACGTAAAGCTTACATTATTATACGTAAAGTATATTCAAACAAACAATGACCGACAATGGGCTAACAAACCCGCGTAATGTGTTTTTAGTTCCACTTAAAATAATAGATGTCACTGTGAGTTCCAAATTAACCGTTTATGGATTTTCTAAGACACTAAATTTTGATTCAAACTTGTAATAGGTGAACATACTGTTTGAACGCAATAATAAAGGCAAACAACAACAATTACTTCCACAGAACAGATAAATTCTTCTATTCCATGATTACTTCTTATAGAATGTGATATAAATTATGTAGTCCATAGTATTTTTTGGTTGTAAGTTGTAGCTGTTGGTGCAACGTCATCTTATTATTGGCACTAGTAGTCCTCTAGTGTTCGAAATTAGATTATAATTGAACTGTCGGAGAATTCCACTTACAGCCGTATGTCACCCCTCCTCTTTATACCTCCTCCTATGTCCCAATGTACGGCGATTGACACAGTCCTTTATTTTTTGACCATGGTAGTAATTTACAGTATTAATTAGTAAGTACATAAGCTACTGATAGCTGGTTAGACTTAAATGGTATATAAGAATAATGTTCAATGAAATGTCATCGTGGTTCAGGGAAATCCCACAAACCCACGAGGCTATTAAGCACCTCCATTATACAGGTTTTCCTTAATTACGAGTCGGTATATCTGCGCATTAACAATGAGTCGTTAGATAAGCATTTTTCCAACAAACCACTCTGTCCGGCAGTTTGAGTGCTTTATACGGCCCACCCAAATGTCCTTACTTTGGTATTGTTCGTCAAATCGTTCCAGCTCCTTAAGGTTCTAAGTTGAGCTACGCGATATTTGACAAATTTAATGCTTGCACTGTTTGGACGGGCCTGCTCAAATCTGTTTGATTCTGTCCTCTAAAGGGCGCCACAGACATTAACCTACATGGCTCTCATATGATTTAATCACTACAGGTTGTCTGGACTTTAAAAGAGACGTTGATCTCTGAGTTTGTTTCAGTGTTTCTTCTCAGAGCAGTCAGTTTGGAAAAACTGGGCTCATCTAGTTTACATTTACGAAAAAAAAGACGTGTGAAGTGTTCTTTAAAAACCTATTTGCAAAATAAACATCATTATTTCATTTAATTATAAAGGAGGAGCCTAACATGTCAAAGACAAGAGAGTGTTTTTATTGTTTTTAGGTTCGTGTTTGACCATAAACATCAAAAATATAGACTCAAAGAAAGCCTTACTATTAACCGTATTCAAGTTTCAAAGACATGACATTCGAGCTGATTAAGGCATTTGGTCGGTGCATAAGTGTAAAACAGTTTATAACAGTGTAAGTTATCAGCTTGTTCAGGGGTTAACGCGGGAAATTGGTTTAGTTAGTAGTTCGTGCGATGCAGTAACTCGTAGTCGGTGCAAACTGTCACCATTTATGAGTTCGAAGTTTATAATCAACTGTCAGGTTCGAGAACTATTATATAAAGCTCATTGATATTATCCACCGATATATCTACTCATACGTGAAGCAAAGGCGAAAATGAGAAAAAAAAAGTTAAATTTAAATTTAATAATTATTATAATTATAATATATTTTTTTAAATTATTATAATTATATATTTTTTTTTAATTAAAACTTAAATTTGGCATAGTTAACGTTTATAATAGAGAAGTCGTTTTTATTAATTTTATTTCGGTTGCCATACCTTCACATAATGATTACTATACCTACACACTTTAAATGAATAAGTTATGGTCGAATATGGAATATTCGGCTACCATTAGGTATATTTTTTTAGTTAAAGAAAATTTATGAAGAATTTGATTTATTAGATAGTACGGCCGATTTAGCGATACCCCGAAGGCCCTATAGGTACATAAATTAAGTCTAATGGAGACAAATAGGTAGATGTTATGGATACTATCCACCTGAGAACGATGAATACCTCAATAATACAGATAATATTTCAATGAAACTCGATTGAATGTAACTTTGCTCAGCAGATAATCCTGAACCTCTTTCCAAACTTAATTGTAGGTATTTGAAAAAGGAATGTATTTTGTTTTACAGATGCTTCTCACAATTTCCTTTCTGCTTTTCTGAGAGTGTTCAACAGTTTTCAATGAAGTATTTTTTTATACCTTGACAGGAAATCATAATTGTTGCTTCGTCACTTGCACTACTTATTAAGAATGATGCCAAAAAGTTTCTGAAGGACCTCGCAGACAGTTAATCATCAATTAGCCTATAATGTTCCCTGCATGTGAATAATTTCTGAACCCCAAAAATAGCAACTTTTGTATTAGGTCACTTTCTAATTTGGTTTTAGACTTGCTACTACACATTTCGGTGGTGATGAATATATAAACACGAAGTACTACGTTTGTCGTGGTTCAAACCTATACATTCTAGTTTAATTGACGACTCGTTTAGAGCAGTTTATCTGGTTCTGAGTTTTTGTAAAAATGCACCCAAGGTACAGAAGAAACTCATAGGGTTAAGCAATATTGTTAAATAGGTGTGTTTAAATTGTGGTTTACAATACAGTATATTCTATGTATCTATCCTACTGCGGGAAATGTTATATGTATATTATTTATTAATCTACATTGTTCCACTGCTTTGCAAAGATCTCTCTTATAACTTTCCACTTCTCCTAGCGGGCTGCTGTCTCTGATCAATCCATCGTGAACATCTCTACGTCATTACGCCAGCGCTTTCTAGGCCTTCCTCGGCGAAAACGCCCATCCTTTGGCTCCAACTGCGTAACGACTTTAACCCATCGGTCATGATGCATCCTACATGCATGACCCGCCACTCCCACTACAGTCTGGCAGCCTTATTAATACAAAAAAATACGTAATAATACTTACACAGCAGAATAAAGACAAACAGCACACTAGTAAAGCCAGCGATGAGGTAGAACATGAGCCGGAAGTCGGCGGCTATCTCCGGGATGGTACCTGAAGCGCGGACCAGCATAGGGGGAAGCACGAAGCCGACAGCAACGCCCAGCTGTGGAGGAACGAAACAAATTAGAGTGGGTTTCTATCCAATGTTGGGCTTCATTGTGAATTGACATTGTGCACATAACATGACTTTTACAGTCTCTTGTCTTTTTGGAAGAGTAGTTTTTTATTTAAAAATAATCGTTAAAGAGACATGATACAAAAATCCCTGTTTCTTATTTGTTCATCATCAGTTGGCGTTAAACATAATATATTTTATTTATTTGGAAAAGCACACAATATATTTTATCGTTGTATGTAGAAATAAAGACAAAACAATTGAACGGTCTAATATGCTAACCAACAATATTTTCGACAAATTCTTGTAAAAAAGTCTTAATAACATGCGTTTTTAACCGACTTCAAAAAAAGGAGGTTTACAATTCGTCTTGAACTTTTTTTATTTTTTATGTATGTTACCTCATAACTCGGAGATTGCTGGACCGATTTGGAAAATTCTCTTTTTGTTTGATAGGGTATACTTTCTAGTTGGTCCCATTGTCGTCACGTTTGGATCTGATGATGGGATCATGGAGAAATCGAGGGAACTCTTCAAATATTATAGGCACACCTATAGCGTTTTGGGTATTTCTTATAGTATCTTATGCAGTTGCTCTCGAAAAGCACCATTTGAGGAAGTGGAACTGATGATGAAGACCCCAGATGACCACCGAAACTACTCAATAATAAGTATTTCGTTGATTGCGATTAGATTACTTGAATATGGATGTTAAGCACTTTATGCTCGTCACAATGCATATGGTGAAGTAGAGCTGATGGTGATGTACCAGGAGAACTCCTCAAAAATTAACGGCTCTGCACCGGGAAAAGCAATATTTTGTAAAAGGCGATAAGTAGTTGACATTTTGGCTTTTGTAACTAGATAAATTACAAACCGACCCACTAAAAAGCGTAAAAAAAAACTTTTTAGCAAAAAATAGAATTTTCATTTAAAACTTTACGATTATGTGAAAAAGTTACTCTAAAAAAAATTTTTAGCAAAAAATTGATTTTTGCCTTTGTAGTGTTTTTATATAGAAGTCGGTTCTATTTCTTGCTAAAAAAATTTTCCTTCCCCTTACGGAATAATTCATTCAAACCCATTCGGGAATCGCCCACTCTACTCCTACAGAACCGCAGTCATCCAGTACCCTTGTTTTATCTACCTTATTAACACTATTATCCAAAACTAAGATCACAAAGAGAATGCCTCCACTACACATTAAACGTAAATACTTGATAAGCAACAGCAAAAACAAAACGAAAAGTGATACACGGGCAACTCAGGAGCAATTCCTTGACTGTTCTTGAACGACAAAAGTGGCCGCATAATCCTAAGGCTAATTTCTTCGTTTTGCCGCTATGTTGCCTACTTTTTTTGGTTTTTAGGGTTCCGTAGTTAACAAGGAACCCTTATAGTTTCAACATGTCTGTCTGTCTGTCAGCGGTTTAGCTCAAAAACTATTGGTACTAGAAAGTTGTAATTTAGCATGAGTGTACATGTTAAAGACGCCGAAAAAGTGGTAAAATAAAATTTTGAAAAAACAATTATTTAGGGTGCCTCCCCTCCCCTCCCCCAAACATGTATAGCGGGATGATAATTTCTTTTTCGTTCGTTAAAAATATTAGGGGTTTGGGAAGACCGTTTTTTTATTAAGTATTCCGTTCGTGACTTATCAAGCTTTAAAGTACCAATTTTCGTTAGAGTCAAGTGTCCACCCTCTCTACCAACTAAACGGTTGTAGTTAGAAATTCAAATTTCACGGCAGTAGTACTTATATATAACGAAGGGGGGGCCCTGCAGAGAGCCGAAGCCTGCCGGGGTCGTGGGACTTATCCCATTACCGTGACCCCAGTACGTAAAGGGTTATTGAAGGAACACCGTGGATTTTAGTCAGCAAAAGTCTGACAGTCCCTCCCACCCTGCCCGGAGTGGGAGGACTTATTTGATAATTTAACCACGATAAAAAAAAAAGCATCACTGAGCAGAAGCAGGCGACTGACCGACTACCGAAAAATCCCCATAGCAAATGAGAATTACTATTTGCAGTTAATGAAAATAGCGAAAATTAATATTATTATGAATAGAGGATCTTGTCGGAACTAATTATGTGATGTACAGTGAAGCAGACTAGATTCCGGTTAATCCTTTTACCTCGCGGCTTTTAGTGTGTTCCTCAGTAGGTTACGTAGTTGCGAAGGTATATTTCGTATGTAAAGTATTATCATGCCTATTTTGAGCTTCAGTTTCGAGATGGATGCATACTATAATGATGTAGATTAATTTCGAAACTGTTCTTATTTAACAGCTAGAGCAAAAAAGAAACTTTTGTATTTATCTATAATTGGCTCACGTTTGACCACGATCTCACCTAATGGTAAGCGATGATTCTGTCTAAGATGAAGCACGCTTACCTAGAAGTAACCTATTCACTTTTGACTTAGAGACTCCCAGGCTATAAGCTCCGGCAGGGAATTCCACTTCTCCGCTATACGCACAATGAAAGTAACGTTAGCCCAAACGTTGTTGCGTATGGGTGGGGGGTCGACCATGTAACGATGGCGCATCGCCGTTGGTCTTATAGTACAGGCTTGGTGGAATTAGATTGTGCAATCCCACACTTCCCGAAATGTAACCGATAGGCATGCAACACGTCGACGATATTCAAGGCTCTGGAGCTCAGTCGCGACGAATTTCTTCTTGCCAATGAGCCTCTTGGTCCGTTTCTCGATACTCAAGTGCATCAAGCTAGTAGTCTGACCGGATGCAGCTGAGTATAAGTGTTTTACATGGAGTGTCTGCCTATCTGACCTCCGCAACCCAGTAACTGGGTAACATGATACCCCTTGGCTAGACCAGGGTCAGATTCTAGCTTCCTACTACCCATAACAACTGTCAAAGATGTCCAAATGACACACACACACACGGGATAAGTGACAAAATAGTCACTCATCCACGGATCAAAGGAGAATGCCAAGGTTTCCTTCAAGACTCGGCCAGAACCGACAAAGATGAACTATATATGATAAAAAAGGATAATAATTATAGAATTTCACTGTATAATTTGTTTTCTATAAGAAGTACACCAAAAAAAGTTATAGTTCTTTGAAATTGATCACCTAATACTTCTAATTTTAACGATAACATGAAATAAACTACTAAATGATTGAATAATTAATACTGAATTCAGTTTCAACAGCCACGGTAGTCATTAGTAATATAGAAATCGGGGTCCGGTAACACAATAATAAACAACACAAAACTTAAAAAAACACATAAGACACTTCGTCGCTCGTCATAAAACGCGGGAGAAGTAAAACTTTTGACAATTATCAGTTACAATTACAAGATTAAGTGTTATCAGCACTATACATATAACTATTCTAAACTGTATCAATAATTGAATTGAATTATTTTAAATTATTATAAAATATTCAAAAATATAACTAAACATTATTTATTATTCTAAGAATTACGAGTTATGACTTTTGTAAGCAATACATTCACTTACGTAGGTTCATAATGATATTAATGTAATCGATTTGCAAGTGCAATTTCGTACCGATATTATTTTATTCTGGTATTGGCAACATTTCTAATTGAAATTGGAGATAGAAAACGTGTTGATAAATTGAATAACTATTTAAAATGACTTTTAAACGGTGTACTTCTACAGATTTTATTTATACTGTATAATTGTTACTATTTTATATAATGAATTATCATGCATTTAGAAAGTCTGTCGGACGCTACATGATTTGAGCCGAAACTTGGCATTCTCTTTGGCTAGCGTGACTTAACTTAGTAAATCAACCAGTGCGGCTATTAGTATTTAGCTACGAGCTTCTCAATTCAACCGTTGGAAAAACAAGCATACGTCACAAATTGCACAAAGACAAAAGAATCACTGTAATCTCCAAATCATGTTGTAAACTGTCACGAAGGATCATTAACGTCGTCAACTGTACATACAAACCTACATATGTAGTTTGCTCTGCAATAAACAATTTAATATTGTAATAAGGTAAACGTCCGTAGAATAATCTTAATCTGTCAAGGTCTCGTTTATTCTTTTACGACAAAGCGTTAGATATCGCGAAAATCAGCAAATCCTTTCTGGGAAGAATAAAAAGATTAGACTAGTGTGTAAACAAGTTATTAGACCTCGTCTGTACAATTACAGGAACACGTAAGTGTTAAAACACACACACCTTGCTATTTAAGATCCGGTTAGGAAAAGAAGGCACCGTTATGAAATGAAATAAAATATTTATTTTTGTAAATTGGTAAATAACACTTTTACACGTCAAGTTTTTTGTGTGTTAAGTTTAGTTTAGCTAGATGAGGCCGGTATTTCCTAACTGACTATTCTGAGAAGAAAAACCGAAACAAACTCAGAGGTCATAGTCTTTTTTAAAGTCCGTACAATTTGTATTTGTACATGAGAAGCATGTCTGTGGTGTTCTTTTGAGGAAATAACCACGCAAAAGCGGACCTGTCCAACAATTTGAAGAAAAATACCAAAGTCAAGACATATGGTTCTGCCATGTCTGTTCTAATAATTATAATTCAGATTATACGCTCCCATTGCTGAGACACAGGCCTTCTCGCTATGAAGGGGAATGGGCCAAAATCCACCACGCGGCCACAGTGCAGGTTGGTAGATGTAGCATGTTTTAGAATTTTCGGTCCTAGGACGCGCGGGTACCTCATAATATTTTCGGTCCTAGGACGCGCCGGGTACCTCATAATATTTTCGGTCCTAGGACGCGCCGGGTACCTCATAATATTTTCCTTCTCCGATTTGAGAGCAGCTGTAATAATATAAATTACACAAAGTAATGTGCCTGATTGGGTTCAAACCCACGATCTTGCTACTGGCAAGTCGAGCCCGTAACCACTGCCCTACCACTGCTCTTGTCCTGATAGCAAGCTGCTTTTTGTCAGCTGTTGCGGAAATCTGACTGCGAAATATTTAAAAATAGCACTTCTGTCCGTGACTTCGTTCGCGTGTATTTCAAAATCATTTATAGCTCACAAATAATACACCTTACTAATGAAAACATTTTTAGAATTGGATCATTAGTTTCGGAAATTACATACAAACTTACAAACAAGATAGATATACTCTTTATTGTACACCATAACTGAATTAAATGAGGACTTAAAAACTACAGAGAGTGTTACAATGGGCGGTCTTATCGCTAAAAGCGATCTTGTACAGACAACCTTTGGATGGATTTGACACAGCAGGAGAAAATAAATAATCGGGTAGTCCATGGTGTACAATAAATAAGTAATATAACCTACATACGGTGATAACTATATTTTCGAGCCTTTTGGGGTCGAAACTCTTGGATTATAGGGCCCGTGTGCTCACAGCCTTTTTAAAGACATATCGAAAAGGCTCGTTGACGCTTCCCGCAACCCAAGGGCTGGCTATTTCTTTGGTCAACGGCTAAGTATTGCCATACAACGAGGCAATGTCGCTAGTATCTTGGGTACGTTGCCAACCGACAGCGTTGAGGATCAATTTTTGATGCTTTATTCTAGTTTGTATTTTATGTTAAATTAAGTTACATTTTATCTAATAAAGAAATGTCATGTAAAAAAAACCTACATACTCAATACACATATACATATATATGTATACATAAAAAAACCAAAGCTGAGATATATAAAAAATAGTAACAAATTAAAAGAGAGAGATAGAGATCTTTTACCTTGTTTTTGAAAGAAGGAAGGGTTTGTTCAACAAGTTTTATCTCTTTATAATATTATATTGAAATACAATATTTTATTAGAGTTTTATGCTCACAACAGTTATCAGTTATCTTTGGTATGTTAAAAGAATTTACAGTACCAGTATAATGATAATCCTTCAGACCGACTTCGGACACCGCGGCCAATCTCTGCAAAGATTAGACAACTGCGCAGGAGATATTATACAACTAGCTTCTGCCCGCAACTTCGTTCCTGTGGGGGGCCTTCCCGTGTAAATCCCGATCCCGTGAGAATTCTGGGATAAAAAGCCTATGTTTTCCAGGATGCACTTACTAAATTTCATTCAGGTCCGTTCAGTAGTTTTTGCGTGATAGAGTAATAAAAATCCATACATCTAAACATTATTACTAAGATAAGAAGTAAGACAATTATGTTCGCAAACGTAAATAGATATTCTCTTTATTGTACACCATACATAACAAAAAAAAGACTTAACAACTAAAAAGGGTGATACAATGGGCGGTCTTATCACTAAAAGCGATCTTTTACAGACAACCTTTGGATGCATTTGACACAGAAGGAGACAATAAATACGCGGGTAGTTGATAGTGCACTATTTACTCATATAAAATAGAAAATTAATAAACTATATCTTAAAACATACACTTATTAAAAGCTAAAACACATAACAAATTAAATCATTAATGAGAAAGATAGAGATCTTTAACCATGTTTTTAAAAGAGAAGAGATACTTAAAATTGAATGCACTGCATCATTGCATGCAGAAAACTACTTATCTTTTGGGAAGACATAATGCTAGAACATGCGGTGAGGGGGAGAAAAAGTTTCAGTCTCTTATAGGAACGCACAAATCTGCCGTATGCCGTGATAACGTTATAATCATCATCACCGCAGACGCATACTGCTATTTAACAAAAAATATCGCAATCACCAATCGTTAACGCAGTCCGATGCGCTAGTCCATTCGATGCCGTGCATTCTGCTGAAATAGACCCCGATGGCGAGCCATTGTATGCAGCAAGGTGTGCCTTGGAGATGGTCACGACCCTCAGTAATGAGGAACACTACGCGAGGAGGAGGGATTCCATATGAAAATTTTAACCAGCCCTACACACCGTTTACAACAGTGTAGTGCCTGATGATCACTGTTCTGAAGCGATCAAGCACCTAGTTTCTACTAGATTTCGTTTTAGGTCGTACAAATGAGACAAAGGAAATAAGATCTTGGCGTAGATTTTCACAAGTCTCTAGGACATAACGTTGACGTCGAGTTAAGTGGAAATCCTCATGTTGAGGCGACATTGGAATATATGGAACATGGGGATTTACAAAAGAGCAAAATACTTAAGTGAAAAAAGTATTTTTTCTAAAATCGGAATATAACGGTCGGGATTTTTAATATTGTCAGTCTCTGCGCATCGTTAATCATTGCAAAATGTGCGCTTACATTCTTGGACAATAGGTGTATTTTATGATTTATACGTACGTCTTTTGTCACCGTTTGTATGTAAAAATTGAAATTCTTCACTTGTTTTCGTATTTTCGTAGTTCGTAGATCTCGAATATTATATTGTATCAGCAACCTACCTATGTTTATGAACCAACCTAGTATGCCTAGGTTTATGTGTACCCTTCTTCTTACTTGTTCAACCTTTTGCACAGTTTTCTCAAAGTAATCTTTGTAGATCAAAAAGGTTGATTCATAACGTCCGAAAACATCGGGGGTTGGTTTAAGTTCTAATAATCCTGTAAGTGACCATGTCAGTATTAAAATTTATAACGACGGAAAAGTAATGCCGTAGCTGTGAACACGACACAAAGCGATTAAAATTACCCCATTGAAATTACTATTTACTGCATGACAATTATTATATACGACTAGCACTCACGCGGGGCTTCGCTCCCGTGGATTCTATCACGGTAAAACATAACTCTCCTTTTTTGAAGTCGCGTAAAAAGTAGCCTATAACCTTCCTCAAGCTTCAAGCTACTTCCATACCAAATTGCATCCAAATCCACCCAGTACTTTCGAAGATTAGCGCGTTCAAGCAAACAAACAAACAAACAAACTTTTCCGCTTTATAATATTAGTATAGATGATTTCCCTAATGTTCAAGATATTTTTTAATGTTTTTATTTTATCCAAGATGAGTCCACTCTCGACCTCGATCTCGCCTTGATGGTAAGCGATAGATGAGGTCCACGATGGAATGAGTGAGCCCAGAAACCGACAGACAGTCCCACAGCTTAGCTGTGCGTACAATAAATGTGGAGGTGAAGTGCTTGGTACGACAAGACGGTACATCAGTCATCAACCAAGTGTGGATGGTAGGTAATATACGGAAAAAAGTACAGTGTTAAAGAATATTTAGACAGTAAGACTTTTTTATTTTTTATAGAACTATTTGTACGTCTTAATTATGGCAGGATAAGCAGGAATCGATAACATATTCAATGAAATAAATGTTTTTTATTTGATTTATTCTTCGTGGACCCCCAAAGTATACAATTAATCACGCTAAACTGAATTACATAAGCATTTAATACCATTAACTCAAAACGCAAGTTGAAAGGGGTTTCAACCGGGTTGTCACGTCGGATAAAATGTAGCCTTCAATAAAACACCAGCTTGTCGGCCGTCCAACAACCGACGCGTGGTCCGACGGTCCGACATTACTAACAATTGTGGAACCATTACATTTTTATTGCTTGAAATATGCGCGGCTGTTCATTTTTGACGAGCCATGTACTCTACGTAGAGAGGAAGGAACCAGTATCTTTTTTTGAAGGATTTAGTTCATCGGACTTTTTTGCGCGTCTGTACATTTTTGACTATGCCAATGCTTATGGGCACGCCGCAATTGCGGCGGTAAGACCCCTCTTTGAGGAGTGGCTAGATCGGCATCACGGCGTCCTGACCTACCGCATGACGCAGGTCCTCACCGGACACGGAAGTTTCGGGAGGTACCTGTGTCTGATGGGGAAGGACGATACGCCTGGGTGTCACCACTGCGAGGATCGCCCTGAGGACATAGTAGAGCATACGGTGCAAGACTGCCCCGCTTGGGCAGAGCACCAACGTGTCCTCAGGGCGGCGATAGGCGGAGACCTCTCGTGCCCGGCACTGGTCGAGGCCATGCTGCGGGGCGAGACGGAATGGGAAGCGGTCGCCTCCTTCTGCGAAGCAGTCATGCTATCGAAGGAGGAGGCGGGCCGCGTGAGGGAGAGGATGGCGTCCTCCCTCCAGCCCAGCCGCAGTGGTAGACGCCCACGGCGTCGGACGTCGGCCGACGATCTCCGGCCACCGTAGGCGCGGGCATGCGGACAGCGAGTAAAGGGCAACTCGCTGTCCGACCATGGACCATGCCCGGGTCGACGGTGCGTTGTGTTCCACGCGCGCCTCAAAGAGCGTCAGCAATATGACGAGGCCCCCCCCTGTAGAGGGCCGAAGCCTGCCGGGGTCGTGGGACTTATCCCATTACCATGACCCCGGAACGTAAAGGGCTATTGAAGGAACACCGTGGATTTTAGCTAGTACTAGTCTGACAGTCCCTTCGGCCCTGCCCGGGGTGGGAGGACTTATTTGATGATTTTACCACGTTAAAAAAAAAAGCCAATGCTTAAGTACTCTATATAGTTAGGAAGCACCTTTTTAGGGTTCCGTAGCCAAATGGCAAAAAACGGAACCCTTATAGTTTCGACATGTCTGTCCGTCCGTCTGTCTGTCCGTCCGTCCGTATGTCACAGCCATTTTATTCCGAAACTATTAAGACTATACAAGTAAAACTTGGTAGGTAGATGTATTCTGTGAACCGCTTTCCGATTATAAGAGAAAGTTTAAAAAATATTTAAAATAAAGAGGGCTCCACATACATGGAACTGAAACTGAAAATATTTTTTTCATGAAACCTATACGTGTGTGATATCTATAGACAGGTCTTTAAAAATGAAATTAAGATTTCAAAAATGACTTTTTCATAAAGTTAATCGTTTAAAAGATATAAGCTTCCAAAGTGGTAAAATGTGTGTCCCCCCTCTTCTATAATAACGAAGTGAAAAAACTAAAAAAACCATATGTTGTAGATCTTATTGTAAACTTTCAACCAAAATTGGTTTGAACGAGATCGAATCAGCAGTTTGTGAGATACAGTATATTTTCAAAAACCGCAAATATAACTTTGTAATTCATACAAATACTATGAAAAACAAAATTATTTGGCGTAGTTGTAAAAATTGTAAATAAGCTAGTTTTAAGAAATTTGTAAGGTATTTTTTTTTTCAAATAAATATATTAAGTATGTTATATTTATTAAAGTTACTACGGAACCCTTCATGGGCGAGTCCGACTCGCACTTGGCCAATTTTATGTTTTGTACATAGATCGTTTTTATAAGCTGAAAAACACGATTTGTTTTATGTTTTTATTACGGATGAGCCCACTCTCGTCCTCGATCTCGCCTGATGGTAACCGATAGATGAGGTCTACGATGTGACGAGCGAGCCCACAAGATGCCTGTTCACTCTTGCTTTATAGGTTGACGGGTCATATGAGGTAGGCAGCACAGAAGCCAGCAGTGGCAATTATAAGTTAAAACGTACATTTACTTTCAGGGTTCCTAAGGGTGTCCTCACGCTAAGGAGTATAATATTTATGTTCATTGGAGAGTTTAATTTGCTGAAGTCACTTTATCATACCGATTCATAAAAAATAATTATTTAATATTAATATTGAATTAACAGCTTCTAAATTAAAAATCTCCAAACAAATCTACACTAATACATAATATATAATTTTTTTGTTAGTTAGCTAGTATTTCCATTAAACTCAAAACCAAAAAATCGGTTTCATCCTTTTACCAATATAAAGATACATTATGGGCAAGTATTTACAAATCCTTTTTGTTTTTTTTTTGGTTGTTAAAATCATCAAATGACGCCTCCTGCTGTGGGTAGAGTGGAAGGGAGTGTCAGACTTCCGTTCCGACTACGTTCCGTGGCTGCGGTATCTCGTTAGAATATTCCCGCAACCCCAGAGTACCTTAAATCCTAGCACTTTTACCAATTGAAATGTATCCTATAATAAATCCAATAGGTACTTATTTTACGTTTATGCGTTCTCCTGGAAAATGAAGTAAGTTTAAGTCCTTTCTAGATTTTGAAATGGGCCAGCCGGATTGAGTTACGTTTAACCTTTCACTGCAATGAGTTTCAAAGGGAAAACTCGTGCAGCGCGATACACTTCTATAGACAGATGTGTATTTGCGAATATCGCAAAATTAGAACACTGCGGACAGTTTTAAATAACCGCGACGACAATGGGTACTCCGGTATCTGAATATTTAAAGGCACCAAATAGAGAGACAATTTTATGAATGGCTTCTAACTTTTCTGGTATCGGACCGGTAGAAAAATATGAGGTCTTTGGCAAGGAATTATAAAGTCGTTCTGGAATAGTTTTTTATAAAATACATATCTGGAATGACAAGTAATGCAAGCAAAATGGGCCGAATAAAATGGTAAAAATAAGTTACTCAAGGTTAAGCAACGCTACTCGAGGTCGGACCATGTATGTGTGACCATCATTACATAATCATAATCATAATTTTTATTGCATTCATGTAGTTAACAAGTTGTTACAAATAGGTTATATAGGTTTCATACATGAACCCTGCTAGGGCACAACAATATAAATAATTTAAAGTGCTTCAGTGTCAATACTAAACAAACAACTCGAAAAGGATACAAAATTTAACATTTTTTTTATTGATAATAGGCTCGCGTTTGACCACCATCTCACCTGATGGTAAGTGGTGATGTGGTCGAAGATGGAGCACGCTTACCTAAAAGGAACCTAATTCACACTTGACTTAAAGACCCCTAGGTTATAGCTATCGGGAAACACAGACTCAATGTCACAATTACAGTGTTAATACTAAAATAATTTTGATTTCGGTAGTCGGTGTTATTGGTTTTGTATTTTTTTTTTTTGACACCGCCTTCCGAAATTAAAGTTATTTTTGGCTTTATAGTGTTTTGATATGGAAGTCGGTTCTATTGTTTGCAAAAATTTTTTTTTCACGATTTTTAGTGGGTCGGTTTGTAATTTATCTAGTTACAAAAGCCAAAATGTCAACTACATATCACCTTTTAAAAAATATTGCTTTTCCCGGTGCAGAGCCGTTAATTTTTGAGGAGTTCTCCTGTTACATCACCATCAGCTCTACTTCACCATATGCATTGTGACGAGCATAAAGTGCTTAACATCCATATTCGGTACTTATTATTGAGTAGTTTAGGTGGCCATCTGGGGTCTTCATCATCAGTTCCACTTCCTCAAATGTTGCTTTTCGAGAGCAACTGCACAAGGTACTTTAAGAAATATCCAAAACGCTATAGGTGTGTTCCCTCGATTTCTCCATAATTTCATGATCAGATCCAAACGTGATGACAATGGGACCAACTAGAAAGTATACCCTTTCAAACAAAAAAAGAATTTTCCAAATCGGTCCTGCCATCTGCGAATTATGAGGTAACACACATAAAAAAATAAAGTTCAAGACGAATTAAGAACCTCCTACTTTTATTTGAAGTCGGTTAATAAATTAGAGCTTAGATAAAAATAGTCAATAATTTATGTTTCAAGATTGTATGTGAATATATCGAGATAGCAAGCATAGAAGCACGTTAAACCGTTGGTCCCAGCTTCCAGCAGTTAATTGAATAAAAAAGCAATAGACGACCAGACCCCTTACAGATATACTGAATAGACCGATAGACCTGCTTCTGGAAGGAGGTTGGCTGGCAGGCTGACGGCCGCCTGGCAAATGCACAATGGTCCCGTGCAGGGAATAAGCGCTGACCCCAAACTCAAAGAGGAAGAAGTTACACAGATACAATATATCATCAGCTTACATTAGGGTGTGTGCAAACATTGAGCGGCAATCAAGCGCGGCCCACCGCCCTGTGTTTAGACGACTGCCGCGCAACCATTAGTTGGCTTTGTCTTAACTAGAGCGCGGCAGAAATGTGTCCTAGATATGCCACGTGTTGCTTCCGCGCTCTTCCTGCTCAATATTTGGACACACCCTAACAGCAGTATTCCATACAATTGCACAATAACATTACCTACACTTAGGGCTGCCATCCGTCCGGGTTTCTCCGTATTTGTCTTAGTTTGGACAGCGTCCGGGGGCGTCCGGGAGATTTTCCCTATAACATTGGTCTTACGGGCACCAAAAAGCACGATCTCTGTATTTCATCTTATTGTTTTTGTTACGTTGATGAATTAAGAAGAAAGACTATTATTAATAAACTTCTAACTGTCTACAATGTTACCAGTAAATAAAAACCATAATTAAACATCATTGTTTTTAATTTAAAGTACAAAAATGTATTGTAATGTTTACCCAAATGTCCGGGGTTTATGAAATCTTTGTCTGGGGCCGGCAATTTTGGTGATGGCAACCCTACCTACACTTAATTCGACCAATGATACAAATCGCCCAGTGAGCCCCCTCGCAAACAAATTGGATGATCGTTTCCGAGTGCAATCATGACACTGGAACGTTCCAGGGTCACGTGGACTGTTTGTGTAAGTGTTAGGAAGGTTATCAGAGATCGTATAACAGCTGTACGGATTCATCAAACACCTGCAGTGTTGATCATGACACGCATAAGTATCGGGCTTAAGGGATCTGTACCACAGCAGACGCGGAAGCGAATAGCTATAATTAAATTTTTTGTTTATGAACTTGCAATAGTTAGTCTTGATTTAGTTATAGAGGCTTATATGAGTATATTGAGTAGCTATAGCTAGCTAGTTTGCGTGGTGTCGGGTGTTCCCGTTTAATTCTTGAGCTCTTGGGATTTACAAGACACAAAGTAACCTATAGAGGAGGAGGAACCTCTATATTCCAAAGAAAGACCCATTAAAATAAGTTCAGTCGTTCCAGAGATTAGTATCGTGTAAATAGGTATGCATTTGAGGAAACAGCGTTATTGTTTATTTTTACGTTTGTTGATTGGTGTCTGTTCACACTGTTACTGAACATTTTTGTATTTTCTTATTTATTTAAATTTAAACAGTTATTATAGAAAAACGCGCTCAGTGATGGTAGTTTGACGCTCAGAACAACTCGGTGATCACCTACCCTTTTCTAGTCGCTGGATCTACTCGCTTCCGCTAATCGTCGGCGTTGGAGCGGACACCCAAGGATTGAATATATTACATGCGTTGCCACTCTATATGGATCGTCACTTGAAACAGAATAATATGCATATTAAAGGAGGCTTTCAGGTATATTACTCGATATTTTTGATCCAGAAATCAGTTTTTGAATGTTGATGAATGTAGAGGTAAAAAAGGCCGAAGAAAAGATGGATGGAATTGTGAGGGACAATATAAAAGGTAGATGGGAAATGATAAAAGGGCAAGAAGATGATGAAGTGCTGTACCTTCCAAAGTTTCATTACAATCTGATCAACGATGGTTTAAAAATGCTTTTTTTATACCGGACTAGCTTCGGCCCGCGACTTCGTCCGCATGGAAAAAGAATCCCCCGATTTTGAAACATTCTTCATTAGTGCACCGCTCCTATTTGTCTTAGCGTGATGATATTATAGCCTATAGCCTTCCTCGATAAATGGGCTATCTAACACTGAAAGAATTTTTCAAATCAGAACCGTAGTTCCTGAGATTAGCGCGTTCAAGCAAACAAACAAACAAACAAACAAACAAACAAACAAACAAACTCTTCAGCTTTATAATATTAGTATAGACTAGCTTTTGCCCGCGACTTCGTCCGCGTGGAATAGTTACTTTGGGCTAACGTTAAATTTAACCCCGATTTTGAAGCATTCTTCATTGGCGCTCCGCTCCTATTGGCCTTAGCGTAATGATACAATATAGCTGTGCCCGCGACTCCGTCAGCGTAAGTTAATGTATAGGTAATATTGTTTAGATCACGTTCACATGAGGCTTAAGTACCTAGAGAACGCTTCGACCGCGAGACGCGTCGAGCGCGGCGACCGATTCTCAAAAATAATCCTTATAGCATGATTCAGTATTCACGCGCGATGGCTTATTATTATAAGCGTATTTCATGTAACTATAACTTTGGTGTTTCTATACCGATTTATATGATTCTTTTTACGGTTTCGTAGCCACTATACATGTGAAACTTGATAGGTAGATGTATTCTGTGAACCGCTTTCCGATTTTGAGAAAAAAATTAAAAAATATTTAAAATAAAGGGGGGCTCGCCATACATGGAACTAAACCTGAAAATATTTTTTTTCATGAAATCGATGCATGTGTGGTATCTATAGACAGTTCTTTAAAAACGACATCGGGGTTTCTAAAACCACTTTTCCATAAAGTCAATCGTTTAAAAGATATAAGCTTCCAAAGTGGTAAAATGTGTGTGTGGCGGACACAACCTCTAACTTCAATAATAATGGAGTGAAAAATCTAAAAAAAATATATGTCTGTAGAACTTAATATAAACCTTCAACCAAAATTAGTTTGAACGAAATCAGTTCAGCAGTTTTTGAGATAGAGCATATTTTATAAAACCGCAAATATAACTTTGTAATTCATACAAACACTATGAAAAACAAATTTATTCGGCGCAGTTGTAAAAAATGTAAAATAGCCAGTTTTAAGAAATTTGTAAGGTTTTTTTTTCAAAACAAATTTATTAGGCGCAGTTGTAAAAAATGTAAAAAGCTAGTTTTAAGAAATTTGTAAGGTTTTTTTTTGTCAAATAAATTTGCATATTATATTATAGTTACTACGGAACCCTTCATGGGCGAGTCTGACTCGCACTTGGCCAATTTTTTTATGGAATAGTTAATAATGTTAACTTTTTCAATTAGGGGTGACTGAGAGTGTTATAAACGTAAGAGTAGACAAATATTATAATCAGAAAGCTTCGAACTGCTAAGCTATCGGGAGTTACACGTGTTATTGTGAGTCAACCATAAAAGTTAGACATATGCTGTCGTGGGATATTTTTTATATAATTTTAAGGAGAACATTTCCGTCATGAAATGATTTGTGTAGCTTTAACCATGAAGGTTGCACACGCGACGGAAGCTTAAAAAATGGAGTAACTTCTCCCGTTTTCCCAACATTTCCCTTCACTGCTCTGCTCCTATTGATTGTAGCGTGATGAAAAGTATACTATAACCCGCTCAGGAGTATGAAAAATAATTGTACCAAGTTTCGTTAAAATCCGTCGAGTAGTTTTTGTTTCTATAACGGTTATACAGACAGACAGACAGACAGACAGACAGACAGACAAAAATTTAACTGATTGCATTTTTGGCATGAGTATCGATCCTTAACCACCCCCTGATAGTTATTTTGGAAATATATTTCATGTACAGAATTGACCTCTCTACAGATTTATTATAAGTGTAGAGTTTCTATACCGATTTATATGATTCTTTTTACGGTTTCGTAGCCACTATACATGTGAAACTTGATAGGTAGATGTATTCTGTGAACCGCTTTCCGATTTTGAGAAAAAAAATAAAAAATATTTAAAATAAAGGGGGGCTCCCCATACATGGAACTAAACCTGAAAATATTTTTTTTCATGAAATCGATGCATGTGTGGTATCTATGGATAGTTCTTTAAAAACGACATCGGGGTTTCTAAAACCACTTTTCCATAAAGTCAATCGTTTAAAAGATATAAGCTTCCAAAGTGGTAAAATGTGTGTGTGGCGGACACAACCTCTAACTTCTATAATAATGGAGTGAAAAATCTAAAAAAAAATATATGTCTGTAGATCTTAATATAAACCTTCAACCAAAATTAGTTTGAACGAAATCAGTTCAGCAGTTTTTGAGATACAGCATATTTTATAAAACCGCAAATATAACTTTGTAATTCATACAAACACTATGAAAAACAAATTTATTCGGCGCAGTTGTAAAAAATGTAAAAAAGCCAGTTTTAAGAAATTTGTAAGGTTTTTTTTTCAAAACAAATTTATTAGGCGCAGTTGTAAAAAATGTAAATAAGCTAGTTTTAAGAAATTTGTAAGGTTTTTTTTTGTCAAATAAATTTGCATATTATATTATAGTTACTACGGAACCCTTCATGGGCGAGTCTGACTCGCACTTGGCCAATTTTTTTATGGAATAGTTAATAATGTTAACTTTTTTCAATTAGGAGTGACTGAGAGTGTTATAAACGTAAGAGTAGACAAATATTATAATCAGAAAGCTTCGAACTGCTAAGCTATCGGGAGTTACACGTGTTATTGTGAGTCAACCATAAAAGTTAGACATATGCTGTCGTGGGATATTTTTTATATAATTTTAAGGAGAACATTTCCGTCATGAAATGATTTGTGTAGCTTTAACCATTAAGGTTGCACACGCGACGGAAGCTTAAAAAATGGAGTAACTTCTCCCGTTTTCCCAACATTTCCCTTCACTGCTCTGCTCCTGTTGATTGTAGCGTGATGAAAAGTATACTATAACCCGCTCAGGAGTATGAAAAATAATTGTACCAAGTTTCGTTAAAATCCGTCGAGTAGTTTTTGTTTCTATAACGGTTATACAGACAGACAGACAGACAGACAAAAATTTACTAACTAGCGTTAGAAGATGTTAGCGAAGATGGAGCACGCTTACCTAAAAGTAACCTATTCACTCTTGACAGACTCCTAGGCTATAGCTACCGGGAAACACAGACTCCGGCAGGGAATTCCACACATTAGCCCTACGGACAATGAAGGTATTCCCAAAACGTTAAATAAAATACATATATCTATGACCTTAACATATTGAGATTCGTCCATGCCTCAGAAACCAGGTTACGCCGGTGGGCCTGGCGATCATTTGTACATACATGTTTGATGTTTCACAGTAGTTACGGGTATTCAGAAGCCAGATAATCTGGCACCAGTCTTGCCAAGGCATATCGTGTTATCCAGGTCCTAGGTTGTGGAGTTCAGGGAGGCAGTCGCTTCATTAAAGACTCTAGTACTCAGGTGCTTCCGATTGGACTGGAAATCGAACCTGACATAGTCTACGCAGATAATGATGAGTGTATCTCAAGGAAAACTATAAAAAAAATATCAAGTGCGAATCGGACTCATCCAAGAAGGGTTCCGTACCAACGTAAAACAAGTTTGTTATTCATAGTGTTTTTATACTTAAATGAAAAGACATTAGTGGTTTTTTAAAATGTCAAGAAATTTTTTAAATTATCTCGTTCAAACCAATTTTCGTTAAAAATTTGCATTAATTACGATCTACAGCATACATTTCTTTTTAGATTTTTCAATCAGTTATTTTAAAAGTTACAGGGGGGACAAATTTTACAACTGTGGAAGTGCCTATCTTTCAAGCGAAGGATTTTGCAAAAATTGTTTTAAGAACCTCAATATCATTATAGACAACACGTCTAGGTTTGATGAAAATTATTTTTTTTTGTGTCAGTTCTATGTATCGCGAGGTTACTTAATGTTATTTTGTTTTGTAAAAAAAATCGTAAAGCGGTTCACAGAACACATCTAACTACCATGTTTCAACGGTGTAGTCTTAATAGTTTCGTATATAAACTGGCTGTGGCGTACAGACGGACAGACAGATAGACAGACCGATAAATAGTCATGACCAATCTATAAGGATTCCTTTTTTGCTGTTCAGCAACGGAACCCTAAAAAAGGACAAGTTACCTACATTGGATCAAGGCTTTAAGTGTCAAAGTATTCGCGAATACGTCGAAGTCGTTGGGTTGTCAACCTTGTGTCACCGAACGAGACGACCAATTTGTTCCGAAACAGCGTGAAGATTATTCCATTACTGATAATTGTAAATGTCGTGTTTTGATACAGATGTCAAAAACGTAAACATGATTATTGCACGGTTCGTTTTCCAGTCTACTGCATTTTCTCAAGAAGGTTTTTCTGTTGTTCTTAGATGAGATAGATAGATATTATAATAGTCTTTATTGTACACCATAACAGAATAAAATAAGAACTAGGATGAGCAGTTGACATCTAAATGAAATTGAAGTGTCTATCTGTGATTTCAAAATAACCGTATTTTCGTATACGTAATAAGAACGCAACATATTATTTAAATACATATGTGTCTGTTTTTCTGTTCGAGTGTTTCTCTGTAATGTTAGAGGAGGTTAAAGGGTATCTCTTTTTCGAATCCACGTAGGTAGGTATCCATAGGTAGCCACGCTAGTCGCAGCAGTGTTGTTATTGATACGGCAATTGCCGTATTATACGGTAATCAACGATTTTTTTTCAGATTATACGGCATACGGCAGCCTTCTCATTGCCGTATCACAAAATACGGCAATTGGCTATAGGTGAAACGAAACGTTTTTTTCCTGACAGACTGAAAAACTCTAGCAAAGTTTGCTCTAGAAGTCTAGATGTTCTATGTCTTCCACATAGTAACGCAGACTGTGAAAGGATATTCAGTCAAGTTAACAACATGAAGACCAAAATGCGAAATAAATTAATAACTTCGACTGTAAATAAGACTCTATTAGCAAGGCAACTGATTCAAAATCAAGGAAACTGTACGAAGTTTAAAGTGGCACGTGACATGTGCGACAAAATGTAAAGTAAGGACAAGTATGCACTAGATAAACAAGAATCTGAAGAGATAGAGACTCTAGGAAATCTTTATGGAGAAAAAACAAATGAGGAATAGACATTTTTTTAATAAATAATTCAATACGGCAATTCAGTATTTTTTCCCTTAAAATACGGCAAACCAGACTGTGACATACGGCAGCTCAAATTTTTAACGTAGTAGTAGCGTTTATAAAGTCGTTATAGGTGCACGTATGTGGGCACTTTGGACACTGCAACAGATGGGACATGGTTTGGTTTGGGTATCTCTGGATTACCACGCGAGAAAGTTTCACGTGCAACTAGGTCTTCAATAAACAAACTCGGTTCAAGATGCAAAGCAAGATTTTTATATGAAGAACTTTTGTTTTGTGCATGTGGCTGACTCATTACCGTGTCTGTAGATTGTAAATCAGTACACGATTGGGTTTTACGTATTTTATTTTTTATATTTTTGATTCCTTGTTTACTTGTCGGGGAAATACACGGATTTACACATTATTTATACAAAATAACTTAAATAACCATACAACAATAGATACAACTGACAAATCCTTAAGCAGGCCCATCCAAACAGTACAATTGTACTGTTTGGACGGGCCTGCTTAAATCTGTGTGTTTCTATCCTCAGAAGAGCAATCTCAGTTCTCATTCTCATATTATATTACGTGTTGGTCAGTTCGGATTGCATGGACTTCAAAAGAGACATTGAACTCTGAGTTTGTTTCGGTGTTTCTTCTCAGGATAGTCAGTTTTATTTACGAAAAAAATTACGTGTTAAAGTGTTATTTTATAATCAATTTTCTAAATAAACATTATTTCATTTAATTATACAAACTGTACTGATTTGCGACGCACGAGTGAGAGATTGTTTCGACAATTGCTACAAATTTTACAAACGAGGCAGGAACGACAACTCCCCTAAACTAAACCGCTTTGATTTTGATGCTTTCCGGATTTCCAATTTAGGCCGTGCGCGCACTGCCTTGCGGTGGCCGCAATTGCGGTAGTTCTACCGCACCTTTAGAATGACCGGGGCCACCGGTGACTCTACCGCACGCGTTTATTCCACCGCAGTGCGCGCACTTCTATGACACTCCATACTTCAAAGATTTTGCGTTTCCAAAACGCAACGCAGTGCGCGCACGGCCTTACTAGGTCACGTTTTACGAATATCAATGACCTAATTAGCTACTAGTTTGTATTGGTAATTTGTAAGGACGAATGTGAGCTGTTAGACAGCAAACCAATTTCAATTCTATATTGTTATCGAACATAAAAACCTCTGAAAAACAGCGCTAGACTGTGAGTTTTTTTTTTCGTTTATTATTTAAAATATGAAAATATTGATTAGTATAAACATAACATATACCACACACACCATCGAGAGTTTATGCGTGGTATGCTAGCCACAGTAACTTGATGCCACACTGTCATTTAAAGTGACACTTTCTTATCATTTAAATAAACACTTTCTAGATAAATAGTAGTATGATCTAGGAAGTATTTCTTTAGAACTTTTGAGCAGTTCTTTAAATTCATATTTACAGGCAAGTCATTCATGAAGGATGGTAGCATGCATTCCCACTCACCTATTACATCCATGGCTTAGCGTAATGCTGAATGGGACCCTTGTTACCATGGCCACGACGTGCATCTGCCTTGTTTCTGGTTTTTCTTTAGTTAAATATTTATCTTTAAATATTTATGCTTACTGACATAATTTAAGTACCTTTTTCTAATACTAGGAGTTTTGGATAAGTTTTTAATTTGTGTGCATGTCATTTCGGTGACAATAAACACTCTTTCTTTCATCTTCTCTTTCTTCTAAAATGTTTAAAAACTCTTTAACATTCCAAACCGTGAACTTTTACGTTTATGTTTCCACTTTATAACCCAATAAAAATTACGCAGCCCATTCCTTTCATACACAATAAAGTTTAAGTGAGGTCCCCTAGTCCCTTCAGCTTCTAAAATATTTTGCTCCTTATCAAACGCCAGACACGCAAAGATGGGAATTGGCAATCAGCTTTCATACCAGTAACTCTTATTGCTTTGAGTTAAAGTTTATATTGGCTGATTTCTTTGATGAGGTCTATTAGGGTTTTAAACCTTGCATTGTATTATATTCATTGACATTTCCTTATTAGGACTAATGTGTTTGTTCCTAATAATTTAGTTGAGATTGTGCAAAAAGATTGTTGAAGAATGTTGCTGTTTTGTCAAAAATATGATGGCTATTATTATGCTATTTACGTGGTTGCGGGACACTTATAAAGGAATACCGCGACTCCGGAAAGCAAGGGCAACTGGAAGAACTGGGTGGATTTTTAGTCATTACAAGTCTGATACTCCCTTCCTCTCCACCCAGAGCGGAACACGGAATCATTACATGATTTTTCCACAGAAAATAATATTTAAATCTTCATTGGGTAGAACCGCTTGCACTCTCAAAAGGAGTTTAATATCTTGAGCCGAATATGTTCTATGTCTTACGGAATAACCTGTTATCAGAAGTGTGGGACGTGTCTGTCATACAGTTCAAACTAGCACGGACATCGACGTTTCACTCTATCTTTAGAAACTTTAATTGATGTCTCTGTACTTTGTATTTTAGATTAAGATTGTTGAGTTGTACCAAATTTTTATTTGTCAATAAATTATTATTATTAGAATATCCAAGAATTTCATCGATTCGGTCATACATAAGTCCGGTTTTCAAAGTGTTGTACCTGCATTAAATAATATGCACATTTTATTAGCAATTCAATCAAAATCTTCGTATTATAGGAGTTAGAAACCTGTTTTTCAAGGTTTTAATTCGTTGCCTTACGATTTTCCTGGTAGGCTGTTGTCAAGTTTGTCCGATAAAAATCTTTCGCAAGTTATAATGAATTTATTCAAAGACTTCGCCTAAACGTGTTCTTTCTCAAAATTAATTCATTTTACTTTTAAGGCTTTGGAAGGCTGAATATTAAACAGGGATTGGATATTAGCGATAGTAAAAACATAAATTGGCTTCAAACTTATTGTTATAGTCAAAAAATTTTATTCAATTTCGGTTTAACCCGCTCTTGACCTCGATAACGCCTGATGGTAACCGAAAGATGAAGTCTACGATGGAACGAGCGAGGCCAGAAGATGCCCGTTCACTCTTGCTTTAAAGGCTGACGGGTCATATTTGGTAGGGCACACAGAAGCCGGCAGTGAGTTCCACACTTTGACTGTGCGCACAATAAAGAGCAGGAGAAGCGCTTAGTACAGCTACGATCAAACGGTGTATTAACCAAGTATGGATGGTATCCTTCCGGACGTCCAGTAGACCGATAGTGAAAGGGAGACGGAGGGATTATGTCGAGGAGCTCCTGCGTGCAATCTCCGAAGTACAAATCTATAGATATTTAATTCGTGTCCCTTTGTCGATTATGAATAGATATATGTATCTTTATCGTACACCATAACAGAATTAAACAAGGACATAACAACTACAAAGGATGTTACAATGGGCGGTCTTATCGCTTATTTGGGATGATAGGATAAATTTATTATTTATCACAAGCTACTGCCCGCGGCTTCACTCACATGCAATTTATTATTTTTTTTATTTTAATAAAGTCTAATCTATCTCTGTACTAAATGTCATTAAAATCAGTTAAGTAGTTCAGGGTGAAATCTTAACAGAGTTACTTTCGCATTTATAACATGATTAAAGATTGCGCTATAAATCTATAATACTGTGCCCGCAAATATACTGCTCCCGTGCAATTGCCTATATGTTGCCCTATAACCTTCTTTACCTTCAAGTGAAAGTCCCATTAAAATCGTTCAGCCATACTTGTGATTAGCCAGGACAAACAGAAAGAGAGACAGACAGAGTTCGTTATTGTTTTGTTTGTTTTTGTTTTTCATATAAATAATTTAGTATCATAATTCATAAGTTCTTGAGAAAACATAGTTATTTTGAAATCACGAGTAGGTACTTAAATTTTATTAATACAGGGTGTCCGATAATTAATGACAGAAAAAGAAAAGTGTAGGTAATTATTTTAACCTGTATATTTTACTTTCTTGTACAATACGACCAGAAATTAACGAATTCAATCGTTTTTTTTTGTTTTAATGATATAATACACCACTACCTATACTGAAAAACAAACAGTATATGGTATGACTGGCTTACGCTCGTCGTTCATTCGTTTTGAAAATTTATCATAAGTTATTTTTGAAACGATACATTCTGGGCATAAAAAAGAATGTATGTAAATGATAAATGATTTTTATTTTGCAAATTGGTTATTAAATAACACTTTTACACGTCACTTTTTTGTAAATTTAAACCAGTTGAGGCCGGTGTTTCCTAACTGACTACCCTGAGAAGCAACACCGAAACAAACTCAGGGGTCCGTCTCTTTTAAAGTCCATACAATCCATACTGGTTAAAAATATAAAGGAACCCTGTAGATTACCGTCTGAGGCGATCTTTTGAGGAAAGATGCTCACAGATTTGAGTGGGCCTGTCCATACAGTCTAAGCATTTGTCAAATAACGTATAGCTCAACTTAAAACAAGGACCTTAACGATTTGACGAACAATACCAAGGTAAGAACGTTTGGGTAGGCCGTAGAAAGCACTCAAACTGCCAGACAATCAAGTTTAACTCGAATAAAACGAATAAAACAACCTACATAGTTCATATATTAACAATAGTTTATGAGGATTATGCAGATTGGTCTGAAATGGCCTTTTGAAGAAAGAACCACACAGATTTGAGTAGACTCGTCCTGTCAGTGCAAGCCTTTCATGTTCATTTTGTATGCAAAATTATTGTATCTACTTTCGTAAAAGGCATGTAATGAAATATTAAAAAAAATATATAATTTGAGATAAAGAAAAACATATTTTTAAAAACTGTATCTAAAAAGGATCCTATCGATCCGAGGATATAAATTCCACTATCGACTGTTTAATCAACATTGAGGATCTTAATTAAAGTAACGTAGGTATTCAATTCTTCGTCAACAGGATAAAGTTAGAAAAACTGGCAAAACAGTTGTTATTCTAAAATGAAAGAACCTTCATTAAACAAGTATTAATGTAAGGTAAGTTGAGGTGAGTTGTGTAGAGGAGCTCGTGGCTAAATAATTTTATTTATTATGCACTTATTTCAAACACCTTTCGATCATACAATTAAAATGAAAAAAAGTACATATAAAAATTAAAAAGCTTACATACACACAATTTATAAATACAATTTATAAATTAAGTCCTAGCACTCCTTAAGAGACAAATTTAAATAGATTAATATTATGACTGTGCCATCTCAGTATAATGAGAATCTCTTGTATGCACACAAAAATATTAATCTGTTTAAAAAATACAGTGATATTCATAGTGTAAATACCTACAAGGAACAAAGACACATACGTCATTCCTAAAACAAGGTTAAAAAAATAGGTGGATCGTTTAGATGCCAATGTATGTTTTTTTTTTTAATTTTGATTGCTTATTTATTTTTGATTGATTAGAATATTTGCTTTCTCAAGTATTGTATATACCTATTAATTTTGTTTTTGTTGTTTTCTTTATAAACAGAATACAATTATTTCATTATTGTAAATGTGAGGACAATGTAGGTTATTCTTTCTTCGTTGTTTTTACTTTCACTATAATTTCTTTAATGATGTCAAGCAGTTTGAGTATTTTTGTGTGGCCTACCCAAATGTCCTCCTTTTGGTATTGTTCTACAAATTGTTGAGCTCCTTAAGTTCTAAAGCTACACAATAACTGACAAATGCTTGCACTGTCTGGACAAGTCCGCTCAAATTTGCGTGGTTATTTCCTCAAAAGAATACCACAGACATGAACCTACATGCTTCTTCTTCTATACAAATAAAAATTGTCTGGACTTTAAAAGAGACTTTGACCTCTGAGTATGTTTCGGTGTTTCTTCTCAGAGTAGTCCGTTAGGAAATACCAGCCTCATCTAGCTAAACTAAACACGCAAAAAAACATGACGTGTAAAAGTGTTATTTATAACCAACTAGCTTCCGCCCGCGACTTCGTCCGCGTGGAAAAAAAATCCCCCGATTTCGAAACATTCTTCATTAGTGCTCCGCTCCTATTGGTCTTAGCGTGATGATATATAGCCTATAGCCTTCCTCGATAAATGGGCTATCTAACACTGAAAGAATTTTTCAAATCAGAACCGTAGTTCCTGAGATTAGCGCGTTCAAGCAAACAAACAAACAAACAAACTCTTCAGCTTTATAATATTAAGTATAGATTTACAAAATAAATATTTCATTTCATTTCAAAATAATATTTTGAAATTACTCAGCACGTAAACCATACAGTAATGGTTCACATACTAATAACAAATAATAATAGCAGCGCAATAATCTGGAAGAGCGACCCTCTTCCAGATTACGCAACGCTTACCGAGGTTAATCTGTTGATGGGTAACTATCTTAACATAATTATCGAGATTCCTCTGTACCTCGGAGGGCACGTTAATCCGTTGGTCCTGGGCTCCTGGCTCTCATTTCTATATCTTTGACAGTCACTAAAGGCTATTCGACAGGCCTGTTGGTCTAGTGGTCAGTGGCCCTGACTGCTATGCGCAAGGTCGTGGGTTCGATTCCCACCCAGGACAAATGTTTGTGTGACGAGCACGATCATTTGTTCTTTTTCTGGTGTAATTTATCTATAATATGTATGTATTTAGAAATTTATATGTATGTTTATCAGTTGTCTAGTACTCATAGCACAAGCTCTACTTAGTTTGGGACTAGATGGCGTTGTGTGAAAGTTGTAGAATATTATTATTATTACTCTGACACTATTCTTGCCAAATGGCTATTATTACCCAGCTATTGAGTGAGCTTAGATAGGCAGTGACTCCATTTAGAAACACTAGTAGGTACTGAACTGCATCTGATTAGACTGGAAATCGAACCCGACATAGTTACGAAAAGGTTCATAATCCGACCGATTTCGGCCAGCGCGGCTGCTCCTTTGTAACTGTCGCCGCTAGTGCGCACGCATGTGGCTTATGTAGCCAATCATCTTTATGAGAAAGTTTTCGCACTTTTTTATTTATTTATTGAAAAATAGGTTCGCGTTTGACTACCATCTCACCAGATAGTAAGTGATGATGTGGTCGAAGATGGAGAACGCTTACCTAAAAGTAACCTATTTACTCTTGACTTAAAGACTCCCAGGTTATAGCTATCGGGAAACACAGACTCCCGTAGGGAATTCCACTCCTTAGCCGTACGCACAATGAATGTATTCCCAAAACGTTTTGTGCGTATGGGTGAGATGTCCACCGTGTAACGATGGCGCTTCGCCGTTTGTCTTGTATTCCGATGATGAAACGGGCTTGGCGGAATTAGATTGTGTAATTCCATCGCACACTCCCCGAAATGTAACCGATAGAAAAGCGATAGACTTGATGTTCAATGCTCTGGAGCTTTGACTCGACCAGTGCATCGTTACCAATGAGTCTTTTGGCCAGCACTTTGCGGGCATGTGAGCACACCGTTCACAAAGTTATAATTGATTGCCGCAGGTTATGATGATGAAGCTTTAAAAAGTCCTTGTGTTTGTCCCCACAGGTTGCTACTATTCCGGCAATTCGAAGAATAACATAGAGAAGAAAAACGTCAACTTCAGGCGTATCATTCACTTAAAATTGTGGCGCTTAAACGATACCGATAAACTATGACGGCTCCATTTTTCTTGCTCTTGAATGAAACTCGTTGTTTTCTTATCAATGAGGCAAAATAAATACATAATAAATGAACAAGATAATGAATCAAGTATTTATTAATATTCATGTCATTGACATTGTATTGTGACAATTAAGTTGCATTTATGAACATCACAGAGTACGGAGCCGTAGCGGTGTCCACTGCTAGGCATCTAAGTCAAAACATTCCTTTAACATTATTAACTGTATTTTCTTAAATCCATCCTTGTTTTAGTAATTATGTTGATTTTTAAGGTTTTCCCTACCCCTAAAAATGTAACCCTTCCGTCCGTATTTAATTTAAAGTCCGTCTGACTTTCATAAACATTTTTTTCAGGAACGAATAAAGAAATCGATCGGAACTTTTTATCACATATTCGGGACTACGGTCTCTTTTAGTTGTAAAATGGAACTTGAAAGTCAACGCGATCAAAAGGTACGACATTTATGACATACCATGACTTGATGTGGAAACACATCATCGCTTAACATCAGATGAGATGGTAGTCAAACATAAGCCTAACAAAAATTTTAAAAAAATTGCGCGAAACCTCTAAGATACCTAATCTCCTGTAGATCTAGAATCATGAAATTCAGTAATAAGCAATGTCTGACAGCATTATTAGTTAGTTCGGTAGTACTAATAGGTATGAACTGATACGAGAGCTTTGTAAGAAAACTTCGATGCGCGAGTATAACTTGCTTTTGGCCGGTTTTTGACATTTTATCACTTGAATTTAATGAAATTGATGTAAATGTAGACCTGAGAAGTAAACTGAGAAGAAAACTATTTCATTTGCAGTGCCTTGATACTAACATCCATAGAGTGATTCAAAATGCAACGAAATCAGATATTACTTTGTGGAAATACTTAATAAATACTCGGAAAATATGTGTCAATTCCTCAAAAATCAGTTATTCATGCTTGCATACAACATGCAAAGTAAACATATACTTGACACCTGTTTCAGACCTGCACGGTGCATGCTCAGGAAATGTTGACTAGCCGACTGTTCAACTGACTATTTTGTAAACACGTCTCCAGTATTAACAGGTTAGCTTTGGATGTTTCATTGCATCTCCTACTGCATATGAATATTTTTGCAGGTGGGAGGGCGGTGCTGCATACTGCATGCAAACGTGAACAACTGGTTTTGGCAGAATTAACACTTAATATTTTCTGTTGCATTAGTTTATAGAGTGTATATGAACAAAACCGTCATTTACGATATTGTAAGATGCGTGATATTTATTTAATGTCATACATTTATGGCACATTCAAAGCAGTCACTGACAGTTTTGAGTGTAACTGACTGATAGGACTAGTGCGGTCAAAAATAAGATTGTAGTAGCATCCCTGATCATCGATGCTGTTGCGTACTTTTTGAGAAGTACTAATCGTGGCGACTAAATATTCCCGATGTATATAATACATATTAATGTATTATATACATCGGGAATATTTAGTCGCCAAAAAATTATACTTAGCGAGATATTTTTTGAGATACATTCCTTAGAAAATCCTTTGTCTAAATCCATTGTATATTTTCACCTTCAGTTTGTTATCATACAATTTCATTTAAAGAAAGATTACTAGCATTTATAAACATACTCGAGTACTTCAAATCTTAAGTGGCCTCTTCAGACAAAGACTATTTACTCCATACCCGACATTCTTACCACAGATAGCTATGCTATCATATGTCTAATATTATATGGGCCAATGTTCTGAGGATTCCCGAATTGGTATGAAGTATACGCATTCCGCTGGGATGGGTTTCAAGGGATATCCGTTCCAACGAATATTTGCCTTCTCGAGTCTGTCAAGAAAAGGTTCAAGATAAGTGAACTATCAGAGCAAGCGAATCAGAAATATATTATAGAGATGGAGTATTATTGTACCTAAGAATATAGAGAAGACTAGCGGTTGCCCGAGACTTGGTTCACGTGGAAATTCCGCCTTTTACGGGATAAAAATTCTATATCTATATTACTGTAAAGTTTCATCGAAATCCGTGCAGTAGGTTTTGTGTGAAAGAGTAACAAATACATCTTATTCATCAACTCTCACAAATTTAGGCATTTATAATATATGTAGGATTTTCCTTGATCTTGACCATAGCACAGGTTAGTAATAGCGGTCTAGAGGATATTATTTGACGTCATATAAGATTAAGGTACTTAATAGTCCGTCATTAAAAAACACACAACTTGAAACGGGTAATTTGCATGACGTCAATCATTCGTCAGTTTTATTATTATGGGAACAGTAGCACAGAAGTTAGAGATTCAGTCTTTTACGATTTCTCTAATTAATATGAATACTAGCTGTACCCGTGACTTTGTTGGCGGAGAAATTTTGCTAAATTTTTCCCGGTGTAAAAAGTACTTTTGTTTTTCTAGGTTGTAAACTGCATAAATTATGTGTGCCATGATAGTTCCAAATTCTTCAAGCCAAATTTAACATACAAATACAGTAAAAATCATATCCTTTAATACTTTCCTTAAATATTAAAAAAACACAAAATCTCCCACTGCATTTAAACAAAACAATTCAGAAGAACGCCTGTCTTTTTCGCTGCAAATATGTATTAAGAATCCGAAATCAGTTCGAATTTGTAGAACGATATCAAATATGGGTGCGCCAGGAGTTTTCCCAAAAACAAATGCTGAATTCACTTATATATCCTCACAGGTAAAATAGAGAGTTCTCACGTCACATTAATTCTGATTTATTTGTTCCAGGGTAAGGGTGTTTTATGTGGTTTGTTTGTTTTAGTTCGACCGTAGATAAATTAACCTTATGGATATCTATATTTTTATTACCTGAGGATAATTGCTGAAAACATACATAATATAAAGTACATGTAACGAAAGCTGACTCTCATTTTTGTTTCTTATTGTTGTGTGTGTATGTAATTTCTTAACATGATTTGAATTTGAATAATGTCACATAAACGTCATTACTAAATTCTTATTTTTAGAGCATTCAAGGAGCTCGTGGCTAGAAAACAACAGCTGCACATGTCGATCTTGTAATTAAGCTACGCATACCTAGGTTGGTTCATCGATGGGTGACGATGTTAACATAATTATTATTACGCCAGTCGCTTAGCTAAGTACGTCGAGAAACTTCGACCGACATCTAGAATATTCGATACTCTAACGCCACCTGGCGGCGAGTAGCAGTACTGAGTATGTCGAGAAACTTCGACTTCTGGCGAGTAGCAGTACTGAGTATATCGTGTAGCTTCTGGAACATTCTTGGCAGTATTGGTAGTGAGTCGATTGTACAAGAATGTTCTAGAACACATACATCGTGGTATAAATGCGATTGCGATCTCGCAAAGGAACGCAGAGGGTCAGTCTTATTACAAGATACGAGGCGATATAATCGAAACTCTAAAAGTGAATTTCAGTGCGATTTAAGTGTTAAGTGACAAGTATTGTAGTGCGAAAAACTGTGTTAATTTTTATTTTGTATTTATTAAATTAAAATGTTAATTTTGTTCTAATTGGCGTAAAATATTTCTATCCCGAACCCCAGCTCGTAACAATATCGAGATTTCTCAATGTCTCGGAAAGCACGTAAAGCTGTTTGTCCCGACAATTTTTGTACATCTTAGACAGTTGTTACGGATAGCCAGAAGCCAGAGAATCTGACACGTCTTGATAATTCTTTGGCAAGAATTATCTTCCTACTGGGTTGTGGAGGTCAAATAGGCAGTCACTCTATGTATAATACTGGTACCCAGCTGCATTCATTTAGACTGTACACCACCCTAAAATAGTTGCAAAAAAGCTGTATAGCTTAAACAACCATTTAACGGGCCTGTTGGTTTAGTGGTCAGTGGCCCTGGCTGCTATGCTCAAGGTCGTGGGTTCGATTCCCACCCAGGACAAATGTTTGTGTGATGAGCACGATCATTTGTTGTTTGACTGGGTGTAATTTATCTATAACATGTATGTATTTAAAAATATATATGTATGTATATCAGTTGTCTAGTACTCATACCACAAGCTCTGCTTAGTTTGGGACTAGATGGCGTTGTGTTAAAGTTGTGAAATATTATTATTATTATTATTTATTTAACAACCATTAAAATTTCACGGTGTATACCGTGAAATTTTAATGGTTGTTTTCCCATAACGAAATGGCTTTGTCTTGGTAATACAATCGTTTTATAAACAAATAAAATGCGTGAGAGCTTATTTTACTCTGAACATTTATTTATTAATCACTTTTTCGGCAGCACGCGGCGGTGCGTGTTTCGTGTACGTATGTTAGGTAGGTACCTATGTTACGTCTACTGAACTACTAATGATTCTCGCGCTTTTGAGTTTATGAATATAACTTTAATAATTTGAAAAAAATAATGTTTTTTTTTTTTTAAGTTTAACTGTATGTTTCGATACTACTACTGATGGGTAACCGTCCTGCCTTTGGAAAACAACCATTTAAATTTCACGCTGTATAAGCAAATGATGATGACCTGCATTTCATAGGTATAATTAAAATGATTTACTTTATTTAAATTACTATATCATTTAAATATAAAAAATCGTTTACACGTTTGATTTTCTCTTCGACCAAATCATCCCTTCTCATCGGATGAGATGGTGCTCATTGGTGCTTGTATTTAGGAACAGAGTACAAGCATTATCCAACATACCTGATTCCCAAACACTCCAATACTGCAGGCTGAAGACACTTGGTCAGCTCCGAACCATACAGCAGCCAGCCTCGGGGGCACGTTGAGGATGAACACCTGGGATATGGCCACCACGGTCTGCCCCATGAAGCCTAGCCAGAACATGTCCTGGGGCACGGAGAACACCTTGAGCCATGCCCCCAAACATGTCCCGAATGAACCGATGATCGTCGTAACGCGAAGGTTCTGGAAAAAGGAAATAAAGTTTAGGTTTGCGGTATTCAAATGGCGACGGTTTGACGCTGTGGATAAAGAGATAAGAAATTGTAAGTTATGCAAATAACTAAGGAGGAAATGTACAAGAAGAGGAGACCAAGCATTTCACTATCTCCATTAAGTCTTAAAGTTCGATGATACTGTTGGCCTAGTGGTTGAGTGATTGGCTGCTGCGCTGTATGTCAAGGGTTCGATTCCTGCACCAGAAAAAATGTTTGCACAACCAACAAATAGTTATTCCGGGTAGGGTGTTTGTAAGAATACACAAACGATACAGGAGAAATTCCAGTGTGGGACAAAGTTTTTATTAATTAAAGATTGAGATTATCCAATGATATTCAATATAGATGGGTTGACCCGGTCATTAAAAATTTAAAATAGGTATTTAATTAATACTTTGGAACATATAGCTGGCATAGGGAACACCTTCCGAAGACCTCATTTAATAATTAATAACTACCTATTAATCTTAAAAAATACCGGCTGCAAAATCGAATTTTATCACATTAAATTAATTAGCATCGCATAGTTTAGTTCTAGACTTTATGAAGCACCTAACGACCAGTCTCGTTCTGCTAATTTACACAAACCCATAATAAATTATACTTTTAAACCTTCACTATCACTCTATCCATTGATGAAAATCTCATAAATATCTGGGCAGAAGTTTTTGAGTGTATCGCAAACAGACAGACAGATAGACGCGGCGGGAAATTTTATTAGAATATGTAAATATTTAAGAGCGAAACTTAATGTTTGCTTGGATAAGATACAGATTAATCGTTAATTTACATTTTAAAATTATATAATAATTGTACCAGTAAATTAATTGTACGATTATTACAAGCTCACGAGTATCGTAAATGCGACTTTATGACGTAGTGAGACTGCAATGATCTCGCACCTTTGCGGCGGAATATATCAGAACCATTTATAATAATTGACGCTAACATTGTAGATCAGCGACTAATAAGGCAATACTTATACGTGCACTTGTATGTGCTAATAAGATTATCACTCAATAGTTATTTCGAATATTACGAATAGTACTACAAATAAAACGTGAATCTGCTAAGTGCTAGTAGAACTCGCGCTCGGAGGGTTCCGTACAAACTTATCTGAGTAGTTAAATTATTTCAATAGTACCTTTCCGTACATGTGCTGTAAAACGTTGCTTCTTGTCAAAGTTTATGATTTTAGGTAAATGGGAAGTAGGCTATAGTTTTGATTGCCTTGTAAAGATATAAGACATAAGCTGCTAATAAACTTACAAGTTTTTATTTTGTAAAGCTAAAAGAGACCATAAAGCCGAGTTTCTGATATCAATTTTAATTCAATATATCACTTTTTATTATTTAATTGTACCTGCGCCACCTGCTCGACGTCCGTAAGTACGGCTACTGGGATCCAGCAGAATACCAGCGTCAGGCATATTTGCCTTGCACATGCTGAGCTGGACTCCCATTTGGTGCAATTTGGAGACACACACCGCACCGACTTTCCATGTTACATTTTTAAAGGTTGTTTGTTTCTTTTTTCGTTTATAATATTTTTGATTGTATGTATACGTTTGTTCTGTTCTTTTTTTTTTCTGAATATTATGTGTTATATTTAATGTGCTTTTGTGTGTTGTGTCTTCTGTTGACCAATAAAAGTTTTGTGCGTGTGGGTGGGTTGTCCACCATGTAACGAAGGCGCTTCGCCGTTTGTCTCGTAGTCCGATGATGGAACCATCGCTTGTCAAGGTCAGACTGTAGATGGGTGATCGTCTTAACATATTGTCATTCTTCCATACATCGGAAAGCGCGTAGGTCTCGGCTGTCATTTGTACATCTTGATCAGTCGTTACGGTGTTGTTAAAACTCAGCAAATCTGACAATAGTCTTGCCAAGGTGTATCGTGTTACCCAGTTACTGGGTTGTGGAGGTCAGATAGGCAGACGCTTCATGTAAAACACTAGTACCCAGCTGCATGCGGTTAGACTGGAAGCTGACCTAAACTGGTTGAGAAAAAGCTAAACAGATGATGGTAAATGATTTTTTAGTGCTAAGATAGTAACAGAGATTTAATACACAGCACTTTGGGGATTTAGTTAGGGAGAGCAATGACAAGGCGTGAAGTCCCAGTAATGAATATGAAATGAATCCCTTTATTATAATAAAATTGTTAATATATAATTAGTAAAGTTTACATTAGTTCAACAGTGGTCACTGTGTAAGCGTGGCTCTCAGGCCACGCGTCTCGTATGTCTGTTTACATTATAATTAATTTATAGTATTAAGAGAAGTATTTCTCTTCGTTTATTGTATGTGCGGTTGGTTATCAAAGCGAAGGGTAAACTATAGTTTTATATACATAAGCTTAACTTTATAACATTTAAAAAGAAATTATTTAACTTCCTATTGCATAAGTGATACTTCAACAAATGAATTTTAAAATGAAAAATTTAATTCGAAATTAAAGTTAGACGACGACTTGAATATTTTTTGACATTGTATTTAATAATTCTTGACTTTATAAAGACTTTATCCTTGACATTTTATTCATTGTCATTTTTACACGATACACCTATTCTTTAAATATTTGTACGCTGAAAACAGCAGAATATTATGGACAACATATACACAACACCTATCATATGTTACAACTTTATAACAATATTCTAAAATCTATAATCAATATATATAAATCAATATTTATAAATCTAAAATCTATCTAATTCTAAGTATTCGTACTTATGTCTTGCGATGTGCGAGTGTAGAGGAGAATTTAAATTACGCAACTTTGTATCGTTGACTTCCCAAAGAGCGTAATGTGTAGCAATATACATAGTCCCAGAATTCTATTAGGTAACGATAAATTAAACTGTCAAAAGATCTATAAGGTCGTATTTACCATTGTCTTTAACAATGGTAAATACGACCTTAAAGATCTTGTCAACTGTATTAGAACAGACCATGAAGATCATAGAATAAGGAATAATAAATAAGACATTTTTTTTCCTGGTTGACTGACAAATTGAGCGATAAATGGTCTAATTAAAATAAGTGATTTAGCTTTGAGTAGAGCTAAACAAATATAACCGTATTAAATAAAATTTCTTCAATATCGTGATGAATAGATTTATTTAATATCCAATTGCGACATATTGCGTAAACAGTTTTTTTTTATTCCCCCACTAGATATTTCTCCTGTATAGGTATATCTCCTCCTCCAAGAGTACACCCAGATCCGGAACTACCATTTGAAGGCCATACCAATATTTGTTCCGGAGCGGAAATCGAAACATCTACAACTCTAAAATGGCCACATCTTGTTATAATGTTCTAAAGAGATATTTAGTGTGAGTTTTGAATACGTTTTTGAAATGTAAACTTATTTAAATTTAGGACAAATATACAACGTGCAGTACACATAGTAATATTTTTTTTAATTTCATATTGCATATCTAACTAGATTTATTTTAAGGACAAATTGGACTTATAAATAAAAAATATACTATGTAAACTTAGTACGATAAATTATTAATAATCATCCAAAAAACAATTTTAAAACGTAAACGTCTTGTCAACAATCCATAATTCTGCAAATCTATTTGGAGATCAACTCTATCAGTGTGACATAGTAATTAGCACATTTAGCTCAATGCATATACTGCATCATTTCGTACAAGGAAACACAAACATTTTATCCTCAAGGCTGCTACATGCTAATACCTGAGTAGTACCAGAGTAATTTAAGATTAGGTTAATCTTAAATTACTCTCTTGATTTAGTTGGTTGTAAAAGTTTATGTACATACATTCTTTATATTTTACATCGACAGATAAAATCTGGGTTTCGTTGCAGAAAGAGGATTAGGAATCTCATGATATATGACTTAGAGTTAGGCGTCAACGAGATTCTGGCCAGGGAAGTACCATTCTTTTTCACAAACCTTTGTCCGGCCAGGATATTAAAAGTTAACTAAAGAAAAAAAAATCAAGTTTACGGATTGAGTCCGAGTCGACAGCACGTTGTAGTGGCGGTAGCACTAGTGACAGGGCCGATGAGGTCATTGCCTGTAGCCGATGCGGGAATTTTCAAACGAAATACCGTAAGGACAACTAAAAAAACAAGGTGGAATTTTAGTGATAAGAATCAGACTTCTTCTGACTAAAATTCTACCGTGTTTCTCACTCCCTTTCGGTCCATCCGTAGCAGAAAGAGCCATTTGATGACTTACCCCAAAAAAAAGTCATAAAGGTGGAAAAAAGCAGTTTAGATTTGCAGTGTGCGAATAGATTTATATATTTATTAGATAGAAATTAAGATATTTACTACTAGTTCTTTCTCACGGCTTTGTTCGCGTGAGAGAGATTTTTCAGAGACCAAAATTTTTATCAAAATCGATTCTGTGGTTTAGTCGCGAGTATTTAATAGACACACAGAATTACTTTCGCATTATACATAATAGAAGTAGGGATAAAATACTTTAAAATTAGTACATATCTTGTAGTAGGTACCTCCATAATACAATGTAATGTTTTATTAACTAGACTAACAGCTGTAAATGTTCTTGTAGACAATACTTATGAGTTGTCCTTGACGTGATGTTGAAAACATTTTACGACCAATAATGTGAAGTGCAATTTTCTATAGAAAGTAATGATAAAAATACGTCAGAAACAATGTTGAAAATCGAATCTTGAGAGTACACGTGTTACTAGTAAATTAGTAGACAATAACGACGGGAAACATTGTAGGAAAAAGGTCTTTACATTTCCGTCATGGTAAGCAAAAGATTTTTAAACTATAGAAAATTATAATAATTGATTGGAGCACAGGCGTTACTTTACTGAAATATTTACATAACAAACTTATACTACAGAAAAATATTTAGTGTTAAATCCGCCATAAACCAGTTGTTCATGAAATGCTGTGCAGTATCACCCTTCATCATCACCTGCAATATATACACATGCAGAAAGTGATGCAATTCAACATGCTAGCATCATACACAACCCTGCTAAGCTGCAATCCTGAGAAGTAACACCAAAACAAACTCAGAGATCAAGTCTTATTTGTTTCTGTTATGGTGTACAATAAAGAGTATATCTATCTATCTATCTCTCATAAAGTCCATACAATTCATAATAGTCACACAAATATTTCACATGAGACCTATTAAAGTGGGCTTTTAAAGTCACACAAATATTTAAATATAATAATTATCGTATCGGCATTCTGTAGTTGATTTCTTTCTCCTCCCAGGAAAGAAGGCCATTCTTTATGTAGGTATGTATGGAAGAGGGATTATTCCCATTAAATAACTAAAAGTGATGATGACGATAAAGGTATCTACAAAACCCCACACTGTTTAACTTAATTCAGAAAGTTTTATCATCATTAAAAGTAAATGCTGCCAGCCCTTCAACTGTAATAAGCTTGATATTATGCATTGATAAAAGTTACTATAAAAGATTTTCAATTTTGTCGGTCTTTGTATTTTGTTAGTTATTTCGGGTAAGCTGCTTATCGGAAGGAAACTGTTTCAGACGAAGGTTGTGACTGACAAGAAATGTCTGAATTTGGCAGTTTTGTATGTAAACGTGTCATCGTGAAGTCTTGGTGACGATAAACATCAAACTCCGGTAAGTAAAGAAATGAGAGGTGTGAATCTACTACAATGTTAAACGTGCATGTCTGTAGTACGGGTTGAGGGCCAAGTGGCGCTTCCACGAGCTGTGTACCTACCTCCAGCAAATCATTATGCCACGTCAGCGTTACTCTACAAGGCTAAAACTTAGCTAAGACTAAGATTGTAATGAAAACGCTGGCAAATACATACAGAAAAGATTATTGGGTAATACAACTTGCTTTAACGAGTTTGATAACTTTTTGGTTCTTATGTATTAACTAGCGAGCAGCACGGCTACGCACAGTTTCATTCCGATACTATACACTAAAACCTTCCCCATGAATCACTCTATCCATTAGTAAGTAAAACCAGAACATTGCTCACCTTCCTGAAGGAACTGCAGCTATGGATCGAATGATTAATTTGTCTTGCCCTTGTGCAAAATACGCGTTTAGTCCTGGAGCTGCAGACACTTGTTCGACATTAGTACCTACATAAGTGCAGCTAGCAGTTACGTTATTCGAATTGTCCGATCCCTTGTCCCTAGCTGCCCTCCCCCAGGGACGCCCTAAGCTGAGGTATGTACCCCACAGGGGGTGCCCTTAAAGGTCGCCTAGTTTGCAAGCCTGTAGGCTTATATTTATAATTAAGGCCACCACAAACAAATCCGGTCAAGCAGTTGATGTTATTCGACTGAAAAATGACGTCGATAAGCTCTTTCCATTGCATATCGTAGTTATCATTATAAACGTGAATACACCATATAATTGTTAATTGATCACCTCATTGACTTCGCATACCGCATTATGATAACCTTTCTTTAAACGAATCCTTGTCAAACTGATAACTTTTGAACCAATAGGTCGCATCGTATGAGATATACATTTTATGCTTATTGTTTTCGATAAGTCCGGGATAACAATATTGTCCATTTAGTATATTGACTTAGCGTATCGTTTTTAGAACGGTAGGTACCTATTATTTGGTGCTTCTGAACTTGAGATAACAATTGGCACTTGGAAGTAATGAAGATAAAGATGTAGCTGACAATGATCTTGAAAGAGCTATTCATTCATAAAATGAATGACCTTTATTAAGATACCAACTGAACCCACGATTTCATTTGCGTCGGAGATTTTTTATGCATAAATACGGAGCCACGGGAATTCTGGGATAAAAAGCCTATATGATGCCTTATAACCTTCTATATCTTTCAGTGTAAGTCCTATTAAAATCAGTTTAGTATTTTTAGAGATAAGCCGAAAGACACAGGCCGTTACTCCAATAGACAGACATACAAAAATTAAAGGTTTTTTTATTCATGATAGGCTCGCGTTTGACCTTATCTCACCTAATGATAAACGATGATATGGGCGAAGATAAAACACGCTTGCCTAGAAGCAACCTATTTTCTCTCGACTTAAGGACCCTTAGGCTTAGATCTCAGGAAGTACAGACTCTGGCAGAGAATTCCACTCCTTTTACTGTACGCACAATAAAAGTATTCCAAAAACGTTTTGTGTTTATGGATGGGATGTCCACCATGTAACGATGGCCCTTCGCCGTTCGTCTTGTAGTCCGATGATGATAGGTGAAGATTAATGAATAAAAATATGTATAGATTAATGTAATTCATAGGATTATGACATACTTTCTCACACAGAGGTTCCGTATGATGCAGAAGAGGTGGGGGATATGAGGTCAGAACAAAACATTTTAAAATACACATAAAACCAACAACGCATCTCTACTAAACTGCAACACATTGCGAGACAAAATCGAAGAAGCACAGCAGTTACTTCAAAAACAACGAATTTAATTAAAACGCGGTTTCCAACGCTAACTCTACAAATAAAAACTCAAATACCCTCACAAAACATCTGCAAACATGTCACACGCGTTTTAATTAAACCCTGTCGGTAGTTAGTTTGAAGAACGAGGATATAAATACATCCTTTTCAGTACCTGTGACATATCCTGCAGAACACTTGTCAAATAGATTGGAATTTTTTAATGATTTCTAACGTATATTTGGCAAGGATATGCGAGGTGGTTTTGTGACGTAGAAATCCCACACTTCCTGGTCTTTCGCAAAAGTCCAGGATCCTTTAGAAAGTGTTCCCCGGTAACGAAAAAGGTAAGTATATAATTAACATGTTTTATCCGCCTAACACATGCTAATTAACACAGTAACTATGTAAGTTGATTCAATTATTTTGGAAGCAGTTTAAAAGAGACTTCTGAGGTTTTTTGAGGGCTTATGTGGGCCCATGTAAAATAGTTTTTGTTAAAATTACGTGTTGTCATTTGATGATTGTAACCCCGCAAAATAAGTCTTATTTACAAAGGGATCTTCCTCAAACTGAGATTGATGAACCCAATCCTTATAAGATCAATGGTCAAACACGCTGTCAATCCAGATCTCATCCCGTGTCGGATTAAGGAAGGCAAATCCATCAATCCTTTGGATTAAACGTGATATAGCTATGCCTAGTACATATATGTGAACCGTCTGTTCGTTAGACCATGTCTTGACGTCATGTCAAGTTAATTGTGCGTGGATTATAAGCACATGTTCTAGGTAAATTTATGCGCATGAGTTTGATAGTTTACATGGCATGTGGAGTTAACTACTTAGAAATAACAAAGGGAAATATATTAGACTTTATGTTATTGATACTGATTAAGTTAAGACGTCGCTGAGACATACATAAATGTATGTATCTATGTTATTGGCAATGCATTACTAGTAATGTGTTTCTATTGTATTGAATACAAATTAGACTTAGATACCTAATTTATAAGCCGATTATATTACGGAGAGTTTAAGTACCTAATTATTTGTAGCTTAGGTACTATTCATCTATACTAATATTATATTGAGGGTATTTTTTTTAAATTTGTATTTAGAGGTTACCTCCGGAACGAATTATCCAATAATAAAAATTTCATTGAAAGTAAGGAGCATTATTAGTGAGTGCTTGTAGAATCTACATTATTTAGAAATCCACGGAGACCAAGTTGCGGGTGTAGTGCTAGTTTATTATAATATTAGCGATAGAAAACAATTATAAAAACATGTTGAATATTGTATTAAAAAGTAATATGCTTGCACTGTTAAACCATAAGTTTTCGCTTAACTAAAGTATGTTTTAAATGATCACTTATGATGCTCTCAAGCTGAAAAAAATCTTTGAACCACTGTAAACGGGCCATCCTGTATAAAGATCAATCCATGCCAACCATAGGACTGCAGACCAGATACTATACATATGTACCCTATATACCGTTTTTTATTTTATATTATTTATTTATTTAAGAAGTATGGAGGACTAACAGATATTAAATACAGAAAATATATAGTACGTATAGTAGACAGTGAGCCAACTAAAAGTCCTCACGTTTAGAGGTAGGAAAATCTTACAGTGAACACTTAATAGATGTACCTATAATCTTAATATTAATCATACATACAATATTCAAAATGATTAAGTAGACAGCAGATATAAATAACACATACAACACAGTAACTACAGATATTAATTATTTTTAAAAAAATCAAGGCTTAGGCGTATTCTGGCTGCAATCACACTTGTTATAAACGGGTCAAAATCGTGCTGCTTACACCGGTTATTAAAGCTTCTGCTTGCACGCGCAATAAATAAATTTTGCCTATACTTGGTTAAGCTTAAAGGTACCCGTAAAGGTTGGATTATACCGAGTTTTAGTCGGAATGTTTAAATTAACTTTAGATAAGAGATCGGGGCTATCAATATTATTGTTATATAAGAGTTTAAATAAAAAATCCTCATAAAAGGACAGAGTGGTGAATAAAGTATTCAACACTCTTCAAAGAAATCTTGTACTTATCACAAGTAAAAAAATAGTGTTACCTAAGGCTATATAAAATTTTCTTTCTAAGTGAAGCACTATAGAAGATTCCGCGGACTATAATATAGTGAACTTTATTTAAGTAAGCTGTAATCTCCCAGTGAATGGTCTCATGCTAAGCTTTCCCTGTGTATAATATGAACTAAGCTCCCGTTCCTAGAAGCGAGGGGGGAAATAATTGAATTTATTTGCACACTTTTATGAACTAGAATTCCAGTGCAAGGGATTATGAGCTTGCCTGTGAATGTAGTCATAAATCATTGGATTATATAGGTGCAACAGTAAGGGATTCAGCAGTTGAAATAATTTCTAATTTCGTTCTAACTGCGACTTCGCTCTTGTTAAAGCTTATCACTCTCCAAACCTTGAACTATCGACACCAAACATCACTATGATCTTTTGGTTTGTTATGTCGTGCAAGAATTAAGGACATACAAGTACCATTTCGCATTTTATATTTGGTACCTAAAGTATATAGATGTAGGCAATCCTACAGCTGAGACACCGGTTTCCTCTCAGTGAGAGGGAATGGTAATACAATCGTAACGTAACCTACACGTGAGCACAGTGCAATACTATCGATATTGTCAAGTAAGTCCAATAACAATTTACTATAATATAAAAAATCGTATTTCAAATGGTCCGCGATTAGTGATGTACGGAGTTTGAAAAAGGGCCCCGAGCGGTGTTTAAAAAATTATTTTGAAGCCAACCAAAGTCAGAATAAAAGGTCAAAGGATCACGATCTATCAAAATAGATGCATGTGTGCCAATATTCAAAGTTCGGCGGCACACAGGGATTTATGGGACAGTGACACATTGCGGACAGGATATACCAGTCATGTGTCATGCTATACTGAAAGATTAATAGGAAATTGGATTTTGCTAGAACATTGGTTTCGGTAGTCAAAATCTAAATCCATACTATCCATATCCATATACTATACTTAATTAATTTTATAAATGTGAAAGTAACTCTGTACTGATAACCGCTGAACCGATTTAGATGAAATTTGCCATGCAAATAGTTTAGTACCCTGGGAAGGATATGGAATAGTTTTAATCCCGGAATTCCTACGGGGTCGGGAATTAAGCGGGAAAAACTTCCCACGCGAACGAAGTCACGGGTAGAAGCTAGTGTATATTATAAATGCGATAATAATTCCGTCTGTAACATTTTCACATCCAAACCACATAACCAATTTTGATGAATTTTGGTACAGATTTAACCAAAAATCTTGAAGCAGGACATAGGCTACTTCTTTTCACTGAAAAAGTTCTTTCCACGCGAGCAAAACCGCAGACAGAAGCTAGTGTATTATAACGAAAATCTTTTCAATTTACTAAATTAATATTTAGATTTTCAGAAATTGCACAAAATGTTATCATAGTTGAAAACTTATTTACTAAAACTGCTTAAATTAAATTCAGAAATATTCTCCTTTAACAGGATAATTTTATTTCCCACCTTTAGAATCCTTGCAAAGAGCGCTGAAAGCTTTTTAAAGAAATTAATAACAGCGCATCGCACGAGATGAAGACTCCTCGTATTTTCTGAGAAGCATCGTAGGAAACGCTGTCTCCGAGGACTCACTTATGTGAAGTCTTTTATATGGATAGAAATATTAATAATTAATTGAAACATACAGTTTCCTTGATTTTTCTCGTTTCTACAACTTTGAGTTCGCCGTTTTTAGAGCAGTTGTCGTGATGATGAAAATTACATAAAATCACGTGACGGTCTGGGTTCGAACTCACGATCTACAACTGATAAGTCGTGCCCATGACTACAGGACTACCACAGCTCAATTGATAATAAAATAAAAAAAGATAATGATATTTAATTCATTAAACCACATTTTTGAACGGCAAGTAAGAAAACTCACTTAACTAAGATCATTTACTTATAATATATTTACTGTGCGCACAGCTAAGGTGTGGAACTTTCTGCCGGCTTCCTCCCTAACACATAATATGACCCATCAGCCATTACTTTAACAACAACATCAACAACAAGCATCTTCTGAGCTAGTTTGTTTCGTCGAAGACCTCATCTATCGCATGCATCAGAAATAAATGTTGATAACAAAAATCAAATACATTTACCTACAGCGTCGAACTCAAGCACACCCGAACTGACATAGTTAATGTCTCTGTTCTGAAGTGTATCGGAAACTCATATACGAGTACCTAGCACAGATTAATTTTGTTGACGCTTTCGATAAATGTAAGCGATACTTGTGAGGTTTAGGTGAGGACGGTAAAACCTGTAGGGTGATGAAATAATTTATTAGCCTAATAAAAAGAGATTTATTGTCGCAGATCAAATATTACTGCTGTTATTAATATTAATGCCTAAAATTTACGTTACCTCATGTTAGACAAGTGAATACTAGTGTATCAATCAAGGGCGAAATATTGAAACCCGAAGATACCACAGTATTCTTGGGCATAACTTTGGATGCGAAGCTTCAGTGGGGCCCCCATATAGATAAATTGTCAAACAAGCTAAGTTCTACAGCATATGCCGTTAGAAAAATACCTGGATTAACTGATATCGAAACAGCACGTTTAGTCTACTTTAGTTACTTTCACAGTGTGATGTCATACGGCATTTTACTTTGGGGAAATGCCGCCGACATTCACACAATATTTGTATTACAAAAAAGGGCCATTCGTGCAATTTATAAATTAAGTCCTAAGCACTCCTTAAGAGACAAATTTAAGGAGATTAATATTATGACTGTGCCATCTCAGTATATTTATGACAATCTCTTGAATGCACACAAAAATATTAATCTGTTTAAAAAATACAGTTATATTCATAGTGTAAATACAAGGAACAAAGACACATATTATGTCATTCCTAAAACAAGGTTAAAAAATAGGTGGTTCGTTTAGATGCCAATGTATACGTTTTTATAATAAAATTCTTAGCCATATTCAAGAACTACGTATTAATAAATTCAAATTATTGATAAAACGTAAGCTATGTCAGAAAGCTTTTTACAGTGTTAAAGATTATATTAAGGACAAGAAGGCTTGGGAATGAGATGCTCCAGTGATATACGTGTGCCTTTTTTATTTATTTTTAAAATTTTGATTGATGATTTATTTTTGATTGATTAAAATTTAGCTTTCTGAAGTATTGTATATACCTATTAATTTTGTTTTTGTTTATTGTTTTTTTTTATATATAATTCTTTCTTTATTGTAAATGTGAGGACAATGTAGGTTATTCTTTCTTCGTTGTTTTTACTTTCACTATAATTTATTTAATGATGTCAAGCAGTTTGAGTACTTGTGTGGCCTACCCAAAGGTTCTTACTTTGGTATTGTTCGTCAAATTGTTGAGCTCCTTAAGTTCTAAGTTGAGCTACACGATAACTGACCAATGCTTGCACTGTCTGGACAGGTCCGCTCAAATTTGCGTGGTTATTTCCTCAAAAGAATACCACAGACATAAACCTACATGCTTCTCATATACAAATACAAATTGTCTGGACTTTAAAAGAGACTTTGACCTTTGAGTTTGTTTCGGTGTTTCTTCTCAGAGTAGTCAGTTAGGAAATACCGGCCTCATCTAGCTAAACTAAACTTAACACGCAAAAAAACATGACGTGTAAAAGTGTTATTTATAACCAATTTGCAAAATAAATATTTCATTTCATTTCATTACTACCTTACCTGCCCGTTACATCAATAACGCAAACAGTCAGACAAGTTCAATATATTATATTTGCAAAAGTGATCTCAGATGAAAACAAGCAACTTGATGCAAAACCATCTTGGAAAACCAGCCTTTATTTTGTAAAAAATATTCCAAAAAGGCCTAGGTGATTCCAGCAGTATTAGACGTCTTGAAGTGTTCTTTATTAGTAGTTTTAGTAGTATATTTTTCCTTCATTATAGACATAGGTACATAGGTATAGAATTTCACCTTTAATTATGACGATGACGACGCACTTTTGAATCACTCTGTATCATATAAAAACCTCACCATAAAATCCCATTTTTCTTAACACGGACAATGCGAATGCAGTCGTGGATAGAAGCTACAGTTGCTAATAGACTAAAATAGTTCCGGGTCGCGAAGCAGAGGAAACTCGGAGATCCGAGTAAATTGCCTGGTACTAATACAATATCCTACTGAATTGGAGTCGATCCGGATTTTGTTTTGTATTGGTCGGATATATAGGTATTTGCAGCTATTATTTAGCTAGGTATGTAATACATAATATTATATTATTTAAATTTCAAATATATTTTAAGCAGTGTAGTTGTAAGTTTTACAATTAAAACGCGTGCATCGCAAAAATCTAGTTGGTGGCACAATTGACCGTTTAAAATTGTATTTTGTCTTCTACTTGATGTAATATGTTAATGTTTGTTTTCTCAAATAAATCAAATAATATACGTGTTTAAAACAAAATGGACGTTTTACGGTGTATCGGTGTGTGTGCTTTAAAGTGCTTTTTTTTAATATTAAACAATATTTAAGCACTCTATTTCAGTGTAGGACAGAAAGCGGAATCCGACAAAGTATGTCACCCAATACATGTTCAGGTATGCAAATGAAACAATTTTTAACCGACTTCAAAAAAAGAGGTTCTCAATTCGTGTTGAACTTTATTTTTTTTTTTATTTTTTTTATGTATGTTACCTCATAACTCGGAGACGGCTGGACCGATTTGAAAAATTCTGTTTGCGTTTGAATGGGTATACTTTCTAGTTGGTCCCATTGTTACGAAATCAGGATCTGATGATGGGATCCTGGAGAAATCGAGGTAACTCTTCAAATATAATAGGCACACCTATAGCGTTTTGGGTATTTCTTATAGTATCTTGAGCAGTTGCTTCCGAAAATTACCATTTGGGGAAGTTGAACTGATGATGAAGACCACAGATGGCCACTGAAATTCCTCAATAATAAGTATTTCGTGGATTGCGATTCTATTACTTGAGTACGGATGTTAAACACTTTATGCTCGTTACAATACATATGGTGATGTAGAGCTGATGGTCAAGTACCAGGAGAACTCCTCAAAAATTAACGGCTATGCATCGGGAAAAGCAATATTTTGTAAAAGGTGATAAGTTGTTGACATTATGGCTTTTGTAACTAGATACATTACAAACCGACCCACAAAAAGAGTGAAAAAAAAATTTTTTGCAAAAAATTAGAAATTTTTAGAAGAACTTCATTATAGTTGATCTTGTTTGTGTATATATGTTTTACTAGTACTCACGCGGGGCTTCGCTCCCGTGTATTCTATCACGGTAAAAACATAACTCTCCTTTTTTGCAGTCGCGTAAAAAGTAGCCTATAACCTTCCTCAAGCTTCAAGCTACTTCCATACCAAATTGCATCCAAATTCACTCAGTACTTTCGAAGATTAGCGCGTTCAAGCAAACAAACAAACAAACTTTTCCGCTTTATAATATTAGTATAGATTTTTACGAAACTCGGGAGTTTCGGAACTAAAACATATATAATTACCGTCCCGTCGTAGGTACTACGCAAAGCAAGTTGATTGATTTTTGCAAACTCATTCAACCAATTTTATTCGCATTGTCAGTGGACAGTGATGTGTATGAACGATTGGACGCCAATTTTTTTTTAGGTTTATATGTGTCTGAAATATTAAGCAAATTTCAGCTGAACAATACATATTCTACATATTCGGCAATTTGGTGTATAATCTTGGTTCGGGAAACTGAAAGTACCTTTTTTCGGTGGGATAATCATAAAATGAATACTACTGCTCTGGGTGGAGCGGAAGGGAGTGTCAGACTTCTACTGACTAATAACCCACCCTGTTCCTTCAGTTGCCCTTCTGGACTGGGGCCGCGGTATCTCGTTAGGACATTTCCGCAACCTCAGCAGGCCGTGGCCGTATTTGGCGCCGGCAATGCTGCTGACTTCTCTTTAAGGCGCCCGTGGAATACGGTGCGCCACTGACGCGGGCTCGGTTCTTATCGGACGGTGAGTTACTTCTTTCGCAAGCCCGCGCCTACGTTGGCCGGAGATCTCGGCTCACGATCCCCGAAAACTATCTACATGCGAGTACATCCATTTTTTAACCGACTTCAAAAAAAGAAGGTTCTCAATTCGTCTAGAACTTTTTTTTTATGTATGTTACCTCATAACTCGGAGATGGCTGGACCGATTTGGAAAATTCTTTTTGCGTTTGAAAGGGTATACTTTCTAGTTGGTCCCATTATTACGAAATCAGGATCTGATGATGGGATCCTGGAGAAATCGAGGGAACTCTTCAAATATTATAGGCACACCTATAGCGTTTTGGGTATTTCTTATAGTACCTTGAGCAGTTGCTTTCGAAAAGTACCATTTGGGGAAGTTGAACTTATGATGAAGACCACAGATGGCCATTGAAACTACTCAATAATAAGTATTACGTGGATTGCGATTCGATTACTTGAGTACGAATGTTAAGCACTTTATGCTCGTCACAATGCATAATGGTGATGTAGAGCTGATGGTCAAGTACCAGGAAAACTCCTCAAAAATTAACGGCTATGCATTGGGAAAAGCAATATTTTGTAAAAGGTGATAAGTTGTTGACATTATGGCTTTTGTAATTAGGTAAATTATAAATCGACCCACTAAAAAGCGTGAAAAAAAAATTTCTTGCAAAAATAGAACCGACTTCCATATCAAAACACTACAAAGCCAAAAATAACTAGTATAATAAGTAGTGTTTTGATATGGAAGTCGGTTCTATTTTTTGCAAAAAATTTTTTTCATACTAACATTATAAATGCGAAACTGTGTTTTGTTTTTTGTCCGCATTTCACGACAAAACAGAGCAAAGGATCGATGTTATTTTTGTTATAGAGAAAGTTGGAAGGGCTGGAAAGTGACATAGGCTTCTGTTTTTCGCTGAATAAAAATTTTACTTCAAAGTGAAGCCGCACGCAGAACCAATTGTACTGTATTTACAAAGACTACTTGTAACAAATAATTATTTTTACCTATGTCAATATTTTCGTAAATGCTCGTTTTATTCACCGTTATTTTTGTACCGATTACTTTGCAAAGACCGTGTTTGTTATTGGTCGTGTCAGTGTGAATGTGTGGGTTAGTCGCTATTATGTCTCGTTACTAATGTGTTAGCGGTTAATGGGGAAGTCAAAATAACTACCTATACAATGCGGATGCAGTTGTTATCGTGTTTTTTGCTCATACATTTTGAGATAGTTATCTTCTCACGCTACTTATTAATGTATATAGCAGGTAGCGGTCTGTATCAAGATGGGCACTGCAGAGAATATAAACAATATTATTAAGCCTTTAATTACTTTGAACCATACTTTTACTTTTAACTCCATTTTCGAGTTATATGTAATTTTGACATTTAGTATTTAGTAAGCCGCGTAATAGTACCTATATGACATTTTTATTTTATATGAGTCACGGACCTGACTAAAATCATTTTATTTTACATTTCATTCAGTTGAATGACAATAATTTACATTCTAGTATTATATATGATTTCTCTACGATAATGATGAGTGTTTATTCGTCCTTCTATGAAGGCAAAACGAAGCAACGGATCAAAGTGATTTTTGGTGTGATGATAGTTAAAAACCTAGAGAGTGACATAAGCTACTTTTTTGCAGAAATAATCTCTTCAAACGAGCTAAACCGCGGGCAGATGCTAGTATCATATATGAAAAACGAAACAGCTTCTATTAAATCTCATGTAATTGGCTGTAAGACTAGATAATTGATATTTGTTTAAGAGCTGTCGATTTTGTTATAAATATATACTTAACTAAGTAACTTTTAACTTGTTTGTAACCAATATACAAAGCTACCGGTAAGGAAAATATCAGACAATAACAACAGAATCCAAAATGTCATGAAACACAAAACAAAATATAGAAATAAAGAGTAAAAAGCTACACATCACGTTTCTCAGCAGGAAACAAACGACACTAAAAACGCCGTAACAGTTAATCATATGGCAGTGATGTTAAACGACAATATGTACTACTAAACTTTGTAGCGAGCATAACCTGGCTTGTGGAAGAACGTACAACAGAAGATCTGTGATATTCTTCTGTATAATAGTCAGGTGCTAAGAATTTGCAACCAGCATGTGTAGGTGTGAACAGATTCAAACGAAGCAGGATTATGTAAGTATTATTTTCTAGTTTCTGTGACGTCTTATGGAGAAAAGGAGTGTGAGTTTATGTATTGTTAATATCACGCCTGCAGAAAGATAACTATTCTCCGAATAGTTAGGCTGGAATGTACATATATGCACAAAATTTCGTTTATTTCTTGTTTATATTTAATAGGCTTCCGTTTAACCACTATCTCGCCTGTTGGTAAGTGACGATGTGGCCGAAGATGGAGCGCGCTTACCTAGAAGTAACCTATTCACTTTTGACTTAAAGTTTACTTGTTTTTTGCATAATCGATTCCTAATTTAATACTTAGTCATCGTTTTGAAGTAGTTTTTATACCTTTATTACACAGTATAGCCGAAAGGCATATTGCAATGAATAATGAATTCGTATTGGCAACTATGGAACAAAATTTTATTGCATCATTTGTGAAATGATCTGACAGCTCACACATTCGAATTCGTTCGAATTTCAAACAGCGAGTCAGCCCGTCAACATCCATTTGACGGTTAAGCAGTATTCAAAGCATTTGCATTAATATCTGTCCCATTCAAACATACAATCTTTATTTTCACAGAAACTTCGTATGAAAGAAACTCTGACACGACCTCATCAACTTCATAATCCATATTAGTGTGGGCTGACTTTTATCCGTGATAGCTTTTGAAAGTTTGAAAAAAGAATTTGGCCAAGATTTGTGGTCTGACAAAGGAGATTTTACGGACTTTTATGATTTATGAAATCTCGTAAAAAAAACAAGATCTTTTTATGTAGACGGTATCAGCTATGCTTAGAATACAGCAGCTATGTATTTATGTGAGAACCTTTGAGTCAAATAATGGTAGTTATACGGTGTATACTTAGAACAACAACGCATAGAAGAGGCGTCTAGAACAAAACACGAGCGATTTCGTGTGTCCACTTTATTTTTTTTTGTGTGCGTGAGCCGAATATGTCTACGTTCTTCAAACGCACACAAATATAGCTTTCAGTGATACCATTACCAGACCATTACCAACAAGAATGGGAAAACGCACTATTATGTTGCTGGATCAAATCAAGTATTTTATGTTATGAAACTAGATAAGATGATGTTTTTTCATGTAATATGACTTATATGACATATATTTACGGAAGGTAAACGAAATGAGATATCGTTTATTGCGTTTAGAATGTTTGATGTGTAATGTGTTATAATGATATTATAGAAATGTATTAATTGCTTGAAAAATCTCGTTTGATATCAATTAAAAGTATGTGTAGTATTTATGAAATAGAAAAATATTATTGAGAACATTACTTAAATGAAAAAAAATCTTAATCAATAAAATTGGCATCTTTATGATGCCACTCTTCGAACTAACAGTAACTTTTAGTTATAAAATACTGTAGGTAGTAACTGTAAATAAATATAGTTTAGTTTGACGCATACATAATTGCTACCAAAACTATATATTTTTTAAAACAAAAATAAGCACAAAAGAAATCAATATGGGTATTTTTTTCCTCACGGATAGCAACATTGAATTGTGATAAGTTAGGTTATTAGAATTTTTGTTTGATGGCCGATGTACTTAAATATAATGAAATGTAAGTATTTACTTGTGAAATGTAATTTAATTACACGTTTTTTGTTTTCCTGAAGGACTATGACATCCCTTTACGCTACAAACGGTCGTTTTAAATTATTTACTCGCGAGCTCTGTTCGGCAGAATGTGACCTTGAATACTGACGGCTCGTCGAGCAAAGTTAGCCAAAATGGCTAAGTTTTAGTTGCCTCACTTTTTGCACTCGTACTATCCTTCTATGCGTTGTTGTTCTAAGGGTGTATATAAAAACGAGTTATTTTACGATATGTTTTGGTGCAATTGTTGAAAGACTGGTTGCTGCGCCTCATGTCGTGGGTGCAATTCCCGCCCTGGTACAAATATTTGTAAATTCCCCAACGATGCAGAACTGTTTTAAAGTGGGGCCAAATTTTCTAAAAAAATTCAGACCATTTTATTTTAACAACAATGTTACTTAAGTATGTCATTTCGAAGTCCATTGTACACCTAAGTAAACAAAGTCTATAATATTTATTTAACCTGTACATTGAACATACAAGGATAGTTTATTTGCCGAAAAAGTAGTGTTTTAATAGGTAGTAGCTATCATCAAAATTAAAAATAATAAAAAGTAAAAAAAACTAAAACCCGACTACGACAAAAAAATCAATGCTAAAAAGGATGAAACAAGATTTTCAGGATGCTGAAATAAACAAGGTTATTGGAAAAACAAGAACAGAACAAAAATAAAAGCCGTAGTCACACGTCACGTTATTAATTGTTTTGTTACGGTTGATATCCTATATAACGTGTGACTACGGCTTTTATTTTTGTTCTGTTCTTGTTTTTCCAATAACCTTGTTTATTTCAGCATCCTGAAAATCTTGTTTCATCCTTTTTAGCATTGATTTTTTTGTCGTAGTCGGGTTTTAGTTTTTTTTACTTTTTATTATTTAAACTATTTTGGTGTTAAATCACTGTGCTTCTATACTATTTACTTTATTTTTTATAAGTGCAAGTGAAGCCCTTTCAAATGATACCAAACACGGTATATCTAACTTACTTTTATTTTTTACACATGACTTTTTGACCGCTAGAGGGCGCCATGTTTAATTTAAGCAATATTTTTGATAAATACAAATGAAGCCCTTTCAAATGATACCAAACACGGTGTATCTATCTTATTTTTATTTTATACACATGATATTTTGTCCACTAGAGGGCGCCACTTTAAATTTAAGCAATGTTTTGGAAATGTGCAAGTCACGCCCTTTCAAATGATATAAACACGATGTGTTTATCTTATTTTTATTTTTTAATACAACACTTTTTGGGCCTTAGAGGGCGCCACATTGGATTTTGTGACACGTTACGTAGCCTATGTTCAGCGGACGGTCAAGACGGTTCTAACGATACCTCATTTGTCGAGTTCCGATAAGCAGCTTTGGAGGTATGAGGGAACAGATGAACATACACACATACATATATACATACATACATACATACATACATAGCCTGTCAAAATCATAACCCTTCTTTGGCTTTGCCGTAGTCGGGTAAAAAATTGGCCAAGGGCGAGTCAGACCCGCCCATGAAGGGTTCCGTAGTAACTACGCCAAATAACTTTGTTTTTCATAGTATTTGTATGAATTACAAAGTTATATTTGCGGTTTTATAAAATGTGCTGTATCTCAAAAACTGCTGACCCGATCTGGTTCACACTAATTTTCGTTGAAAGTTTACATTAAGATCTAGTTACAGCATATTTTATTTTTCAGATCGACATTATGAAAAAGTGGTTTTAGAAACCTCAATATCATTTTCAACCGACGACCAAAAGAGGAGGTTATCAATTCGACACGTATATATTTTTTTTTTTATATATGATCACCGATTACTCGAAGACGGCTGAACCGATTTGGATAATTCTTTTTTTGTTTGAAAGGGTATACTTTGAAATTGGTCCCATTGTCACCAGGTCAGGATCTAATGATGGGATCCTGGAGAAATCGAGGGAATTCTTCAAATATTATAGGCACACCTATAGCGTTTTGGGTATTTCTTATAGTAACTTGTGCAGTTGCTCTCAAAAAATACCATTTGGGGAAGTGGAACTGATGATGAAGACCACAGATGGCCACCGAACCTACTCAATAATAAGTTTTTCGTGGATTGCGATTCGAATACTTGAATATGGATGTTAAGCACTGTATGTTCGTCACAATGCATATGGTGATGTAGAGCTGATGGTGAAGTACCAAGAGAACTCCTCAAAAATTAACGGCCCAGCATTGGGAATAGCAATATTTTGTAAAAGGTTATAAGTAGTTGACATTTAGGCTCTTTTAACTAGGTAAATTAAAAATCGACCAACTAAAAAGAGTGAAATAAAAACTTTTTACCAAAAAATTAAACCGACTCCCAAAAACACTGCAAAGTGAAAAATAACTTTAATTTCGGAAGTCGGTGCCAAAAACGAAAATACGAAACTAAAGACATCGACTACCGAAATTAGTTATTTTTCACTTTGCAGTGTTTTTGGGAGTCGGTTTAATTTTTTGGTAAAAAGTCTTTTTTAAAGACCTTTCTGTAGATAACACACACGCATAGGTTTCATGAAAAAAAAAATAGTTTCAGTTCCATGTATGAGAAGCAACCCTTAATTTTAAATATTTTTTATTTTTTTCTTAATTTAGGAAAGCGGTTAACAGAATACTACCAAGTTTCATGTATATGGTCCTAATAGTTTCGGAATAAAATGGCTTTTTTTGCCATTCGGCTACAGACCCTAAAAAGGGACATTTACCATGACATATTTGTTGTTTCGAGCCTCCTAACGTAAAAATCCCGTTTCAAGTTCTAATGATTAGAACTTTAAACGAGATTATTAGTGATCAGGTCAGATTGAAATCTCAAAACTATAAAAGCGGTCCGGACTGACTTTGAAAGAAAAATAACGATGTTGGCTGTAAGCTACACATGAGATGCATTTCCATCACAAAGGTACACAATATAAAGCGTCGTAGGATATCCGTTGAAGCATTTGACGCGAGTGAGGCTTTCTCCAACTCCATTCAGCCCAGTTTAGGTCCAAACACTGAATGCTAGCGAGAGATATAATAATTATATAATAATCATGCTTGGTCATTCGAGCTAAAATTATAAGAAACAGAATATTATACCTAGTATGATATTTTCGAATTTACAAGGTTTGTGGGTACCTACTCCCAGAAGAATAGTTAAGGCATTTAGGCATAACTACCTTATTTGGAGAAAAAAGCGCGGTCTCAGTGCAAAATGCAGAAAATCCCCCAGTTGTACCACTTATATGTTTGCCGATGTCTGTTTTATACATGACACGCTTGACTTATTTCAATTAGGTACAAAATTTTATCACTTTTAAAATAATAATAAATAAAGCGATTGATTTTGTTTCATTACACGAATATCCAACAATACTAACGGGATTAGGTACTTAAATGAAAATAACAGCTGATCCTGTCATAGTTGATCTCTTAGTAGAATTTGATCACTCTCATGATAATGTGAAAACTATCACACCTTTTATAATTTGTTATTCCTATAGATTTAACTCTATTGAAAAATTCTGCTATATACCATCTTAAATTTTTTACCGTGTGACTTGACTATATTAGAAAATTTCCTAACTCTAAAGTCCTTGATTGATACCACATTACAAAAAAAATACACCCACAAACAAAAATGAATCAACAAAGTTATCATTGCTGAACAGGCATATTTCTCTTTAATCTTTCTTTGAAATCGGGACAAATAATAAGCCAAGTTGATCCTGTATATATAAGCTTTAATATGATTTCGTGGCCAACATGGTGACAAAGGGCGTATCCTTGGAATCTTCCCCTTCCATTATTATTTTCACGGAAGGGTGGATTCAAATGACTAAACGTCACAAGCTGTCACGAATAAGATGGGGAGCACGGGTGAGCAAACCAACTCCGGCCTTGAGAATATTCCGGACTTGACTCCGGAAGGAACCCAGGAAGAGGCTAAAATATGATACAAACATTATATTTGTGAGAGTAAAATATATTATTTCTTGCATGAGATACTTGGACGGTACAGTATTTTATTTAGGCTTGCTCATTTTTTGTATTCTTCCGTCTACCCTTACACAAATCTGTCTCAATCAAATTATCTTGTCAGCTTTGTCTGAACGAAGAAAAAATACAGATTATGTGAAAGAAATATTCAAAAAATGGAGAGCAAGATGATGAAAAATTGCCTACTTAATGTACTTCAAGGTAATACTGCTCGATGTTAAAGAGAAATACTGACACAAATAACTTTAGCACGGAATCTTAATGTATATTTGGGTTCCTTAGTGTTTTTGTTATATCATTAGGTGCGTTCGCTCGTGTAAAATACGAAGAATAAGATTATCTAGCGTATTTGACTAGATAATCAATCGTTTTATATCTTCAAGGGTGCTCACACTATCCCCTTACCCCCTAGGAAATCCTTTGAAGGAAAATCTTAATTACCTATTTATTTATGAAATAGCAGTCCAGCGGGGCTTTGCTCCCGTGGACTTTTTATCACGAAAAAAATATTTTAGATTAATTTATTTAAAGATTTGCGCGTTTAAACAAGCAACTTTTCCGCTTTTAGGGTTCCGTAGCCGAATGGCAAAAAACGGAACCCTTATAGTTTCGACATGTCTGTCCGTCTGTCTGTCCGTCCGTATGTCACAGCCATTTTATTCCGAAACTGTTAGGACTATACATGTGAAACTTGGTAGGTAGATGTATTCTGTGAACCGCTTTCCGATTTTAAGAAAAAAAATAAAATATAATTAAGGGAGGCCTATTCATGACACCTATGCGTGTGTGGTATCTATAGAAAGGTCTTTAAAAATGATATCGAGGTTTCTAAAACCACTTCTTCATAAAATTAATCGTTTAAAAGATATACGCTTCCAAATTGGTAAAAAGTGTGTGTCCCCTTTAACTTCTATAATAATGGGTTGAAAAATCTAAAAAAAATGTAGATCTTAATGTAAGTGTTCAGGACTGCAATAGGCCAGCCAACGGTAACTGGGGTGTCCGGAACTTTTCCACGATACGTGGAGACTACCGTTGTTTTCAAAACTATAAACAGGGTTACACAATGGCCTGCCTCTACTAGGCTTCGGCCTACAACAATAAAAACAAAAATGTACCACTAACCTGAGTGCTGGGGACGCCAAGTTCGACCTTCAAAGGTCACGCCCTAAGTGTGGTTTGTATGTGATATGAGGTGAGTAATTGTAACGTGTGATGTAAGTTACGGGTTCTAGGACGGTCCCAAGGCGTCGATCTTCAGATGGCGCAGTCCCGACCAGCATCACACCCAACTCGTTTCCAGCAAGCGCGCGCTACGCGTGGTAGACAATAAGGCGATGTGTTCCGAGAAATATCACTGGATTCTTGTTAATCCGAGATTACAAAGTTCAATCAATCACTGAACACAATTAATCTGTTCATATCTCGCGAGATCCAATTCGATTCACAACAAATTCCGCGTGCCAGGCCAACCGATGACAAGGCGGCGTACGATTCAACAATATCCCGGGGTTTTTCGGCAAATGGGGAATACACTACAACAATTAGATAATTCGCGACCCAATTATCGGTCTCGACAGGCGAATCCAACAATATTTTACCAAATAATTAACTCAACAGGGTCCCGATGACCGGCATTTTTTCCAAGCAAACAAAGTCAATCTGTCAAGTCAGAGAGGTTATGTCAAGTCCACAGATAATTAATGTTGCCGGCCAAAAGGTGCGTTCTGTTTCACGTCGGACCGAACATCTACCCCCCCCGGACGGGCCTACCCGTCCGCTAATCAATTGGAAGTCTTGACAAGGTTGCAAATTCAACACAGCTTCAATGCGGCCAAATACCGTAGCTAGTTCCTCTAAGGTGAGAACGGTGTCTCCCAACAATCTCCGCCAGCGTCCCTTTGCCGCTTTCACCGCGGCCCCAAAAATACCCCCCCAATGGGGGGCAGGCTGGCGGGTCAAACAACCAAGTGACCCCTCGGCGGGCCAAACTATTACCAATGTCAACCTGGTTCTCATTAAGGAAGGCGTATACCTCCTTCAAATAGTTACTTGTACCCTTGTAATTCGTACCGCAATCAGACCTAATCAACGAAGGTAACCCACGGCGAGACACAAATCTTTCCAAAGTCGCCTCAAAGGCCTCTGTCGAGAGGGAGGCCACCAGCTCCAAATGTACTGCCTTGGTTGACAGGCAGACAAACACACAAATAAGCCCTAACAATCTTGCTATTACGAAGGGTGGACGTCTTCAACAAAGGGGGACCAACAAAATCCGTTACGACGCCAGCAAAGGGCCTCGCCTCATTGACGCGATCAGCCGACAAAATCCGAAATTCTCGCTGCAGAATGGCCAACAGCGCATTGCAACCGGCATGCGAGTTCTTAGTGTGACGATCAGTCACCAACAATTGTACCAAGTTCAGTTACAACAAGGGCAGGAGCACCAATTTTAGGGTAAGGACAACTCACAAGGGTGACCTCAAACCAGGTCCTTCCCTCAACAGTGGTGTCAGCCGGTTCGCCAATTCCCCAAATCTTGCCTGAAAGGTCGTTCACCTTCAGGCCAACCTGTCCCGCTAACCAAGAAGACAAAAGGCAACCCCGGACTCCCATCTCCAAAATGGCACAGACCACAATCGAGTCACCCAAGGGTCCCCAGACCGTGACCGAGGCCGTTGGCAACAAAACCGTCTTGATCGGGGGGTTCCTTTAGCGGGGCAGGCGTCAATCTCTTAGTGATGTCTGGGCGGCGACCGATCGCCGCTTCCAGGCTGCCTTCGTTCACGACGAGGCCAACAATCAAACCATTCGTCCGCGCGGTGTCCCAAGCCGCTGGCCATCACTGGAGGGGCATATCCCACCGAATGCCCGAATGGCGGAGGCCGCGACTCCAGCGGGGGACGTTCCGCCAACGGAGGGCGTTCCGCCAACGGAGGGGAAAGGCAGCGGCGCCGACCCGGCCACTGCTGCCTAGCAGCCAATGCGCGTTCTCCCTGACGAGGGAAGACCAAATGGCGCTCGTGGGACTCCCGTTCAACTTGCGCGGGGGGTGGAGAGCGGCGTACGGAATCGCGGGTCTCAGCCCGGTGCTCGTCTCCGGGGTACCCCCCCCTGCGCGAACCCCCCTCAGAAGCTGGTCTGCTGGAGCGGTTCGCGTTGGCGCACAAAATCTCCAAGTGGGACCCATCACAAATTCTACACGGGCGGGGGTCGCGGCAGTCCCGATGGAAGTGGGCCCCCAAGCACGAAAAGCACAAACGGCGTGCGTTGACAATACGGCGGCGGGCACTTACGTGCAAATTCAAAAAATCCGGGCAACGCGCCATGACATGCCCCGTTGCCTTACAAAAGTCACAATGATGAGGACTCCGGGCACCATCAAAACGGGGGGCGGGGCGAACATCAACAGGCCCCCTAGCCCGAGGACTCCGGGCGCCAGCCAAACGGGGGGCGGGGCGATCATCAACAGGCCCCCTAGCCCGAGGACTCCGGGCGCCAGCAAAACGGGGGGCGGGGCGATCATCAACAGGCCCCGTAGCCCGAGGACTCCGGGCGCCAGCCAAACGGGGGGCGGGGCGATCAACAACAGGCCCCCTAGCCCGCGGACTCCGGGAGCCAGCAAAACGGGGGGCGGGGGGAACATCAACAGGCCCCCGGGCCCTAGTCCGTCCCTGGTCTCTGGGCTGAGAAGGTAGTGGGGGCGACCCCGTAGCGCCACGAGTGTTATCCGCAAACCGACACTCGTCTTCCAAAAATTTGAGGAGGTCGTCAAAGGGGGGAAGATGGGTGGCACCATCCCCACCATACTCCTGCTCAAAACGTGACCTCAACTCCGCGGGGAGCAACTGCAGCACTATGTGCACCAACAAGTAGGACCAATGTTCTACCGGTAACTCCAAGCGTCTCAAAGCGTTGGTCGCTGAAACCAACGGGTTCAGCAAGTCAGTGCGCAACGTCGACGTGCTGACAATGGCCGGTAGCCCCAAAATCTGGTCGATGTGCACATCAGCCAGGCAGCGCTTGTTCTGATACCGTCGGGAGAGAAGCTCCAGAGCGGTCGGGTAAGAGGAATCCGTCACCGGCAAGTGCTGCACCAAGGCTCTGGCTTCGCCCTCCAGGACAGACAACAAATAGGCCAGCTTCTGGGCAGGTCCGAGGTCCAAACGTGCATCGACAAGACTCTCAAAGAGATCTAGGAAGCCCAGCCAGTGGTCCAAGCGACCGTCAAAATGTGGCAGCTCCAGGGTGGGCAGCCTACTCAATAGTCCAGGGCCTGCAACAACAGGGGTCTGCGGCTTGGCCGCATCAGGCACCCGGCTCCTCAAAATTTCCCGCGCTCGTAGACATATGACATCCCCCAGGTGGATAATCTGGTCATAGTCACCCAAAATCTTATCGCGGGCTGTCTGATCCATCACCCCCAAATCCACGTCCATGATGTACTCGTTGAAGCGTATGAGCGCAGCATCAGCTGACTTGATCCTCTCAATCACTTGCCCATACCGAGCAAGGGTGAGCTCTTCCAATTCTACACGCTCAACCGTTGCAGCTGCCGATGTGAACCATCTCAACTGTGAGGTCAATCCCGCAGCAGCCTCCCTGACTGCCCTTAGTGAGGCCATTGCAACAATCAAATATTAATACAACAGGCTAAATTAACTAAACAAACAACAATAACTTGTTAACCGACCAAATAATTTCACCAAAATAACAACTTAAATTCAATTATTTCAAGTCCAAATCCGACCCTGTACTTATTCCAAGTATGAATCTAGCTTGATACAGATGGCTAGTTACAAAATAAATAACAATTCAATGTATATATTGTGCAGGATCACACCAACAATTAAATACAACAATTGAAGTATAATATTGAGCCGGAGAATCTCTATCAACAATCCAATAATTACTATAAATGCAATAACCAATACACACAATTCAAGTCCTATTATGTTAGACTATGTGTAATTATTATTTAGATAACCTTTCAAATTCAGATCAATGACATTCAATTATTAATTGCAACAAATACCAAACAACTTTTACAACAATATACCAACTTATGTACCAAATACAACCAATTCCTAATTTCACAAACAAATCTTGTTTGTCAATTCAATTCTAAGGGGCTAGCACTACAAATTACAGTACAAACTACAAGCACTATTTGAGCCCGGCTGACAAAGCAATATATTCAAACTTATCAAGTTATAAGTTGTGTTAAGTAATTAAACTCAAGTTTTAAGTTTTCAACAATATTCAAAACTTCCAATTAAACCAGTGGATCTTATATTATAAGAGCCGCGCTTCTGCTACCAATTTGTTCAGGACTGCAATAGGCCAGCCAACGGTAACTGGGGTGTCCGGAACTTTTCCACGATACGTGGAGACTACCGTTGTTTTCAAAACTATAAACAGGGTTACACAATGGCCTGCCTCTACTAGGCTTCGGCCTACAACAATAAAAACAAAAATGTACCACTAACCTGAGTGCTGGGGACGCCAAGTTCGACCTTCAAAGGTCACGCCCTAAGTGTGGTTTGTATGTGATATGAGGTGAGTAATTGTAACGTGTGATGTAAGTTACGGGTTCTAGGACGGTCCCAAGGCGTCGATCTTCAGATGGCGCAGTCCCGACCAGCATCACACCCAACTCGTTTCCAGCAAGCGCGCGCTACGCGTGGTAGACAATAAGGCGATGTGTTCCGAGAAATATCACTGGATTCTTGTTAATCCGAGATTACAAAGTTCAATCAATCACTGAACACAATTAATCTGTTCATATCTCGCGAGATCCAATTCGATTCACAACAAATTCCGCGTGCCAGGCCAACCGATGACAAGGCGGCGTACGATTCAACAATATCCCGGGGTTTTTCGGCAAATGGGGAATACACTACAACAATTAGATAATTCGCGACCCAATTATCGGTCTCGACAGGCGAATCCAACAATATTTTACCAAATAATTAACTCAACAGGGTCCCGATGACCGGCATTTTTTCCAAGCAAACAAAGTCAATCTGTCAAGTCAGAGAGGTTATGTCAAGTCCACAGATAATTAATGTTGCCGGCCAAAAGGTGCGTTCTGTTTCACGTCGGACCGAACAGTAAGCTTTCAATAAAAGTTGGTTTGAACGAGATCGGGTCAGCAATTTTTGACATATAGTATATTTTCTAAAACCGCAAATATAACTTTGTATTTGATACAAACACTATAAAAAAACAAAATTATTTGACGTAGTTACTACGGAACCCTTCATGGGCGAGTCTGACTCGCACATGGCCAATTTTTAAAATTAGTATAGACAGATGGTTCCTCATGATAGAAAGGTCCCATGTAGTATCGTAGTTGCGTTTACAACATTTAAACTCACATACCAGTAACAAATATCTAAAGGCCATAGTAATAATACGTATTTGATCCGTGCGGAAAACAAATGCAAATAATATGTACGTTTTTTGAGGAGGTTTGAGTATGTAGTGCCTTATTCGTTAACAAACTTTCAGAGGAATTTCAAACATTATCAAAACGATTTTTTAAATCTTGTAACAAATATGTAATCACATGTTTTGTTTTGTGTTATTAAGAATAATTAACTATTGTGAAATAGCTGTCAATGTTTTCAATAATGAATAAGCAAATAAAATAAAAAAAAAAACCGTGACTTGTGTTTTTATGATAATGAAATTCTATACTCATCTTTCTTCCGGACTCCACCAAAATTAGAGCAGTCGCATTCATTTCAGCGCCGTGATATTTCAGTAACATAGACTCAACTTTTCACTGTATAGCGTGACTCACAAGTCGCAATACCGATAGTCTTCCGGCACATCAATATTTATACAAACGATACAAGGCAGCAATCTCAGGAATATTCTTACAGGAAAATAGAGAAATATCGGTATATTTTTGTTTGCAGCACCAAGCGTTTATTAGCTCTCGTTCCTCTGAGCCGCAATATCAAGTATTATATGTGCAATTTTATGGCCGACAGGCTGAGAGAAAGTTACACAAAATATAAGAGATTGTTAGGATAGGAGTTTAGGGGGCTCGGGACTACGAATGGCGAGGCTTGGACGATTTTATGGCGGTCACATGGTAATCTGTGGTTTTGTGGCAATATGACCACTTTGCTACAAGATTTTGGTACTTATGAACAACTATTAATACGCTTGCAAAGATTATATTTCCTAGTTCTGAATGATACTATTATCCAAATAAATTAATAAACACAAAAAGTAACTAGTCCGCAATCTTGGGGCGTCCGATATATTGAATTTAAAATGACGTTACTTGTATAACCAGGCATTATCATCTATGTCATGTAAAGTTTCGTGTTAATTGGGTAAGGATTATTGCTTTAAAATAATATAAATTTTTAAGCTAACATGGTCACTGACAGTATCATTAGAACTTAAAACGGGATATTAATAAGTGTATATTTGTTTGTTTTGTGACCATGGCGCTTGCAACAGTGCCGAAATATCGGAAACTCGAAACAAAAGTTACACTTGCTAAATATCCCGTTTTAAGTTTTAAAAATAATTTGCAAGAATTGACCCGAACTAAAATTAAAACAAAATTACTCAAATTAAAGCTTGTATTATAGAACGTTCCAACCAACAAATTGCGTTATGCAGTAAGTATCTAATTCTTTTACCCGTTAACGGTATTACTAAATTATAAACAAAATACACAATTTCAGAAATTCCAAGCTTACAACACAACAACTTCACTGTACGCACGAGTACATTCGCAAGATGTTGCTAAAACATTTTACATGTAACACATCCTCTAGTATATTTCCAAGTAACTTACATAAACACACTCGCACTAATGTCACTTACAGTTGTAGATTGTTGTTTAAAAGCTATAAATCCACTACACAAGGTAATGGAAGCAGTAAGTTAATATGTATTTGCCTGCGGTCTTTGTGAAACACGTCGTAATGTCTGTTACAGAATTTCCGGAAAGGAAATGAGAATTCAAAACAGGAGTTGAACCTATGTTATTAAATATTAGACCTTACGCCTTTGCCGGGGTTGGGGGAATGTTCTAACCAGAAACCGCGGCCCCGGAATGCAAGGGCAACTGAAGGCGCAGAGTTTTTAGTCAGTAGAAGTCTGACATTCGTCTACGGGACGACGGGAGAAATCATTTGATAATTTTCGCATCCAGAAAAAAAAATACCTTGCGCCTACAGACTTCTATTTTTTCCAGAATTCAGATAATTTCTTGGCCGGGAAAAAATTCAATAACCGAGAGGCAGTACAAAATACCTTTGAAGAATTTGTTGCCTCCCGTCCAGCTGATTTCTTCAAGAAGGGCATCAATAAGCTACCACTACATGGCAAAGATGCATTGACTGCGTGGGTGATTACTTTGATTAATAGAAATATTGGAAAAAATTGATCTTTTTTTTTAAATTGAAAGTAGGTTCGCCTTTGACCACTATCTCACCTGATGGTAAGTGATGATGTGATCGAAGATCGAGCACGCTTACCTAAAAGTAACCTATTCACTCTGGACTTAAAGACTCGGGGAGTGGAATTCCCTGCCGGAGTCTGTATTTCCTGATCGCTATAACCTGGGAGTCTTTAAGTTAAGAGTGAATAGGGTACTTCTTGGCAAGTGCGCTCCATCTTCGACCACATCATCACATACCATCACGTGAAATGGTGGTCAAAGGCGAGGCAATTATCAATAAAAAAAAAAATACGTTTACTTATTTTATGAAAAACAGCAATTTCATAAGTAAAGACTTATTATAAATAGCACAAGACCTTTCTTGGAAGACAAGCGACATCCATCAATCCATACTGGAACTCCTAGGTGGATACCAGCCCATTCTCTCTCTTAAGACCAGTATCCAAGCAGGGAACTTTATAGGATGATTAGTTATGTTTTACCAGGCCTGCGTAGTGAACCTCCTCGGCTCCTCTCATGAAAACAATAAGAACTGTATTTTAAAATATAATCTCCAAATTTTAAAGAACGGATCTCGGTTCCCTTTCACGGATTCACACTCAATTACGCATCCACAGGGAGTGTCTCTAACAAGTGATGCGCAACGTGTTTGCGTCAGTAAATTTTACGGCGCGTTTCTCTGACAGGTACGTTTACAAGGTTATGCAGATGGGAATATATAAGATTCTTCACCCTCCTTATACAAAGTAAATGGTCGTGCTAAATAATAACGCCGCACTTCAAGATTAAACAATGCTTACCGAATTCGGTTAGTGCATGGCTAATCATCAATTTTTTTTATTTTATTTTATAACTAGCAGTACTGCGAGTCTTCTACAACAAAACCATAACCCTCTTTTTTTTGCTGTCGGGTAAAAAGAATATCCTTCCTTCAGGTTCAAGCTACTTCGATACCAAATTTCATTCAAATCCACCCAGTAATTTCGAAGATTAGCGAACAAACAAACAAACTTTTCCACTTTATAACATTAGTTTAAATGCTTAGAAAACTTAGAGCTAGACAGAGATAATAGTAATGATAATAAATACAATATGACCAATTACAAGTTTTATATTCTGAGATTCTTCTGTGCTTCGGCAACCGTGTTAAGTGGTCGGGCCCGCAGTCATTTGTACATTATATATTTGGCAGTCGTTACGTGTAATCAGAAGCTAGAACATCTGACACCAGTCTTACCAAGGCGTATGGTACAGTAATACCCCGAATTACGCTACCCCATTTTACACAAATTCGGAGATAAGCGGTTTTTCTTTTTGATCACCGCGCTCATCGGCGTGTGGCATTATTTTACGTACGCAGTGCACATTACTGATTTATCTTTAATTATGTCATTCAGAAGACCAAAAAAGATTCATTTGAATCCAACAAGTCACGAAAACAATGTCTTTGGAGTGTAAACTCCACATATCTTATACGCATTTATGAGACAAGGTTGAACCCCGACTTACGCGAATTTGACTTACACGGCTATCGCTTGGTCCTACCTATCGCGGAAGTCCGAGGTATTTCTGTACTCAACGTTCTGCTTAGACTGGAAGCCGACATAGTTGGGAAAAGGCTACGGAGATGACGATATAGCTATTTTTTGTACCATACTTAATTTCGTAGGCCTGAAATAAACAATTTTATCCTTTACGCGGGGCTTCGCTCCCGTGGATTTTATCACGGTAAAAACATAACTCTCCTTTTTTGCAGTCGCGTAAAAAGTAGCCTATAGCCTTCCTCAAGCTTCAAGCTACTTCCATACCAAATTGCATCCAAATCCACCCAGTACTTTCGAAGAGTAGCGCGTTCAAGCAAACAAACAAACAAGCAAACAAACAAACTTTTCCGCTTTATAATATTAGTATAGATTTTTATTATTAATGTGCATGCCTGGAACGAACGTACAAATAAAAATTAAACATCGTTGTCTTTAATGAACTAATTAAATAGTAACTTAAAACTAATAAAGGAATTTAAAATCCAAATAAGAACAAAGAAAGAGGAACAAAGCTATGCAATTTGCTATGCAAATTATGAAGCTAGCCGGTCATTTGCGAAGAATGAAGGAAACTGCGCTAAAGAGACTTTGATATTAGCTTAAACTTTGTTAGTTGACTTTCTTTTGAGCTAATGATTAAGAGATTTGAGTAATACTCTAAAGTCAAATCAAATAGAAAAATCTATCTTATTTAAACCTGATTCTGAATATTTGTCTTGTGTGCGTTTTTAAGCCATCGACCAGTCTTTGATATAAGGTAAATAGGTATATATTGTAAAAGAGGTGCAGTATCACGAGGAAGTAGCAAGGACATTAAATTTTCCCGTATCCTCGTAACTTAAGGACACCAGGCCACGGAAAAAAGTATTTGCCTGATTTTATGCTTACATAGAGATAGATTATCGTCTAGAGTAGCATGTAGTTCTACTTCTTTCTTTGAAAAATCTTTTACTATCCAAGCGGCTCGTTTGTGGAATGCCTTACCCATAAGCCTGCAATACATGTTGGCCGAGCGTAGGCCAACGCGAGCGTTGGCAATTAGGTACAAGGCAAGAAATAATGTCCACACGTTCGACAAGTTCGTCGAACGCCAATGCAGACGACCAATGTAGAAGAGGGTCTGTAGAGCTGCCCACACGTTGGCCGAGCGCAGGCGAGCGCGTTTTATTTGTGACCAAAAACCAACACCGATCCGAAGTGAGGCAAGTGATCACGAGCAACGGCGAGCGAAGACAAGTTGTACCAAATGAGCTCTATACACGTGGGCGCTGGCCTCCACTCGGCCAACTAGGCAAGTGACACCGAGCAATAGCCAGACAAGGCAAATATACCGTCTACATCTTGGTATTGGCCTTCACTCGACAACGCTCGGCCAACATGTATTGCAGGCTATAGAAGTGAGGCGTACCCAAACGCTACCAACGTTCATAAGAATGGTGAAGGAGCATTACCTCTCGCTATAGTTTTTCACCTCCTTTCTCAATGATACATTTGATATTTATTAGTATAAGTTTTTGATATTGTTTGTATGTATTTTAAATTATTATGTTCAAATAGTATTATTTAAGATGTTTGTACACAGACTGCCCTAAATCTGTCTCCTTTAAGTTCTGTCCATCCAAAGGCTGTCTGTAAGAGATCACCCTGTGCGATAAGACCTCCCATTGTACACTAGTTTTACTTTTTTTCCGTATAAATATTGTAAGGTGTACAATAAAGTATGTAATAAATAAATAAATAGTTAGGTTTTTTATTTCAGGAAAATATTCGATTCTCATGGGATAGATTCATCAACATAAAAAATAAAGAATTTCTGGTTAAACATACATAATAAGAACTAGCCGAATAATTTTCACATTCGTTAGTAATTTCGTGGAATGTCGAATATATGTAGTAGGCAATTTACTGAGAATAGTACTCAGTACTAGATTTCGTAAGTAGGTATCCGAACTCATAACAAATTAACATGACAATGTTGTCCATTACCTTTCCTTGCTACAAATAAATTATTCCGTTTGATAAGACTAAATCAATGCAAGAAGGCGACAATGTTCTCAAGAAACATTAGGTCGGTATCACACTCATCTTCACTGCTTAGCAATTCCCCAACTGTTTAATTTCAATCTAACCGAATGCGGCCGAGTTTATTTATTTATTTACACTTTATGCATACATACATATACACTTGAGAAGCAAATGAAAACTAAATGTGGAAATTCTGCTTATTGGTGTAGAAAGTGGATCCGCAATTTCTTTTTAAATGCGTAGCTATTGTCAGCCGTCCGTACTGATCTCGAGAGGAAGCGCATTCCAAAGGAGAATCGACTGGATATGAAAAGAATATTGAACAAAGTCAGAAGTATGAGAAGGACAGAGTAAGAGAAGATTATTGGATGAACGTAGATTCTTATTGTGTGAAGAACATAGAAATTGAAAGTGAGACATTAGATAAGAAGGAGGGCTGGGAGAGTTGAGTAAAGAGAAAAGCGTTGTCAAAGTGCGCAAAGTTTTATAAATGGAGCGATTACCTATGTGAACTTCACAACCAGTAGGTATCTCGACTTGACCCGAGACCAATTAGACAAGCTAGAGCGACTTCAAAGTATCTGTATCAGGTTTATATTTGATTTCCGCGCTCAGCTCTAATGACTTCCTATTAGATTTCGCCGGAATCTTCACTTAGTTTCTCTACTTTATAATGTGCTCATTAATCCTTTTACTCCTTTTTATCTTAAGGAACGCTTTCATTTCCTCTGTGACACACATTCTAGATCCCTGAGATCATCGGAAAATTTAGAGTTAAGTATTCGTATGCATTTCACTTCTTTCTTTGACAAATCTTTCACTACTCAAGCAGCTCGTTTGTAGAATCCATTACCCATAGAAGTGAGGCGTGCTCAAACGCTACCAGCGTTCAAAAGCATGGTGAAGGAGCATTACCTCTCCCTATAAGTTTTATTATTATTTATGTTGTTTGTACACTGACAGCCCTTAATCTGTCTCCTTTAATTTTTGTCCATCCAAAGGTTGTCTGTAAGAGATCGCCCTGTGCGATAAGACCGCCCATTGTACACTAGTTTAAATTTTTGTAATATTATAATATTGTGAGGTGTACAATAAAATATATAATAAATAAATACCCCTTGGTAAGACTCAAGTCAGGTTTTCTCTTCGTCTACCCGTAAGAACTGTCAAAGATGTACAGATCAGTCGGGACAAACGGCTTAGAGCACTTTGCGAGGCATGGAAGATTCTCGATATGTTAACATGGTTACCCATCCACGGACTGGCCTAGATAAGTGTTGTTTAACCTTGAATTAACCTGTCCCACTGTTAGTATTTTGACACGAGCTCCAAGGCAGGTATGACAGTAGGCCATACAAATGTTTCGATCACATAATGACTAATTTAAATGCATTTATTGAATTGGATATTATTGGAGGTTAATGATAAGTCGTTAATTAATGTAACAATGATGATGTTATTGAAGACGTAATTAATTGATGACATCGTCATGGCACGGTATTGTCTTCGTAAACCAGATGTGTTTAGTTGACTATTAAATTAATTACAAAAATCCCAGGAGAAAAGATTTAGTTAACAATAGCAAAATTCGATTGAGGCTTCAAAATATGCAGTTATTACGACAGTTTTAGATTAATCTGAATATGTAACATTTTATTTCACACAATTTCAGATAGGTACCATACAATTTGAAATACTCTAAAATCTATTCATGGATCTACAAATTGGAAATGTGAAAATGGTCGTCTGAATTTCTAAATACCCTACCTTTTTGAAATCGATAAGCGGTAAATATTATGCGCCAGTCATACTTGTAGCCGAGGAAAAACGCATAATTATTAAATCAATCTATCGTTAAAACTTAGAGGTCAGTTATGCAGTCATTCCATGTAAAACACTAGTAGTCAGCTACATCCAGTAAGACTGGATACTGGAAGCCGTGTGCTTATTTGGCACACCCAGTAACTTAAGCAAATGAGATATCGACTATTTTTGTAACCAGTCAAAAGGGAGTATTGAAAAAAAAAATTGAGCAAGGTGAGTAAACACGTATTTTTTCGTTATAAGTCATGGACCTATATCAAAAAAGGGGTTATAGGTACCTACGATGCAAAACACCATATAGTATGATATAAAAATTACTTATGTGAGGAAAAACCCCACAGTAACAACGAACAACTTATAAAATTTTCCTTAAAAGCAGATTATCACCCAATCTTCATCTGTGATTGTAAATATTTTAAAGAAAACCTACCGCAATATTTACTGCGATAAGACCGCCCATGTTACACCTTTTTACCCAATTGCAAGGAAAACCCGGATTATGTTCCAGGGGGTTACATTCTAACCACGGCCCTGGAACGTAAGGGCAACTAAATAAATAAATTTTATTCAACCAAAATAAATTCAAATGTTAACATAAGACTAAATGAAACAATTATAGATCATACTAGCTTCTGCCCGCGACATCGTACGCGTGGGCAGGTTTTCCCGCGAAAACCCCGATACCGTGGGAATTTCGGGATAAAAAGTAGCCTATGTGTTATTCCAGATGTCAACTATCTACTTACCAAATTTCATTCAGATCCGTTCAGTAGTTTTTGCGTGAAAGAGTAACAAACATCCATCCATCCTCACAAACTTTCGCATTTATAATATTACTAACTTTTGCCCGCGACTTCGTTCCGCGTGGGAGGTTTTTCCCGCGTAAATCCCGATCCCGTGGGAATTCCGGGATAAAAAGAAGCCTATATGTTATTCCAGGTTGTCAACTATCTACTTACCAAATTTCATTCAGATCCGTTCAGTAGTTTTTGCCTGAAAGAGTAACAAACATCCATCCATCCTCACAAACTTTCGCATTTATAATATTAGTAGGATAGTAGGATAGGAAGTAGGATAGTAGGAAGTAAGAGTAAGATATTAGTAAGATTAAAATTTAACATAAGCAAGTACGTGTTGTATCCAGCACCCTTACTAAGTTATAAAATAAATTGTATTAAGAGCATTGGTAATTGAAGGAGCAGGGTGGGTTTTTAGTCAGTAGAAGTCTGACACTCCCTTCCACTCCCCCCACAGTGGGAGGAGTGATTTGATGATTTTAGATATTGGTTCCTCATTAAATTCTGTTATGATGTACAATAAAGAGAATATCTATCTATGTTTTGCACAACTTTGCCACAATCGGTCCTTCATTTTGAAAATATGACATTTAATGTAAATATGACTAAGAAATCAATTAAGTTAATGTCGGATAACTTAACACTTATGTCTTAAATACGACATAATACTAGTATGCTAGCTAACATTTGTGGCATTTCATTTAATGCATTTTGTTCGGTTCAAAAATGTTTATGTTTAGTTGTACTATCATGTAAAATAAAAGTACCTCAATCATAACTAGATCTGTTGTTGCTCGACTTCTTTACAACTAAATCACTAGAAAGTAAAAGCGGGCGGGCGTATTGAGGGACTGTATTTATGTAAGTTTTGATGTTCATATTTTGAACATCAAGTTTTGATGTTCAAAATATGCTTAATTTCAGCCTCGTTTCAGTAAATGACTCTTGATTTGTATTTTTATCATTAGTCATAAGTGCTTTAGCAGATTCCTGGATCTAACGTCTCTTCGATCAACAATATTGTTGATCGAAGTAACGTCTCCTTTCTGCCAATAAGTACACACTACTACAGAAAACCGTCATTCAGACGTGTCTTTAAATGGTATGATTGGAACAAACGCGTTGAATATGCGTTTAAGTAGCTAGCTTGTTTTACGATTGCGATAACTGCCATAGGAAATTATTAATTAATTTATTTATTTCGGGCTATCAAAGGCCCATAGAAAATAATATATATATATATATATAAAATAATGTATATGTATTATATTTATATAATAATATTTGTTGCTACTATGTACATAATAGAATGTATACTATGTAACAAAATAGTCTCAATTTTATTCATAAGTACGGTACGGTGTATGTAAAATTGTATTGTGAGCAAAACATTGTTTAAAAATAGTTCCATAAAAAAATCTCAACACATAATGATACAAAGATGACTTAGACTGAAGGCCACTGCACTGTAGTCATTCAAATGTTTGAAGACTTTAAATCTGACGTCTCTTAAATCTGTAATCGTATTCGTTATATTTATCTCTATTGTACTCAGTTATAACAAATATCATAGCAAGTTTAGAAAAAATTCTAAACTGGAATTTTCTGAAGTTAGAAGGAGAGAGAAAACCACAGAGGTGAGAAAAGTTCTTCCAAATTTTGCAATGATTCCCTATTGTAAAATTTGAAATAAATTTTGTCCACTAGTGGTATACGATAGACTCTGATACTGAAATAACTTCGCAATACGTATCTTATCTTGATCTATATCTTATTAAATCGCCTTCAAATCCCCATCTATTGAATCCATAATCAATCTCGATCCATAATTCATTGAGGAAAATCGATATAAATATTGTTTCTATTTGCATCAGCAGCTTGGATTGAGACCTTCTTAATATTGTTTTGCCCAGTGTTATTATCTTTTACGGTTAGAATAGGTAATTTATGTGAAAACATGATTAGGGGTTTTTATTACATAGGATAGAGTACTTTATGCGGCCTATCACTATGTCTTTAATTGGTATTAGGGTTTCCAATCCCGCAGCCTAAATTCAATCTCTAATCTTATTATTTTACCGCGAGCACCTTAGAATGCAAATTTAGAAAAAATTCCAGCCAGTTGGTAATTTTTTTATAACGAAATACCTATAATCAAAATTGAGTAAAAAAGAAAGAATAGATGACCACACATAGCTACTACTCTGAGCTTCCTCCTAATTAAATAATTTTTCACGAGTGGAATGGTAATGAAAATAAATTGTCCACGTAAACCCGTGCGGAAAATTGCCAATCGACTGAAAAAATGATCTGTTTGAAGGGAACGATAATAATTTTAATTTTACTGATCTCACTTCGTGGAGGTTTTATATTATTATCTTGACTTGATTGGTAAATTATTCAGTCAGATCATCGTTTCGTATTTCCGCATAAAGTACATTTTGGCTACAATACAACACCTTTTAGGCCTCAGTATACACTAACGGTCAATGAACTCAGTTTTTTTTTAAATACCTACCGGTTCTGCTGTACGCTAAGTTTGTATTAAGTCATACCAAGCGCTTCTCCTCCACATTTATTGTGCGCACACTGCGCACAGCCAAGTTGTGGAATTATCTGCCGGCTTCAGTGTTCCTTGCCACTTATGCCCTTTCAGCCTTTAAAGCAAGAGTAAATAGACATCTTCTGGCCTCGCCCGTCACATCGTAGACCTCATCTATCGCTTACCATCAGACGAGATCGAGGTTAAGAGCGGGCTCATCCGTAATAAAAAGATAAAAAAGGTATCAATATAATTTTACCTTGATATTTGTTGGTTGCGAATGTGAGAAAGCTTGTAGGCTAGATTCGTTTCTGATTTTTTATTACCTACATTTATCTTAGTTAAATGGTCCATACAGTCCTCTCATACATATAAAATATGTATAGTGAATTTTTATGAAAATCAGTTAAGTTTTGATAAGAGTTAACCTGGAGTTTATTGCCGGTTCTTCTCGGTACCAATGGGTTTTGATTGATTGATAGACAGTGTTCGTCACATCAGAGAAGGATATTGTTGAAAAAGAGATAGTCGTAACTACTCTAAAACATAGAGAAAGATAACAGCTTCGATGTGAAGACCCATACTTAAAGCACAAAGATACTGCAAGTGTAGAGTGTTGAAGCTCAGTATAACTGTTCATTTATTAATAAACATTCAAGAACATAAAAGGCATTTAAAACAACGAATTCCATAGCTTTAGAATCAGACTCGAAATGACTAAAAGACGCATTGTTCAAATAATACGGCATCTCCAGAAAGTCTCAAAAATTTGCCTTCAAGATTATTTATTGCAGAGTCAGAAAATTTAGATAATTCCTTTGATCGCCATTTTATTGAGTTTTATCAATGTGAAATATTTGAAGGAGGAGGCAACTGTAGGTATGCTAAAATGTAGATAATATTTTATTCTCGCATTAATTTGAATTGCTTAGGAAACTAGGTTTTGTAGGCCTTGTAACGTCTTAGTCTGAATTCAAGGCTCTTTCTACGTCTATTTTTAAACGACACTTGGCTAACTCGTTTTCGAGCCCTGGATTTTAAACTTGTTTAATGTTGTTTAACCTATAGTTAAAGTATAATGATGATGCTAATTTCAAAAATAAAATACCTATGCATTTTTTATACCTCCAGGGTATATCAATGCCTCCAGGTGTTAATTTCGCATCCAAAGAACATGTTTCTGCGTTATCAACAATCATAATCTACTTACCATCATCTACTACCCCTTACTCTATCAGGACAAAAGTCAGTATAACCCGGTTGGCCCTCATCACCCTCGACTCTTGATCAAGTTCTCAAAACGCTTCTTCTGTCACCTTGGTCGTTACCTTTATAATAAAGTTAATAAGATTCTTTTTATTTACGAACTCCACAAAATAAAATGCAAAAAGAAGGTAACTAGTTGGCTTCTAGATTTAAGTTATCAGGACACCGAATCCCTCTTAGTGATCCCAATTTAATCATTAACAGGCACTCATACGCACACACACATACACACACACTCACACATACACATGCACATACATACACACTTTCATTCATTCAATTATACTCATCTTTACTCAGCATTAACGAAACTAACATGCTCTATTCAGTATTAACGATACAAGCACGTAATTAAATCTTAGTTTGTAAGAATTTATAAAACACAATGTCGTAAACACAAATATGAATTAACTAAAATGTAAAGGGCGGAGACCTGGTGTCCTGAAATACAAGCCACAAGCTTAGTTTAGGCACCAGTCTCGGCGGTAAGACCCCTCTTTGAGGAGTGGCTAGATCGGCGTCACGGCGTCCTGACCTACCGCATGACGCAGGTCCTCACCGGACACGGAAGTTTCGGGAGGTACCTGTGTCTGATGGGAAAGGAGGAAACGCCTGGGTGTCACCACTGCGAGGGTCGCCCTGAGGACACCGTAGAGCACACGGTGCAAGACTGCTCCGCCTGGGCAGAGCACCAACGTGTCCTCACGGCGGCGATAGGCGGAGACCTCTCGCGCCCGGCATTGGTCGAGGCCATGCTGCGGGGCGAGAGGGAGTGGGAAGCGGTCGCCTCCTTCTGCGAAGCAGTCATGCTTCCGAAGGAGGAGGCGGGCCGCGTGAGGGAGAGGATGGCGTCCTCCCTCCAGCCCAGCCGCAGTGGTAGACGCCCACGGCGTCGGACGTCGGCCGACGATCTCCGGCCACCGTAGGCGCGGGCATGCGGACAGCGAGTAAAGGGCAACTCGCTGTCCGACCATGGACCATGCCCGGGTCGACGGCGCGTCGTGTTCCACGCGCGCCTCAAAGAGCGTCAGCAACATGACGAGGCCCCCTCTGCAGAGGGCCGAAGCCCGCCGGGGTCGTGGGACTCATCCCGTTACCGTGGCCCCGGTATGTAAAGGGTTATTGAAGGAACACCGTGGATTTTAGTCAGTAAAAGTCTGACAGTCCCTCCCACCCTGCCCGGAGTGGGAGGACTTATTTGATAATTTTACCACGTAAAAAAAAAAAAGTCTACCACAATATTTACCCTTAAATTGTATTTATGACACCATGTGTTGTAACTGTATGAAATATTGTGTCGAGAAAATAAAAAAATATTATTATTACTTAGTCTTTTCAAAACTATATTGGGCTCGGGTTCCAGTCAGCAGGAGGTTCAGAATGCAGCTGAGTACTAGTGTTTTACATGGAAAGACTGCTCTATCTGACCTCCAGAATCACTGGGTTAGTTTTGCCAAAGATTGTCGTACTACTGAGTACATACCTCTTGGCAAACCTGGTGTCAGATTTCTGGTTTCTGATTAACTGTATCGACCGTCAAAAATTTATAAATGATAGCCTGCACAAACGACTTAAGGTGACTCGGAAAGGGGTCGTCACCGTATCAACTCGAGCCGTTCAGTATTATTTGTATGAAACTCCCTACTGCAACGCACACTAATCGAAATCGTAACGTAATCGCCTCGGGACAAGCTCACGAACCCCGGTGCGGTGCGTGGTCGACTTGCAGTTCCCGCGCTTACGGTTCTCCGTACCCTAGCTTACGGCTCTCCGTACCCTAGCTTACGGCTCTCCGTATCCTAGCTTACGGCTCTCCGTACCCTAGCTTACGTCTCTTCGTCCACGCCCCACCCGCGGTCTGCGTTGCCGAACGTGCTTTCATTGGCTGTCATTCACAAGGCAGCTTTCAGTCGTGTCGCCTAGCCGTCAACTAGCGGTCGGCGAGCCGTAAGCGCGACGTCGCCTAGCTGTAGCCGAGTCGACGGGCCGGAGCTTCTGGATCAGTTGACGTTGGTTACGTTACGTGGACGCCTGTTTGACGCCAAGGGGAAAGGCGAGGCGGTGACGATCTCTCCTGAGTTGATATGTGTGCTGTGACCCCTGACATGCTTTTCGAATCACGGAGGAATCTCGATAAGTTAACATGGTCACCATTCAGAAACCGACCTCGGCAAGTGTTACTTAACCTTGAAGATCCGTGCAACTGTTATTTTATACATATTTAGCTACAACTTTATTCTACATCGTCAACGAAGTTTTCTTTTTTCACTTACCATCTTACCTGATGGTAAGTGACGATGTGGTCGAAGATGGAGCTCGCTTGCCTAGAAGTAACCTATTCACTCTTGACTTAAAGACTCTCAGGTTATAGCGATCAGGAAACAGACTCCGGCAGGGAATTCCACTCCTTAGCCGTACGCATAATGAAGGTATTCCCAAAACGTTTTGTGCGTATGGGTGGGATGTCCATCATGCAACGATGGCGCATCGCCGTTTGTCTTGTAGTCCGATGATGGAACGGGCTTGGCGGAATTAGATTGTGTAATTCCAACGCACACTCCCCGAAATGTAACCGATAGAAAACCGATAGACTTGCAACTCGTCGTCGATGTTCAAGGCTCTGGAGCTTTGATTCGACCAGTGAATCGTTGCGAATGAGTCTCATGGCCCTTTTCTCGATAGACTCAAGCGCGTCCAGTTGGGATATGGCAGTTTTTTTTAATTGATAATAGGTTCGCGTTTGACCACCATCTCACCTGATGGTAAGTGATGATGTGGTCGAAAATGGAGCACGTTTAACAGCACGAGCAAGTTCTGGTGAAAATTCTTCCAAACGGCAAAAGATAACGTTTCTGTCATCTGTTCAGTATTTTTACAAGCTCCAAGTTTACTAATATAATAAATATCATTAGTTTTCACTCGCAGCTTGATCTTATTAAAAAATAGGGCAAGTCAATCTAATTGCTAAAGTAGATAGAACCATACAACGAGCAAAGTTGTAAGAGATAGCTGCAATTTTTTATAATTGGTGAAGCAGTTCGCGTTTTGTTTGAGCGAGTAGCTTCACAGCTGCTCTGATTGTCGCGAGTTAGGTTCCCGCAGTGGAAGAAATGTTTGTATGACCTACGAATACATATTCTAGATCTAGACATTTGTAAAATAGGAATTACGATTCACGAGAAATTCATAATGTGGAGCAATGTTTCTTTTTGGCTCAGTCATGAGGCAAAAGACATATTTATCTTTTTTCTTCTCGTATTTAGGATTTAGTTTTTTTATTTCTAACTTGTTGTGTTTTGCCATGTACCAAATAAGTATGTTTTCCTGCACTTTAAAATCAAATCAAATCTATGTACTAAGAGTCACTCGGAGCTTCGCTCACGTGGACGTAATCATAATAAAAACATAACTTCTTTCTTTTGCAGTCGGTTAAAAAGTAGTTCAGCCAAATCCACCCATAATTTCGATGATTAGCGCGTTCAAACAAACAAACAAACTTTACCGCTTTGTAATATTAGTCTATGTATATCGAGAATAGAATCGATGGATGCTAATGATGAAAGAATAGTTTATTATGTTCAAGAAAAGATAGCGCCATCGAATATCGTTTTGTATTAGGCATTATGATAATATATTCAACAATTTCACAAAATCGCCACAATTAAGGTACAAATTGGAAGATACAGATAACCTCAATAATACAGTACGAGTAATGAATTGGATAACGTTCGATAGAGATCGTTAGAAAAACGCGGACTTTTTCTGTCTACGAAAAAGTAAAAACATACTTTTTTCCTCGTTTTATAAGGGCAAGGGTTAGAAAAGGCCATTGTCAAAACTTAGTTTGATTACAAAAAACAATCTTCAGGGTTTTCTAATAATTTGGTTTTTTTTTTCGCAATTTAAGAAATCTTAATTGGAAAAGTCTTACGAAGTAAATTTCTGACACTAAATCAAATAAAACTTCAGTAGTTAATTAAAAGTGTCTACTAACTATATGACATTTAGAATTCATACAAAATATAAACATAACGTAATACATATTATATACACACAATACTGCATGCAAAAGTACTGAGCCAAGACTTAATAGCTATCTACGATGTTGAGGCTTTGTGCACAAGCTCTATTCAACGATTGATTGGATATTCGAGAATCCTCCACATCATGCTCACACTACCGTGAAACCTAAACACATGCAGGAGAATAATCTCGAATTTTAAGAGAACATAGATTCTGAGAATCTGCAAGCGAGTTTTACAAACAATAGGAATCAGATTAGTGAGATATGAGTAATTAAGCGTTACTTATTTCTTTATATCTTATCTGTACTTGTTCTTTTGAGTTTGCTAATGAATTTCTGACTGAATAACCATGATATCTGTATGTTCCTTAAATCTTTCTTTAGTTCAGACGAAATCTCCAAGATGGTAAATAATAAAAAACACGGGTTAAAAGTTTCGTTAAATACAAATGCGAACTGTAATATTGACTATTGTATGTTTATTACCATTTTACCTAATTCCCAACTAGCACAAATGGGCTGCATTAGAGCTTTGGAGCGTATCCGATTATTACTTATGGTAATAGACGTAAGCGCTAGAGCGTCTACTGCAGACTTAAAGCAGCCGCTTTAGCGCTATTTGGGCGCCATTTTATGCAACCTAAAGTTCCATTTAACCTGCACAACGGTTGCATAAAGGTTCCTTAATAGCTATAACGATTTATTAACGCTATACTAAAGCTCTTGTAGCGCTACTTTTGAATGATTTTGAACTACTTTGAACGAATGAATTGATTATAGTTCTTCATTGTATATCTTCAGTTGACATTGTTTGTAATATTTTGGTAAAGTGTTTTCGTCGCCATCATGAAAATAAAACAAAAAGAAGTAAATGTTTGTATTCTGTATTAGCAAGATATATAAAGATACTTTAAACGCTGTCCAGTTTACTGTAGATATATAAGATAATTTTCGAGTAATTTTAACGCGCTTTTATGATATTAAAAAATTAACAAAAGATATGTGATATTTTTTATTTGTTATACAGAATAAATTTTATTTCCGTATTTTTACGTGTCGATAACTTACTATTTGCAAGTGGCCGATTGTTTACCGGTACATTTAATGCACATTTAACTGAAAAATCAATGTATATCAACTCAATTTTGCAAGTGAATTATAAGTTTTCTTAAACAAACATGGCGTCATTGTACTGTAGTCGTAACCTGCAGTTTGAGCTCTAATAACTCCCTTTTGAGAATCATTGTGCTAATTTTCACCCTTCTAACGCTTCCAGTGATTTTTGTTCCCCTAGTGCAACTCACAGCCACAAAAAGCTCCTATTTTCCTGTTTTTGAGGTTATAAGATTAATTATTTGTATCCTTAAGTGTATTGTAAGGTGTACAATAAAGTATATAATAAATAAATAAATAAATAAGATCTAGTTACGTACTTATTCGTTTAGCATCCATTTTATTAAATGTTTTATAATAGTTACAAAAGCGGCTGTAAAATGGCGAATGGATTGAGCCTGCAAGGAATGACTATTGCTACTAAAGGCCTTAGTTACACTGATGATTTGTTTGTAACTATAGTATGCATAAGAGTTTCTATTATTTCTATAATGAAACTTATAGTAGTATAATAGTGGTTACTATAACTATAACCTATACAAGTTACAATGGAAACTACTATGCAGCTGTGAGTGGCAGAATGACCTTCGTAACTCTCATATAAAGGTGTAAGTGGTAAATGAGTTATACCGTGGACTACTGTGAAGGCTAGGGTAGTATTTGATTCAGCTTATAGCACCTTAAGTAACTTTTATAACTATAGACGTTTACGGATGCAGATATGTAACTCTGAACTGCTTTTTGAACCCTTAAACCGCTATTTTACAGCCCAAAGTAACAAAATAGGCTGCTATTTCCACTAATGTGCTCGTTGGGTTGCGAGTGTAATGTAATTTTGTTTAAGAAAAAAAAATTACACTGCATAGTTCGTTTTAATTCTTTAGAATTAAATTTGAATTATGCTGATGATCAAGATAAGTTCAAGGTATGTATGTATGTCTAAAGATAGATAATAATATTCCATAATAATAATAATAATAAATAATCTGTGGCCCGGCTGTCAACAAGCACGTCAAAAATTTTTTCAACCGGATTTTATTAATAATTTTGATACAAAATAGTTATTTAAAATGTTCGATAAAACGAAAATAGTAAAAAAAAAAACGACTACTACTACTACTATTAATCCCACACTACATCTACTATATACTATATCTATAAAAATGGACTAATGCGAAAGAAAACATCGTGCATTGAAAACCATGTTGACCAGAAACCGGGCACGATTGCTCAGAACTACACGCCCAAGATCTTCGGATTCGTCGCTCAGCTCCGCCTCGCAGCCGCCGGGACCAGCTCCAGCCGTGAGTGAAGAGACTCCGGCCGCTGCAGTTGCGTCGAGCTCGAGCGACGAATACTTCTCGCCGCCGACGACACCACCACCTGCGCGTCGACGGGGAAGAGGCCGACCTCCGGCCTGCTTGGAATCCCGAGGCCCGCCGGCTTCTGATAGGGTTCCCGCTGCCGGTGGAAGTGTGCAGCGCATGCGATGGACTCAATCCATTAATGAGAACGTCATGCGCTCATACTATGGGGCTACAGAGGGGGGAACTAACCTGACTGCGTACCGTGGTCGGATGCTCTCTCTGTTTCAGGTACTTGAGCCAACTGTCAACGTTTCGGCCCAGCGTCTATCGGATCAAGTGCGTGTCATCCAACGTAACCATATGTTGGATGAAGCCGTACTTGATCGCCTCCGTTCGGAAATGAGTAGCTGTGTCACTTCACATCCGACGCCGACTGTGGTGGTACCACCACAGCCCAACATCCAAGTTGAGGAGAGTAGTGACAGAGTTACAAACGTAAGTACCCAGTATAATGAGCAATTGAGGAGTGCTTTGGAGTGTGCTATTCGGGAATATCGCAATATGCCGCCTGAAATAAGACCACGCTTACCTCGTTTGCCCATGCATAATAGGAATAGGGCACTGGTGGCTGCTCTGGATTCGCAGTTGTCAGACTATTTTGATAACTGCGAAGACCTCGCCGATGCCCACTCTGTCTTATACTGCGCAGCTGTCGCGGCATGTCGTGTAGCTAATGTTAAAATTCCTAATGACATAGCTACACGACCTAAACCCGCTGTGCCAGCTTGGCAGTGTAGGATCGAGCGCCGTATTGGTGAGGCCAGGGCACTCATCGGAAAACTTCTTTGCTTTAGGGGGGGCAACAATCGCCCGAGAGTGATGCGCTTTGTGAGACGGGCGTTTTTGGGAACCAATATTCACCCACAAAATTATATGTCCTGTGTCACAGAGCGCATCGACTTCCTAAAGCAGAAGGTGTATGCATGGGCAAACCGTATTCGGAGGTATGGACGGCGTGTGGAGCGATTCGTCCAGAATCGCACATTCCGAAGTAACGAAAGGTGCGTATATAGGGCTTGGGAGCGACCGGAGCAAGGTGCGACTGATATGTGCCTACCTGATGATGACGCCTTATGTACATTCTGGCGCAACATCTGGTCGGTACCTGTCAGTCACACCGAAGGCGATTGGACTCGGGAGGTCGAGCGAGTGTGCGATCCAATACCAGAAATGGGGGCAATCACTATCAGCCCCCAAGATGTAGCCCATGCAGTCCGTCCGCTGCCTAATTGGAAGTCTCCAGGGCCGGATGGACTGCATAACTTTTGGATCAAGTGGCTAACAAGATCGCACGCCCGCTTGGCGTCTCAGTACCAATCTGCCCTAGAATCTGGCTCGCTACCTGAGTTCTTTACCACTGGAGTTACCCACCTGCTCCACAAATCTGGTAGCACCGCGGAACCCAAAAATTATAGACCAATCACGTGTCTACCAACGGTCTATAAGGTTCTGACATCCATTTTGAGGGTTAAAATTAACAAACACATTGAAGACAATCACATCATGTCTACCTCTCAAAATGGATGTAAGAATGGATCCCGCGGTACTAAGGAGCTACTCCTCATTGATATGGCCATTAGCCAACAGGTTCGACGTTCCAAAAAAGATCTGTCGACATGTTGGATAGATTACAAGAAGGCCTATGACTCAGTGCCCCATACATGGCTCATGAGGGTGCTGGAATTGTATAAAATTAATGCAACTTTACGCACCTTTCTGACATCATGTATGGGACAATGGAGGACAGTTCTTCGCTATCCAGGATGTCGATATATCCCAAGGTACAGCGAACCGGTAAGGATCGAGCGAGGTATATTTCAGGGCGATAGTTTGAGTCCGCTTTGGTTTTGCTTAGCCTTGAATCCTCTAAGCACACTGCTGGAGAATTCAGGCCTAGGCTATAGGTTGAAAAGAGGTGGTCAGGTTATTTCTCACCTCCTTTACATGGATGATTTAAAACTTTTTGGCGCCACTAGTCTACAACTGACGGAACTACTGAAGGTAACTGAAACTTTCAGTAGTGCCATTAGGATGGAGTTTGGTGTCGACAAATGTGCGATTATGCATGTAAAGCGAGGGGAGATTGTGGAATCCGTGGGATCTCAACCCTCGAATTCCATAAACCTGAGAAGCCTCTCCCCAACCGAAACCTATAAGTATTTGGGAATGTCGGAAGCGTTAGGTATCAATGAAGTTGACATGAAGCAATCGCTGAAGGAGCGCTTCTTTGGACGCCTAAAGAAGGTATTTAAAAGCCTTCTATCGGGCGGAAATAAGGTGCGTGCCTTCAACGGTTGGGTCATGCCAGTGTTAATATACTCTTTCGGCGTACTCAAATGGACTCAAACTGAACTTGACGCCCTGGATAGGCGAGTTCGTACATTGCTGACTGCATATCGAATGCATCACCCACGCTCGTCAGTGATGAGGCTGTATATCCCGCGGAAATGTGGAGGTCGAGGCTTTTTGAATGCTAAAACTCTCCACAACCGCGAGGTATACAGTCTCAGGGAACATTTCCTTGCTTCTGAAGTGGGTATGCATCGAGATGTAGTAGCAGTGGACAAGGGACTCACCCCGCTTTCCTTGGCTAATGAGAACTGGCGCAAACCTGCAGTGCTGGACACTAACGATAGAAGGGGGATATGGCAGAGTAAGGAGCTACACGGACGTTTTTTCCGGGCCCTTCATGGGCCCGATGTAGACCAATTAGCGTCCGTAGCTTGGTTGCGCTTCGGTGACCTCTTTGGGGAAACCGAAGGTTTTGTCTGTGCAATTATGGACGAAGTTATCATGACGAACAACTACCGGAAATTTATTGTGAAGGATGGCACGGTTAACATGTGTCGGGCATGTCACCGTCCGGGTGAATCAATCCGTCACATTATCTCTGGTTGTTCTCGTCTTGCTAATGGAGAATATTTGCATAGGCACAACCTTGCAGCCAAGATTATTCATCAGCAACTTGCTCTGAAATATTCTCTTGTGGAATCGGAAGTGCCGTACTATAGGTATGTGCCCGACCCAGTTCTCGATAATGGCCTTATCACATTATACTGGGATCGGTCCATCATCACTGACAGGACTATTGTAGCCAATAAGCCTGATATAGTGGTGGTGGACCGAAACGAGAGGCGTGCCATGATTGTCGACATAACCATCCCGCATGACGAGAACCTCGTGAAAGCCGAGAAAGATAAGCAAATCAAATATCTTGACTTGGCGCATGAGATTGTCGACATGTGGGATGTGAACTCGGCAGTCATTGTACCGATAGTCATCTCAGCCAATGGCTTAATAGCCAAGAGCCTCGACCAACACCTTAGGAGGCTCTCGTTAGGCGGCTGGATCAAGGGCTTGCTTCAGAAAGCGGTACTCCTGGACACGGCGCGTATCGTTAGGAGGTTCCTCTCTCTAGAGCCCTGACTACCGGTAGCTTGGACCCTGTTCCCGATACCGGTGGGCTACTATTTTTTATATTTTTAAATGTTTTTTTGTGTTTTATAGAAATATTTAAAAATGTAATTTATATGTGTATAATTAGAAATAAAGGAAATAATAATAATAAGCTGGCAACACTAGCCGTCAAATCAAGTTTTGTTTTCAGTTCCTACAAAATAAATTCGCAAAATATAGTGATAAGTTTTCCCATCCAAATTTCTCAATATTTACGAAAAGAGGACAGATTGAACCAACATAAATAACATAAATCTAAAAAACAACCGATATTATAACGAAAATGAAGATAATGTATAATCCATCGACAACTGTCAAGTGGTCTGTCATTGACACCAATCACTAAACAATGCAAGAAATAACTATGTTAACAAACAAAACTTGATGATGCTTACTAGAGCAGCTTCGCAACGTGCACGCCCACCACCCCCGGACCCGTCGCTCAGCTCCGCCTCGCCACCGGATTTAGGATTACCTACGTCACCGGCGGCTGCATCCGCGTCGAGCTCGAGCGACGAGTATTTCTCTCCGCCGACGTCGCCAACACCTGTGCGCCGGCAGGGGAGAGGCCGGCCACCGAACAGCTTGGGACTTAGGAGCCAACTGGCTGCGAGTCGGGTCCCCGCTACCGGTGGTGTGCAGCGCATGAGATGGACTCAGTCCATAAACGAAAACGTCATGCGCGCATATTATGGGTCTACAGAGGGGGGAACTAACCTCACTGCGTATCGTGTCAGGATGCTGTCTCTGTTCCAGGACCTAGAACCAGCTGTCAACGTCTCGGCCCAACGACTGTCGGATCAGGTGCGGGTCATCCAGCGTAGCCACAGGTTGGATGACGCAACACTTGATAGGCTGCGCTCAGAGGTACTGAGCAACCATATCATCTCGTCCCCGACACAAGCCGTGGTACAAGCGCCCACTAGTAGCGCAATGACATCGCGGCTCTATAGTCATAATAATGAGCTAGATGATAGGGTTGTCACGGTAAGTAGCCAATGCAACGATCGACTGAGGAGCGCACTGGAGGATGCGCTTCGCGAGTATAGATCGGCTCCGCCTGAACTTAGACCCCGGTTACCACGGTTACCTATGCACAAAAAAAATAGGGCGTTGGTGTGTGCTTTGGACTCGCTGCTTGAGAATATTTTTGAGAGCAGCGAAAACCTCGTTGATACGCACTCAATCCTGTATTGCGGGGCTGTTGCGGCATGTCGCTTAGCTAACGTTAAATTCCCTAATAACGACGAAGCTATTCGACCAAAACCTGCTGTACCAGCCTGGCAGTATAGGATCGAGAGGCGTATCGATGAGGCCAGAACACTCATCGGCAAACTATACTGCTTCAAGGAAGGCAATGCACGCCCACGTGTAATGCGTTTTGTACGGCGGGCTTTCTCGGGGACTGGAATCAGCCCTCGAGAATACACACCCCACATTACGGAGCGCATTGACTTCCTGAAGCAGAAAATTTGTGCATGGGCAAGCCGTATCCGACGGTTTAAGCGGCGGGTTGACCGGTACTCGCAGAATCGCATGTTCCAGAGCGATGAAAGGTGGGTATACAGAGCTTGGGAGCGACCCAATCAAAATGTGACTGACGTGTGCCGCCCGGCTGATACCGCCACGAATTTATTCTGGCGCAACATCTGGTCGGTACCCGTCTGTCATGTTGAGGGTGACTGGATGCGTGAAGTTGAACGCGTGTGTGAAGCTATACCACAAATGGATAAAATAATCATTAACGCTTCTGATGTAGCCAAAGCAGTTCATCCGTTACCAAACTGGAAGTCTCCAGGACCGGATGGACTACACAACTTCTGGCTCAAGTGGTATAGCAGCTCGCACGCGCTTTTGGCTTCTCAATTCCAGGCATCCTTAGAGACTGGGTCTCTACCAGAGTTTTTAACAACAGGCTGTACCCACCTGCTTCATAAGAGTGGTAGTCCCACGGAACCCAAAAATTATAGACCGATTACCTGTCTGTCTACGGTCTATAAGGTTCTTACGTCCATCCTGAGAGTGAAAATAAATATGCACATTGAGTGCAACTCAATTATGTCCGCTTCTCAGAATGGATGTAGGAAAGGGTCCCGTGGCACTAAGGAGCTACTCCTCATTGACATGGCCATCAGCCAACAGGCTCGTCGATCCCGAAAAGATCTATCGACATGCTGGATAGACTATAAAAAAGCCTTTGATTCTGTTCCTCATACCTGGCTTATCAAGGTGCTAGAGCTTTATAAAATAGACCCAACTCTACGCACCTTCCTTGAGTCATGTATGAGGCAATGGAAGACGGTACTTCGCTATCCAGGATGTCGACCAATCGGAGGGAATGATGAGCCTATATGGATCAGACGGGGAATATTTCAGGGTGACAGTTTGAGTCCACTTTGGTTTTGCTTGGCCCTGAATCCTCTAAGTACAATGCTAGAGGAGTCAGGCCTGGGCTATCGGTTGAGAAGAGGAGGTCAAAGTATATCCCATCTCCTATACATGGATGATTTGAAACTCTTTGCCCCCAACAACTTGCAACTGATGGAACTACTGAAGGTAACTGAAACTTTCAGTAGCGCCATCAAGATGGAATTTGGTGTGGACAAATGTGCAATCATGCATGTAAAACGAGGAGAGATTATGGAATCTGAAGGAATTCAACTTTCAGATTCCATACAACTTAGATCTCTCTGCTTAACCGAAACTTACAAGTATTTGGGTATGTCGGAAGCTTTGGGCATTAATGTTACTGACATGAAGCAATCGCTGAGGGAGCGCTTCTTTGGCCGCCTGACAAAGGTATTAAACAGCCTTTTGTCGGGAGGAAATAAGGTGCGCGCTTTCAACGGTTGGGTCATGCCGGTGTTGATGTATTCTTTCGGCATACTCAAATGGACTCAAACCGAACTGGACGCCCTGGATAGGAGGGTCCGTACACTGCTAACCGCAAATCGGATGCATCACCCACGATCATCGGTGATGAGACTGTATATCCCGCGGAAATGTGGAGGTCGAGGCTTTTTAAATGCCAAAACTCTCCACAACCGCGAGATTTGCAGTCTCAGGGAATATTTCCTTAAAGCCGATGTGGGTATGCACCGAGATGTGATTGCAGTGGACAAGGGACTCACCCCGCTGACTATGGCTAAAGAGAACTGGCACAAACCTGTTATACTTACCCCAGATGACCGCAAGGAGGTATGGAAAAGCAAGGAACTTCATGGTCGCTACTATCGGGCTCTTTATGGGTCCGATGTAGATTTGACAGCCTCCGTTGCCTGGCTACGCTTCGGGGATCTCTTCGGAGAAACTGAAGGTTTTGTCTGTGCAATTATGGACGAAGTTATCTTGACGAATAATTACCGGAGACATATTATGAAGGACGGGACGATTGACGTGTGTCGGGCATGCCATCGTCCTGGTGAGTCCATCAGACATATTGTCTCCGGTTGTTCTCGTCTAGCTAACGGCGAGTACTTGCATAGACACAACCAAGTAGCCAGAATTATCCACCAGCAACTTGCTTTGAAATACAAACTTGTCGATTCTGAGGTACCGTATTACAAGTATGTGCCCGACCCAGTTCTCGAAAATGACCATGTCACGTTGTACTGGGATCGGTCTATCATCACTGATAGGACTATTGTTGCCAATAAGCCTGATATAGTGGTGATAGACCGATTAGTGCGCCGCGCAATGATAATCGATGTTACCATCCCACATGACGAGAATCTCGTGAAAGCTGAGAAAGAGAAACACATTAAGTATCTCGACTTAGCTCATGAGGTTGTTGACATGTGGGATGTGGACTCGGCTGTCATTGTGCCGATTGTCATATCAGTCAATGGGCTGATAGCTAAAAGCTTCGACGACCATCTGTCGAAGCTGGCTTTGCACAGCTGGATAAAGGGCCTGATACAGAAGGCAGTTCTCCTCGATACAGCTCGTATTGTGAGGAGGTTCCTTTCTCTGGAGACCTAACCACCGGTAGCTTGGACCCCGTTCCCGATACCAGTGGAATGCCATTTTTTATATTTTTAAATGTTTTTTTATTGTCACTTTTTTATAGAAAAATATTTAAAAATGTAATTTTTGAGAGGTATATAAAATAAAGGAGATAATAATAATAACGTCAATAACGGAAAAACTAATAAAAATATACAAATATATATATATATATATATATACAAATATATATATATATATACAATACATAAATACAAATAAAATAAATATATAATGTGTTCTTTAACATCGTGTGTAGAAAACAAAGGAATAATCATAAGTTTGAAATAAAATGATTGGCAACCGAGCTTTTAAAAACAGCGAGTGACTGAGCTTGTCTTACTGACACCGGCAATCCATTCCACAACCGAATAGCCTGCACCGTAAACGACTGGTCGTAAAATTTTGTGAAATGCGTAGGCATCAAAAGTCTCAAATGATGATCTCAAATCTCTAACATGTGTGTCATAAAGGAACTTAAAACGTTCTTTGAGATAAAAGGGAGTCGTTGGATTGAAAAGAATACTGTATAGTAATTATAAAATATGTGCATTCCGGCGAAGGCGAATAGGCAGCCACTTGAGTTTAGTGCGAAACTCAGAAACATGATCATATTTGCGCAAACCAAATATGAATCTGATACAAAAATTTTGGAGTCGCTCAAGCTTATCTAGCTGCACTTCAGTTAGATCTGGATAACTTGCATCAGCATAGTCAAGGATAGGGAGAAGAAGAGATTGGGCAAGCGCAGTTTTAGTAGCAGTCGGCAGGAAATTACGCAATCTACGTAAAGACCCCGCAGAAGCGAACAGTTTGCGGCTCACTTCTTGCAACTGAGGACCCCAAGACAAATCTTTATCAATATGAATACCAAGGTCTTTTACTGAGTCACAGTAGGGTATAACAGCTCCATCAAAAATTATTTGAGGAAGAGTCGTCCAGTCAATTTTGGAACGTGGCCTAGGGCTGCCAACAATAATGACTTTAGTCTTTGCAGGATTAACCTTCAAACCATGATCCAAAACTCCAATCAGAAATACGCGCTAAATCTTTATTCACTGTCTTCACCGCCTCAGACAAATCTTTCTAAAGTGATAAGAGGAGGTATCAAAATCTTACCGTCTTTTCCATCAGCCAGACTATAGGCAGTGTAAGGGGTATGAACACTATCTCATATATTAATGAAGTCAAATAGACTTGCTTTTTGGACACGCCATAGTATTGCATCACATAGTCTTTTATATTGAGTACTGTGTAAAATGCATGAAATTTAATGCTGACTGAAGCACGAAGACGAATACGACCACCCATCTTGTGAGGTATACTTTGTATATTCTCTGTGGCATTTCCTTTGCCAAGACGAGACAAGACAGAAACAAGGATTCTGGCAGAATCAGTAATGTGCACAAAATGTAATGAAAAAACCTGTCCTTTTTTATTCGATTTCCTTATTTTTAATCAATTGTAGATATATCTGTTTGTAATTTTATATTGTCAATATTTAATTACAGAGAGGTGAAACTTTTAAAGTGAAGTGGTGCATACTAATGAAATAGCACTGATATCTGAAATACAGATTTGTATTTTATATCAAGATTTTTTTAACCCGACTGCAAAGGAAGGGTTATGTTTTTCGCGCGTATCTTGTATGTATGTTTGTAATATTTATTACCTCATATCCCCAGAACCGCTGAACAAATTCACTTAATTGAGGTATCGTTAGATTCGTCTTAGCAGCCCAAGTGTTCTTAGTTCTGCCAGATTACCCGGCATGAAATGTGAATAAGGATTTTATTATTTATTTTAATTTATATGAACACATCACTTTCTTGCATTACATTCACCAGTGTTCACTTTATCCTCTTTCTCCGTCTCAGTGGAGGAAAGTAGTTCTAACATATATGTCTTGTTATTCCTTGGACCACTAACATCTTTCACACCGGCAGATAAAAATACTTGTGGATGATTTAATGACATATCACCTTTGACATTTGAAGGACACCTGATCAATACCGAATAATCTATGTGGTTGCGGACAGGTTTAAAACTGGTAGCCTTTAATAGCGCTATTTTCAATTAGTTAGATTGTAATATCAGTTTTTGGTTTATCTGAAGAAATTACATCTGAACGTGATACTTAATGAGAAACAGATAAGATTCCTTTGATCTATTTTCAAACAAAACATCGTTGACCTAGTAGTTGGCAGAATAATTTCTCTCTGGCCTTTGATCATTTTTTTTTTGAAGCACGAGACATCTACTTCTTGTTTTAGACTTATTCAAATGATTAAAGCGCAGTAAAGAGTTCAATATGTTCTTAAAATTTTTACTAAATCTATATTTCCTTCCTGATATTATAATTACAAAGTCGGTCTATCGAAAATTTGATAAACTCGAAGTCAGAATATATAGGTTTACCTAACTTTTTTCTGAAATAAGGGATGTAATCCCACGGGATAAAGAGAAAAACCAAAAGCTAGTACAGTTATGAAGAGAAAAGCCGATATCGAGGATTTTCACGACAAGGTGTAATAAAAAAATTACTCCGTAAATTAGAAGAAAAGTATTCTCATATAGTAATTAATTAAACTTAGCGATTACGTTGGGTCTTCACCACATTTTGCTAATAACATTACATGATAATAGAGTATTATTTTAAATGAAAGATTACTAAGTAGATCTATATAAATGATAATTATTAAACACGGCATCGAATTCACAGATACAAAAACGAAGATGACCTGATTGCGTATCTTCTAAGATTTATGATTGCCGTATTAAAATATGGCCTGATCACTTAATCTGCCAATAGCTTTAGTATCAGCACTTGTATCCACATCCTTAAATATATGCCGAATAGTTTGCACAACAGCGCCACTAACATGTTATTTAACATGTTTTGAAACTGGTTCTGTTTTGGGTATACTCGTATTTTGCAACTTTCATATGCTGTAGTTTATTATATCTCTTTGTATGCTGTAGTTTTTTGTAACTTCTTCTTGGAGCGGTAGTACGGTACCACTTTAGTAGGTATATTGGCTAAAAACGTGTTTTGGTTGCAAATTCTTATCGCTACATTCATTGCTGGTTCGTTCGATTTCTTTTATATTTTTGAGATGGAAATAAAATTTCAACAGCAAATTGCTTGCGAAATAATTTACGAGTTTACATTAGTAGGTATATTCGTAAGCAAACAAAAATATTGATTTAATTACCGTTTTATCCAAGAGCCAGCTAGCAGGAAATATGAGAGGAATGTATGTTATCATGAAGATCATCGATGTCCAATAGACTTGGATGCTCGAGACTCCGTAGTACTTTACGACAGCATCCTGGATGATAGTGTACTGTATCCATTGCATCGAGTTCGAGGCGGAGTTGAAGACGAACACGAACAAAACCAGCCATCGAATAGGGAACACCGTGTATTCCGTCGCACCCTTCTTAGTAGGAGACTCCAGTACGCCTCCCTTTTCAGCAATCCCGTCCATAACACTTCCGCAAACTTCCATATTCTTCTGATCAGTCATATTTAACGTTCTCAATATATTATTAAAAAATATAATATCTATATTTTATTGTCTGAATTTGGCATCTAAATTATCACACTACTTTTACATTTAATAAAATTTGGAATAGAAACAATTTATTGTCAATTTTCCCGCGCGCGCGTTTTTTATTTTGTGCGAGGCACAGGCGTGTTACTCGCGCGGCGACCGGCCGTCGACTGTGTTTTCCATTTTCCTGCAATCAGAACCTGAATGGATGCTTCCCGTGCACCCTCCATCCGTGGCGTGACGATAACAAAGATGCCGACTAGACCACCTGTCTGACAATAGCACAATCAAACGATTACCATCGTAAATAAGACGGAGATAACCAAACAGTTTTATTGTCTGAACTTTGGTTGTAAAGTTGATGTGTAGCACTTCTCTTAACGCGTACTATGCTTGTGTATAATACGCCTAACGGGTGACTGTTCATGAGTAATATAATAATAAAACACGTCGCTAACCGATATCAATAATTGTTATGATAAAATTAATATTTAGGTAGGTAATCTCTAAAGTATATTATAGTGAGACAGTGATATTGACGTATTTACACAAACGCATTTTTTAAACGATTAGAATCTAATCAGATATTTATCTCAAGTGCAAAGCTCATGGTCTTTAGAAATAAAAATAACTAAAATGTTGACGAATACTTATGTTAAAAAAAAAGTACTACCATTGTTATTTTTAAATGAAAACACGCAATAGTTTCAGTAATGTGAATGCCTTGTTTTCACATGAATTTGAACTCAAAACAGCGCGGTCATATCCGTCGGATAAGGCCTCACTTCCTACACATTTGTCAACATGGATGGGATGTGCGCCGTCCTGCCATACTGTTGACGTGAAATAGCTACATACAATAGACAAGCTTGTAAACACAAACTATCAAATATTTAGAAAGGTAGGAGAATAGCCGAAGAAAAATATACTAGCAGTGGCCCGGGGCTCTGCTCCTGTAGACTTTATTTTTATTTAGTCATTGATGTCCCACTGCTAAGCAAAGGCCTCCCCCAAATGATTCCAGGTTCTTCTTTCGAGGGCCACTTCGGGCCATGGTCCATGGCGTCTAGGTCGTCTTGCCATCTTTTCTCGGGTCGGCCTCGGTGGTGCCATCCATTCTCAGGCACCCAGTGCGTGGATATTTTTGCCCAGTGACTGTGAGTGCCCGCCCAATCCCGTAGACTTGGTATAGGTACGGTGTTCTTGGTGTTAGTGGTAGAGTTTCCAATACTTATTCAGTCGAAATGTCTCACGAGAACGCTATTTTCCATAACAGTTGTATAAGTGACTTCTCATCCTAATAATCCAATTTAAAACTTTATATTTTCATTGCTATTTTTGTTAATTTATTTAAAGTTTTTGCTTTAAGACTTTGCTCAAAGTAACGAGTTTTCTAGTTTCAAAGCACTGTTATACCATAACTTTAATAAGCTCGGTAAAAATCGGCTGCGATGACTTAAAGCTTTCACTTCTCTCGTAAAACCCGAATTTGATTCTTTTTGATATCTGTTTTCATCTCCGAATAATCGAGTACTAAATATATGCTAGCAAATTTTATCAAAAAAGAGAATGCCAAGTTACGGCTCGAATCATGTAGCGTCCGACAGACTTTCTAAATTAATGATGATTCATTATATAAAATAGAAAGAATTTAGTTTGTAAAGTCCTAATTGTTTTACTGTTATGGTGTACAATAAAGAATATATCTATCTATGGGCATTTTCACTTTTAAGTGTACCCGCCATTTTGAGGCTGTCCCACGTATTCAAAATTAAATAGCAAGATAAACAGTGGGGATATTGTGTAATTTTTTGAATAAAAAGGTAAAATTGTATATTAAATTAACAAATCCATATGCCATTCTAGTAAAATGCGTTTAAATTATTTATTTATGAGTATTTTAAATATTCCGAGTAACTGTTTTTGGCATGTCCCACCCCTTACCAACATTGATTTGGCCGAAATTACTAAAAAAGTACTACGAATATATTTAAAAGTTTTGGTGCAATCATAGTGTATGTTCCTCTCGTCACAAAAATTATTTTTTTTACAATTTAAAATCTAATACAACATACTGAAAATACATTTTCAAAATATGTTCTAAACTGATGCCGGACGGACATGTCAGTTTAGTGACGGTTCCAGTTGTACAAAATATTTACAAAAAAACTCATAGTACCTAAAATACCAACATTTTGTGAAGAAGATCTAGGCCAGCATTTAAAAACGTGAGTTTTGCCACAGTGTCTCGAGCGAAAGGGTTTTTTAGTTCGTGTCGGCGGCTGTCTCCACTTTTTTGTCAGGTTTGTTATGTTATTTCCTTATTAATGCAGGATGTTTAATATCCTTCAACTGTTATAAACGAATCAGATATAACTCAAAACTATTTTCACATACTTTATTCTTACGAAACATTTAGCTGTGAGAAGTAAACTTATTTCTTTTAATCTTGCCTGTGAATGTGACGTCCGTGTGGTGACATTTTTATTGCGTCACATATAAGACTGACTACAAAATGTGACTAAACTGACACATAAGGATGGGATCACATGCACCATTTGCAATATTTATTTTCAGGTAGTGTTTTTAAGTATATCTCACAATGCCTTTAAGTGGAGCGGAAATAACATGATAGTATATAGTCATAAATGCTTTTCTTCTGTTCTTGACCAAAAAGGAAAATGTATTTATTTCTTGCAAAAACTGGTTTTGTTATGAGTGCATGGCAGAACCTAACTGCCGTAATTATGTTTGCGAATCATGTTTGGAATTGAAAGGTACTATATTTTGTAATAGAGCTCTATAAGATTAATTCAATCAGTTTTTTTTTTCTATAAATATATTTATTTTTGTTTCAGATTGATTGAACGCTTACACTTGAGTACCTAAGTCCGATGCAATTAGGTATATCGCAAAATATGATGATTTTCCATGACGTGGATGAGGTACTTACAATGCATGATTTGATGCAGTTTTATATTGATGACGCTAACTCGCCCTGGCCCATGACTCATTTTATTTTAGTTAAAAAGTTTATTGGATGTCAACAAGAGATAAACAATTCAACAAGACTACAACATTTCACTTTGAAAATGACTAAAATGGATATTTGGAATTTGTTACAATGTTCATACTTCTGGTGTTATTTTTTTGTAATTATTTTGTTTATGACCATTTAACTCCAGATGAATGTGATGTTTGTAATTTATATGGTTAATTTGTTATTACGTTTTGAGTTCTTATTTTTGAAGTTTTATATAAGATACCAAACTAATATGTTTCGGTATATAATTATATAGGTATCGTTGATATAACATTCCTAAGTTGATTGATAATAAATGAAACTTGTAAGTAATCATAATATTATTAAATAAAATGCCAAAATTAGTTTTCTTAAGAAGTAGAACAGTTGGCTAGTTTACTTACTATTTAAATTATTTAAATTATATTATACCTACTCTCATTATATCAAAGACTACTTAAATTTAGACTGATTAAATTCCTTTTAAAGGTAATTATAAAACCTACTGTAGGTATTTTTGCAGTTATATTTAATCATAAATTTAGGGAGGTTGTTCCTTTTGCATATTGATTAATAGATTAGATTAGATTAGATTAGATTCATTTATTTGCCAAAAATATGTTCCTTGGTTGTCGATAGATAATTCATGAGATTAAGATATATTAATACATAAGTTTAACTTTTAATAAAAAATGTAAACCAAAAAGATGTTTTATTTTGTATCATGTAACCTCAGCTTAAGGTTTTTCAGTGAGTCAGTTTGGTGACTGTCCCAATTTAAATGTGGACAAAATATTTTTTTACAACTTTTGTTTTGTTGTTTCACTAAATAACTGTTTAAATATTGTTTTAGACAGTTACAATATAGAACACTACAAAACGTATAAAAAAACTAACCACTTAATCAAACGAATATAATAAAAAAAACAATCTTCGTAGCATCACTTGTCACCAAACTGAAGTTGAAACCTCATTTGTTAAAAATGAGCTTTCAATTCAAGGGGATTATCCGTATTTTTCGATAGATTGTAATATGTAGTAGCAATAGAAAATAAAAATTAAGTCAAATTACTTAAAACATAAAAACAGGACGATTTTTAAATCGTCACCAAACTGACCAGTAGTTTTCTACAATGTCCATATATTTTCCATTTTTCATAAGGAAAATATGCTATTTATTTAAAACAAAATACTATTTTCAGTCCGTCAGACTATGTAGTACAGCCTAGGACCTTTAAATATGTTAAAAAAATAACTTTAAAAAAATACTCGTATTTTTATCAGGGTACACTTAAAAGTGAAAATGCCCCTATACAGTATAAACAAAATCTGTAGAAGTACACCGTTTAAAAGACCTTTTAAATAGTAATTCAATTTATAAACACGTTTTCTATCTACAATTTCAATTAGAAATGTTGCCAATACCAAAATAAAATAATATCGATACGAAATTGCACTTGCAAATCGATTACATTAATATCATTATTAACCTACGTAAGTGAATTTATTATTAACTAGCTTTTGCCCGCGACTTCGTCCGCGTGGAATAGTTACTTTGGGCTAACGTTAAATTTAACCCCGATTTTGAAGCATTCTTCATTGGCGCTCCGCTCCTATTGGCCTTAGCGTAATGATACAATATAGCTATGCCCGCGACTCCGTCAGCGTAAGTTAATGTATTGGTAATATTGTTTAGATCACGTTCACATGAGGCTTAAGTACCTAGAGAACGCTTCGACCGCGAGACGCGTCGAGCGCGGCGACTGATTCTCAAAAATAATCCTTATAGCATGATTCAGTATTCACGCGCGATGGCTTATTATTATAAGCGTATTTCATGTATAACTTTGGTGTTTCTATACCGATTTATATGATTCTTTTTACGATTTCGTAGCCGAATGGCAAAAAACGGAATCTTTATAGTTTCGACATGTCTGTCCGTCTGTCTGTCTGTCTGTCTGTCCGTCCGTCCGTCTGTCACAGCAATTTTATTCCGAAACTATTAGGACTATAAATGTAAAACTTGATAGGTAGATGTATTCTGTGAACCGCTTTCCGATTTTGAGAAAAAAAATAAAAAATATTTAAAATAAAGGGGGGCTCCCCATACATGGAACTAAACCTGAAAATATTTTTTTTTCATGAAATCGATGCATGTGTGGTATCTATAGACAGTTCTTTAAAAACGACATCGGGGTTTCTAAAACCACTTTTCCATAAAGTCAATCGTTTAAAAGATATAAGCTTCCAAAGTGATAAAATGTGTGTGTGGCGGACACAACCTCTAACTTCTATAATAATGGAGTGAAAAATCTAAAAAAGATATATGTCTCTTATATGATGATGTTTATATGATGTGTTATAAAAATGTCCGAAATAATATGTCATCTAATTGTAAAATGAAATGTCAAAGATAAAATTTATAATTATGCTAGAAATAACAAACAAAATAACAAAATTTAATCAAAGTGATATTATAAAACAAAAATAAAAAAAAAACAATAGACAACATATCATTAAAATTAATTTTAATCTAAAACAATAATATTATGGTTATCGCTTGTCATCTAGGTATTCCTCGACGCTGTAATAACCCTTCCTTAGTAAATATGTCTTCAATTTGTTTTTAAATAAGTTGGCGCTATTTATGCTTTTAAATTCTAATGGAAGCTTGTTGTATATAAATACTGATTGGTACCTAGGACTGTGATGAACTACATTTAGTTTTGGTTGTATTGTGTTAGGCAAGTCTTTCCTGCGTGTATAAATTCTAACATTTCGTTGTGCATCAGTTTCAAATTTGTGCAAGTTCTTGACGAAACTGGTTAGCAGTACCAGTATATAAAGACATGGCACTGTTAAAATATTGAGTTCTCTAAAGTGATCTCTGCACGAATCTGTCTGTTTTAAGCGGAGCATTGTCCTTAAAGCTCTTTTTTGAATTACAAATGCCGAGTGGATATTGTACTTAAAGCTGTTGCCCCAAAACTCAATACTATATCTAAGCCTAGACTCAACCAATGCAAAGTAAACCATCCTAAGCTGGGCCAAGGTCAGTTCTTCCCTCAGGCTTCTGATTGCATAGCATGCAGAGCTAACGGACTTAGTGACAAACGATGTCTCAACCTTCCAGTTTAATAATGCATCAATGTGAACACCTAAGAATTAGTGGAGTTAGAGAAAGTTATAAAAGAGTCGTTTGAAAATATGACTCCCAAGGAGTGAAATAAAATGACTGATCATGTCATCCATGTTGAAAATAAATATAAAGAAAGGGACAGAATTACAGAAAGTAATTTTGAAAGTTTTATAATTAACGTAGGAAACAATGATTCCAGTGACTAATGAAACTTTCCACATGGAAGTCTTACATTCAGATTTTGATTATAGTGAATAAATCAACTATTTTAGAATACTGTTGTTTTTTTTTTAATTAGATTTAAGACGCTACTAAAACTTCTAAACTATTACCTACCTAAAATACCTTCTTGTATTTTTATTCCGATTAAATAAAATAGATAATTCTAAAGTATCAAATAAGGTTATTCCAGGTATTCCATAGTAGTTTTGGGGTTGCTATGCTGATATTTTTTAAATTTGCCGCGCTTTTACAGTCTCTACATTCGTTTGCCAGACTATATCATGTTATCGTTAAAATTAGAAGTATTAAGTGATCAACTTCAAAGAACTATAAATGCGGTAATTTTTCTTTTTATATAATATTTGTAATGAAGTACGTTTAGATATCATGACACGTTTTTCGTGAAAATGTTTTACATGGTGCCGTGATATCAGAAAAATCAAGATTTTTGTACATTTTGCCCAAGATTTCTCAAAAACCTGACGAGTTAGAAATGTTTTGACGTCTGATTTTAATTTACTACACCGAAAACGTTCAAGAATTGATAATATTGTTAATAGGACTAACTCAAAAGTAATATTTGTAAACTATTGTTATCGAAGGAATATACAATATAATATGACAAGTAATTTAGAAATAATAACAAAATACATATACATATAATATAAATATCATTAATATGGTGCTTTAAAATAATCATTCTGATTAAGAGAACTCACAATAATAGCGCTAGTTCTTACGGTCGGGACTAGACCTCTCGATGAGAGGAAATAGGCTGTAATCTACCACGTGGGCCTAGTGCGGGTTGCTGGATCTCACGTCTTCGGATTTTATCTTAGATAAAATAAATAACTAGATGTGGTCAACAGAAGAAATTATATCGGAACCGTGTGTCTCCAGTTAGGCGCTGGGCGGGGCAACAACTACACATGCAGTTTAATAAAATCAATAGATACGCACTCGCGCACACACCCGCATTTCCTAAATCAGAACGTACAATGTACAATCAATAATAAACCTTATTCCGTCAAACACAGCGTGTATTTACCATGCACCTTATTATTTACCCACACAAAAACATCGGTCGCTATCGTTGTGCTGTGCAAAAGCAATTTATTTTACATATACGCTAGTGATTGACTAAATCGGAAAGTTATCGATTCTTCCATTTGTTATTGTACATTTTTTTTTGGGCACCTGAAAATGAACCAAATAAAAAATGGCATGTCCAGAAAATATTATAATAACAATATACATATTATTAAGAACATAACATTACATAATTATTATTAAGTACTACCTACTAAGTATTAAGGGCTACCCTGGCGCTTTCGACTTAAATCTTAATATTTAATTATCATAGTGATTAGGTCAAATAGAAGTTGATGTTAACTTACATTACGCTCTTGATCGGAACATACCAGCCGTATAGGTTGTATAGAATCCTGAAAAGTTGAATGACTGATTTTATGAATGCCCTAAAACATGAGAATAGCTTTCAGTAATAAAATAAAATTTAACCCACTTCTGCAAAAATCAGTTGTACTCTTAATTTTGGAATTGTCCATTCAGGCTGGAACATTTCTGCGCTGAAGTGAACCGAGCATTTATGGTGCTATTTTTTGTAGGGTACCAGTTAGGTGGCATGCCTGTGGCATCAATCCATTCCTTTTTTATATTACCATCTTTTGGGAAGCTGAAAAGTACGAAATCCACTTATTTATCATTTACATACATCCTAAGCTACTTCTAAACGTCACCATATAATAAGCATCGCAATAATTACGTAACACACTATAAATCAAGATCTGAATGATTTTGACGTATATTGCTAATCCATTGCTACATATGTTCGAAATATTGGTCTGCTCAACAACGTAAATACCACAGTGAGTGTTGTTGATTTAGCATAATGAAACCGATTCCTACTGTAAGTGTGTTACGCAATTACCCCGCAGGTAATAGTTTAGTAGGTTATAATAGGTTTTTGTTATAAGAAAAATCCTAGTTAGTAGAGAAATTGTTAAATATATGAAAACAAACACACATCCATGCCTAACAAATAAATAGCATGAATATATTGACTTATTTTAAGCTAAATTCACAAATATATTATTTGAACCATGCCGATTGTTATAACGCATTCGAAGCTTCAACGGAAGTAAAATACAAAAACCATAAAAAAATAAAGAAACAGCAACATAGGATAAGGCATAACATACGATAATTCTAAACCGAAAAACACAACCGATTATTAACCTAAAATTAAATTAACTTACTTTATGAATATTGGTTACGCATTTCTCTACTACTCTGTAAAAAAATCAAAATAAGTAAAAAAACATTATTTACACCGGGCTAAAACGGTTGACAGATTGAAAAATAAACTATTGTAGCGACAGCGACGTCGGAACTCCTTACGCATGCTGCGGGCGTAAAATAAATTGTTTATTTTTTTTTATTTTTTGTACACTTGACATTTCAACGTATTTTTATTTCTGTCATCTCATGTAAAATAAAAGTTAAACATATTTTCTTAGAGGTTTCCGTATGTTATAAAAAACTTTTTACCAAAAAAATTAAAGACTCCCAAAAAACACTGCAAAGTGAAAAATAACTTTAATTTCAGTAGTTGGTGCCTTTAGTTTTGTATTTTCGTTTTTGGCACCGACTTCCGAAATTAAAGTTATTTTTCACTTTGCAGTGTTTTTTGGGAGTCGGTTTAATTTTTTGGTAAAAAGTTTTTATTTCACTCTTTTTAGTTGGTCGATTTTTAATTTACCTAGTTACAAGAGCCTAAATGTCAACTACTTATTACCTTTTACAAAATATTGCTTTTCCCAATGTTGGGCTGTTATTTGTTGAGGAGTTCTCCTGGTAGTTCACCATCAGCTTCACTTCACCATATGCATTATGACGAGCATATTGTGCTTAATAACCACATTCAAGTAATCGAAGCGGAACACATGAACTACTTATTATTCCTACTTATATATTGAGTAGTTCCAGTGGCCATCGGTGGTCTTCATCATCAGGTCTACTTCACAAATGATGCTTTTCGAATGCAACTACACACAAGTTACTATAAAAATACTCAAATCACTATAGGTGTGCCTATAATATTTGAAGAGTTCCCTCGATTTCTCCAGGATCCCATCATCAGATCCTGACTTGGTGACAATGGGACCAATTTCAAAGTAGGTATACCCTTTCAAACAAAAAAAGAATTTTCCAAATCAGTTCAGCCGTCTCCGAGTAATCGGTGATCATACATAAAAAAAAAAAAATTTACGCGTCGAATTGATAACCTCCTCCTTTTTTTGTCGTCAGTTGAAAATCCCCTAAACTATAATAGCAATATTTCATTCGTCAATCGACATTGCTATCGATAGCCTTCGTTAGTGGATCTGCACAAGCACATCACTAATTCGTCGCAAGAAGTGGCGGCCTCACTACGCGATGAATCCGCGTAATACAGTTTCGTATGTTATTTTTACATTGCTTGTCCAGTTACTTAGTGACGAACTCAGGTAGTGGTTAAGGAGCAATGTATTTATAGCAAAAGTAGTACAGTCGTTCTGATATTTGAAAACAAAAATAACATAGTAAAACCAAGAAATATTTTACGATTTATTGTTTTTCATGATTTTAAAGACAAATATTGTAAAATACTTGTACTTACATATGGTAAGTGATTCCATGATTCACATAGTTTTGATTTTGGCTTCGGTTTTTACAAGATACCACAGAACAACTCGGGATTCATATATGTTATCACGATCGCCGTCGAAAGCGCACTAGTTCGCAGAGACGGCCACTTGCCTGTGACATGAGCCCTGTGGCCATGTCGCGCGGACACCGATACGCCCCCTTACCACTTCTCCTATATTTTTGATTTCTGTGGATTTTATGATCGTTGAATATTTTTTTTCCGGTTTCCTTATAATTTTTAGTTCATTTATTATTTATTTATTTATTATATACTTTATTGTAAACCTCATAATATTTCTATGGATACAAAAACGAATGCACAATGGGCGGTATTATCGCACAGGGCGATCTCTTACAACCTTTGGATGGACAAAAATTAAAGGAGACAGATAAAAGGCTGTCAGTAAACAAACAACATACATAATATTAATTAAACATAATAATATAAAATACATACATACAATACAAAAATCATATACTAATAAATATTACATGTATCTATACTTGAGAAAGAAGGGGAAAGGTTATAGGGAGAGGTAATGCTCCTTCACCATTATTTTGAACGCTGGTAGCGTTTGAGCACGCCTAACTTCTATGGATAAAGCATTCCAAAAACGAGCTGCTTGAATAGTGAAAGATTTGTCAAAGAAAGAAGTGGAATGCATACAAATACTTAACTCTAAATTTTTTGATGATCTCAAGGATTTGTCGCTTTCATTTCCTCTGTGACACACATTCTAGAATGTGTGTGAAATGAAAGGGTTCCTTAAGATAAAAAGGAGTAAAAGGATTAAAGAGCACATTAAAAAGTAGAGGAAGTAAGTGAAGATTCCGGCGAAACCTATTAGGAAGCCATTTGAGCTGAGCGCGGAACTCAGAAACGTAGTCATATTTGCGCAAGCCAAATATAAACCTGATACGGAGATTTTGAAGTCGCTCTAGCTTGTCTAATTGGTCTTGGGTCAAGTTGAGATAGCTGGCATCAGAATAGTCCAGAATAGGGAGAAAGAGAGTTTGTGCAATTGCAATTTTAGTGGAAATGGGAAGAAAATTACGAAGGCGTCTCAGCTTGCAGAAGCAAATACTTTACGACTAACTTCCTGTAACTGTTTAGTCCAAGAAAGGGTGTCGTCAATGTCAATTGTTTTGAGAGTAGTGGTGATGATGAAAATTACACACAGTAATGTGCCTGCCTGGATTAGAAACCACGACCTACAATATATAAGTCCTATACAACGTGTAACGGAAACCCCATATCTATCCAAAAGGACTAAAGACCACATCTGTTACGGAGTCTCTATGCAAAGTTTCAGCTCAAAATAAGTGACTCACAGAATTGAGCCCAAATTGTTGATTTCGTATGTTTCTTGAATACCAATAATAACAAACGTGTCACATCACTATGAGGGTCATCACTTTCCACGTCACTTGCCAATAACACGATAATTCTTTTCGTTCTTCTTAATTAAAAAAATTCGGTCTCTGGTATTGTGTATTGGAATTTGTAATAAGTTCTACACACGTAGACATAGGATTACAAAACCCTTGCCATATCGATTGTTATCATCCAAAGAAGCCATGCACTTGGTATGTATATACCCTTTAAATTACACGTTGTATACCTCTGGGTAGCTGCTCACTAGATCTGATTAAATAAATACAGCGTCAATGGCCTAATGGCTAAGAGTATTCAGTTAGGAAATACCAACCTCATTAGGCTTAACGAAAAACACAAAAAAAAGACTTGTAATAGTGTTATTTGTAACCAATTATATATAACCAATTATATAATTACAAAATAAACATTGAACTTGTGATCAACAGGTCACATGTTCGAACCCCACTCTTTATACAGTTGCCGTGAACCCACTCCAGACACAAGCATATTTACCTTATTTGGAAGGCTTAAAAAGATTTTAAGTAATGTGAAATCTGCCCATATTGCTAGTTCTTTAAAAAAAAACACATTTAAAAAACATAACAATATAACGTATCACCACATGACAAAAATTACTCATAATTAAACATATAAAATACATGCATATTTCCTATTGTTTGTTCAGAAGACTTACTGTCTACGAATGACACTTTAATATTTACTTTAAGTACGTCTTTTTGTCCGCGTAACACGTCTAATAAATTATGCATATTTGTCGTGGGTGAGTTTACAAACACACAATTACAACTTAGATATTTGCTCTGCATACAATACTATAGACTTCGGTTTACCTAATTTTATTTATAGTTGATATTGTAAGAACTCTTTTCGTGCACGTGGCGTGGCTGCCGCAAGAGTCGATCTTTAAGGTTAAGCATCGCTTGCCAAGGTCGGTCTGTCGAAGGGTGACCATCTTAAGATGTCGAGATTCGTGTTTTTGGAAAGCACGTTAAGCCGTTGGTCTCAGCTGTCATTTGCACATCTTTGACAGTCGTTACGGCACAGATTATTAAATAGTTACTTCGTAACAGGTACATCACTCTAATACAGAAGCGAAAATACCTACGCTATAATAGCCTACAAAATCTTAATAATAATACCAACTGTTTGCAGCGAGAAGAAATGTACCATTAGTCCATACACAGAGAGTTGAGATTGTTTTGCCCGCCGCGCGACCCACGTGCGAGCACGTCATCGAGTGAATGTGCTAGGGTTGTACCAATAGATATAATATTATATTTCTGTGGTTGTACCTATGATGATATTGGTAAAAAAACGAATGTTGTATAAAAACAATTATTTTTTATTTGTTGATTAATATGTTTCAGTTTAATAAAATGATAGATGCAATTGTTTTTAGGCCGATCCATTATGACGTTGTCAAAATTATTTAAAAATGCTCAGGCAGGCGTGCGACAGCCCACTGTCGTTTGTACAGACGGCGATACACGAAGCGGTAGGCATATAACGCGTGGCCTTGAGCAAGTGACGGACGCCTGGTTACGGGTAGTCAGAATTCAGAAAATTTGACACCTGACTTCTTATTCTTCTTCTTTGGTCAGGTTTCCGCACTTAGTTTCTGCACGAAACCATTGTGCGTGAGCCGTGTCGGCCGTCACTCCATCCAGCCAACCTCCCTCCAGAAGCAGATCAGGTCTTTCGGTCTATTCAGGATGTCTGTAAGGGAATTCGATGACCCGACGGTTTGTTTCTGTATGTCGGTGATTTCTGTGCACTCTAGGAGCACGTGTCCCACCGATTACTTCGTCCCCATGCATGCCCTGCACAGGGGACTGTCCGTTATACTTATTGTGTGGTAGTGTTTGTTCAGTGAGCAGTGCCAAGGGTTATCGTGTTACCCAGTTACTGGGTTGTCGAGGTCAGATAGGCAGTCGCTCCATGTAATACACTAGAACTCAGCTGCATCCGGTTAGACTGGAAGCCGTCCTCAATATAGTTCAGAAAAGGCGATGATGATTAATGTAAAGCCTGCAGTACATGTTGGCCGAGCGTTGTCGAGTGAAGGCCAATACCAACATGTAGACGGTATATTTGCCTTGTCTTGCTATCGCTCGGTGTCACTTGCCTAATTGGTTGCGTATAGACAAGCGCCAACGTGTATAGACCTTATTTGACGTAGCTTGTCACAACTTGCAGTCGCTCGCGATCACTTGCCTCACTTCGGAGCGGTGTCGGTTTTTCTGCACAAATGAAAGCCGCTCGCGCGCGCTCGGCCAATAACAACTGACAGCGCCCAACATGTTGGCGTCTCCTCAAAACTCGTCTATATTGGCCATATGCATTGGCTTCCTTCAAACTTGCCGAACGTCTAGACAGTAACGCTTGCCTTGTGTCAATTTGTCTAGGCTCGCATTGGTCTAAGCTCGGCCAACATGTATTGCAGGCTTAAGAAGTCTTTTTATGAATAAAACGTTACGAAGAGCCAGTATGTAGTGTACGCCTTGTTTGACATGAATTGTATAACATTGAAAATTATAGGTCAAGGCACTCTGAAATGTTTTTCTATGATAAAACTTTGTTTACAATTCTTTCAAATAATTAGCTACCATTAATGATAAGTAACTACTACGTATTCCTTACTTTGGTACTGTTCGTCAAATTTTTGAGCCCCTTAAGTTCTAAGTTAAGCTATACGATAACTGACAAATACTTACACTGTCTGGACAGCTACGCTCAAATGTGCGTGGTTATATCCTCAAAAGAACACCACAGACATGAATCTACATGATTCTCATATAAAAATACAAATTGTATGCTGTTTTTTATATTTCTATGGTATGGACTTTAAGGCCCGTATTAGAGAACGAAACTCGAGCACTGATCTCCGTTTAAAACTAGTTTTGAGTCGAGATTTAATTTTAGAATGTTCCTCAAGTATAGATTCATCGATTATAGTTCAGCCGGGTACGGCTTTATTCTAGATCGTTACTCAGTTGTAGATTCATCACCCAAGTAGGTATGGTCGACACCACGCTTGAGCAGGGATTTCCTTGTCAGTTAATTATTCGCTTTTCAGTTTATTATTTAATATAAAAATGGTAATTTTTGGCGAATGATCATGAAATGACATTTTATTTTGCAAATTGGTTACAAATAACACTTTTACACGTAATTTTTAGCCATTTTAAGTTACTAGATGAATCCCGTGTTTTTTAACTTAAATAGATTATAACAACGATTTTTTCACTGATGATTTGAACAGAAAAACAAAACTTCAGCGTTCCATGTGAAGGGCCCATACAATTTTGCTAATAATTTTAAGCAATGGTATAGATTTTCACAAGATGAAGATTTTTGACAATTTGTAATACTGCCATCTATTGACCAAGATTTGGTAAAAATATGCATTTCTGTTTTGTTTTGACTATAACTTTGTTTTATTTTAATATTTTTATCGAGTTTTTTCCCAAAACATTATTTATTTCAATAATATTTATTATATAATCAGTGAGAAATTTATAAAAACACTGTCACAGACATTATTTAGGATCCACTCCGTACCACGAACAAGTTACTCTTTCTATATTTTTATATGTTAGAAAAGATTGCCTTAACACTTAAATATAAATATTTACCTTCAAGAAATTGCTTTTACAAATTCTTAAAAAGTAAATTCTAAAGTGAAACCGTGCAATACATATTTTTTATTGTAAAAAATTTGGTATTAAAGTAAATTGAATATTATTTACGATCATTCGTAGATCGGAACAGCGGAGACGGAGATAAAAACTTTTTGTCAAAGAATAAAACCAACTTCCATATCAAAACACTACAAAGCCAAAAATAATTTTAATTTCGGTAGTCGGTGTTATTGGTTTTGTATTTTCTTTTTTTTCACACCGCCTTCTGAAACTAAAATTATTTTTGGCTTTGTAGTGTTTTGATATGGAAGTCGGTTTTATTTTTTGCAAAAAGTTTTATTTTCGCGCTTTTTAGTGGGTCAGTGAATTTTCCAAATCGGTTCGTAAATGACGGAGTTATGTGCGAACAAAAAACGCAATGCAGAGTAAACGAAAAGATCATCAACGTAAATATTTTTTTAGACTGGTTTATTTTTCAGAAACGGCTTGTCCGATTTCGATAAAATTTTCATGGGACCATTTGAAAAGTATACACTTTTCAACAACAAAAGAATTTTTCAATTCGGTTGGCAAGCGACGGAGATATGCCCGAACAAACATAAAAAAAAAACAACAAACATCCGAATTGAGAACCTCCTCCTTTTTTAGAAGTCGGTTAAAAATAAAACGTAAACGAAAACAGACTGATGCATAGACAATAGATATTCTCTGCTTGAGGCTCGATTTGAATCTGAGTGTGGTAAGATTACCGTTCTGGAATAAGGCCAATGCTCGAGTGCAGATTGTATATATAAACTAAGATCGAGTGAATTAAGCTCAAACTGGACTTGAGTAACGTTCTGTAATAAGGGCTTAAAAGAGACTTTGACCTCTGAGTTTGTTTCGGTGTTTCTTCTCAGAGTAGTCAGTTAGGAAATACCGGCCTCATCTAGCTAAACTAAACTTAACACGCAAAAAAACATGACGTTTAAAAGTGTTATTTATAACCAATTTACAAATAAATATTTTATTTCATTTCATGACGAGTTCAATAATCTTACTGATTGAATTACAAAATTAATCACGATAATGGATACAATTTAGAAATACAATATTATAATAGTGACACAATAAATACATATAATTATATAAATAAATTGTTTGTATCTATACATATTTATATACGTACACGCATCACTTCAGAACGTATGCAGCTATATAAATCCTTTTCAACCGACGACAAAAAAAAACTTTTTTGCAAAAAATAAAACCGACTTCCATATCAAAACACTACAAAGCCAAAAATAATTTTAATTTCGGTAGTCGGTGTTATTGGTTTTGTATTTTCTTTTTTTTTTCACACCGCCTTCCGAAATTAAAATTATTTTTGGCTTTGTAGTGTTTTGATATGGAAGTCGGTTTTATTTTTTGCAAAAAAGTTTTTATTTTCGCGCTTTTTAGTGGGTCAGTGAATTTTCCAAATCGATTCGTAAATGACGGAGTTATGCGCGAACAAAAAACGCAATGCAGAGTAAACGAAAAGATCATCAAGGTAAATTATTTTTTTCGACTTTTTTTGATTTTTCAGAAACGGCTCGTCCGATTTCGATTAAATTTTTATGGGACCATTCGGGAAGTATACCCTTTCCAACAAAAAAAGAATTTTTCAGATCGGTTGGCAAGCGACGGAGTTATGCGTGGACAAACATAAAAAAAAAAAAAAAAAAAAAAATACAAACATCCGAATTGAGAACCTCCTCCTTTTTTAGAAGTCGGTTAAAAAGGAGGAGGTTATCAATTCGACGCGTATATTTTTTTTTTAATGTATGGTCATCGAGTACTCGAATACGGCTGAACCGATTTGTTAAATTCTTTTTTTGTTTGATAGGGTATACTTCGAAATTGGTACCATTTGTCACCAAGTCAGGATCTGATGATGGGATCCTGGAGAAATCGAGGGAACTCTTCAAATATTATAGGCACACCTATGGCGTTTTGGGTATTTCTTATAGTAACTTCTGCAGTTGCTCTCAAAAAGTACCATTTGGGGAAGTGGAACTGATGATGAAGACCACAGATGGCCGCCGAAACTACTCAATAATAAGTATTTCGTGGATTGCGATTCGATTACTTGAATATGGATATTAAGCACTTTATGCTCGTCACAATGCATATGGTGATGTATAGCTGATGGTGAAGTACCAGGAGAACTCCTCAAAAATTAACGGCCCAGCATTGGGAAAAGCAATATTTTATAAAATGTATTTTATAAGTAGTTGACATTTAGGCTCTTGTAACTAGGTAAATTAAAAATCAACCAACTAAAAAGAGTGAAATAAAAACATTTTACAAAAAAATTAAACCGACTCCCAAAAAACACTGCAAAGTGAAAAATAACTTTAATTTCGGAAGTCGGTGCCAAAAACGAAAATACCAAACTAAAGACACCGACTACCGAAATTAAAGTTATTTTTTACTTTGCAGTGTTTTTTGGGAGTCGGTTTAATTTTTTTGTAAAATGTTTTTATTAGGGTTCCGCATCTCTAAAGGAAATATTGGAACCCGGCTTGTAGGATCACTTTGTTGTCAGGGAAGAACTCAAAATCCTAAAGATGTATTTTGTACTTACACACTTGCTGAGCGAGTCCAACCCACACTTGGCCGGATTTTTCATTTTATAGAAACAACAATGCTTATTTAATAGAAAAATTGTTCGGAAAAGTGTACCTACTTATACCAGTTCTCCATACAAAAAAGGCAGTTATTGAGTGAGACAAAAGACAGCACACACTGACAGAACGAGGTTTATTTGTTAAGTTCCCATTGTTTTATCTGCTAGCTTCGAGATTTTTTTTTTGCTTTGTGTATAAATTAGAAATAATTCAGTTATACTGAATTATATTTTACTAGCTGTTAAAATTTCCTTGTGTTAAAATTTATTGGTCTATTGGAGTCCTATAGTGTAATATTTCCATTTTCTGTTTCTATAAGAATCGTCCTAGTGCCTTAACTAAACTATGAAAAAATAAAATAGCTGTATTGGTCGAGCCATTCTCGATTTTTCACTTTAGAAACATATAAAGAGACTAGTATTTGCGTGTTGCGCGAGGTGCAAGCACCTCGCGTGCTTGTGAAAAAAAAAAAGGGGGGGGTGATGGGGGAGATGGGGGGGGGCTTAGTATTTGCGTGTTGCGCGAGGTGCAAGCACCTCGCGTGCTTGTGAAAAAAACTAAAGCATTGCCCCTCTAAATCAAGTATATACGGGTCTCGTAGTTTCCGAGATGCGATATTGCGTGTTGCGCGAGGTGGAAGCACCTCGCGTGCTTGTGAAAAAAAAGTGGGGGGGGTGATGGGGGGGGTTTAGTATTTGCATGTTGCGCGAGGTGCAAGCACCTCGCGTGCTTTTTATAAAAAAATAAAAAATAAATAGGGGGGGGTGATGGGGAGGGTTTAGTATTTGGGTGTTGCGCGAGGTGCAAGCACCTCGCGTGCTTGTGAAAAAAAAAAAGAAAAAAAATGGGGGGGGGTGATAGGGGGGGGTTTATTATTTGCGTGTTGCGCGAGGTGCAAGCACCTCGCGTGCTTGTGAATAAAACTAAAGCATTGCCCCTCTAAATCAAGTATTTGCGTGTTGCGCGAGGTGCAAGCACCTCGCGAGCTTGTGAAAAAAAAAAAAAAGAGGGGGGGGGGTGATGGGGGGGGGGGGGGTTGCACAAGTATTTCGACTAAAGCATTGCCCCTCTAAATGAATCTGAAAAAAAAAATGTTCCAAGTCTCTTAGATTCCGAGATCTGCCTAAAGGGGGGGAGAAGGGGGGCGGGGGGGGGGGACTTTGAAAAATGGTTTTTACTTTACCGAGCCTCCTCTATACGAATCCGTAAAAAGAAAAAAATACGGGTCTCGTAGTTTCCGAGATACGATAGGGGGGGGGGAGAAGGGGGCGGAAAAGGGGGGGTTTGGCACTTTTCCCGTAGGTTTGAGAGTTACTTGTTTACGAATCTGTCAAAATATACCCACCTCCCCATCCACCATCTGGGAGAACAATTATGTCAATGAGTGAGTCAGTGAGTGGTAATCTAGCTTTATATAATATAACTAGTATTTGCGTGTCGCGCGAGGTGCAAGCACCTCGCATGCTTGTGAAAAAAAAAAAACAAAAGGCGGGGGTTGATGGAGGGGTTTAGTATTTGCGTGTTGCGCGAGGTGCAAGCACCTCGCGAGCTTGTGAAAAAAAAAAAAAAAAAAAAGAGGGGGGGGGGGGGGGTGATGGGGGGGGGGGGGTTGCACAAGTATTTCGACTTAAGCATTGCCCCTCTAAATGAATCTGAAAAAAAAAATGTTCCAAGTCTCTTAGATTCCGAGATCCGCCTAAAGGGGGGGAGAAGGGGGGCGGGGAGGGGGGGACTTTGAAAAATGGTTTTTACTTTACCGAGCCTCCTCTATACGAATCCGTAAAAAGAAAAAATACGGGTCTCGTAGTTTCCGAGATACGATAGGGGGGGGGGGAGAAGGGGGGGGGAAAAGGGGGGGTTTGGCACTTTTCCCGTAGGTTTGAGAGTTACTTGTTTACGAATCTGTCAAAATATACCCACCTCCCCATCCACCATCTGGGAGAACAATTCTGTCAGTGAGTCAGTGAGTGGTAATTTAGCTTTATATAGTATAACTAGTATTTGCGTGTTGCGCGAGGTGCAAGCACCTCGCGTGCTTGAGAAAAAAAAAATGGGGGGGGGCGATGGGGGGAGATGGGGGGGTTTAGTATTTGCGTGTTGCGCGAGGTGCAAGCACCTCGCGTGCTTGTGAAAAAAAAAAAAAGGGGGGGGGGGGGAAATGGGGGGGGGGGGTTGCACAATTATTTCGACTAAAGCATTGCCCCTCTAAATGAATCTGAAAAAAAAAATGTTCCAAGTCTCTTAGATTCCGAGATCCGCCTAAAGGGAGGGGAGAAGGGGGGCGGGGGGGGGGACTTTGAAAAATGGTTTTTACTTTACCGAGCCTCCTCTATACGAATCCGTAAAAAAAAAAAATACGGGTCTCGTAGTTTCCGAGATACGATAGGGAGGGGGGAGAAGGGGGGGGAAAAGGGGGAGGTTTGGCACTTTTCCCGTAGGTTTCAGAGTTACTTGTTTACGAATCTGTCAAAATATACCCACCTCCCCATCCACCATCTGGGAGAACAATTATGTCAGTGAGTCAGTGAGTGGTAATTTAGCTTTATATAGTATAATTCATTCACACTTTGACAGGAAAGATAGGAGTACTTGATATTACTTTCTATAGAAGAGTGCCGAGCGACAACGGGTCGGCCAGCTAGTGTTGTAAAAATAAGGGAATGTTATATATTTGTTCATACAACAAAATATATTGAATGTATTATCTGAAAGATTTGCACACTTATGGCGTAATACAAAAAAAAAAGATGTAATCTGTCCATGCTTTTAATTGGAAATTGCAACTGTGTTCATTCACGACTTTGCGATTATATTGGTAACACAATTAAGGTGCTGATTAAGAATATTCATTCACTGCATGAAAGCTCCATTATTTTTTAATGACATACGTAAAAAGAAAAAGTATTTGCTGTCACAGAAACGATATACACACAAATTAGAAACTAATCCAAAACTCCTTGAGGATTGTATTCTCACTTAAATTATATGAGTAAATATAAAGATTTTAAGAAATACATTTAATGAAAGAAGAAAATTAAAAAACAAGGACGTTGCACTTCGTGGCAACAAGGCTTACAGTCAGCATTATGCTATGCCATGGGCGGACCCACAGCACGCCTCTGTTTTTCAGTGGTCGCCTAATAAATAGGCAGGCTATTTACCCTAATAAAATGCATGAATCCTGTCGAAGTTCACGAAGTGGAAGCGATAGAATAAGTTTTTAGAATCCGAAAATAAAAAACAAGAACCAAAAATGAAAATACGGTTGGATACTATTTTATTATTCCTTCAAAAATGCAAAACGTAATAAATTTATAGAGCCATTCATAATTCATTAAATAAACAACTTTCGTGAAACAGATTAATACGATATCCGACGCGGCTTCGAGTGTCAGCGGAAATTTATTTTGATAATATTTCATGGCTCCAGCGACGAGGATCACGCGGCAGCCCGCATGCTGATGGTGAAATATAACCTGCCGTGTTCGGAGATCCATAATGGCGGCTACATAATGTACTAATAACTGGTGTCACCCATACATAGGTGGGTTACGGATTACGTATGATTTAGTATGCGCTTAACACCGGTACATATACGTTTTATATACGCTGAGCTTATTTTTTTAAATGAATTGAATTCTGGTTCTTTTTTTTTTTCAGGGAAAATCATCAAATTACTTCCGCTCTGGGTGGAGCGAAAGGAAGAGTCAGACTTCTGCTGACTTAAAACCCACCCACGTGGTATTTCGTTAGAACATTACTGCTGACTGCTCTTTGAGGCGTGCGTGAAACTCGACCAGGTCCTTATCGGACGCCCGCGCCTACGGTGGCCGGAGATCGGATTGCGATCCCCAACGCCTGGGGCGTCTCTCGCGGCGGCTGGGGCGGTAAGAAGAAAGTTGCTTCTCCCTCAAGCTTTCAGACTCTTCCCAAATACACAGGTTTGAAATGTTAATCCAAACATTTTTAAACTGATGTTCGGACCAAATTAGAATATCGAAGACACCACCCAGAGTCAAAGACCAGGATGTTGAAAAATGAAACGTACGCAAGTGATAAGTGACATATCTTAAACATTGCTTCAACGCTACCGACTTCCTTACACTTCCTTAGTCACCCGCTTCCTCAACTAATGACCGATTAAAGTGAAAGGTAAAATAGATAAGTGATTATAACAGTGGCGTTAATGGGAAATTTCAGCAAATTGCTGCTCGTTAGCGACACAGCCTGTTGAAACTGTTGTGATAGGTAACCAGTTATGTGGTTATTTTGGATTTATTTCTGGACATTTTTGTTTTCGGGAGATGAGAAGTCTACCTCTGATAGGCATAACTTTCTAGTGTTTTGGAGCACCTATCACCTTCACGTTCATTACATAAATGAAGATCGTGCCTGTCTTGGAAACCCTTGGTGGAAGAGATGACGAGTTGCTTCCACGCCACCCTGTCGCTGCTTGCCAGAGCGCAGCTGTTCACTGAGAGGGGCTTACTTAGACCCCCATTATATCCTATGTCATGGGGCTCACCAGCGGGAGCCTATGAAACTATCTTATTAAAACAGTTTGGTTTACTGGTCAAAATTCTTATGGGTAATTTTTGCTGTTCAAAGTCAAATTGCAAGACGATTCACAGCGATGATCAGAAGTTTGCCAATGTTAGATAAATTAGTTAAATTTTTATCATGAGGGTTCACCTTTTCTTGAATGTTATTATGTACTCATGTGCCTATTTTTCTCTATAGTTGATAATTAAATCCATGAACAATGAATCAGTATTAGAACAAATTAAATACAGTTACTTTATTTTATGTATCAGGCTGCATTTATGCTAAGAATGCATGTTTTTGTAACACTTCTAAAACAAAAGAGTTATTGTTAACAGGATATGTATCCTAGCTTACTTTAATATTTACAATTTGTAACTGGTAACCCTACTTCACAGCCTGTTGCCATTCGACTAAACAAGTTTAAAATCAATTTACATTACGTAATTTCTTAAGTGTCGTTAGCAAGGTAAATTACCAAAAGGCAATGTACTATAAAATGAGGGGAGCTTTCTTTGTCCTTTTTGTAATTAAAAACTTGAATAGGCGATGAGTCGGTGATATAGTTAATTATGTTAACGATAATGAACGCTAGATACTTAGGAACTAATGAACACCGACCCTGGATTATTAAAAAGGGAAAGATCATCTGATAGAAACTTGGATTCTCATTTATACTTAGATAAGAGAATCCAAAACCCTTTTTTGTATATTCGTATGTAAAGTCGAATTTCAGTATCTTAATGATCAGATACTGAAATGAAGACAGGCAGTCTACGATTTCAATACTCAATACTTTATTGCATTCCACAATGTAGGCTTAGGTGGTAAACATGAGACAATCGTGGACCCCGTCGGGCACAGCAAAAGTGAGATATGTGGAGAGGATTTCTCATTTAAGTATCTTATAATCTAACTTATTCTAAAAACATAGACATTTACATTACAAAAAACATTATTTCTCGAGCTTCAAAGATTTATGATTTAAATATTCGTTTACACTCTAGTAACATTTGATTCTAGGTGCCATAAACACTGGGACCGACAGGGCCATTGCCTGCCGGAGTTGAGGAATTATTCTAACGAGATACCGCCACCCCGAAACGCAAGAAGGAACAGGGTGGGTTTTTAGTCGATAGAAGTCTGACACTCCCTTCTGCTGCACCTGGAGCGGGAGCAGTCATTCGAGGATTTTCCCGAAAAAGGTGCCATAACCCTTCATAAGGCCAAAGAAATTAAAGGTGATAAAAATGTATACCAAACAATAAGTGAAAAGTAATACGTCTATGATGAAAATAATGGTTTGTTTTTTTTTTGGTAATTCAATGCGAAAGTTTTGAAAAATGTGGTGGCAATATTGTTGTCACAGCCCGTCAACAAAACGCCATTTTCATTTATAATACTCTAATTTATTGATTAAATACATGGTGGCTACATTAAAAAGGGATAAACACTGAATTAAAAAATAAGTGCAAGTACGAGAGGGACTACATTAATTCAATGCACACAAGCTCAATATTTGATATAAAATAAAAATACTCCGTAGCACTGAATGCATTAAATGAGTGAAAATATTCATATTGTAATTCGATTTGGTATAGTGACGAATTTGTAACAATAATATTCTCATTTAAGTGGTTTTGTTTTCTGGTCTTTTTGAGTATACGAACAAAACGATACTTCTTGGATCCGAGGACGACGGATCAACCATCAATCTTGAGAAACAAAGAGAAAATAAACATCTAGTGGTTGAAAGCGTACCTTTCTTCGTTGGTATTTGTAACTCCATTTACTCAAGATCCATGACTAGTCATTCCAAAAATAGCCTTGAATAGTGAAATACCTTACCTGAGGATCTCGTTGCTAAATAATAGCAGCGGCACGGGTTGAGCTACAATGTTAAGCAACGCTCGCCGAGGTCCGTGTTTGGATGGGTAATCATGATAACATATCGAGATTCCACCGTGCCTCGGGAAGTATGTTAAGCCGTAAGTTCCGGCTGTCATTTGTAGATCTTTGTCAGTCGTTATGGGAGTCAGAAGACAGAAGTCTGACACTAGACTTGCCAAAGGGTATCGTGTTAGGGGAGAGGGTGGCAAGATGGGGTACTTAAGGTCAACTACTTTAAAGGTCAATAATATAAAAAATGACATAGTGAGACAATCATTTTTAATTTTTAATTAACAACTTTTTTTTTTTTATTGAAAATAGGTCGTTTATGACCTCCATCTCACCTGATGGTAAGTGATGATGTGGTCGAAGATGGAGCACGCTTACCTAAAAGTAACCTATTCACTCTTGACTTAAAGACTCCTAGGTTATAGCTATCGGGAAACACAGACTCTGGCAGGGAATTCCACTCCTTAGCCGTACGCATAATGAAGGTATTCCCAAAACGTTTTGTGCGTATGGGTGGGATGTCCACCATGTAACGATGGCGCTTCACCGTTTGTCTCGTAGTCCGATGATGGAACGGGCTTGGTGGAATTAGATTGTGTAATTCCATCGCACACTCCCCGAAATGTAACCGATAGAAAACCGATAGACTTGCAACTCGTCGTCGATGTTCAAGGCTCTGGAGCTTTGATTCGACCAGTGCATCGTTGCCAATGAGTCTCTTGGCCCGCTTCTCGATTGACTCAAGCGTCCAGTTGGTATTTAGCAGATCCATCCCAAAGATGAGAGCAGTACTCCATACACGATCGAACCTGGGCTTGATAGAGATTGAGCAACTAATTATTACTATTCTAATATTTGGTGTCATTACAAACTTTTAGAAACAAAACTAGAAAAAAAATTAAAATTAATAAAAGGCGTTTTGCCCCGTCTTGCTGGTAAGATGGGGTACCCTCTGAGGTAAGATTGGGTGATGAGAATGATCACAGAGAATCATGATTATTTGGGCTGGCAGAACTCGCAGACGTAGATAGCTTCGTCATCATCATCCTATTCCTGCGCAGCTATTATGAGACCATCTTCCACATAGTGAGCAGGATATGCACCCTTCAGTGGAAACTGAATACACTTCCTCATAATACATACATGGTGTGTCCCCCTCTTCTCTCTTTTCTTCTCTCAGACTTTTCGTCGTTTTGCTGTTTTCGCTGTTCGGTATGTATGTGGTATTTTTATTTTCTGTTTTTTTTTTTAAATTCAGTTTTTCTCTTCTAGTTTTCTATTTTTTCTAGTTTTTTTTTTCTGTTCAGCATCTGTTTTCTTCTGGGTGATAACTTCTAACTCTTGTTTGTAGGGAGACGACGTGATAATTACTGTTTTTCCACGCTTGTTAGTAACACGAGAGGATTTTTTTGTAAGCGGAAGTGGAAGGAGTTATTTTGGAGCAGTCAATATAAAGCTTCTGTCGCTTTTATCGCATGTGGGCACTTTAGCTGGTTGTGATTTCGCTGGTTTCTGACAAACAGGGTTTTCAGCTGGTTCTAATGAGTGCGTCCGCTTGTCGGATTAACAGGGTTTTCAGCTGGTTTTAATGAATGCGTCCGCTTGTCGGATTGGTTTTGTTCCGCTTGTGATGTCTCTGATTGGTCCTTAGTTTGATGTGGTGCTGATGGTGGTGCCTGATTAACTAGCCTGGGACTTCAGTGGGAACACCCTAGCAAAGTCATCAACAACGTCTCTGGTTAAGGTCGCAGTATAATCAGCTGTTTGTGCAGCTACTGTGTCTGAAGTTTAGGCAGTAGTGACATTGCTTTTATCTTGAAATACTTCTCGGTTTGTGGAAATTTGACCATCATTTAACTGGATCTCGGTTGTCAAAGAAAGGGCAAAATCTTTTCTATATTTCTTATAGGGCCAAATCTCATATTTACGAAATCCATTTACTGCTGTAGATATAGTGGCTGCTTGAACAAAAGAATTGCCAAATACTTCAGAAACTTGGCGGATAGTAACGACTAGTCCAGGGTTAGACCGCAGCCAGGCTCTAACCGCTTGTTCATAATAAACGCTCAATAGTCGTATGAACGCAACATCCGCTACTTGTAAACGGTGTGTCGTGTGTGGAGGAAAACACAAGATTACAACACCATGAGCTCTGGCTTCATTGATCAGGTCAATATTCTGAGTGTGGGTGCTGTGCCCATCCAGTAAAAGAAACACGGGTCTCTCTTTAGATGCTCCACAGAAGATTATAAATCTCTTAAACCATTGGAGGAACATCTCGGAAGTAATCCAGCCCGAATCACTACATGTGCCCCAAGCACCAGCTTGTGAATTCACCATCAGCTCTGGAGTCACCCTGTTTCTTGGAAAAATATGTATAGGTGGCATGTAGTTTCCAGCTGCACTGAAGCATATCTCGACCGTGACCGTCTGTCCTCGTTCTGCTGAAACTATGGCTCCAACCTGTTTCCGTCCTCTTTTAGCGATTATCTTTGAATTTGTCTTTGGCACAACAGAAACCCCTGTATCGTCACAGTTATACGGTCAGGAGTGAGTTGGTGCTCATCGTACACGTTGCCAAGGAAACTGAAGAATTTTTCTACTGCAACTTTGTTAAAACCAGATGCTCTGGCAGTAGAATTATTTTCAGGCTTTCTAATTGAAAGCTCTGTGTGTCGTTTTAGAAAGCCATTTATCCAATCTCTACCAGCTTCTTCTTTCTCAGCGTTGAATGGATTAGATGCTAACTGGTATACTAATGCCTTTAGATCTTTAATCGTAAGTCCATGTAACCTTTCTTAATAAGTGATAGCTGAAGTCTATGATGGAACAAGCGAGCCCAGAAGATGCTTTAAAGGCTGAAAGGTCATAAGTGGCAGGGACACGATAACGTATAAATGCTTGCACTGTCTAAACAGGTCCAATTAAATTTGTGTATTTTGTTCATGAAAAGAGCACCACAGACATGAACCTACATGCTTTCCATATGATTTGACCAGTACGAATTGATGGACTTTAAAAGAGACGTTGAGTTTGTTTCGGTGTTTCTTCTCAGAATGGTCAGTTATGAAATCCTCCTCATCTAGCTATTAGCTTAAATGACAAAAAGATGACATTTAAAAGTGTTATTTATAAACAATTTACAAAATAAATATTTGTACAATATTCATGATTGTCGCTTTTCCCGACATGACGGTGCGTCGTATTCCAGACGTGCCTCAGTGAGCAGTAAGTAGAAATACGGGGGCCAATGCATTGGGTTTCTGGAATGTTGTCAGGAGATATCACGCCCCCGGAGCAACAGGAACGGAAGGAACAAGGTGTGTTGTTAGTTAGGAGGAGTCTGACACTCTCTTTCGAGAGCAGGAGGAGTGTACCCCCAAAACGAAAAAACACCATTTGTGCGGAATTACCGTGCGGATTATAATTAAACCAAGACTTAACAAAAAGTAAACAAACAGTACAAGTGGTGCTCCCCTGCTCTGGTGCTCTCATCAGAGACTACCACTCTTTGTTATCTCAATTTTTTGCTCCGAGATACGACTTCGCTTCGTAGTGTCAATGTCAACCACATTGAACATCAACTAAGATGTTTATTTCTTATTCCAGGAAATGCAAATCTGTCGTGTCCAATAAAAACCTTTGAATCGAATCTATTTACATTTCAATGTATTTTTTACAGACGTAAAAACTGTTCAATGTGAATTTGAATCTTAACAGATAATATTATAATTGGCTTGAAGGCCTCGTTTACTATTGGAATTTATTTGGACAATTTTATTTGATGTATCAGCTAAAAAATATTACAAAAGGAAACCTTCAAGATTTTTCCAGTAAATCGGAAAACATAACATTATCACCCTCTCTATAAATGCTGAAAGAATTATTAAAATTTATTTGAGGTTAGCGTAGCATACATTTATTCTAATACCAAAGTGTTCTATTGGAAGATATCTCAGTAGTCGCTTATTTAATAATAATTTAAAAAAATGTTTCACACAGGCCACTTAGTTCAGTTTTTATAAATCTACACTTATTCTCAACGATTAACATAATACAACAACAGCAAGCAATAGTTGCTACGCATTTAAAAAAAAATTGCAAAAATAGAACCGGCTTCCATATCAAAACACTACAAAGCCAAAAATAACTTTAATTTCGGAAGTCGGTGTTATTGGTTTTGGATTTTCTGTTTTTATTTCACACCGCCTACCGAAATTAAAGTTATTTTTGGCTTTGTAGTGTTTTGATATGGAAGTCGGTTCTATTTTTTGAAAATAAAAATTTTTTTCACGCTTTTTTGTGAGTCGGTTTGTAATTTATCTAGTTACAAAAGCCATAATGTCAACAACTTATCATTTTTTACAAAATATTGCTTTTCCCGATGCATAGCCGTTAATTTTTGAGGAGTTCTCCTGGTACTTGACCATCAGCTCTACATCTCCATATGTATTGTGACGAGCATAAAGTGTTTAACATCCGTACTGAAGTAATCGAAACGCAATCCACGAAATATTTATTATTGAGGAGTTTCAGTGGCCATCTGTGGTCTTCATCATCAGTTCAACTTCCCCAAATGGTACTTTTCGGAAGCAACTGCTCAAGGTACTATAAGAAATACCCAAAACGCTATAGGTGTGCCTATAATATTTGAAGAGTTCCCTCAATTTCTCCAGGATCCCATCATCAGATCCTGATTTCGTAACAATGGGACCAACTAAAAAGTATACCCATTCAAACGCAAAAAGAATTTTTCAAATCGGTCCAGCCGTCTCCGAGTTATGAGGTAACATACAAAAAAAAATTCAAGACTAATTGAGAACCTCCTTTTTTGAAGTCGGTTAAAAAGGAAATTGCGGTTCTACTTTCTTAAGACAGACATGTTGCTCGCACGAAAATTGGTTTGTCAGTTTTATCGAGTGAATTTTATTGAACGTTTGGAATCAAAAGGGGTATTCAATATTATTGCGCAAAAAAAATATTGTGCGATATTGTTGTTGGGGCGCCTAAAAATAAACACAATTGTCCCATTTATTTTCAGCAAATCGTTAAGTGTAATTATATATTTAAATATGTATTTAGTAACTTTGTTTTTGTATTCTTTTCCTTTTTTTGTATTTAATTATCGCTTCCTACGAACTATTATTGCACCTGCCATTTTACCTATTCACCACCTTTGGTTGACTGGTAGAGAATGCCTACGGCATGAAGTCCACCTTTGTACCTATGTGCATGAAGTATAAATAAAATAAAACAATCTGATTTACGTGAATAATTAAAGGAAGACGAGCATTCAGCATTCAATTTCTGTCAGCTCCTTTCACTTAAATCCTTTAGTGTTTACCATTCCCACGTCGTGTTCTCTTAAAATATGCAAAGTGCCTGCCAACGGCGAAACTCACAGAGCTAAGAGACAAGAATCTCGTCCTTCAGCCCCTCAGGGAACACTGACCTCGAATTCCGAAGCAATTCAAGTTAAATTAGGGGATTTCGTTCATTAACATGCGTTACATGAACTTGAAGGACGGCTTACGGAAATCTATGGCCTTAGTCCTCAAATTCCGAATGGAATTCGTTTTTGTGCGGAAGTTCAATTCCGCCTTTATGCGGAAGGATGAAATTTGGATAAGAATGGGAAAAGCCAAAACTAGCTGAAAGTTAGTTTCGAGATTTTCGTAAAAAGGGCGGTAATTTTGGGCAGCCGTGATAGAAAATACAAAACAGTCTCTTTCGAAATGGTTTTGTGCTATGTACATTGAATTCTATGCTTAAATATTCATAAAATTATCCACCATAATTATGCACGATTCAAATGGGATAGACAAGCCCCGCAAGCGAAACTGCTGGAAACCTATTAATACCTATAGATGTGGACTGGAACTTTCATGCTGCACGACTGACCTCCTCAAATTCAAATCGTTCCATTTTATTTTAAATGTACAGAAAGTATAAATTTCACATAGCAATGTGCCAGCCTGGGTTCAAATCTACAACTGGTCCACCACTACATACAAGTTTCTTTATTTGGTCCATCGTTTTGAGAGCATAGAGACGATAAAATTTGGTAATGTGTGTAAATGTACAACTCAAGGCGTGCCCGAAACCACTGAGCCATCTCTACACCCAGAGCCGTGGACCTCGTGTAAACATACTTATTTAAAATTTTCACCTGCACTTCAGTATCGATCGCATTTACACACTCGACCCCTTGAATACAAATGAAGGGAATCAAAACGTCAGCCTTGACTCCCGACCTTTATCCGCCGGTATTAGGTAACCGAGGTACATCGGGAGGGGCCGCTAGTTTGCAGATTGCTTGATTTGTGAATTAAGTGGTTCAGTTACAAGCAGTTGAATGGGTGACAGGTTTAGTCCGTGACAGCTCGGAGATTTGGACCAAAATATTATGTAAACTTGATCTACATATAAATAAGGAAGTTGGGGAGCTACTACTGTGACGAATAAGCAAACTTTTTATTAATTTATTGACATATTCACACACAACTATCATTACAGGTAAATTAACCCAATGCGACAGCGTAGCAATAAGAAAAAAAAATAGCCTTCCCTTATAGTCAGGTAACAATAAAACATACACGAATAAACATTCATTTTAGTAACATATTACAGACAGTGCTGACATTGTAAAACTGTCTCATTTATGAAAAATATAAGCTAATAAATATCTAGCCGACCCAGCAATAAATTATTTCTAGTGAAAAAAATTGCCGACCGTAGACGACCGAAAATAGACGACTTATTCTGAAACTTACTTATAGACAAAAATTTCATAAAATTCGGTGAAGCCGTTTCTATGCAGTTCGATAAAAACACTGTGACACAAGCTTTTTACAAGCAATGCAAGACAAGAAAAATTTTCTTTAGACGTCAATATATAATTGCCATATGAACAAAAAAATATGACTACAAAAATCATTCCTATCATTAAATTGTTAACTATTATGATTTTTTCCAATAATTATGCATTCTTAGGTACAATATATAGGTGTTTAACAAATAAATAAATTTGATTTGATTTGATTTGATTTGATTTGTTTAATTATATTTAATATTATTTCTATGTCTAAATAATTTATTACATTGACGTTTCTTAAACCATTTTTTCTCAAAGTCACCCGTTGGAAAGATATACACTTCCAAAGTGGTTAAAAATATGTGCCCTCACCCCCTCTAACTTTTAAAGTAAAAGAGTGAAAAATCTAAAAAAATATATGCTGTAAATAAAAATGTTCAATGAAAATTGGTTTGAACACGATATAGTTAGCAGTTGTTGAAATATAGCACATTTTCAAAAACCGCAAATACAACTTGGTCATTTAAACAATACAATAACATTTATTCTCAGAAAAAGTGTTTAAACTTTTAATGTGACACTGGATCCAGCACTAGGATACCTTGTGTCGAAGGATCCAGTCTCTCTCGACATAAATGGTTTAGATCTAAGGATGCAAATGCAACAGTTAAAGATATTAATTAATTAAACTAAGGTAGGTAACTAAATATGAGGTGTGCATGATGTGACGGTGAGTTAATGTGAGCAGTGGTGTGTATGTTAGGACTTCATTATTAAAAGGTTTTCTGTTTCCAAGTAAATAGTTAAGACCCAGCAGCCATTTCTTCACCTGTGTCCTGCAGTCAAACTTGGTCATAGAGAAAGTTCAGTTGGCTATTGACTTTCTCATATAAGTATGGCCCTATACGGGAGAGAATACACGATTGCAAAACATGAGTTTGCAAAGAGGTCTATATTATATACAAACACTATGAAAAACAAAGTTACGGAACCCTTCAAGAGCGACCTTTTTATTCTTTTGTATTTATCACGTACAATTATTGCACCTGACATGCTATCTCTTCTTCGGCCTTGCTTGACTGGTAGAGAAGGCTTTTGCCACAAAAATGTAGCGTCTATGCCAGATAAAACTTTTCTTTTATAGTATACTAGCTGACCCGCCACGACTTCGTTCGCGTGGTATCCTACCCCTACCCAACCGATACCCTACCCCTATCCTACCCCTACCCTACCCTACCCCTACTCTACCCTACCCCTACCCTACCCCTACCCTACCCCTACCCTACCCCTACCCTACCCCTACCCTACCCCTACCCTACCCCTACCCTACCCCTACCCTACCCCTACCCTACCCCTACCCTAACCGTACCCCACCCCTACCCTACCCCTACCCTAACCCTGCCCTACCCCTACCCTAACCCTATCCTACCCCTACCCTAACCCTACCCTACCCTTAACCTACCCCTAACCTAACCCTAACCCTAACCTACACCTACCCTACCCCTACCCTACCCCTACCCTACCCGTACCCTACCCCTACCCTACCCCTACCCTACCCCTACCCTACCCCTACCCTACACCTACCCTACCCCTACCCTACCCCTACCCTACCCCTACCCTACCCCCACACTACCCCTACCCTACCCCTACCCTACCCCTACCCTACCCCTACCCTACCCCTACCCTACCCCTACCCTACCCCTACCCTACCCCTACCCTACCCCTACCCTACCCCTACCCTACCCCTACCCTACCCCTACCCTACCCCTACCCTACCCCTACCCTAACCCTACCCTACCCCTACCCTACCCCTACCCTACCCCTACCCTACCCCTACCCTACCCCTTCCCTACCCCTACCCTACCCCTACCCTACCCCTACCCAACCCCTACCCTACCCCTACCCTACCCCTACCCTACCCCTACCCTACCCCTACCCTACCCCTACCCTACCCCTACACTACCCCTACCCTACCCCTACCCTACCCCTACCCTACCCCTACCCTACCCCTACCCTACCCCTACCCTACCCCTACCCTACCCCTACACTACCCCTACCCTACCCCTACCCTAACCCTACCCTACCCCTACCCTACCCCTACCCTACCCCTACCCCTACCCTACCCTACCCCTACCCTACCCCTACCCCTACCCTACCCCTACCCTACCCCTACCCTACCCCTACCCTACCCCTACCCTACCCCTACCCTACCCCTACCCTACCCCTACCCTACCCTACCACTACCCTACCCCTACCCTACCCCTACCCTACCCTACCCCTACCCTACCCCTACCCTACCCCTACCCTACCCCTACCCTACACCTACCCTACCCCTACCCTACCCCTACCCTACCCCTACCCTACCCCTACCCTACCCCTACCCTACCCCTACCCTACCCCTACCCTCACACAGGGGATCGATTCCGTTAAAATGTGATACACATTACAAATTTCTATGACCGAAAGATATAATAATACGGAACGTATCTATACAAAAATAAATGGATTTTTGGTACACTTTACATCATACATCCTACTAATATTATAAATACGAAAGTTTGTGAGGATGTATGTATGTTTGTTGCTCTTACACGCAAAAAGATCTGAACGGATCTCAATTAAGTTTGGTGAGTGGAACACACACAGGCTGCTTTTTATCCCAGAATTCCCACGGGATCGGCATTTACGTGGGATAAACCTCCCACGTGAACGAAGTCGCGGGCAAAAGCTAGTGATATATTATACCCATGAAAAACATAAATGTGAAATGAGAGCCAAGTTCATATTATCATAAATGCCTTGGTTGTTGACTTCAACGACAAAAGAAGTGAAATCTAAATGGGTGCCAAGTTCAATGGTCAGTCCTGAAATTTATTTAGAACATCATAAAATATCATTTATTCTTATAACTTAGGAGAATATATCGTAGCCTAAGGTTTGACCTGGCTAGTTCTTATATACGAATTATTTATTATGTTCGATGGTTAGTTTCTACCAGCAAGCCAAATTTTCGGAATAATAAAATAAGAACCGACAAGTAACAGGTTTAGAACTTGCAAAGGCTATAATATAATTCTTAATTGAAAACTAGCCCAGTCAGACCTTAGGCTACAATATATTCTCCTAAGTTATAAGAATAAATGATATTTTATGTACTTACTTATAACAAAATTAATACTAAATGTTTTTGTTAAACTACTGTATTTTCCTACGTTTACGGGGTATAATTGTCCTTTTTGTGTTATTTTCTATATTTTCTTGTACATTTGAAATGTTCGAATGAATTGCCCATTCAGTATCCGGAATTCTTTTTACGCGTTTTGCCTCCATGGTGTAGTGATCCTCCTGGTGAAATAGTTTTTGAGTTATGAGGGGCTCAAAAGTGGCTCCAAATGGTTCGTGTAATATTGTACACACGCTCCCGCGTGTCTAGATTGTGAGGGCCTCAAATATAATATTTTTTTCTATTGAATATGTTTAAAAATGATTATTAAAACAAATATCACCCCAATATCTACGACAATAGGATAATAAAATTGGCCAAGTGCGAGTCAGACTCGCCCATAAAGGGTTCCGTAATAACTACGCCAAATAACTTTGTTTTTCGTAGTGTTTGTATGAATTACAAAGTTATATTTGCGGTTTTAGAAAATATGCTGTATCTCATAATCTCCTGACCCGACCTCGTTCAAACCAACTTTCGCTGAAAGTTTACATTAAGATCTAGAACATATATTTTTTTAGATTTTTCACTCCATTATTATAGAAGTTAGAGGGGGAGACACATTTTACCACTTTGGAAGCGTATATCTTTTAAACGATTAACTTTATGAAAAAGTGGTTTTAGAAACCTCAATGTCATTTTTAAAGACCTGTTTCTATAAACATAAACTGCGTGTGCGGTATGCGTGTGTGGTATCTATATACCACACACGCATAGGTTTCATGAAAAAAAACAATTTTTCAGTTTCAGTTCCATGTATGGGGAGCCCCCCTTTTTTAAATATTTTTTTATCGGAAAGCGGTTCACAGAATATATTTACCCACCAAGTTTCACATGTATAGCCTTAATAATTTCGAAATAAAATGGCTGCGACATACGGACGGACGGACAGACAGACAGACAGACATGACGAAACTATAAGGGTTCCGTTTTTTGCCATTCGGCTACGGAACCCTAATAATAAAGGTCTTGAAAATAAATTTCAGGATGAATTTTCTAAATGATAAATGCTTTCAGATATGGCTTTTCATCATAGCAGCTGTAATTACTGATGAGCCCACAGACTATACTTCAACTTTAATTTAATTTATGTTATTAATCAGATAATATCTATTATAATTTGAAACGTCAATAACCTAATGGATAAGGTGTATAGAACTCGTGACTCGTGGTCGCGGGCTTTATACTATTGCTGTGAAACCACTCCAGACACAAGCATATTTAGCTTAGTTGGAGGGGTTAACAAGATTGAAAATATAATTAAAAAAAAAGAATTACCCTCTCAACCTATCAGCATAATTCCTACAGCTATTGAACATTTTAAATAAACGCACATTCCACTAAAAAGAGCTTCCAACTCTAAAACCTTTGTCCGGCTAATACGCAAAACAATTTAAAATGAATTGAATATATAATTTTAAAATATCGCCCCAGCCTTTGTAAAAGGTTTTTGCTATTAATAACCAAAGTTCCTTTGTTTTGTTCCCATCAAAACTCGCGGATATTCTCGCTTCTCTGACACAAATTTGTTTGAGGACAATATGATTAATTCGCGAATTTCTGGTGAACCACCGACCCTTTTGAATACAAGAACAGTTTTTGTAATATTTGTTAGATGTAAATTATCTTGTTTTGTACGACCGCTTCTATTTATAAAGTTGGAGCTTCAAGCGAGTCCAATTTTCGTGATAATATTTCTATGTATATTAAAACCACACTACTATTATAGATACGAACATCTATATGTTTGTTTATCTGTAACTATTTCACGGCTAAGCCGTTAAATAGATTTTGATGAAATTTTTGCATTGTGATAAATAAAGACTCAGAGTTAAATACTTAAAATAAGACATTTAAGGCAATAATAATATTAGGCAAAAAATATTTCTTAAAAGTAAAAGGGAATAATAATATATCTTAAAAACAAGAGTTCCTAGAAATAATTTTAAACCGTACGAAGTCGTGGTCTACAACTATTATAAAAAGTCAAATTCGAGTCGCACTCGCAGACGTAGTGCCGAACCTTGAATTAATAAATATTCTTCTTTATCGAGCGCGATTCTTTAATATACCTAATTTATTTATTATTCTAGCCATAGCGCAATACACATACTAAAAATCTAGCACAAACCGCAACTACAGAAACAAGATGCGTAGCTTGAATCTATTTAAGTATACAGTAATCTTACAAAAATAAAGGTTTTAAAAAAATAAATGCCAATAACAGTTGTTAACAGGAATAACAACTGCTAATTGCATTAATTTTTATAAAACCTTTATTTTTGTACGAGTGCACAAGCGCTATATTTCGCAGAGCCTAACTTCACGCTCGCCAAGTTAGAACGGCCCGCATTGTACGTATATAAAAGCGAAATACCATTCACTGATTAATCACGAAATTTTGTGAGACCTTAGTCAAAGCGTTTATTTTACGCAACGCATATCTAAGTAACAAAGGCGAAAACGCTGCAAGCACAGTTGCTTGAGATAGAAAACCTAATCGGCTACACGCTAATTAGAAACATCGATTTACCAGAGCTTACACACTACGAATTAGATGAAATATTAGTATTCGAAAATAAAATAAATAAATACTAGTATTCGAAAATAAAATAAATAAATACTAGTATTCGAAAATAAAATAAATAAATATTAGTATTCGAAAATAAAATAAATAAATACTAGTGAGCGCAACAGCTAAATAACAATAGCTGCATGGGTCGATTTCAAGTAGCAAAGATTGCCGAGGACGGTCCGTGGATGGGTGACCATCTTAACATATCGAGATTCCTCCACACGTTAAGCTGTTGGTCCCAAATGTCATTTGCTGTTTTCTACACCTTTGGCAGTCACTACGGGTAGCCAGAAGCCAGAAAAACTGACACCAGTTTTGCCAAGGGGTGTTACCCGTTAAACTGGAAGTCAACCCCAATATATTTGTCTTTAGTAAGCTAACGCTGCAAGCACATTTGAGAAAAAAAAAATTAGTGTGGCACTCGGGGACTGCCGGCCGCGGTAAAGCTATTGCATAGCATTTTTTGTCAACTTATGCAATTATAATCCGCGAGTTGACAACTTTGTAAAAATTGTTTGAAACGCTTCAAAGCGCTTCATGTGTACTCGTAAAATAATATTTTATTCATCACTTACCTTCCAATTAAAATATAAGTAATTTTTTAATTTATTAAAAAACTAGGGCCTAAATCGTGGCATTGTGGTCACGTGACTACGTATGACGTCATCGTTCAAAAAACAACTTTCCTGGCATTTGGCACATGAATGTACTTTTATCGGTGCTGTGCAGTACCTTGTTGTGGGAATACTACTATAAAAACGCCAACGAAACTATTTATTCATGTCCCTTTAAAAAGAGATATTTGCAAGAAGTGGTTAGAACTTCTGTGTCAAATCCATCCAAAGGTTGTTTGTAAAAGTTCGCTTTTAGCGATAAGACCGCCCATTGTATCACTCTTTTTAGTTGTTAAGTCCATATTTGTTTACTGTTATGGTGTACAATAAAGAATATACATATCTATCTAACTGCTTTTTTGAAAAGACAAAAAAAAGAAACTCATCGATCAACTATTACAGGACGATAAGACAAATGAACCAGACGAAAGAGAGTCAGTTATGAAATGAAATGAAATATTTATTTGTAAATTAGTTATAAATAATACTTTTATACGTCATGTTTTTTTTTTGTGTTTAGCTAGATGAGGCCGATATTTCCTAACTAACTACTCTGAGAAGAAACACCGAAACAAACTCCCTCTGAGTTTGTCGTCAACGTCTCTTTTAAAGTCCAGACAATTTGTGTTTGTATATGAGAACCATGTAGGTTCATGTCTTTGGTATTCTTTTGAGGAAATAACCACGCAAATTTGAGCGGACCTGTCCAGACAGTGCAAGCAGTTAGTTAGTTATTCTTTTCTTATTTTGTCTTACGCACCAACCAAAGATAGCCAGTCAGCTGTCAAAATATTGAACGATGACGTCTCGTTTTCTGATTGGTATTTCTAATCACGTGACTCACAGATAAAGTCTCATTTTTCTCAAGGGAAAATAAAATAAATAATTAATAATCTTTTCTTCATTTGTACTATTTTGTGCTTCATATCAATAGATTTACATAATTAAATAGTTATTTTAAATTTTTAAACATACTGTCAACTCGCGGATTATTTATATATTTTATTTATGCAGTATTTTTTTTTTATTTGATATTAATTCAAGTTACACTTTTTGAGCGTGGTGACCGATAAGAAAACAATCTTTTTCTTTTAATGAATAAATGAGAATAAAGTTAATATTGCTTAAAATATTTTTATTATCTTACAATATATGTAGGTTATTCAGGAATTTTTATAATTGAAACTATAGGTTTATTAGCAGCTAGTCTACACGCGTACGTCTAGTCGCACGCACACAAACACCGTGCCGAAGTCTGCCGAACTGAAACGACGTTTGACGATGCACGGCTTTCAACGCCGCACCGCTGTGCCGGTCGGAGTTGGGGGTGTTAGGTTTATTTTCGTTACAGAATTTCTTGATTCGGTCGCCGCGCTCAAAGCCCGCGATAAAAGCTATGCAATGGCTTAAAAATACGACGGATATAACCTAATTAGACACACAGATTTCTTTGAGCAAACGCACTACTAATTACAATCCGCATTAGCAAACACAACATCCTCTTAATATTCCAAACACCGTACGGCGTACCTGACCCATTATTGTGACATGATTACCCCTCAGAGTAAACTTGACCGCAGCTCCCGCGGTCTCTAATTGGATGGGACTGTCTCGTTCCAACCGATGTCCACTGTATTAGCAATGACCATTAATCCCTTCATAGCTACTCTCTGGAGGGAGCCGAGTTGGCGAAATGTGTTACTTAGGTGTGAAGTGTTGAATTCATTTATTGGAGTAGCCAATATTAAAATAATTAATTACTTAACTCTGCAGGAGATATCGTTGCAGTGATTTAAGTACTAGCAATCTAGCCTTGTTTAGGTTTTTAGGACGATGTTAGGGCTTTTTTAAGGACGCGAAATCATCCAAAGCACAAATGAAATTCCGCAACCCTGGCAGGCCCCGACAACTTTGCTGAAAACTCTTTAAAGCGCGCGTGGAACACTCGACACCGCCGCCGTCTACACGGGCCTGGTTTTTGTCCCGACAAAAATCACGGCGGCGGCCGGAAAACACCTTACGACCCCGGAGCGTCTCCTGCGGACGTTGTAAGGGCTGGCCCGAACCACACAAAGAAGCAGTCTATCCATGCGTCACTAAACATTCCTGATGTGCAATGAACCGGGGCAGCCCTAGCAGCGTCCTATACGCGTTGTTATATTAAATGCAGATAGGGTTGTACGATCTTTGGGTATATCTAACATTCAGACTGTACGTGTAAAACGACATACAATGGGCTTGGAAGAGAGTGGTAATTAAATTAAATTCAGTAAATGTTACCCTAAATAATTGTTCTTCTAAGCACTGGAGGGATCTTCAGCACTTCTATGAGTAGTGTCTACTAAGCCATCTAGTTATTTTACTGTAAGGTCAGGCGGGGCAAGAGCGCCATACTTTTTGCATAGATGATTTCGATGCATAATATTTTTTTTGAATGCTGACTTATGAGTGAACATTTATTAAATTGTCAATATTTGGAATGTTGTAGCTGCAAGAAACGTCGATTCAATCAATTCTATCAATATCTTAACGAGATTTTCTATTAAATTGGAAAACATGGATATAGGCGCACTTGCCCCTGGAAACGGGGCAAGTGCGCCTATCTAAATAATAACGCTAAAATCGTACGTTACCAGAAAAACCGATAATTTACTTAATACAATATAAACAAATAAACGCATTACTCTTGGTTTCCTTTTTGTGTACTCGTCCTATAGGCCACTACAGCTTCCATAACAAATTTGGGGCAAGTGCGCCATAGACTAGTAATCAGGGATTCTAAACCTTAAATGCTGTTCTTTTTAAAATAGGTTAATAACTGCTGTATTTAAATAAAAATGTTTGGGTAGAATAATAGATATCTTTAATTAATCAAATCATATTTTATGCATTACGTAAAATTACAATATCATTATGCCTTTCCATCATATGTAGATATTTAGCTAAGTCTATTTCAATTTCGGCTGACAAGGCTGGTGGTCTACCTTGTGTGAAAGATTTTTAGCCCCTTCGACCCGTTACATGATCCATGATTGTTTTACGAGGTATACCATAAGTTTTAGCTGATTCATATCCAGATAGATCTGGTCGGACAGCGTCAACTGCCTGACAATGTTTATCTAGACCAAGAAGTTTTATCGATTTTTCTTTGATAAGTATGAAACATCTGTAAAAGATAATCATTTTACGACCATTTGTAGTAACTATCCAACTACTTTTTCTTGTCGAGAGATCTGTGGGCAACCTAGTGTCAGAGTTGTTCAGGAATTCCAAAGGCCTTTGACATGACTTAAAGACTGATGTTGAATGATAACAGCCGGATCGATAATTTTCAAAAGTAGGTAGTCTTCGATTATCGCTTCCGATTAGGCACACCTAAGCGTGCATAAACTAAGGAACAAAGGAATTGACAAGTACTAGGGTTTTATTGTTAACACTTACGATCAACGACTTATATAATAGGGTAGTTTCCTAAAATATTTTATTTAGTCCGTCACGTAGTTCAACAAAAAACATTGGATACGTATTTTTTATTTTATCACGTAATTGAAAAATTAAGACGACACAGTGAGTTGAAATTTCGCGTGACGTCACACCTCGGTATAATTCTTAGCAATGTGTGATGTCAGCAGCCCCCACTCCTGTACTTTGAAGCTTTCCATCTTTGTGAATTTTTCTTGATGTGAAAAAGCAAAAAATACGTGACTAATATTTTTTTAAAATCTAACTAATGGCCCAAATAAAATAATTATTTTGTAACACAGGAAACTACCCTATTATAGCGCCCCAAAAAAAATCCCAAGAATAAATAAACAAAATTACTTATTTAAAAATAGTTTAAGTATAGACTTGATACGAAGCTTTTACTGTAAACCTATCACCCAACACCTTCTCAGCACAAGACAGCACAGAGGCCGTTGGGTAATAAAATAACTGAATCATAAAAGTTGACGACTTCTGGCTCGGGGGAAGTGCGCCATACTACTAAAAATGTAGGCGCACTTGCCTCACTTGATTATTTTGAGGGTACTTTTTTAATTTCTATAAAAAAATATTAATTTCACTACCTAGGACTAAAATACAGCCATAGATTTAAAGGAAAACACCTAATTTCTGTACTCGCTTCATTGGTTTGCCGCAACACATAAAATATTTGAAGATTTAAGGGGATAAATAACACGTCCTCATCTCTGGTAATAGGTTTAAATGACACTAAAACTAAAATGGTGGATACATCAAGTAATGGTGAACAGAGGCATCTGCGATTGTGAAGTGGGACTGTGTTTGAGTATGTTGCATGGATGTAAGATGTCGTTAGTTGTATTATATCTGTAGTTTTCGTTATTTTTATGGTAGGCGCGCTTACCCCGTCGGCGCACTTGCCCCGCCTGACCTTATAACAAGGTGCTACAGTGATTTCATTTGCGTGGATGGATTTTCTCGCGCAAATCTCAATCCCGAGTTAAATTATTATTATAACCTCTTTTATGTTACACTGAAGTTGGTTCAGCCGTTCCAGAGGTTGCTTTAGACAAACAGGTAATTTTCGAGCTCAAACAAATATGACTCGTACCAGTACTACATATATTATATCAATATTGCTTTTTTTAAATTATATGAGCCCGCTCTTGACCTCGATCATGCTGATGATGCCATGACAGTAAACGATAGATGCGGTCTACGATAAAACGAGCAGGCCCAGAAGATGCCTGTTCATTCTTGCTTTAAAGGCTGACGGGTTATGTGGTAGAACAACACAGCCGCAATCAAGCAACAAGCCGTCATCAATATAAGGATAAAAAAACAACATAAATATTCATGGTAGTTCCCAAAATCCCATTAAAATACTAGTCACGTTTGTCATCAAATAGTAAAAACTTTTTGCACGCTCACAACTATTTTGTGGCATATTTTTTCCGCGTGTGTGAATTTGGAATACAAGCTTTTTTTTTTTTTTACGGATCAGCGATGAGTAGGTACATTTAACGAAAGCGATGCGTGTTAAATCTGAGTGAAATGAACTGTGACTATATATGACAGGTATCATTCAATCTGAATATATTATGCAACATATCATCATCTCTCGTCGGTCGTATTCCAACTGGATGCAGCTAAAGCACTAGTCATATACATGGAGTGACTGCGTAACCTCTACAGCCCAGTAACTGGGTAACGCAAAACAAATGTCAGATTTCTTGGATTGTGACTACGCGTAACGTAACGACTGTCAAAGATATAAATGACAGCCGGTACCAACAGTTTACCTGGTTTCGACTAGGAATCGCCGAGGAAGTTACTACTATGATAGAAATTTCCAAGTTAATACATTTGAGACTTTAAGGCGATACCAAAATAAATTAGGGGTTTTTCGTCACCATTTATTTCACTATTCCAGCAAGTATGGATTTAATTTTTGGTAATATGTTTATTGACTATTTCATTAATACTTTGACCGAAGGAAAACGCAATTGGGTTAAATTTGCTCCGTCGAATTTGATTCCGAAAAGACCTCTATTCTTTTTTATTATTCACTATAATTCTAAAATCCTAAGGAATTTCATTTCAAAATTGCATTCAAAATGTGCATAATAGGTAATTGAAAACTCTGTCTGAAAATATTTTTTGATACATAGCTTAATTTATTTTTAAACAATTTTTATTTGGTTTGGCGCTTACATTGTTTTATTTTGGTTCCAGCGTATTGTTGCGCTCTCTTTTTTTCGCACGTGGAAGTAATAGACTCTGTCACTTTCTTATGCCCGCCCAGTTCGCCTGCGGCCTTTGTCAGTGATAGACCTGTGTCGATTCCTCCCACAACCGTGATTATAATTTTTTATCGAAATAGTTATTGTTTAGTCTTGTTTTCTGATTTTATTTATCTATATTTGACAAGTGAACAATGTTTATATAACATTAGTTTACCGATATGGGGAATAAGTATAAAAGACAACGAAAGGTGAAAAAATTGGCCAAGTGCGAGTTGGACTCGCCCATGAAGGGTACCGTAGTAACTATAATAAATATAATATACTTAATATATTTATTTGAAAAAAAAAACCCTAAACCTTACAAATTTCTTAAAAGTAGCTTATTTACAATTTTTACAACTACGCCAAATAACTTTGTTTTTCATAGTGTTTGTATGAATTACAAAGTTATATTTGCGGTTTTAGAAAATATACTGTATCTCAAAAAATGTTGACTCGATCTCGTTCAAACTAATTTTGGTTGAAAGTTTACATTAAGATCTACAACATATGGTTTTTTTTAGATTTTTCACTTCATTATTATAGAAGTTAGAGGGGGGACACACATTTTACCACTTTGGAAGCGTATATCTTTTAAACGATTAACTTTATGAAAAAGTAATTTTAGAAACCTTAATGTCATTTTTAAAGACCTGTCTATAGATATCACACACGTATAGGTTTCATGAAAAAAAATATTTTCCGTTTCAGTTCCATGTATGAGGAGCCCCCTTTATTTTAAATATTTTTTAAATTTTCTCTTAAAATCGGAAAGCGGTTCACAGAATACATCTATCTATCAAGTTTTACATGTATAGTCTTAATAGTTTCGGAATAAAATGGCTGTGACATACGGACGGACGGACAGACAGACAGACGGACAGACATGTCGAAACTATAAGGGTTCCGTTTTTTGCCATTCGGCTACGGAACCCTAAAAACCAACATTTGGAACGCCTGAGGGATCATGCTCGTAAAATGACGGAAAATAATTGGCCAAGTGCGAGTCAGACTCGCCCATGAAGGGTTTCGTAGTAACTATTATAATATAATATAACATAATATGTATATTTATTTGACGAAAAACAAAACCTTACAAATTTCTTAAAACTAAGTTATTTACATTTTTTACAACTACGCCAAATAACTTTGTTTTTCATAGTGTTTGTATGAATTACAAAGTTATATTTGCGGTTTTAGAAAATATGTTGTATCACAAAAATGCTGACCCGATCTCGTTCAAACCAATTTTGGTTGAAAGTATACATTAAGATCTACAGACATATATTTTTTTAGATTTTCATTCCATTATTACAGAAGTTAGAGGGGGGGGGCCTGTGTACCTCCCCCCCGGGAGGTACACATTCTACCACTTTGGGAGCGTATATCTTTTAAACGATTGACTTTATAAAAAGTAGTTTCAGAAACCCCTATGTCATTTTTATAGACCTGTCTATAGATACCACACACACATAGGTTTCATGAAAAAAAAAAATTTTTCAGTTTCAGTTCCATGTATGGTGAGCCCCCCTTTATTTTAAATATTTTTTTTATAAAATCTGAAAGCGGTTTACAGAATACATCTACCTACCAAGTTTCACATGTATAGTCCTAATAGCTTCGGAATAAAATGGCTGTGACATACGAACGGACGCACGGACAGACATGACGAACTATGAGGGTTCCCTATTTTTTAATATTTACATACCAGTTTTATTTTACAGAGACAAAATCACAGCGCCGGAGCAGACCTCGAATATTACATGTGATTCGGAAAACAGAAGATTAGAGTCGCCATTATAATTTTTAAATTTGGATGATCAACAGTGTCTAACTACTAACTTCTTGGAAAAAAATTAGTCAGTAAACTGTTTATTTCCTATTAAGATAGAAAGAAATACATTGGCGCGGATTGTCTTGTTCACAAACTAAACGAAAGTTCAGTGCATCTTTTTCTTACTATTTCATTATAAAAGGACAGAAAATATTAGTTTATTTCTGTCAAATTAGTCAGCGCCTGACGTAAATTGACGTATTTTTAGTAACCAATTTTTTAATCGAGTCTAAAATTGTCTATGGAATATCTTAATTTGACAGGACTAAACTAATATTTTTCTTCTGCTTTTTTCTTAATGAAATAGAAAGAAAGTGCGTTGCCAGGGCCAAAATTCGTGGTGGCAAGGCATCTGCCGGAGATTTTTCACTCTTACTTTAAAGGTGGCAGACGGGTCATATGTGGAAAAGAACACAGAAGCCGACAGAGAGTTCCAAACCGATTCGAAGACCGGTCGAAGTCCGACCGAAGTCCGACCGACAAAGTGCGCACAATAAATGTAGAGGAGAATTACATAGTATGACAAAGTGGTATATTGACCAAGTGAGGATGGTGCCCTGTAGTACGTCTGGTATATTAATACTGAAAGTCATTACCAATGATATTGCCGTTATTCATGAAATCAGTCATCGTGTTTTTTTCTATATATTTTATTTCTATTTATCAAAGTAATCACCCATGCAATCGATGCATCTTTTCCAACGCACTGGTAGCTTATTGATACCCTTCTTGAAGAAATCAGTTGGACGGGAGGCAACAAATTCTGCAAAGGCATTTTTACTGCCTCTATGATGTTGATTTTTTTCCGAGAAGTTTAGAATTCAGGAAAAAGTAGAAGTCTGTAGGTGCAAGGTCTAGTGAGTACGACAGATGGCGGAGAACTTCCAACACCAGCTCTTGTAACTTGTAGACCGTCTGCTGTGTAGTATGAGGACGCGCGTTGTCGTGCAAGAGCAGCGGAGCCGAGCGATTGACCAAAGCTGGTTGGAGATTTGCGAGCTTCTCCATAATTGTGTTCAGTTCTGCAGTAATGCTCATCCTGTTTGGTAGATAACTCATTACACCAGGGTTAGACCACCAAACAGGGACCATCACTTTTCTAGGGGTCAGTTTTCGTTTAGGAAAACGTTTAGATGCTAATCCAGGATCTAACCAATTTCGCTTACGATTGTCAAACAGGATCCATTTTTCACCGCAGGCAACAAAATTATTTCGTTTGTGTGCCTGTTAAGCAGTGCAAGGTACGTCTCGATGCGTCCTTCGCGGTGATGATCACTGAATTCGTGGGGTAGACGTCAAGCTTTTTTACCTTGCCAATTTGACGTAAGTAAACCAATATTGTTTTGATACTAGCGTTGAAAGCTGCTTCTAATTCAGCCGCAGATTGGGTGTCATCAGCTCCCACAATCGCCTTTAATTCGTCATCGACAACCAAAGGGTTCATTTTTCAGGTCGAAATTTCCAGATCGGACACGAGCAAACTAATAACGGGTGGTGCATTCATTTTTAGAGTTCGTTTTGTAAACGTCGTTGAGATTGTGGGCCGTAGGTACAAGGGGCACGGTTATGCCAAACTTTGAAACAAGAATTCCAAATTATAAAATAAAATTAATTTGAAATTATAATTATTAGCCAAAACAATATGATTATCGAACTCAAACTCAACATATTTATTTCACATAGGCCCACATGGGCACTTACAATACGTCAGAAGTTAGTGCATGGTTTGAAATTGGTCGTTTTCTAGGGAGAAAAACCGGCAAAAAAACTCCACAGTATCCATGATACAGATTAAGAGGACAGTATATGATTTAATATTATAATTTGAAATTGCCAGTACGGCAAAACAGCGAATTCATAGGTAAAGCCCTGTTATTAAATATCAAATATTTATAAATTATTTAAAAATTAAACATAACTGACAACGAGCAGTACTGAAAGTGATGCTCTTTAAACCAAGAGACTTCTCTACTGACCAGCTATATTCTGACGCACAAATCCTCACAGTCAGACAGCTATATATCCTCCGTTCTATCCAGCGAAGACACCGTACTCTTCCTCTAGACAAAAACCTACTTCAAAGGCGCAAAGGTTTTCCAGTATGCAAAGCAATCCCTTGTCGATATGCATTTGCAAGTCGTCAATTTTTAGCACAAAGTTCACGTATTTATAACAAAATTAATAAAATTATTTCCATTTATAGACTCACCACTCACGAATTAAAAAAAAACTTTAGAACTGGCTACTTCATTTATCTTATGACGAAGCAGAAAAAATATTGTGTATCGAAACTTAAATTTATTTATACTCCTATGGAATCATACTATCTCTCATTCACACATAATCACACCGTCGCCCACACACGCATATACACACACCTACTCACACACAAACCTTCCAGACACTCATAAACACACACACAACCTTCTTTTGCTGTTGACTACAGAAATATTGTAACAGAAATGTCACGGTCGTGTTATTTATTGCCAATGCCGAAATATCTCCGACTCCTAAGATACAGGTCTGCGTACCTAGTTTAGGTGCCGGAAATCTGACACTAATTTTTAGATTTGCTGTACAACCTACTGTTTTTCTTTTATGTATTACGTGTCTTTTCTTATGTACAAATAAATTTCATCTTATCTTATCTTATATTGAAGGAAAATATGCAAAGACTTTACAAACTAGCAGTTGGGTAAAAAGAAGCCTATCACACTTCTCAAGCTTCAACCTACTTCAATACCAAATTTTATCTTAATCCACCCAGTACTTTCAAAGATTAGCGCATTCAAAGAAACAAACTTTACTGCTTTATAATATTAGTGTAGATTTCTTAAATTAGGAGCATTGTAGGATCATATCATAATCAGATTACTTTCAATTATTATAAGTACGATAAGTCACAAATTTGAGCGGACCATCCAGAGTGCAAACATTTGTCAGTTATCGTGTAGCTCAACTTTGAACTTAAGGAGCTCAACGATCTGACGAACAGTATCAAACTAAGGACATTTGGGTACGTAAGACAAATACTCAAACAGCCATACATCAACTATAAATTATAATGAAAATAACATAAAAATAAATAATAACCTACATATTCCTCACATTCATAATAATAAAAATATAAAAGATCAAAAAACGAAAAAAGAAATAATTAAATACAAAGTAGGTATATACAATACTTTAGAAAGTCAATCATTAACTCAGCAAAATATATTAAAAAAGAGCACATAAGTACGTATATCATTGGAGAAACTAATTCCCAAGCCTTTTAATCCTCAATATAATCTTTGACTGTGTAAATAGCTTCCTGAAATAGCTTACGTTTTATAAATAATTTGAATTTGATTAGAATATGTTACTTATCACTTAATAGCACACTAAATACCCATACTCACACACAGTTGTGACAATTAAACACTAAGTTTGTATTTAGATGACAATAACAAAATTGTGGCGGTACAACCCAAGCCCAACGCAATAGGGTAGTTTCCTGTGTTACAAAATAATTATTTTATTTGGTTCATCAGGTAGAATTTCAAAAAATATTGATCACGTATTTTTTGCCCTTTCAAGTCAAGAAAAATTCACAAAATGGAAAGCTTCAAAGTATAGGAGTGGGGGCTGCTGACGTCACACAGTGCCAAGAACTTCAACTCACTGTATCGTCTTAATTTTTCAATTACGTGAAATAAAAAAAAAATACGTATCGAATGTTTTTTGTTAAACTACGTGACGGACTAAATAAAATATTTTAGGAAACTACCCTACGCCCTTCCTAGGGGTCTTAAGTATTTTTTAACACTGAATACCCGATCATTATAAGAGACAAGGGAATTCCCTGCTTCGTTCTCGATAGTCGCACATACGGATTGGCCGATTATGGCGTTGCCAAAATTGTGTTTGAATTTTACATATTTTCGATTTATTATATAATATAGATTTAAAAGTATCGTCTATTTTATTAATGAAAACTGGCAGGGGGGCCCTTATATCCATGGGGCCCTGGGCTGCAGCTCAAATAGCCCATAGGTAGATCCACCTCTGATGCAAGCAAGCATGCAACATGCAGCAGGCATAGTTTCTGTCACGGCTCCGGTGCTGCAGGGCTCCGGCGGTCCCATGCAAGCTTATCCTCGCAGATGTGTTTCACGCTCACCACCGCGGCTGCGGCTTGCTGGCTGGCTTCGCCGACCAGCCTCAGCCGCGGCGGCGAGTGTTAAAACCACCTGCGCCTCACCTCGCGGGCCGCCTCGCCCCTCCGCGCCTACGCGATTTTAAATAACACTCTAGGGGTAGGACAGACATGGAACATACGTGGAATCGGTTTCGCAGCAATTCGTTTCTGTCACGCCGCTTCCGCAGCACGCTCAATCAAATTACTCGCAATATTATATATTTTAAACGATAGGCTTAATGATTTTCGATTAAATAAACGTTATATCCAATAACGTTATACGAAATAAGTTTTAGAGTATATATATGTTATGTCTAAAGAAATTACATCAACAGTTGGTATAACTCACTATCTTGTGAACGTAATTGAAATGAAAATATACCAAATAACTTTTTATGATATGAGACGCACCCCGCTAAATCAGTACGGATTTGTTTCGAACAGACCAGTTAAAAAACCGTGTTCAATTCAATTGCACACTATTTTGTAAAACCTCTTTTAACGTTGCTTGACCGCAAAAACGTACTCATTTGACGCGAGTTGAGCACGGGTTGGTTGAATTGTGTAGTAATACAAAAGCGTGTGTATTTCGCGAAACCGATGTCGCCAGTTAGACACGGAAAGGGAAATACGCGACGATGATTTGGTGCATTCACTAGAGGTCAGTGAAGATGTTGAGCCTCTACCATATGAAATAGAGATTGAAAATAATGATATGACTGGTAGATCCTCGGTACATGAGAGATCCGTGATCCAGAATATGTAATTAATAAAAATAGGGGCAAGGATACAAACAAAGAAAATAAAACACGCGGGGGAAATGTCTCTGATGAAATATTAAATGAAGGCGAGAGACATGTATTCCAAGAAAATAGTGTAGTAATTTTTAATTTTTAGTAATTTTTAATTAAATCTCTGACTTTTATTCGTAAGAAAATATCCATAAAAAAATTTAGTTGGATGAATAATCTTTAATTAATTAATAATAAATTAATAGTTTAAAAATCACTAGAAAAACACGCTTTTATAAGTGCACGTAAAAACAAAAAATTTGTTCGCGCTTTTCCTTTTTTTTTTGTAGCCTCCGTTTTCTTTGTGTTGCTGTTTCTTTTTTTATATTATTCCCACGAGTAGTGAACAATTAAACGGTCAATCACCCCAGAGGATTTGAAAGTGACATCACAAAAAGTTGACAAAAAGGTTAAGAAAACCGATAACGGATTTTCTTTAGGTTTGTTATCCTGAAACCTGATCCTGTTTGAAACCTGATCGTGTTCAAAGTCCATTACGTGGCTTTTCTCACAAGTACAAACACGACTATGATACGATATTCCATCATGGAATGCCACTGCCTATCTTCCGGCTTCATCATCAGACCTTGAAACCTAATCGTGGTCAAAGTTCATTACAAGACTTTTCTAAGAAATCCAAAACAGCTATGATACGATTTTCCATCATGAAGTTCCAGTTCATATCTTCCGGCTCCATCATCAGATCAGTTCGACATTACCATATTATTGTATTGTCATCAGAACTACATACAGTTGCTAATTTTCATTACGCTACGACCCTTGGAAGATGGTTAAAGTAGTTGCCTTAGATTCCATTACATAGTTAGTTACATACAGGTCGACCTAATAAAAGCGTGTTAAAAAGCGTAGTTTTGAAGCAACTTTTTGTTACTACTCATTTTAAGTAAATTAATTAAATAAAATCATAGTAAGAATTTGGTTACTACACTAGTAGTTCTTTTTCTTAGGTCAATATGATCATTTACTGTTACGGTCTGTTCATTTACACACGTTATATTATTTTTTGTCATTCTTAAATAAAGTAAAACACTAAATACCTAACAATATAATGAATAAGTTAGTTTAATTCAGATTAAAAAGAAATGTATTTGATTTTGGCGACTCCGTGCCTTCTCTATTCTAAAACATCAAAACACACAAACTACATCGCAAACTCACCGCGAGCGTGCGCTCGAGTTTGCAATGTATTCTAGCGGGGGTGCTCCCCGCGTCTTCCGTTAAGCTACGCCCCTCGAGCTATGTCTTATTTTTTACGTATCACCTTAAAACTTATTGCAACATGCTCTAGTTTATAACGGTATGAAAATATTTAAGAGCTTAATAGATATAAATTAATAGTTTAAAAAACACTAGGAAAACACGCTTTTATAAATGCACGTAAAAACAAAAAAGAACGTGTTCAAAGTCCATTACGTGGCCTTTCTCACAAGTGCAAACACGACTATAATACGATATTCCATCATGGAATAGCGGTGCCTATCTTCCGGCTTCATCATCAGACCTTGAAACTTAATCGTGGTCAAAGTTCATTACAAGACTTTTCTAAGAAATCCAAAACAGCTATGATACGATTTTCTATCGCGAAGTTCCAGTTCATATCTTCCGGCTCCATCATCAGATCAGTTTGACAATACCATATTATTGTATTGTCATCAGAACTACATACAGCTGCCAATTTTCATTACGCTACGACCCTTGGAAGATGGTTAAATTAGTTACCTTAGATTTCATTACATAGTTAGTTACATACAGGTCGACCTAATAAAAGCGTGTTAAAAATTGATAAGGAAGATATTGCTCGGTCTTCTCCGTAGCTATACTTTTTTTTCTACGAGTCTCATAATAGCTACAAAATAGTAAAATATTAGTCGTAATATAATGTGGTATAATGTAGGGGCTTATGGCTAAATAATATCAGTGCCCGGTCGATCTTCAAGGTCAAACAGCACTTGTTGAGTCGGTCCGTCATAGTCATAGTAATTTTATTCATAAACAAGTAGGTAATTTGTATCTGAATTTACACACATAAATAAATTACAATATTACAGTTTTACAATAAAATAAAATAAGTGAATTTGGATTTTTCTATATGTATATGTCAAGAATTTAAAAATAATAAATTTAAATGTCATCAAAAAATTAAACAGGGTCAAACATAAAATTTAAAATAAATTACAATAAAAACAATAATTACACATAAATAAGCAAATAATGTCAGATCAAATTAAAATTTAAAATTATAAAATGTACAGTTAGATTAATAAATCTAAATATATATAACTCAAAGGTGACTGACTGACTGACATAGTGATCTATCAACGCACAGCCCAAACCACTGGACGGATCGGGCTGAAATTTGGCATGCAGGTAGATGTTATGACGTAGGCATCCGCTAAGAAAGGATTTTGGGAAATTCCCACGGGATCGGGATTTACATGGGAAAAACTTCCCACGCGGGCGAAGCCGCTGGCACAAGCTAGTTAATGAATAAAATCCAAAAAAAGTAACACAATTATACACCAATAAATTAGAGTTATTCTACAGCATATAGACACTTATTCAATAGGAATTGTTGTAATTGTATCTGTGGCATCATAGCTTCTACACGAATGGATCGATTATGATGCGGTTTTTTTAGAAAGCTGACGTTATCTAGATGGTTCTTAGGTACAATTTATCAAGATCTGTTCAGGTGTTTCGAGGTTGACGCAGGTTACTTAAATTTTTAACTTTTATTTAATAATATTTTTGAAATAGTTCGGCTACAGATGCTCATATGCTGTGTACTAAATACTACCCTTTAAGTATTGCTGACATAAATTTTATTAAATGTTAAAAAAAACATGGTTGAATTTTTACTGCTAGGAGATCATCAATCAGAAATAAATACTTTGAGTATGAGGTTTTGTGATGGAAGCTAAACTTCTTTATAATGTACCAGGACATAAGTATGTATGAATATTACTAGTACTAGTAGATAAGATAAGCACGAAATGGCGAATTCATCACAAATGCACCCGTTTGATGCACGCTAGCATCTTGCGAGCATTTCCTGACGTGAAACTTATTTACACAAATATTACACGCATGTTTATTAAGATTAAATAATTCCTTCATTATTTCGTCATTTCACTCTTGCTCAAAGTACTTGTTCTTTAACATCATGTTGAGAGAAAACAAAGGAATAATCATAAATTTGAAAGAAAATGATTGGCAACCGAGCTCTTAAAAGTAGCGTGTGACTGAGCTTGTCTTACTGACACCGGCAATGCATTTCACAAACGAACAGCTTGCACCGTAAACGAAGAGCCAAAAAATTTAGTGGAATGTGCAGGCATTGAAAGTCTCAAATTCTCCGATGATCTCAAATTTCTAACATGTGTGTCATAAAAGAACTTACGTTCTTTGAAATAAAAGGACTTGTTGGATTGAAGAGAATACTGTAGAGTTATGATAGAATATGTGCATTTTGGCGAAGGCGGATAGGCAGCCCCTTCAGTTTAATGCGAAACTCAGAAACATGATCATATTTGCGCAAACCAAATATGAATCTGATACAAAAATTTTGGAGTCATTCAAGCTTATCTAGCTGCACTTCAGTAAGATCTGGATAATGTCAGAGATACCACGGTCCTGGAACGCAATGGCAACTGAAACAAGAGAGTGGAAAGGAATGGAATTCCAACGAAGAAGAAAGAATTGAGACACTACATACAGACAAGTTATCAGACGGCAAAAATATTTATCCATTTATACAAATTATAGATAGATTTATTTTGCTACTAGCTGACTTATCAGTTTTGGCAATCGTACGATATTGGCGCTACACGTGTGAAGATAATATCGATAGCTATCGATAAATAAATATCTTGTAATGCATTGAGTATCGCCGTGTTGGTTCCGTCAAAGGATTACTATCACTAAAGTGATTACGTTTTAGTATGGCAATAGTGTTCATTGACTGGCTTATATTTATATCAATTTCTCAATTTTGTGACGAAAATTTTTGAATAGCAATATCGCATAGTCGCATCTCGCTGTCTATAGGAGCCTTATGGAAATCCTAGCCTACTTTATACTAATATAGATTTGAAAGTTTAAGACGGTGTGCGTGAAGATTAATGTAGTAGCCATGCGAGAACTTAATTAATCTTAAATGTATTAGCAAAAATTATAAATTAATTTAAATGTATTTTAATGCATTCTTTATCAAACAGACTTATCAGATAGTAGAGATCGAAGTCATACACTAGAGAGAAGACAATATTTGTAACAAAACGGACGAAGTTGCGGGCAGAAGCAAGTCCTAAATCAATTTATATGTATTAATTCTAATTATAAAATAAAAAAATCACTATATAGACTTATGAGTTCCTAGTTTCGTATGAAGAGACTTATGGGAGAGTTATTATATAACATTTATTTACGCACAACATGATTTGAGTACTTCAATTTATTGTTTATGCATTACCTAAGTAACCGTCCCGTACGAATTCCGTACGGACGCGTCTGTACTGAACGAACTCAGCAGCAGACGGCGCCTGTCCAGTTTTATAGTACAAGCAAGCATCCTAACTTTCTTTGACCATGTATAGCGACGCAACTATGATTCAGTGGAAGTCTGGTAGAGTAGGGAAAAGTTGAAAGTATCGGAGCGCGCGGTAGATCCCCAATGAGATGGACAGACCAAAATAAGGTGGCAACAAACTGCCATGTTCATGAGTGTACCAGAAAGCCTGGGGTCCGACAAAATTGGCGTCGAATAACAGAACTTATCACTCAAAATGTTCCTGATTGACGATTAATTAACCATAATATTAACCATTTTGATGCAGTACCTAAGTACTTACATCAATTGAACCGTTATACATCAGAAATGAAAGCTAAAGCCATGTTAAACGAAAGAACTACAGACATGAGTACATTGTGACGTTGCGTGTTGGTTGTTCCACGTCATTAGATGTCATTGTCAAGGTACAAGTGTCCTTGGTTTGTCTAGTTTTGAGGTATTGAACTTGCCATGACAATTGATAGTTTAATCGTTTTGTTTAGGTCTGTTGTTGAAAAGCATGAGGCTGAATAATGTCAGCCACACGGATAGATCTTCAGGGTTTCTGAGGTCGGTTCGTGGTTAGGCATGGAGGAACCTAAATATTGTTATGCCAGTCGCTTAGCTAAGTACGTCGAGAAACTTCAACCGACATCTAGAATGTTCGAGACACTAACGCCACCTGGCGGCGAGTAGCAGTACTGAGTATATCGAGAAACTTCGACCAACTTCTAATACGTTCGAGATACTAACGCCATCTGTCGGCGAGTAGCAGTACTGAGTGTCTCAAGTAGCTTTTGGAACATTCCTGGCAGTATGGGCAGTGAGTAGATTTTACAAGAATGTTCTAGAACTCATAGACCGGGGTATAAATAGATCGCAGAGGAACGCAGACGACAGACAGAAGCCCGCGGCCCACAGGGACAAGTCGCCGACTCCGCCTCTCCTTGGGATTTATTTATTTATTTTATATCTCCTCAACCTACTGACGCCTGGGTAAGTCGCCTCCACACTACACGGGGCTTATCCAAACAATGATACTACTCATAATATTTACACCACGATACGTAACGTGTGCTAAGTTAATATAGGCACGTTACGTACCGAATCACACATGCGTCACTATACATACATGTATACATAACAGCGCCGGATAGCTTGCTATTCGGCGTCGACGCACTGAGCGGTGACGCACACAACAATGCCGCTCACACACGCACAACACGGCTCTGCGGCTCGGAACGTAACCGGCTAGATCTGGAAGCGGGACGGGTGGGAGCCACGCATCCAACTGTAGGCTCGCCCAAGCCGGCACCCTCACCGCTGGTCGCGCTCTGCTAGGCCTCCCTCAGGCAACTGGGGGTTTCACCTGGCGGGCGCAGACCGCCGAGGTGTCGTGAAGAAACGACGCCGATTAACGGCGTCGTGTCGCGCCTACAGTTCACACATCATAAAACACAACATATGTGCGCGCCCGCCGCGCGTTAATACGCGCAGGCAGGGCGCGCACGCAAACAGGCTATGCCTATAAGGCAACCCAATGACGGGCCCGTTGTTACGGGCCGAGGTTGGCTACCGTGGCCGGGGGGCATATGCCCTGATGCCACTTGCCGCGCCCCCTTCGGGGGCGCAGCGATCGTTCCGAGCAGACGACAGACTGACGCCTGGGTAAGTCGCCTCCACACTACACGCGGCTTATCCAAACATTGATACTAATCATTATATTCACACGGTCACACCACGATACGTAACGTGTGCTAAGTTAATATAGGCACGTTACGTACCGATTCATACAAGCGCCACTATACATACAAGTATACATAACAGCGCCGGATAGCTTGCTATTCGGCGTCGACACACTGAGCGGTGACTCACACAACAATACCGCTCACACACGCACAACACGGCTCTGCGGCTCGGAACATAACCGGCTAGATCTGGAAGCGGGACGGGCGGGAGCCATGCATTCAACTGTAGGCTCGCCTAAGCCGGCACCCTCGCCGCTGGTCGCGCTCCGCTAGGCCTCCCTCAGGCAACTGGGGGTTTCACCTGGCGGGCGCAGACCGCCAAGGTGTCGTGAAGAAACTACGCCGAATTATAACGGCGTCGTGGCGCGCCTACAGTTTACACTTCATAAACATAATATGTGTGCGCGCCCGCCGCGCGTACTATGCGCAGGCAGGGCGCGCGCGCTAACAGGTCACGCCTATATGGCAATCCAGCGACGGGCCCGCTGTTGCGGGCTGAGGCTGGCCACCGTGACCAGGGGGCATATGCCCTGATGTCACTTGCCGCGCCCCCTTCGGGGGCGCAGCGACCGTTCCGAACAGACGGCAGTCTTATTTCAAGATACGAGGCGATATAATCGAAACTTTACAAGTGAATTTGGGTGCGATTTAAGTGTTAAGTGATAAGTATTGTACTGTGAATAACTGTGCTAATTTTTGTTTTGTGTTTATTTCATTAAAATGGTTTGGTTTTTCATTTTGGTTTAATAAAATTGGTGTCAATTATTTATATCCCGAACCCCAGCTCGTAACAATATGTTAAGATAGGCTAACATATTTAGGTTCCCTCGTGCGACATTTATACATCATTGACAGTAGTTACGAGTAGTCAAAAGCCAGAATATCTGACACCAGTCTTGCCAAGGTATATCGTGTTACCCGGCAACTGGGTGGTGGTCCTCAGATAAGCAGTCGCTCCATATTAAACACTCAGCTGCATCTGGCTAAACTGGAAAACGACCCAGAAGTTGTACGGAAAAAAAACATAAGCAGATGATGACTTTGTTGTGTATTAGCAGAGAGTAGTGGTTTTATAGTCTTTGTGTATTAGGCAGGGTTCAAAGAAATTCAGTAGAAATCATGGGGTTTTTTTTCCAGGAAATTAAAGTCAATAAAAGTCGAAAACTCGAGAAATCATACTCTAATTGTTACGTACCTGTATGTTCAGCTTGAGATGTTTCATCGATCTTAGTTTTCATTTGATTTTTTTTTTAATTAATATGCCAAAAATGGTGCTGTGATTTTAATTAAATTATAAGTTAAGATATTGTTAACGTTTTGATGTTGAAATTTTTGTTTATTTTAGAAGCGTTGATAGGTTTTAAGTTGATTTTTTTTTCTATTTAACCAGCCAAAATGGTGCTATGATTGTAATTATAAGTCAAACAGAATAGTTTTTATTATTTTCTTTATGAGAAAGATAAGCTAATTTTGTTGAAAACTGTCAATAAAAGTTTTATAATTATTTTGATACATTTATTTGAGACGAAAACCACTGAATTTGTTGATTAGTCACATTATTGGAATCAAAAAAATATGCAAAAACGTACGTAAATGTAAATTTCTCGACAACCCGAGAACACCTGAGAAATTAGCCTCGAAAATTATCGAGACCCGAGAAATTGATAAGCTCGAGAAATCATGAACCCTAGTATTAGGAAAGGCAAGTTCACAAACATGGTAAATAAGTAAGAAAGCCAAAATTTAAAAAGAATTTTCCACTTACCCGAGTGGGGCAGTGGTAGCGCATTTGTTGTAGCCATGACTAGTTGTATTTCGTGGCTTCGAACACAAACAGGCACATTACTTTGTGCAATAGTCTTCTTCAGCACTGCTTTTAAAATTGTGAAGGACAACACTGTGAATGTTGTCCCTTACATAGACAAGAGGCTTGTATCCTCACAGTGAGAACGTTATAAGCTAAACATCCTAAGTATGTTGTTTCGTTTCAGTATAGTGTAGAAGTACTTGAGAGAACGCTGTTCATACATCAGAGACAAGCGCTTCTGTGTAAAGATATCGGAAGGTAGGTAAACAAACCAAGTTAGATCTCTTGAGATTAACTCAATGCCATAAGTTTTCTGTTCTGGCTACTTTACAATGAAGGCGTGTATTTAATAGATTTCTATTTACCCATAATATTTCAGCTTTAAAGAACCAGCCACCACCTTTACTACGTATTAAATATTGAGTTTTCTTGTATACAAGTTATTTTTAAATTTATCAATATTTTACACATTCAAGTTCGTAATAAATGTTTAGATTCGCTTCAGTTGATTTCAATAAACACTTTTTCATAGCGATTCATAGAAAAAATATGTACATACATGTATGGGTATTTAAATCACAGACGAAATAATTTGATCTTTTTTGTGATATTTGTCAACAAATAATATTATATTGTTGTTTACAATAGAATTTTGCATATATCCTTGAAAGTACTGAATTATACGGAGTTTTTATATAGATAATAGTTACCTATGTATTTTTAAATATCTAACCAATTTGTGCACCCGGATTTAAAATGGCAGATATCTTTTTTGTTATCAGGGGAACCTTCAAAATGCGTTTGGTTTTAACGGGTATACCGAGGAAAGCAATTTCTTGCTTCACTTAACCCATCCCATCCACTGTCTAGGAGACCGCTGAGAACTCCTTATGCAAAGTCTCTCGATCCTTCCTTCCTCCTCCCTGCAACCTTCCTTCCTTCCTGTGATTTGATCACAGGCTGGGTTTTAGTCAGTAGAAGTCTGACACTCCCTTCCGCTCCACCCAGAGCGGGAGAAGTCATTCGATGATTTTCCCACCCAGAGAAAAAAAAAAGCACTTGTATTAAACTGTAGTACAACTGCTAGATTGGTTTAGTGGTCGCAAACTGCAACGGTCGAGCGTAAAATCCTGGATTAATTCCCGGGTTAGGCAGTATATTTTTTTTTTCCTAAATCTCAGTAGTGACTCAGAGTTTTTATATAGATAATAGTTACCTATGTATTTTTAAATATCTAACCAATTTGTGCACCCGGATTTAAAATGGCAGATATCTTTTTTGTTATCAGGGGAACCTTCAAAATGCGTTTGGTTTTAACGGGTATACCGAGGAAAGCAATTTCTTGCTTCACTTAACCCATCCCATCCACTGTCTAGGAGACCGCTGAGAACTCCTTATGCAAAGTCTCTCGATCCTTCCTTCCTCCTCCCTGCAACCTTCCTTCCTTCCTGTGATTTGATCACTATAGATTGCATGGACTTGAAGAGACGTTGACCTCTGAGTTTGTTTCAGTATTTCTTCTCAGAGTAGTCAGTTAGGAAACACTGGCTTGGAATCTATGTAAAATAGGTTTCGCTGTGTATAGTGGCACGTGACCATTGCTCCACCGTCCTCCTGGCCGTCACTCAAAGGGCGATCAGAACCCCCCTTTGAAGGCCCATGATCCCAAACAACCGCCTGCCTTAATTTAGAAGATTTTTGTGTCCGTCTCGGCGGATTGCCTCCAAAACGCCTTATTCTCTGAGCAGGATCGGCCCTCACGATCTCACACAGTGTCTCTCGGCGTGATAAAATATGAAATCCTAATATGTTGTAAAATTATTGACTACGTCTTAATTATCTGCTGCAAAAGTTGGTAACTAAGTCTCACGCCGCCTCTTTCCGTCTGTTTATTAGAGATAAAAACTAAACCTACTGAACAGATTTTCATGCAGTACCAATTCACCAATAGATAGCGTTTCATGAGGAAGGTTTTAGTGTATAATTATTAAGTCTTTGCACGAATTAGCAGAATGAGACTGTATGAAGCCGGGCCAACAACGGGAACAACGCAAATTAATATTCCACACGGAATTTTCAAACAGATAAATCTCGGAATATAATTATCATACATGGAACAGTTGAATAAACACAACAATCTCTTCAAATACGTACGAATATATCAATACTAAAAGGCTCCATCCCATATCTAGGGAACAAAGCTAGAGAAGTGATGGTATGTTGCGACCGCCATTTGTCTTAGGAGCGCACTCCCAGCGAGAATTAGGTCACTCGCACCCCTCTTAGGTAGGTACTTGTTGTTGACGCGTGATCGCTAGAAGTGCCGTGAACGGGCAGAATTGGTCACTTCCGTCTTGATAGAAGTAATGTGGGATGGATTGATGCATCAGACTGATGACGCGGTTGGCGCAGTGGCTGAATGACTTGCTGCGGCGCTGCGTATCGCGAGTTCGGTTCCTTCATGGAACAGCCTACAGATAATTGTTCTGGATTTGGGTGTACGTGGGGTATAAATATTTGTAAATGCAACCACGGTGGAGAAGAAATGTGTGAGATAGTTTCTTTTACTTGAAAATGACTTCAAGCTTTTTATAATATTGTTTTAAGGTTTTATTAGTAAAACTAAAGTATTCATGGTTTCATTGCAAATTCATAGCACATACAAGTAGTATGTGGCGGATAGGCCATAAAGAGAACTAACTTTTTACTTTATTATTTTTTGCTACTTGCATGGGGTATGTCGTATATCTCCCAACAGTATTGTAATATTTGTATATTTTGTGTTTAGGAACCTATAACCTGCTGACAGCTGGCTGCCGGCCGTGCTGGTGATAATTAGCAGTATTGTCAGTCCATTAAAAATCGCTTTGAAATATACGCAAATGAAAATTGTTAATACAAATTGCGTTTACCAACGAAGTATTAAGTCAAATATTTACATAGGTACATAGGAGTAGACAGAGAAGTCAGTAGGTAGGTATACCTACTGACTTCTCTGTCTACTCCTTAGAAATCTTATTACCCCCAACTTTTTCCCCCTTTGCAAAAGTTAATGCCGCTTCCAATCTCTCCGCATCTGTGTTAGCTTTATTGTTTAATGAGCATACTCTGATTCAGCGTTTATCATCACCGACAGTTAATAGCTTCTGCGAGCACTATTGATTTATTCTCGCCGTATTTAATGCAACGAGAGTATAGGGAAAAATATCAAGAGCATTCTCGAACAAAGATCCTTAACAAAGAAAGGAAAAAACCAAATTAAGAACGGGCTTTATTGAAAAACTTTTACAAATGGAGATGATAAGTTTTCTTTAATTTACTTTCCAAGTGTAATCAAGAGAAGTGTGATGAGAAGTTGACTGTAGAAAAGATGAAAAAAAAGTCTTCTAAAGTGATTATGTGAGTGACGGGGCAAAATTCGAGTCCTTAAACATTTTCAAGGCTCTCAAAAGTTGTGTTGTGGTTTCGATAATGTTCTAACGAGATACCGCGGCCCCGGAACGCAAAAGCAACTAAAGGAATAGGGGGGGGGGGGGTTAGTGAGTAGAAGTCTGACACTCTCACTCCACCTAGAGCGGGAGAAATCATTTGATAATTTCCCCCACAAAAATGTTAAGTCAAAAGTTGTAAAACTCAAATATTGAGTACTTAGAAACATCAGTACTTATTATTGCATCCAAATTCCCACTGGACCATTCTAGCACCTGTATTATGGGGACGTCGCAATCGCGGCGGTAAGTCCACTCTTTGAGGAGTGGCTTGAGAGACGTCACGGCGTCCTCACCTTCCGCCTGACGCAGGTGCTAACCGGACATGGCTGTTTCGGGAGGTACCTGTTTCGGATACAGCGGGAGGACACTCCCGGGTGTCGTCATTGTGAGGAGGACACGATGGAGCACACGGTCGAGGTGTGCCCTGCTTGGGAGGAGCACCGCCGTGTCCTCGTGGAGGCGATCGGCGGCGGTGACCTCTCGCGCACAGCCCTGGTTCAGACCATGGTGCGGAGCGAGAGGGAATAGGATGCAGTCGCCTCCTTCTGCGAAGCAGTCATGCTAGCAAAGGAGGAGGCTGAACGTGCGAGGGAGAGGCATCTCTCTTCCTCACGCCCCAGCCACCGCGGGAGACCCCCCGGGCGTCGGGGATCGCATGCAGATCTCCGGCCACCGTAGACGCGGGCTTGCGGACGGCGAGCAGGGGTAGACCAGCGACGGGGTCCTATAGGGCCAATGTCTTCCGGGGTTGCGGGAATGTTCTAACGAGATACCGTGGCCCCGGAACTTAAGGGCAGCTGAAGGAACAGGCTGGGTTTTAGTCAGTAGAAGTCTGACACTCCCTTCCGCTCCACCCAGAGCGGGAGAAGTCATTCGATGATTTTCCCACCCAGAGAAAAAAAAAAGCACTTGTATTAAACTGTAGTACAACTGCTAGATTGGTTTAGTGGTCGCAAACTGCAACGGTCGAGCGTAAAATCCTGGATTAATTCCCGGGTTAGGCAGTATATTTTTTTTTTCCTAAATCTCAGTAGTGACCCGGAGTTTGTAAATGATAAAATCATTTTAGCGACAGAAATTGAGCATAAGTCGTAATGAAAAATACCAGAACTCAATCCTAAAACAACAGTTTAAATAATTTTTGGCTCGCAGAAAAAGTAGGTACCACTATCAAACCGGATATACATACTCTTAAGAAAATTCATGTTTACTTAACTTCGCAACACAAACGCTATGAAAAGGAGACCCGACAAACTTAATTACACTAGCTTACTAATGCGTCCAGTATACCTTGAGCTCTCTGGTTAGCTATCGCTCTTTGTAACTGTTGTATTTGTAACTAGAGCTTCGTGATATCAAGGTCATCTTAGAGTGGTGTTGCAAGATGGATGGAGCCGGAGAGTCAACAAAGGGTGAAATGTAACCAACGATCAGAGTCCGGTTAGGCGACACCCATAATGTATGACTTATAAGCATTGTAGGTTTTAAAGTGGATCTGAGATGTGAGAAAACGATTTATTTTGTGTGGTATTGTTTATATTGTATGCAACACAAAGCTTTTACAAACGAACAAACAAATCATTTATCTGCGAAAGTGGTATAAATGGTCGTATTTTATAAAAGTTCTTATGAAACAATGTGAGTTACTAGCAATCTTATTTCTATCTCTAATCTTACTCTAAATATGCTTGTGTTAGAAATGGGTTCGCGGCAATAGTATAAAAGGTGGGGTTCGAATCCGCAACCTCTCGATCACAAGACGGATTCCTTAGCCATTAGGCTATTGATGCTTTGCCGGGGTTGTGGGAATGTTTTAACGAGATACCGCGGCCCCGGAACTTAAGGGCAGTTGAAGGAACAGGGTGAGTTTTTAGTCAGTAGAAGCAGGCGTCCGTCACTCGCTCAAGGCCACGCGTTATATGCCTACCGCTTCGCGTATCGCTGTCGGTACATCCGACAGTGGGCTGCCGCACGCCTGCCTGAGCCTTTTTAAATAATTTTGATGTCATAATGGATCGACCTAAAAACAATTGATTTTCCTCCGCTTTGCTCCTGTTTCCCTTTTGATTATTTATTTGCGCGGAATTTTATTAAAATTAAAATTATTTACGCGGTTTCGGATATTTTCGACACTAAAATTTAATAATCGGGAATTCAAGGAAGGAAAAAATGCACCTATCATTTTATTAAACTGAAACATATTTGATCAACAAATAAAAAATAATTGTTATTCTATATTCGTTTTATTTATTTATTTATTCAAAAAACACAATACAAGCTCACAGTAAAACCAAAACGCTTATATGTTAACAATTAATTATTTAGAAATAAGGGAAAAAAAATAATTTACCAATATCACAATCCTATACTATCCTACTTCCTACTTCCTATCCTACTAATCCTACTATCCTTCCTACTATCCTATCCTACTAATATTATAATCCTACTATCCTACTAATCCTACTATCCTACTAATCCTACTAATATTATAAATGCGAAAGTTTGTGAGGATGGATGGATGTTTGTTACTCTTTCACGCAAAAACTACTGAACGGATCTGAATGAAATTTGGTAAGTAGATAGTTGACATTTTGGAATAACACATAGGCTACTATTTATCCCGAAATTCCCACGGGATCGAGATTTGCGCGGGAAAACCTTCCCACGCGTACGAAGTCGCGGGCAGAAGCTAGTATCATATATACAACCCTAGGACATTCGCTCGATGACGTGGGTCACGCGGCGGGCAAAACAATCTCAACTCTCTGTATGCGTACTTATGGTAAATTTCTTCTCGCTGCAAACAGCTGTTTTTATTATTAAGATTTTGTAGGCTATTATAGCGTAGGTATTTTCGCTTTTGTATGAGAGTGATGTATCTGTTACGAAGTAACTATTTAGTTATCTATGGTAGAAGTCTGACACATCATTCCGCTTAACCCAGAGCGGGAGAAGTTATTCGATGATTTTCTTACTTGACAAAAAAAGGCTATTGACGCTTCAAAGCACCATCAAGAGGTCTAGAACTGTAATGAGTGTTGTCTGTGAAAAAGTGTACAAGATAATTATAATTTTGTAAACAATAGTATTGTTACACGAGTGACACATCCGCAACCAATAGAGATATCCGATGCGATGAGGGGAGCAACAATGAGAACTGGAGAACGTGGAGACCACAACCGCGGTTTGAACGAAACAGAACTGCGAGACTTAGCATGCGTTTGAGATACTTTTGTCGTTTTCGAAAACTACCGGTTTGTTTCTTTCACAAGCATCAAACTTGTAGATAAGTGTGAAAGCGATAAAGCGATAGTTTCCTAAACCATATTGGTATTGCAAACCTAAGCTCCAAGAACAGAATCTTTAACGGTGGAAGAAACATGTGATGACGTTATAGTGAGGCCTACTGCGGTTTCGAATGAATTGACACAACACATAGGCGCGTGCGGAAACGCGAGGTCGTTGACTCATAGTAACAGTCGCAGGCGCAAACAAATGGCAGATGTTCTGCGCGAAGGTTTGAATGATGATGGCTGAAAAAAAGAGGCACCTAACGAAGAATGGACTGAAATACAAACAAAAAAGCATCAATCACCTAATGGGTAAAATAAGGCGGACTAGTGATCGAGAGGTCGCGCGTTCTAACCCCACCCCACTATTCCCGTGAACCCACTCCAGATACAAGCATATTTAGCTCAGTTGGAGTGGTTAACAATATTGCTGGGAATGTGAATTCTACCCAGATTACTAGTAATCTTTAAAAAAAAGGAAACAACTATGCCTTGTGCCGATAAGACCGCCCATTGTACACTAGTTTTTACCCGACTGCAAAGGAAGGGTTATGTTTTTCGCGCGTATCTTGTATGTATGTATCATGTATGTAATATTCTTTATTACCTCATATCTCCAGAACTGCTGAACGGATTCACATAATTAAAGGTATTGTTCGCTTCGTCTTAACAGCTCAAGTGTTCTTAGATAGGTAGCGGCTATGCGAAGCCAGCCGTATTTTTCAGCGTCTTTTTCATTACAGCCAACATTTTTTTTTTCATTATGTATGTAGAGAAAAAAAAATCGACAAGCAGGCGGAGTCTTCCCATTTACAAAAATATTATGTTCAATAGGGTTCCGCCTGCTTGTCACTTTTTAAAATAAGAATGTACTTGTTTCTTGCATTTCAGTTGAGCAGTCGGGTTTTTTTCACTTTTTAAATAACTTTTGTGTTTACCTTTTTTATCCATATAAATACTGTAAGGTGTACAATAAAGTATACAGTAAATAAATTAACTATGACCAAACCTCGATTCTTAACGAAGGATGAACTAAAATACAAAAATAAAGGTTCAAAAATCGGATTGTTGGTTGGAAAGAAGGCAGAAAGAAACATTGCCTAAATGTAAAGAACATTTGCACAATGTTTCTTTGTTTCAAAGGCGGCGGATCTATAAAAAAACCAAGCAAATGTAGTTTCATTGCACAAAATAGATATGAAAAGGAATAAGGGATACGCTGCATATAAATTTTTAATACCGAAAAAGGAATTGAATGTTTTTATTCTTATATAACGAGAACGTGTGGCCTTCTACCGTGTCATTTCATAGGTTTGCGACCGGTTGACAAAACAATAAGTAATTAAACTCATTAATGGATTTTACATTGTACTAGTTAAGACTGTAAGCTATAACTGTACCTAGTTCGTTAAAATGATCAACGGCGTGTATAAAAGATGCATGTATGTAAATCAGGGGCTGTCGTGGCGTTGCAAGAATTCTACGTAATCAAGACACAGATTTTGGCTATTTTGGAAGTCCGCTGTAGATACGTGAAATAATTCTAGGCCTTTTTCACTGGTTACCTAGTGCTTGACTTGCTTGTAAGCGCAGAATTCCTGGACAGATAGAGATACACGATGCTAAGTTCGGCTTTGCCATTTTGGCGCTAGCACATAGACAGCCTAGGTACTGATAGGAACACTCCTGTTTATTCGGCTAACCTAGACCTATCCAAGGCTTTAGACCTGGTTACAACTTATGGAATAAGCTGGTCAGATGGTTGGATGCTTTATCTGGGAGGATTCATCGCAAATCATTCTGGAAAAATATATGAATTTTGGGAAGTTTGGGAATAGGAAATGGGAACTTTCATTACGCCTACAGCTAAGGAGTGGAATTCTCTGCTGACGTCTGTGTTTTCTGACAGCTAAATATAACCTGGGAGTCTTTAAGTCAAGAGTGAATAGGTTACTTCTAGGCAAGCGTGCTTCATCTTTGACCACATCATCGCTTACCATCAGGTGAGATGGTGGTCAAAGGCAAGCCTATCAACAATAAAAAAAAACAATTATTGTTTAGTTCATTATTTTAATTTTTTTAGTAACAAATGATGTGAGGTATTTTGCTATTGTTTTTTTATTCGAGAATCAATTATTAATCATTTAAATAAATTGTCATATTATAACTGTTTAATTAATAACTTATTACTTCTACTCAGACGTCTAATTGACTCACAAATAAATTATTATTTACCAACACTTCTATAATTACTAGTAGGTACTAGCAAACACAGGTTTGCAAGTAATAATTATAGTTCTAAGCCTGTGTACAAGTAAATCTTGCCAAATTGTAGTCAGCTAGTGATTGCATACGGAAACAACACACATATTCCTGCCTACCGACCTAACGAAATTATGTGCGTTTTACGACGGTCGGGAACATAAAAAATTTACATTTGTTAGTTAACCTACGTTAGTTAATACGGAATTGTTCAGGAGCTTATTATATCCATCATGGACATGTTTGGGGTTATTACTTTGAAACATTTTTCTGTCAGTGTTATGGCAATAAGCAAGAAAGAAAATGTTTTCTGTATGACACACAGAGATCCACCAATATAGAAACAAAAATAATGAGACATAATTTTTAAACGCTTGTGTTTTTTATTTGACAGTGTAAAGTGAGACTTAATTTTTAAAAGCTTGTGTTAAAATTCCTATCAGAAATGTAAGTACCCATTGTACTACGAATTTGAAAATAACTGCCAGAATGGACAAATACTCACAAAATTGTGTTTAGTCGCGTACAATCTGGTAAACATTTAAACTGGAACCATTTCTCAATGAAACCAAAAGAACTGTGCCGCGCCTTACAAGTCTAGTTTAGCAAAATGTCACACTACTACAAGTTGCCTGACTATTGTTTTCAGTAGACACTTATTCTCTACGTGTTTTGTTCACTTTTGTAAAGTATAATTAAATCGACCACTAGATAAATGTGTATTATGTCTAGGTGATAAATAATACTAGGTCATAAGAACAAATAAGTAAATAAATATTGGCTAATTAATTAATTGGCTGTAAGATTAGATATAAGTACTACAAAACATTGATTTAAGAGCGGATTTTGTTATAAATAAATAAATAAATAAAAATAGTATTAGCTAAAACTAAGGTAAAACAAAAACTATGACTAAGGGGCAATCTGGGTTTGCGGGAATGTTCTAACGATATACCGCGGCAGTGAAGGAACAGGGTGGGTTTTTAGTCAGTGGAAGTCTGACACTCCCCTCCGCTCCTCCGAGAGCGGGAGGAGTCATTAGATGATTTTCCCACCGAAAAAAAGGGAGCAATGACTTCCATAAAAACAAGAGATGTACGCATTCTAAATAATTATGTATGAATTCTGGCTATTGTGTTACACTAGAGTTTTTCTACGAATAAAGCGGTTACCTTTAAGTTCCTTTGACACTCAAAGAGATTAAAAATACGATTATGTTACTAAATATCACCGGTATCAGAACATTTAGACCGAGGCGACGGCAACGCAGCGACGATATTACAAACTAAGTATATAATTTCATTTGATTTTCTTAAGTAGGTACTTAATTTACGAAAACAAATAAAATAAGCCTCATATCTAGTAACGTGGGGAACAAAAATAATTATCTGAGGAATATAAGCTTATAATCTCGCGTTTGTGTCTTAACGGAACAAGGATACTTACTAAAATCTTTGTGATACTTTCCTCAAGAGACTATCTCAGAGGTTCCAGAGATGTTCTGACGAAATATCGCAGCCGCGGAACACTAGGGCAACTGATAAAACAGGGTGAGTTTTTAGCCAGTAGAAACCTGATACCCCTTCCACTCCACCTAGAGCGGCCAATACTAAATATACTATAATACTAATAGAGCCAATTACTGATTTTTCGACCAAAAAAAAAAGACACAAATCAGCATAGTTTTCCAATCAGCGATGTAGGAAAAAAGAATATTATTTAAGTATTTGTTAAAACGGTTGTACTATATTTTTTTTTATTACTGATGGGCCCCTATTGACCTCGACCTCGCCTGATGGTAAGCGATAGATGAGGTCTACGATGGGACGAGCCCAGAAGATGCCTATTTACTCATGCTTTAAAGGCTGAAAGATCTTAAGTGGCAGGGAACACAGAAGCCGGCAGAGAATTCCACAGCTTGGCTGTGCACACAATAAATGTGGAGGAGAAGCGCTTGGTACGACAAGACGGTATATTAACCAAGTGTGGGTGGTACCCAGCCGTGCGTCTGGTAGACCGGTAGTGAAAGGGAGATGGAGGAATCAGGTCATGGAGCTCCTGCGCACACTCCCCGAAGTACTTATGTTACATTACAGTAATTATGTGTAGATTACCGCAATAGTTAGCAGTTAAAGCTCTTAACGCGGCCTACTCAAATGTCCTTACTTTGGTATTGTTCGTTAAAACGTTGAAGCTCTTTAAAGTTCTAAGTTGAGCTACGCAACAACTTTTTCTCAAAAAGATTCATAAAGCTCCATGAGGGTTTTCATATGATTTGATTAGTATGAATTGTCTGAATTTCAAGAGTCGTTGACCTCTGAGTGAGTCTCGGAGTTACTTCTTAGGGTAGTCAGCTAGGAAACACCGGCCAAATCCATTTTAAATTTAAAACGAAAAAAAAGGAAAAGTCATTCTATTATTTACACACAATACACACAGCATAAAACACAGACAGCGGGAGCGACTTTGTTCAATACTATGTAAAGATTCACAGAATAAATATGTAAGTATTTAACATGCATTCAAAAGAACACCACAGACATGAACCCACATGCTTCTCATGTACAAATACAAATTGTATGGACTTTAAAAGAAACTTTGACCTCTGATCAGTTTGTTTCAGTGTTTCTTCTCAAAGTAGCCGGTATTTCCATACCGGCCTCATCTAGCTAAACTGAACTTAACACGCAAAAACATGACGTGTAAAAGTGTTATTTATAACTAATTTACAAAAATAAATATTTCATTTCATATTTCATATCAATTTTGCTATGCTGCATTCTGTAGCTATAAAGGATGCTTAACACGATCCAAAACTAAAATAAAATACATTAGTGTCTGGAGATTAGCGCTTATGCAAACAAATTAGAATTTTCAAGTGCTAATAACGATAACCAATACTTTGCATAATGTCTCCCGCAGAGCTTTGGCGGCATTCAATTTAAATTATGTGGTTATAATTCTATTTCATATTCCCATTTATAAGGTATATTAGAGCAGAAGTGGCTCTGTGCTTACAAGCATGACTTTAGAATTGTAGATCGTGGGTTCGAACTAAGATAGGCACTTAATTTTTTGTGTTATTTCAATCATCACTACAGCTCTCAAAACGGAAAAGGAAACCGCAGTGAGAAAACTGGCGCATTCTTTTTTCCGGGTGGGAAAATCATTTAATGACTTTTCCCGGTCTGGGTGGAGCAGAAGTGAGTGTCAGACTACTACTGACTAAAACCCACCCTGTTCCTTCAGCTGCCCTTAAGTTCCGGGATCGCGGCATCTCATTAGAACATTCCCACAACCCCGGCAGGAAACAGGCATATTTTTTTAATTAAAAGTTTATGCAACACAAAATATACAAAGGCGTATGCCATAGGCATTCTCTACCAGTCAACCATGGGTGGTGAAGAGATAACATGGCAGGTGCATAAAAAATACAGTAAGCAGATAATATACACAGGCCCGTTGGTATAGTGGTCAGTGGCCCTGACTGCTATGCGCAAGGTCGTGGGTTCGATTCCCACCTAGGACAAATGTTTGTGTGATGAGCACGATCATTTGTTCTTTGTCTGGGTGTAATTTATCTATAATATGTATGTATTTAGAAATATATATGTATGTTTATCAGTTGTCTAGTACTCATACCACAAGCTCTGCTTAGTTTGAGACTAGATGGCGTTGTGTGAAAGTTTTTTATTATTAATATATTCAAAGTCTTATTACAAGTAAATAACTAAAATAAACTTACATACATATTTGTCATAATACATACCAAAAATACAACGTGTAACGGAAACCCCATATCTATCCAAAAGGACTGAAGACACCATCTGGTATGGAGTCACTATGCAAAGTTAAAGCTCAAAATAAGTGACTCACAGAACTGAACCAAAATTATAGGTTTCATATGTTACTTGAATACCAGTAATAACAAACGTGTCACAGCACTACGAGGGTCATCACTTTCCACGTCACTTGCCAATAAAACGATAATTCTCTTCGTTCTTAATTTGAAAAATTCGGCCTCAGGTATCAATGTATTGAAATTTCTAATATGCTCCACACATGTAGACATTTTTTTTTTATTAAAAAATAGGTTCGCGTTTGACCACCATCTCACCTGATGGTATGTGATGATGTGGTCGAAGATGGAGCACGCTTACCTAAAAGTAACCTATTCATTCTTGACTTAAAGACTCCTAGGTTATAGCTATCGGGAAACACAGACTCCGGCAGGGAATTCCACTCCTTAGCCGTACGCACAATGAAGGTATTCCCAAAACGTTTCGTGCGTATGGGTGGGATGTCCACCATGTATCGATGGCGCTTCGCCGTTTGTCTCGTAGTCCGATGATGGAATGAGCTTGGCGGAATTAGACTGTGTAATTCCATCGCACACTCCCCGAAATGTAACCGATAGAAAACCAATAGACTTGCAACTCGTTGTCGATGTTCAAGGCTCTGGAGCTTTGACTCGACCAGATTAGCAAACCCTTGCCATATCGTTTGTTATCATCCAAAGAAGCCGTGCACTCGGCATGTTACCCTTTAAATTACACGTTGTATATGTATAATATATTAATAAAAACCGGTCAAGTGCGTGTCGGGCCACGCACAGTGTAGGGTTCCGTAGTTTTTATAACAGCCAAGTGCGTGTCGTATTCGCTGACTGATCGTTTCGTACCATGCTCTAACTAAAAGCCAAACATAACTACCTAACTAATTTGACTTCCTATACAAATCCTCACCTGATCCGACAATTTTGCACGGAAAGTTTTAATTTTTTTTAGAGATTTGTATAAAACTTGTCATAGCCGGTGTTTTGAATTTAAATACGGACACAGAGCTACACTACTCAATCGTCAGAAGAAGCTAGCATGATACAACTGGCGCTTAGCGCCATCTATCGACATTTCTATAGTTGTTCGAAATTTTCGAGTCAAATACAATTGGTCGACTATTACTCGTAAACCTGTAAAGCTCACTTATGTGTGATAGTTTTCCTTTAAATTTCGTTATATATAGGTACTACTGCCGTGACATTTGAATTTCTAACTACAACCGGTTAGTTGATAGAGGGGGGGACACTTGACTCTAACGAAAATTGGTACTCTAAATCTTTATAAGTCACGAACGGTTTACTTAATCAAAAAACGGTGTTACCAAACCCCTAATATTTTTGAAAGACCTATCCAACGATGTCCCACACTATGGGAAGAACGAAAAAAAAATAATTATAATCCCACTTTACATGTATGGAAGGTACCCTAAATAATTGTTTTTTCAAAATTTTATTTTACCACTTTTTCGGCGTCATTAACGTGTATACTCATGCCAAAGTACAACTTTCTAGTACCAATAGTTTTTGAGCTAAACCGCGGACAGACGGACAGACAGACGGACATGGCGAAACTATAAGGGTTCCTTGTTGACTACGGAACCCTAAAAAGTATTGACTTTCCTAGGATATTGATCCTAGGACTGAAAATTTTGAAGACATGCGACATCCATCTACCCTCACTGGGTCGGCGTGGTGCATTACGGTCATTCCCTCTCCCCTCTCATAGAAAGGAGAACGGTGTCCCAGCTTTAGGTATGCCATGGGGTAATTATGACGAATTTCATCTCAAATCTTTACGAGTCGATACTCAAAATAATATTTCCTGACTAATATGTAGCTACCTGCACAGCTCTGATATTGGCCCCATTTAAACCCTCGTATTTAACATGAATATTCCAGTATCATATTTTAGTAAAACATAAAATTGAAATTCAACTTTTTACATGGATGCATGAACACTCGAATTTAGGTCGAAAAATTGCAAGCTTAGCTGAGGTTACTCGTGTGTGGTTTTCCTAGTTATCCATATATTTTTTGTGAAATAAAACGCATGTGATGAATAGCGCACTACTGAGCTGCATGGCTGTGTGAACGCGATAGGTATTCGCGTTTGATACACGACCAGAGTTATGTGTTGGTTTTTGTTTACGGATACTCTCGATTACAATTTTGAAGAGGACCTCGTAGCTAGATAATAACAGCTTCAAAGTTAAGCAACGCTCGCTGAGGTCGTTCCCTGGATAAGTGACGTACATATCGAGATTACCAAGCCCGGCTGTCATTTGAGAGTCGTTACGGGTAGTCACCAGATCGCGCGGCAGGTCACTTATGCACTGGACCGACCAAATTAAATCTGCATTAGGAAGCCGCGTATCTGAATGCACCAGACAATCAGCCAATAGAAGGAGATGGCGGGAGATCGTGCGGAGAGCTGTGTCCGCTTCTACCACCGACGCGGACGCCTCTACGTGACCACGACCGCTCTCCCAAGAGCGAAACGAAAAAAAAGAAGACGGGTAGTCAGAGAAAACCTGACATTAGTCTTGCCGAGAAGTATTCTGTTACCCAGGGTTTGGGTTTGGGTTGTGGAAGTCAGACACGTAGTTGCTCCATGTTAAATACTAGAACTCAGTTAGATTCGGTTAGCCTGGAAGACTTACCGAATGCAGCTGATTTCTTACAGAAACTACAGACCAATTTAAAAAAAGAAAGTATAAATTATATACTCGTGTAGCAAAAGCAATATGCTCAAATCGTTGTAAAACATCCTAAAGCTCATATACTATTTATTCAAAACGTTTACTAACGCAGAATCACAATCAGACACCTTAAATGAATAAATACCAGAGGCGAAGGCTCCATACAACTCGATTTCTACCGGCTTCCCTTTTGAAATATAGCAAATATTAATCTATTATTTTATATATAAATATATAAATAGTAATCTATTATTTTCAATTAAACAAATAATTATTTACGAAGTTAGAAGATTTCGAAGTCAGCCACAGGGCCACAGTTACTGGAATTCACGCATCACACTTGAGCAAGGTAAGCATTTTTCGGTCCGGCTTCCCTTTTATGAAAATTCACCCTACGCCACTGACAAATACCATTGTTAATTATGTCATTGATGACAGCCGAGACCAACATCTCAACGTGTTACATGGTGGACATCCCACCCACATGCACAAAGTTTTTGGGAATACCTTCATTGTGCGTACGGCTAAGGAGTGGAATTCCCTGCCGGAGTCTGTGTTTCCTGATCGCTATAACCTGGGGGTATTTAAGTCAAGAGTGAATAGGTTTCTTCTAGGTAAGCGTGCTCCATCTTCGAACACATCATCACTTACCATCAGGTGAGATGGTGGTCACACGCGAACCTAATCCGAATAAAATAAAATGTATGATCTAAACCAAAAATCTAAAACGCTAAAATTTAAAATTTTGTCGTACAGTTATTATTTGACCACGAATTTCTCAACGCTAACAGATATCGTGCACGAGTAGGATTGTATTTTGTATTGGATTATTGGAATGAAAGTGCTTATAAGACTAAAACTATCTGTATCTGGATAAACAGTCTCTTAGTCTATTAATGAAAGCCGATTAGGCAGGATTAGGTAGAAAAGGCCGTATTAAGTACTATATAGATAGTTAATAGAAATTAATGTAGGAACTTTTGATGATTAAGCTATCACATTTTCATGATGGTACTACAAAGAGTTGAGGTCAGGGGATTTAATTTCGTTGTACGTACGGCTAAGGAGTGGAATTCTCTACAGGAATCTGTGTTTACTGATAGCTATAATCTGGGGATCTTTAAATCCAGAGTGTATAGGTTACTTCTAGGTAAGCGTGCTTCATATTCGACCACATCATCGCTTACCATCAGCTGAGATGCTGGTCAAATGCGAACGTGTTAATAGTAAAAATAATGTGTTCACAAAAATAAATGATTGATTGATTGATTGATTGATTGATTGATTGATAATATTGTGTGGGGTTACTGGGGGTTACAACAGTATTGTACAAGCAAATTTCCAGAAGTATTGTGAATCATCGTTTTTGTTATATAGATAATAAATCTGGGCAACATATAAGCTATAATTGATTTCGGTAACTGGAATATCTGATGCAGAACTTACACACGAGCGAAGCCGCAGGCAAAAGCTAGTACGAGTATTTAATAACAAAATGCAATGACAACTGTAGCTTGTAAGCAACAAGAAGGTAACGTGACTATCGTGATGGTTTTGGCACGAAAACAAGACAATATTGCCTAATAAAGTGCATTTATAATGGCATCAAATAAAGGCTTTGCAATATACAAGATTTTTTTATGAAGATCCCGAGTCATATATAATAGTGTCATTTCAAAACGTAAAAAATATTGTAAAAATAAAAATTGTCTTTGGTAAAATTGTCAAGAGTCTAAGAACAAGCTAATGTAAACTACATTTTCATTTTTGTGATATAATCTAAAAGTAATCTAATATTTAATAATATTAGTAATTTTGTTATTGAAGTAGTTAAGATTGTTTTGGTCCTTACAATTATACAATTCAACACATCCTAACCTAAGTTTAAGTTTTCTTTAAGTCACGAGTGAATAGATTACTTAGTTCTATAAAAGTGTGCTTTCTCTTCGACCACATTATTGTTTCCCATCTGTTGATATGGTGGTCAAACGCGAGCGTGTAAATAAATACCCAATAAATACAAAAAAAAATATAGACATGTCTAGCCACATCTCTTATCAAAACACCTTGAGAAAAATGAGTACGTACAGTCAGCGTCAAATACTTAGTGACACTGAGGGTATTTAAATAAATAGACGCAACCAAAAGGTTAATAATATTGGTACAAACAAAGTTTCCTTATTGTTGTCAACAATACATTCGCTCAAAAGGTCGAGACGTTTAAAATGTCATATAGTTCGGTTCAGTCAAACCACCATAAGGCCGTGCGCGCACTGCGGTCAGTCTACCGGTGCGGTAGAATGACCGAGGCCACCGGTGACTCTACCGCACGCGTTTATTCCACCGCAGTGCGCGCACTTCTATGACACTCCATACTTCACAGATTTTGCGTTTCCAAAACGCAACGCAGTGCGCGCACGGCCTAAATATGGTTACAGTCATCCAGCCAATCGTATCCAAGCATTTCAAGTGTTCAAAAATATAACACATTAGAAAAAAGCTGACTGTACTAAATTAAGTAGTTGTAAAAAAAACAAAACACTCACCGTTTTATCCAGAAGCCAGCTCGCCACAAGAATCAAAGGTATGTACGTGATCATATAGACCATAGACGTCCATGACACTTGGTTTCCCGTCACACCGTAATAACTCATCACGATATCCTGGATGATTGTGTACTGTGTCCATTGCATAGAGTTTGACGCCGAGTATATCACAAAAATTCCAAGAATGAACCATCTCCACCGACTCACAACGTACTTGCTTTTACGAGAGTCGATGGATATGTCATCCATCACACTGCCGGCTATGGAACTCCTTCGTAAACTCTCATGTTCAAGGATCCTTGGCTCTTCGGGATCCACCGGATCTAGCAAACTGTTCGCTTGTAACATGTTCTTTTTCGTCATCATACCTTTATATACCGTCCTTATCAAAATAAGACACTTCGGCTTTAAGATTTCACTTATCACTTAATGTTTTGGTCCCAAGTTCGTTGTCAAGGTGATATCACTTTCTATTTAACGTTTGCCTACGCTAGATTAGATTTATCAGTCTTTCATGATACCGCTTCGGTACTGCCTGTTTAGATAATATTTGGAGATGATGGTATGTCAAGTAAGTCAGCTAAACGGTCAAATCTGTAATCATAATAATAGCTCGGATGTTTAAAAATCTACGGGATTGTTCTAATAGGCTATTAAATTTTCATGTAATATTTTCATATTTTCCTTCGAGTGATTTAACAAACGATTACGAAAAATAATGTACCTATAATTATTATACTCGTTAATAAGAGGATTATAATTAAACGAACCTTATTCTTATACGAAGCAAATCTATGTGAAAAGAACTCTATATTTTGGAGTCTACGGTGGATTATGAAATATGAAAATTGGTGGCAGGATTGATAATGTATGTCGTGCCTTTTAAGACGACTTCCTGTGCATCATGCTTTTGCCAAACGAAGTATCAGAGAATAACATAAAATATTGTGTACCTAGTAAATTGTTGCATATTTAGCAAATATCAGTAAGTAATATTGAGTTAAACTATATAGGTATATTTAAATCATTTTAAAATCATTTTGTGTAGGTATTAGTATTATCACACAAAATCGACAAAAATGCAATAGGATGTGGAATTTCGGAAATCAATGTAATTTATGGTACATAAACTTTATCTAGCCCACTAATAATTTTAATTATTACATTGAAGAGTATTTTAGTGCTCAAACTGCCCTGGAGAAAATGTGCGAGGAAAAAATGGGTGGTTGTAGTTAGTAAGAGGCTGACAGACCCCGTTACCACCCCAAGTTGAAGAAGTTCTATGAGTACATCCTCCTCCAGGGAAAATATTGAATGATTAATGGTATTGCGGGAATGTTCTAACGAGATACCACAGCCCCGGATTGCAAGGGCAACTGTAAGAGCACAGTAGAAGTCTGACACTCCCTTCCGTTCCACCCACAGCGGAAGGAGTTTTGGGGATATGCGGAACAGGGTGTAAAGTCCCGCATTCCCATTGAAAAGGGAGGATCCTCCGACCAGACAGGTGTTTTTGCCTGGTGGGCATGCCCGATGTTTGTGATCGGGTGATTTGTATGTATGCTAATCGTGCGGTAAACTTTGCTTGCGCGATACAGGATAGTTTGTATGTTGCGAGATAGATGTCGCTACAGAGTCATTTAATGATTTTCCCACCCAGAAAAAAAGGGAAAGTAATAAAAATACCTACGCAAGCTATAAATAATAAACGCTACCAGCGTTCAAAAGAATGGTGAAGGAGCATTACCTCTCCCTATAACTTTTCCCCTTCTTTCTCAATTATACATGTAATATTTATTAGTATATGATTTTGGTATTGTATGTATTTTTTTATTATTATGTTCAATTAATATTATGATGTTTGTACGCTGTCAGCCCTTAATCGTTTGTCCATCCAAAGGTTGTCTGTAAGAGATCGCCTTGTGCGATAACACCGCCCTTTGTACACTAGTTAATTTTTTTTTTGTATTCATATAAATATTGTAAGGTGTACAATAAAGTATATAATAAATAATAAATAAATAAAATAGAATTACTTAGTTATCAGCATCTAATTACTATCTACATTCATAAGTAGATAGGTACAACAACAAATATGTTCCTCACACCACCAAATATATCATCTCTTGCACATGAAACTAAAACTACACTTTAATCACGTTTCCACGAAATTACAATGAAAAAAATCACGTCAATCTTTAAACAGTAGCTAATAGGTACTAGAATAATGGAAGAACACATGACTTAATTAATGTTAGTCAGAACGGAGTGCAATTATAACTGGTCGGTTTGTACTATGACAATAAAACTGAGATAACAGTTGCAGTAAAAGTACATCTGGAGACTGCAATGTCAGAGATAATGTAAACATTAAAAATTTCGACAAATACGCTCATTGATAGTTGCAATCAGGAAAAAATCGTCATAATGATTAAATATCTATTTGTAGTTTTTTTTATTAATTTACAAATGAGCCCGCTCTTGATGCCTAATAGTAAGCGATTGATGAGGTCTACGATGGAACGAGCGAGCCCAGAAGATGCGTGTTCACTCTTACTTTACAGGCTGATGGGCACATGTATACCCGGACTTTTAATTCGATGCAGTAGACTGACAATTTCTGAGTTGTCAGAAAGACGACTACGAAATTGATGATGTGATGTAACAAAATTAATCGATTCAGGAATAAAATCGAATAACGATGTAAACATTTTTTTTTTTAATAAACGATGTAATCATTTTCTTTAATTTAGTGAGAAAAAAAAAAAAAAAAGTAAATGTGACCATAGAGGGGCGTGAAAAATAAATCATGATAATAATTTTTATTTTTTGCATTAAGCCCAACGGGATTTAGGTCGCAGTGATGCGGGGGCAGTCTTTTTTTAGGGTTCCGTAGCCGAATGGCAAAAAACGGAACCCTTATAGTTTCGACATGTCCGTCCGTCTGTCTGTCTGTCCGTCCGTCCGTATGTCACATGATTGATGATTCCGAAACTATTAGGACTATACATGTAAAACTTGGTAGGTAGATGTATTCTGTGAACCGCTTTCCGATTTTAAGAGAAAATTTAAAAAATATTTAAAATGAAGGGGGCTCTCCATACATGGAACTGAAACTGAAAATATTTTCTTTCATGAAACCTATACGTGTGTGGTATCTATAGACAGGTCTTTAAAAATGACATTAAGGTTTCTAAAATGACTTTTTCATAAAGTTAATCGTTTAAAAGATATACGCTTCCAAAGTGGTAAAATGTGTGTCGCCCCCCCTCTAACTTCTATAATAATGAAGTGAAAAATCTAAAGAAACCATATTTTGTAGACCTTAATGTAAACTTTCAACCAAAATTGGTTTGAACGAGATCGAGTCAGCAGTTTTTGAGATACAGTATATTTTCTAAAACCGCAAATATAACTTTGTAATTCATACAAATATTAAGAAAAACAAAGTTATTTGGCGTAGTTGTAAAAATTGTAAATAATCTAGTTTTAAGAAATTAGTAAGGTTTTTTGTTTTTTTTTTTCTTATAAATATATTAAGTATATTATATTTATTATAGTTACTACGCATTACGGAACCCTTCATGGGCGAGTCCGACTCGCACTTGGCCAATTTTTTAATAGTAATCTCGCGCAATTTATTAAAATATTCATCACATGAAACAATTTGCAATAGAGTGGCTTTTATCATGCCTAATTAGTTAGATATGAATATTTTTAATAAAATAGATTTCTTTATAATAAAATCTAGTTACTACATACTTCAAAATAAAAGATAATAATATAAATTTCATCATTTATTTATATTTCTCACGATTAAAAATCGCTCATTTAGTATTCGATTGTATATCGAATCCATCACTATTAGGTTGAATAGGGTATCATTATTTTAATAAGTGACACTAGCTTATGTCAGCTTACTGCATTGAATTAAAAGTCCGGGTATAGAAGGACACACAGAAGCCAGCAAAGATTTGCAAACCTTGGCTGTGAGCGCAATAAGAGAAGCTCTAAATATGACAAGACGGTATGTCAACCAAGTTTTAAATATCTCTGCGTATCTGTATGGAGAACATAATCAGCCAATAAGTTCCCACAGCTGGGATAAGTGTGTACCTACTTGTTTGCATGCATGGTGTATCCTTGTTTGCATGTTTTTTACAGAGAAATAAAAATTGTCCATTATATCATATACATATAGGTTAATTAGGTTTTATGTCATTGAGTGGTATATCAAACGATTTTACATTTAATGTAGGTACTTATGTTATGCTTATAAAAATTTGTTGCTTTAAAATTATATCAATCGTTTTATTATATTAAGTGATAATTATCTTCTATACTAATATTATAAAGCGGAAAAGTTTGTTTGTTTGTTTGTTTGTTTGCTTGAACGCGCTAATCTTCGAAAGTACTGGGTAGATTTGGATGCAATTTGGTATGGAAGTAGCTTGAAGCTTGAGGAAAGTTATAGGCTACTTTTTACCCGACTGCAAAAAAGGAGAGTTATGTTTTTACCGTGATAGAATCCACGGGAGCGAAGCCCCGCGTGAGTACTAGTATCAAATAAAATTATAGATTCAGATGTTATATCTTGTAAATATTAGATTTTGTAATTATATCATATACTAGTACTCACGCGGTGCTTCGCTCCCATGGATTCTATCACGGTAAAAACATAACTCTCCTTTTTTGCAGTCGCGTAAAAAGTAGCCTATAACCTTCCTCAAGCTTCAAGCTACTTCCATACCAAATTGCATCCAAATCCACCCAGTACTTTCGAAGATTAGCACGTTCAAGCAAACAAACAAACAAACTTTTCCGCTTTATAATATTAAGTATAGATTACCTACCCGGGTAACACGATACCCATTTGACATGACTGGTTTCCGATTTTTTGGCTTCCGATAACCCGTAACGACCCAAAATGTACAAATCACAGCTGGGACCAATAGATTAACGTGATATCCAAGGCACGGAGGTATCACACCGAATTGTTAAACTTTGATTTACTACTGATAACTTGATCAGAGCTAAGACGACTTTCAAATTCAAATTCTTTATTTCTTTTTACCGACGAATCCCTGTGGGATCTACCAATTACATACTTCTCGAAATTTTAAATGAAAGAGTATAGTTTTTCATGTAGCATTTTTTTATTAAACGGAAATTTAAAAAAAAAATCATCAAATTTAATTCTTAGCAACTATTTACTAACTACTTAATTATAATAGCGTAATTATAATGCTTACACTAATATTATTAGCTCATTAATATTATTAATGTGAGAATTGCGCCTGAGAATTTTCCGCTACTTTTGAAAAGTCAGGTTTGTGGTTGGAACTTGCCAATCTCAAAGAGTCCAACGTATGGCGACGGTGTTTACTTTTCGTTTGTTTTAAATAGGAAATTGCTGAATCACATAAATATGTTGAACCAAGACATGAAAACAATTGTTCAACACATTTTTAAAATTTTGTCATTTCTCGTTAGAAACTAATGCCCATAGACCAGAGGATGTCCTTGCTTTTAGAAATATGTCAACACGTGATCCATTTGGAATATATCTGCAAATTGTATACCTCTTTCATTGATGTCATTACGATCAATGGAGTCATTAAACAGATAACTGTGTTTTCCACCAATTTCTCATTTTTTTTTAAATCACTAAAGCGGTTTTCGAAGTCTGAAACCACTGCCTTCTCGTTTTCGATTTTTACAAAGATCTCGAAATCTTTGTAAAAACTTGCTCCGACTCAACTACCTAACATCAGTGTGCAATAGTAACTTGGGTTCTGTCTCATCTAATTGTTGTTTAAAGATTCGCCTTTGGAGAGATTTTTCTTTTATAGAATTTAAGATCTTGGAAAAACTGTGCATCACATGCTTTGTGTTTAGTATCTTACTAGCCAATACTTGTTGATGAATTATGCAGTGGTAGCTAATGAAATAAAAAATATTATTATTTCAACTTTTAAAAATTAAAACTATATTTTGCCTTGCCACGATCGACTCGACTAATAGCCGCGATCGATCAATCAATCACGATCGACCGGTTGGCCACCCCTGATATATATAGCTCTCTTGATCAGAAAGATTATAAAAGCACTGTATTTATTAGTTTATTATTTTAGCATAATATACAACGTGTAACAGATTAAGCGCAATACCTCAGACACCCCAATTAGAATATTAAATTACAAGTCTAAAACAACATCGGTAACTAAATAAACATACAATATCCTTACGTAGACGCATACACTCATGCAATGTTAGCGGCCGACGCGACACGCACACAATATCCTTGAATAAAGGATTGTATTAATTTGTCATGATACTGTGTTTCCAATGAAAGATTTTTCCATCAAAATTTAATACCTATTTTTTATGACGGAAATCGATTCAGAAGACTTTAGCCGAGTTTAATATTCGTGGTTAATCTATAGAACGCATTCTACTATTAACCACTAGCTACCAGGCCCAGCTTTGCTTGGTCTCATTCTGCTAATTCTCACATTAATATCTTAATAAATAAATAAATTATACACTAAAACCTTCCTCATAAATCACTCTATCCAATGGTGGAAACCGCTTTAAAATCTGTTCAGCAATTTTTAACCGACTTCTAAAAAAGGAGGAGGTTCTCAATTCGGATGTTTGTATTTTTTTTTTTTTTTTTTTTTTTTTTTTTTTTTATGTTTGTCCACGCATAACTCCGTCGCTTGCCAACCGATTTGAAAAATTCTTTTTTTGTTGGAAAGGGTATACTTCCCAAATGGTCCCATGAAAATTTTATCGAAATCGGACGAGCCGTTTCTGAAAAATCAAAAAAAGTCGAAAAAAATAATTTACCTTGATGATCTTTTCGTTTACTCTGCATTGCGTTTTTTGTTCGCGCATAACTCCGTCATTTACGAATCGATTTGGAAAATTCACTGACCCACTAAAAAGCGCGAAAATAAAAACTTTTTTGCAAAAAATAAAACCGACTTCCATATCAAAACACTACAAAGCCAAAAATAATTTTAATTTCGGAAGGCGGTGTGAAAAAAAAAAGAAAATTCAAAACCAATAACACCGACTACCGAAATTAAAATTATTTTTGGCTTTGTAGTGTTTTGATATGGAAGTCGGTTTTATTTTTTGCAAAAAAGTTTTTTTGAGTGTATTGCGAACAGACAGACAGACTTGGCAGAAGACTTTGTTTAATTATTTGTAAGGATTTTGTTATGTAGGTATAGTTACTTACTTTCTTACATACGTACGTAAAGCGGAAAAGTTTGTTTGTTTGAACGCCCTAATCTTCGAAAGTACTGGGTGGATTTGGATGAAATTTGGTATGGAAAGTAGCTTGAAGCTTGAGAAAAGTTATAGGTTATTTTTATCCAACTGCAAAAGAATAAGGTTATGTTTTTATATAGTGATAAAGTCTACGAGAGCGAAGCCCCGCGTCACATATAGTGTCATATAATTGTGTTGAATTTGTGGCTTTTAACCTATGCTAGACAAATTTATTTTCTTTCTAACGACCTACACAGCTGTACTCAAGTGCCTGTTGATTGTTTAGGATTACTGGCATACCCAGAATAGATGACCTTGACACCTACGTCGGCCATCTATTTTAACACACACGTATATGGAGTGTGGAACAATCTTAGTTACGTCAGACCTTATCTTCGAAGTGGACACAACGTTACTATAAATAAAAGAAGCAAATACCTGCATTCTTACTATTAGTTTATTTCGTATAAATTGTTTCTTTTTCATCAAGACGTTTAGATAGAGAGGAAACATACAAAGTTATATTTTTTTAGGACAACGTGTAATTTGCATGATAACAAACGATATGGCAAGAGTTTTGTAATCCTATGTCTGCATGTCTGGAACTTATTACAAATTCCAATACATTGATACCAGAGACCGAATTTTTCAAATAAAAAGAACTAAGAGAATTATCGGGTTATTGGAGAGTGACGTGGAAAGTTATTGTTCCTCGTAGTATTTTGAAAAAAGAAGAAGGGTTACATTTTTACTGTAATTAAGTCCACGTGTGTGAAAGGGGTTCGACACACGTGGACTGGACGTATCTGCTATTATCAATTATTTTAACCAAAACATACAAATGCTACCTCTGATAATGTTACAATAACAATCGCATTGGCAATGACTACATAAACCAGCGAGTTGAATGGAAAGATTATGACATTAGTGACGCATCATTAGCCGGAGAAATTTGCTGATATGGTTCAGAAAATACCTTGATTTATATTCGGATTTTAAGGCAGTTTAGATTTTTTGTTAATCGATGTTTTTGGTAAGACGGTGCGGTGGATACTTAGTCTTCAACCACATTGTACTTTTACAAAATGATGCTAACCGTTACTTTACGGTAATCCATACCAAACTAATACTAGTTATCGAAAAATATCTGGTGTTCGTTCATGATATTCATTCTTGCATGCAGTAGGTATGCAGCACCGCCCTTCCGCCTGCAAATAACTAGATGCAAGAAATACTTACTGCATAAATGCTAACCATACTATGCGTGTCCAGCGTGTCAGTAAAATTTATGTACTTAGAATTTTTTATTGCATCACTTCTATATGTGCATATTTTTGCGGGCGGGATAATGCATGTAAGAATAAACAACTGGTTTTTAGCTAAATTAACACTTAATATTTTTAGAATATTAGATTGTACCTAGTATTTAAGAATTTTTTATTTCAGGTTATTAAGCCTTTCTTTCGGGGGTAAAATCTTCGAACTCTCCTCCCACACAGGTCATTGCATGTTACATTTCGTAAGTCTGTACCCGCCTTTACTAGGTAGAAATCAGGAATAGGTAATTATTATTATGGGCTACAGCTCATATTATGTACGTACTCACGCGGGGCTTCGCTCCCGTGGATTCTATCATGGTAAAAACATAAATCTCCTTTTATGCAGTCGCGTAAAAAGTAGCCTATAACCTTCCTCAAGCTTCAAGCTACTTCCATACCAAATTGCATCCAAATCCACCCAGTACTTTCGAAGATTAGCGCGTTCAAGCAAACAAACAAACAAACTTTTCCGCTTTATAATATTAGTATAGACTAGCAGTTGTTCGCGACTTCGTTCGCGTGGGAAGTTTCCCGTGTAAATTCTGATCCCGTGGGAATTTCGCAAAATCCTTAGCAAGCATCTACGTACTAAAAGGAACCCCATGCAAAATTTGAGCCCGATCCGTCCAGTGGTTTGGGCTGTGCGTTGATAGATCACTATGTCAGTCAGTCAGTCACCTTTGAGTTATATATATTTAGATATATGTATATACATGTATACACACATGCCTAATACTTAGTTTGAATCTGCTGGTTTTGGGGTTCCGTACCAAATAATAACAAACGGAACCTTATTAATGCCGCTGTTCGTCCCGTCTTGTCTTCAGACTGTCTGTCAAGGCGCTGCCCCATAAGTGGTTAATTTTCATAGAATATATTATGTAGATAATGTTTATTGCCACCATAACAACAAATATAACTGAAATCCATACTAAAATAATGGACATGAAGCTCTGTCTTTCTGTATGTTATATTTTTACGGCTAAACGACTGAACCGATTTTGATGAAAGAAATGAGGAAGATTGTAGATGGTTAATGGAGCCATACAAGAATACTAATAGTCTGTGTTTTGTGATACATATTAGCTATAACCTGGGGGTCTTTAAGTCAATGGTGCATAAATTACTTCTAGGTAAGCGTGCTTTGTTTAAGACCACATCATGGCTTACCATCAGGTGAGATGGTGATCAAACGCGAACCAAGAAGTAAAAGTGTGTCTGTACATTGACTATATTTACAAAAAAAATTGTGGGGAGTTTAGACAGTACGGCGGTTTTAAATAGTAATAGAGCAAGAATTTAAAAGAAAATGTTTGTCTATTTATCTGTTTGCATCCACTAATCTCCGGAATTACTAACTAGAACGATTTCAACGAAACTTTTTTGTTATACAGCTATTAAGTCTGAGCAAGATATAGGCTTAATTGATTTCGGAAACTGGAACATCTGATTTAAAACTTAACACGGAAGCCAAGCCGCAATCAAAAGCTACTCAACAATAAAAAGGAAAGTCCTTTTTGGTTTAATGTACGGATCCTCTCGTGTGGAATTCGTGAGTTTTTTGTATGGAATCTTCAGATCCACGAACGCGTGACAGGCTTGCTCTTAGTTACCAACAATGGTCATGGGCTACAAGTTTTATCATTTATTGTTGTAATTACTTTAACTTTTTTTCCTATTTTGTTAATCACGTTTACGATGAGTAAGTTATGAAATGAAATGAAATATTTATTTTGTAAATTGGTTATAAATAACACTTTTACACGTCATGTTTTTTTGCGTGTTTAGTTTAGCTGGATGAGGCCGGTATTTCCTAACTGACTACTCTGAGAAGAAACACCGAAACAAACTCAGAGGTCAGTCTCTTTTAAAGTCCAGACAATTTGTATTTGTATATGAGAAGCATGTAGGTTCATGTCTGTGGTGTTCTTTTGAGGAAATAACCACGCAAATTTGAGCGGACCTGTCCAGACAGTGCAAGCATTTGTCAGTTATCGTGTAGCTCAACTTAGAACTTAGGCCGTGCGCGCACTGCCTTGCAGTGGCCGCAATTGCGGTAATTCTACCGCACCGGTAGATAACCGCAATCTGAGGTGCGCGCACTGCGGCGAGAAAAACAAAAATATGTATAAATACAAGGAAATCTGTATGTATGGCAACATTATCAGACAAAACGTGCGTTTTTTTCACCGCAGTGCGCGGTACTACATACATTCCTATGCGATACAAAATATTTGCGGTAGACTCAACGCAATTTTGTAGCGAGGGGCCACCGGTGACTCTACTGCACGCGTTTATTCCACCGTAGTGGGCGCACTTCTATGACACTCCATTATACTTCACAGATTTTGCGTTTCCAAAACGCAACGCAATGCGCGCACGGCCTTATGGAGCTCAACAATTTGACGAACAATACCAAAGTTTGGAAAAATACCAAATACCAACATTTGGGAGGCCACACAAGTACTCAAATTGCTTGACATCATTAAAGAAATTATAGTGAAAGTAAAAACAACGAAGAAAGAATAACCTACATTGTCCTCACACATACAATAATGAAAATACCTAGTTATTATAGATACCTTCTACCGTAGTTATAGGCAGCATAGCGCAAATAAGTTACTTTGCTATCGTTCATCATATTCTGCTTGTGTTTTACATGGAGTGACTTCCTATCTGACCTCCACAACCCAGTAACTGGGTAACACGATACCCCCTGGCAAGACTATTGTCTGACTTCTGGCTTCCGACTACCCGTACAAGTCGTACATAAAGTTTCACCCGTCCAAGATGTAGTACAAAATGACAGCCGAGAAACGCACAATGAAATATAGATTGCGTGTAAACGAAAGAGATACAATATTAATACTTAGTTGCTCTCTGACTGTTCACACTGCCGGAGACTACTCGCTAAACTAGTTTTGTCGCTGAGCGACAAGAGCTGTTAAAGATAATACTCGCTCAGCGATCACTTGGCGGTCAGAACTCACGCTGAGAGACAACCAGATGATAGCTCAGCGACTAAACTATCGGAACAACACACTCGCTGCTCGCCAACTTGTTTTCAGATGCTAGCCCTAAGTACTCGCTACTCGTTCATCGTCGGCGATGGGACAACTGCCAAACGTGCGTTCCGAAGCACGGAGAAATCTCAATATGTTACGATGGTGGCCAACCCATTCGTTGCTTAACCTTAAGCCTGCAATACATGTTGGCCGAGCGTTGTCGAGTGAAGGCCAATACCAACATGTAGACGGTATATTTGCCTTGTCTTGCTATCGCTCGCTGTCACTTGCCTAGTTGGCCGAGTGAAGACCAGCGCCAACGTGTATAGAGCTCATTTGGTGCAACTTGTCATCGCTCGCCGTTGCTCGTGATCACTTGCCTCACTTCGGATCGGTGTCGGTTTTTGGTCACAAATCAAAGGCGCTCGCCTGCGCTCGGCCAACGTGTGGGCAGCTCTACAGACCCTCTTCTACATTGGTCGTCTGCATTGGCGTTCGACGAACTTGTCGAACGTGTGGACATTATTTCTTGTCTTGTACCTATTTGCCAACGCTCGCGTTGGTCTACGCTCGGCCAACATGTATTGCTGGCTTTAAAGATCGACCCGTGGCTGTTATTATTATTATTTAGCCACGAGCTCCTCCGACTTTGTTTGCTATCGTTATTAAAAATTAATTAGTTACAATGTTTCATGATTTGCGTGACAAATTCATCGACCGGCCATTTGGTTTATGCGTAGGCACGGACGTCCACTTGTTGATATCTATCAAGTAAATATGTAGGCCAATTTCATTAGTTAATTAATAATCATATTTAGATTTTATGTTAAGTACTTGGCTGTTGAATTGGATGTGTCAACAAATAAATGTGCATAAAGAATGTCCAACGGTGGGTCACATAAAATCTAACTTTATTAATAAAGAAATCGTTGTAAAGAACCTTAGACTTGCCTTAGAGATTTGATTACTTTTGCAGAGAAACAAGTAGCTCCATCGAGACTTGGCTAGTTTTTTACAGAATGTTTTTGGTGGGATTATTACTTCACAGTGGGATCGCAGTAGGTTTTACAGGATTGATGTTTGATGCTTGAACTTCTAATCTATACTAATAGGTATAATAAAGAGGTAAAATGTGTTAGTAAGTTCGTATGTAGGTAATCTCCGGAACAAGCGATCCAGTTCTGAAAAATTTTTCATGGGTAGAAAGGTGTATTAAGGATTGGTGAGTGCTATGGCAATAAATTATTTCCAAACCCACACGGCCGAAGTCACGCGTGAATAAGAAGATTGCTGAAATTTGTATGTAGGTACAAAATATTTTATTCATGCCTACATACTACATAACTGTAGGCGTTGCAAGGCCACCGTGAAATATATTTTCCTGGTTATGAAGTAGACGTCCTATTCTCAATCCTGCCAAACATACCTACACAATTTTTTTCATAAAATTACTACTTTTACTACTAACAGCACTGGCTGTGCCCGCGTCCGGGTTCGCGAGGGAGATTCTTCCCGCATGTCCTGTGGAAATTCCGGGTTAAAATTATTGCTGTTTGTTACCCTATAACTTTATATTTTCCAGTGTAAAGTCCGATTTACCTAAGTCGGGTCAGCCGTTCTTAAGATTAGCCCACACAACATTTTTCAAAAAGTTTATGTAGTTTTTTTTTAGTATACAATATAAACCACGGACAGATATTTAAATTTTATTTTAATATGTGCATAGAAGATGTATATTTACCTAAAAACTAATTAGCAAAATGTATGTAAGTAAGTACGCTCATAACTTTGGAACCCCTGCACTAAATTGGATGACTCTTTTTTGTGTGTACGTAATTGTCAGGACAAGGTTTATAGTCAAAAAAATGTATGAAAAAAATATTGAGCCTAAATACGAACGCAGACGAAGTCGCGGGCAAAAACTAGTAGATTCCTATTAGTCTGAAATAAACCCACGGCCAAATTAGCAAGTGTCGAGCATTTAATTCTTCAGGGCGTTTTGCTAATCCTTCTACACCTTCAGCCTGTGGACCAGCTTTACGCAAAGGGCATAACTAGTTACAGCGCCCTACGGGTCCAATACAACAATGCTTTTAGGGTGCTGTTGGGTTTGCCACGGTTTTGTAGCGCCTCCGGTATGTTTACATAGGCGCGAATTGATGGCTTTCACGCTATCATTAAGCCTGCAATACATGTTGGTCGAGCGTTGGCAAATAGGTACAAGGCAAGAAATAATGTCCACACGTTCGACAAGTTCGTCGAACGCCAATGCAGACGACCAATGTAGAAGAGGGTCTGTAGAGCTGCCCACACGTTGGCCGAGCGCAGGCGAGCGCTTTTGATTTGTGAACAAAAACCGACACCGATCCGAAGTGAGGCAAGTGATCACGAGCAACGGCGAGCGAAGACAAGTTGCACCAAATGAGCTCTATACACGTTGGCGCTGGCCTTCACTCGGCTAACTAGGCAAGTGACACCGAGCGATACCAAGACAAGGCTAATATGCCGTCTACATGTTGATACATGTATTGCAGGCTTTAGGAAGAGGTGCGCATCTTTAAAGTTCGTCCGTTCAGAGAATGCATTCCTGACACCTATCAGTTAGTCACGACTGGTGATGGGCACAACATAACACTGAGTTCGTTACCGTTCCTCCAAAATGAACCGCCGCATTATTTTAAGATTATTTTCGTTTTAAATTGGCGGAATCATTTAAAATTTATATTTTAGTTATTTAAGTGGAAACCAAAAAAAGGTAATATTCATATAATAAAATTGTTTTATTTATTCTTTGTTACAAAGTTACAATCTGTATTTCTATGCAATAAAGTAAGTACATTGAATTGAATGTGCGAACAGAATATTAATCAGACTCCGATTCGCTTGAGGAGGTGGTGTCTTCATCATCTTCGCCTACATGTATAATTATATTATTATCAATAACAGAATCAATCCTCATATCTCGGTCAAAATGTTCCAAAATCAGGTTTTTAGTCTTCTCAACAACCTTTGCCCAGTCATCTCTTGTGACTTCCCCGCAGGCTTCTTTTAATAGGGTCATCATCTTTTTCGTGCTGAATGGCGGGGAAGTATTGTGGCGGGCGGCGTAACCTTTTATTTGAGCCCAGATTAGCTCGATCGCGTTATATTGGCAATGATACGGTGGAATTCTTAGAACGCGATGACCGTACTCCAGAGCCAGTTCATCGATTTCGTATCGCACATTTGCCGCTTTATTTTCTTTAACTAATTTAATTAGCTCTGCTTTTAGCATCTGCATGTCTGTCCGTCACTCGCTCAAGGCCACGCGTTATATGCCTACCGCTTCGCGTATCGCTGTCGGTACATCCGACAGTGGGCTGCCGCACGCCTGCCTGAGCCTTTTTAAATAATTTTGATGTCATAATGGATCGACCTAAAAACAATTGATTTTCCTCCGCTTTGCTCCTGTTTCCCTTTTGATTATTTATTTGCGCGGAATTTTATTAAAATTAAAATTATTTACGCGGTTTCGGATATTTTCGACACTAAAATTTAATAATCGGGAATTCAAGGAAGGAAAAAATGCACCTATCATTTTATTAAACTGAAACATATTTGATCAACAAATAAAAAATAATTGTTATTCTATATTCGTTTTATTTATTTATTTATTCAAAAAACACAATACAAGCTCACAGTAAAACCAAAACGCTTATATGTTAACAATTAATTATTTAGAAATAAGGGAAAAAAAATAATTTACCAATATCACAATCCTATACTATCCTACTTCCTACTTCCTATCCTACTAATCCTACTATCCTTCCTACTATCCTATCCTACTAATATTATAATCCTACTATCCTACTAATCCTACTATCCTACTAATCCTACTAATATTATAAATGCGAAAGTTTGTGAGGATGGATGGATGTTTGTTACTCTTTCACGCAAAAACTACTGAACGGATCTGAATGAAATTTGGTAAGTAGATAGTTGACATTTTGGAATAACACATAGGCTACTATTTATCCCGAAATTCCCACGGGATCGAGATTTGCGCGGGAAAACCTTCCCACGCGTACGAAGTCGCGGGCAGAAGCTAGTATCATATATACAACCCTAGGACATTCGCTCGATGACGTGGGTCACGCGGCGGGCAAAACAATCTCAACTCTCTGTATGCGTACTTATGGTAAATTTCTTCTCGCTGCAAACAGCTGTTTTTATTATTAAGATTTTGTAGGCTATTATAGCGTAGGTATTTTCGCTTTTGTATGAGAGTGATGTATCTGTTACGAAGTAACTATTTAGTTATCTATGGTAGAAGTCTGACACATCATTCCGCTTAACCCAGAGCGGGAGAAGTTATTCGATGATTTTCTTACTTGACAAAAAAAGGCTATTGACGCTTCAAAGCACCATCAAGAGGTCTAGAACTGTAATGAGTGTTGTCTGTGAAAAAGTGTACAAGATAATTATAATTTTGTAAACAATAGTATTGTTACACGAGTGACACATCCGCAACCAATAGAGATATCCGATGCGATGAGGGGAGCAACAATGAGAACTGGAGAACGTGGAGACCACAACCGCGGTTTGAACGAAACAGAACTGCGAGACTTAGCATGCGTTTGAGATACTTTTGTCGTTTTCGAAAACTACCGGTTTGTTTCTTTCACAAGCATCAAACTTGTAGATAAGTGTGAAAGCGATAAAGCGATAGTTTCCTAAACCATATTGGTATTGCAAACCTAAGCTCCAAGAACAGAATCTTTAACGGTGGAAGAAACATGTGATGACGTTATAGTGAGGCCTACTGCGGTTTCGAATGAATTGACACAACACATAGGCGCGTGCGGAAACGCGAGGTCGTTGACTCATAGTAACAGTCGCAGGCGCAAACAAATGGCAGATGTTCTGCGCGAAGGTTTGAATGATGATGGCTGAAAAAAAGAGGCACCTAACGAAGAATGGACTGAAATACAAACAAAAAAGCATCAATCACCTAATGGGTAAAATAAGGCGGACTAGTGATCGAGAGGTCGCGCGTTCTAACCCCACCCCACTATTCCCGTGAACCCACTCCAGATACAAGCATATTTAGCTCAGTTGGAGTGGTTAACAATATTGCTGGGAATGTGAATTCTACCCAGATTACTAGTAATCTTTAAAAAAAAGGAAACAACTATGCCTTGTGCCGATAAGACCGCCCATTGTACACTAGTTTTTACCCGACTGCAAAGGAAGGGTTATGTTTTTCGCGCGTATCTTGTATGTATGTATCATGTATGTAATATTCTTTATTACCTCATATCTCCAGAACTGCTGAACGGATTCACATAATTAAAGGTATTGTTCGCTTCGTCTTAACAGCTCAAGTGTTCTTAGATAGGTAGCGGCTATGCGAAGCCAGCCGTATTTTTCAGCGTCTTTTTCATTACAGCCAACATTTTTTTTTTCATTATGTATGTAGAGAAAAAAAAATCGACAAGCAGGCGGAGTCTTCCCATTTACAAAAATATTATGTTCAATAGGGTTCCGCCTGCTTGTCACTTTTTAAAATAAGAATGTACTTGTTTCTTGCATTTCAGTTGAGCAGTCGGGTTTTTTTCACTTTTTAAATAACTTTTGTGTTTACCTTTTTTATCCATATAAATACTGTAAGGTGTACAATAAAGTATACAGTAAATAAATTAACTATGACCAAACCTCGATTCTTAACGAAGGATGAACTAAAATACAAAAATAAAGGTTCAAAAATCGGATTGTTGGTTGGAAAGAAGGCAGAAAGAAACATTGCCTAAATGTAAAGAACATTTGCACAATGTTTCTTTGTTTCAAAGGCGGCGGATCTATAAAAAAACCAAGCAAATGTAGTTTCATTGCACAAAATAGATATGAAAAGGAATAAGGGATACGCTGCATATAATTTTTTAATACCGAAAAAGGAATTGAATGTTTTTATTCTTATATAACGAGAACGTGTGGCCTTCTACCGTGTCATTTCATAGGTTTGCGACCGGTTGACAAAACAATAAGTAATTAAACTCATTAATGGATTTTACATTGTACTAGTTAAGACTGTAAGCTATAACTGTACCTAGTTCGTTAAAATGATCAACGGCGTGTATAAAAGATGCATGTATGTAAATCAGGGGCTGTCGTGGCGTTGCAAGAATTCTACGTAATCAAGACACAGATTTTGGCTATTTTGGAAGTCCGCTGTAGATACGTGAAATAATTCTAGGCCTTTTTCACTGGTTACCTAGTGCTTGACTTGCTTGTAAGCGCAGAATTCCTGGACAGATAGAGATACACGATGCTAAGTTCGGCTTTGCCATTTTGGCGCTAGCACATAGACAGCCTAGGTACTGATAGGAACACTCCTGTTTATTCGGCTAACCTAGACCTATCCAAGGCTTTAGACCTGGTTACAACTTATGGAATAAGCTGGTCAGATGGTTGGATGCTTTATCTGGGAGGATTCATCGCAAATCATTCTGGAAAAATATATGAATTTTGGGAAGTTTGGGAATAGGAAATGGGAACTTTCATTACGCCTACAGCTAAGGAGTGGAATTCTCTGCTGACGTCTGTGTTTTCTGACAGCTAAATATAACCTGGGAGTCTTTAAGTCAAGAGTGAATAGGTTACTTCTAGGCAAGCGTGCTTCATCTTTGACCACATCATCGCTTACCATCAGGTGAGATGGTGGTCAAAGGCAAGCCTATCAACAATAAAAAAAAACAATTATTGTTTAGTTCATTATTTTAATTTTTTTAGTAACAAATGATGTGAGGTATTTTGCTATTGTTTTTTTATTCGAGAATCAATTATTAATCATTTAAATAAATTGTCATATTATAACTGTTTAATTAATAACTTATTACTTCTACTCAGACGTCTAATTGACTCACAAATAAATTATTATTTACCAACACTTCTATAATTACTAGTAGGTACTAGCAAACACAGGTTTGCAAGTAATAATTATAGTTCTAAGCCTGTGTACAAGTAAATCTTGCCAAATTGTAGTCAGCTAGTGATTGCATACGGAAACAACACACATATTCCTGCCTACCGACCTAACGAAATTATGTGCGTTTTACGACGGTCGGGAACATAAAAAATTTACATTTGTTAGTTAACCTACGTTAGTTAATACGGAATTGTTCAGGAGCTTATTATATCCATCATGGACATGTTTGGGGTTATTACTTTGAAACATTTTTCTGTCAGTGTTATGGCAATAAGCAAGAAAGAAAATGTTTTCTGTATGACACACAGAGATCCACCAATATAGAAACAAAAATAATGAGACATAATTTTTAAACGCTTGTGTTTTTTATTTGACAGTGTAAAGTGAGACTTAATTTTTAAAAGCTTGTGTTAAAATTCCTATCAGAAATGTAAGTACCCATTGTACTACGAATTTGAAAATAACTGCCAGAATGGACAAATACTCACAAAATTGTGTTTAGTCGCGTACAATCTGGTAAACATTTAAACTGGAACCATTTCTCAATGAAACCAAAAGAACTGTGCCGCGCCTTACAAGTCTAGTTTAGCAAAATGTCACACTACTACAAGTTGCCTGACTATTGTTTTCAGTAGACACTTATTCTCTACGTGTTTTGTTCACTTTTGTAAAGTATAATTAAATCGACCACTAGATAAATGTGTATTATGTCTAGGTGATAAATAATACTAGGTCATAAGAACAAATAAGTAAATAAATATTGGCTAATTAATTAATTGGCTGTAAGATTAGATATAAGTACTACAAAACATTGATTTAAGAGCGGATTTTGTTATAAATAAATAAATAAATAAAAATAGTATTAGCTAAAACTAAGGTAAAACAAAAACTATGACTAAGGGGCAATCTGGGTTTGCGGGAATGTTCTAACGATATACCGCGGCAGTGAAGGAACAGGGTGGGTTTTTAGTCAGTGGAAGTCTGACACTCCCCTCCGCTCCTCCGAGAGCGGGAGGAGTCATTAGATGATTTTCCCACCGAAAAAAAGGGAGCAATGACTTCCATAAAAACAAGAGATGTACGCATTCTAAATAATTATGTATGAATTCTGGCTATTGTGTTACACTAGAGTTTTTCTACGAATAAAGCGGTTACCTTTAAGTTCCTTTGACACTCAAAGAGATTAAAAATACGATTATGTTACTAAATATCACCGGTATCAGAACATTTAGACCGAGGCGACGGCAACGCAGCGACGATATTACAAACTAAGTATATAATTTCATTTGATTTTCTTAAGTAGGTACTTAATTTACGAAAACAAATAAAATAAGCCTCATATCTAGTAACGTGGGGAACAAAAATAATTATCTGAGGAATATAAGCTTATAATCTCGCGTTTGTGTCTTAACGGAACAAGGATACTTACTAAAATCTTTGTGATACTTTCCTCAAGAGACTATCTCAGAGGTTCCAGAGATGTTCTGACGAAATATCGCAGCCGCGGAACACTAGGGCAACTGATAAAACAGGGTGAGTTTTTAGCCAGTAGAAACCTGATACCCCTTCCACTCCACCTAGAGCGGCCAATACTAAATATACTATAATACTAATAGAGCCAATTACTGATTTTTCGACCAAAAAAAAAAGACACAAATCAGCATAGTTTTCCAATCAGCGATGTAGGAAAAAAGAATATTATTTAAGTATTTGTTAAAACGGTTGTACTATATTTTTTTTTATTACTGATGGGCCCCTATTGACCTCGACCTCGCCTGATGGTAAGCGATAGATGAGGTCTACGATGGGACGAGCCCAGAAGATGCCTATTTACTCATGCTTTAAAGGCTGAAAGATCTTAAGTGGCAGGGAACACAGAAGCCGGCAGAGAATTCCACAGCTTGGCTGTGCACACAATAAATGTGGAGGAGAAGCGCTTGGTACGACAAGACGGTATATTAACCAAGTGTGGGTGGTACCCAGCCGTGCGTCTGGTAGACCGGTAGTGAAAGGGAGATGGAGGAATCAGGTCATGGAGCTCCTGCGCACACTCCCCGAAGTACTTATGTTACATTACAGTAATTATGTGTAGATTACCGCAATAGTTAGCAGTTAAAGCTCTTAACGCGGCCTACTCAAATGTCCTTACTTTGGTATTGTTCGTTAAAACGTTGAAGCTCTTTAAAGTTCTAAGTTGAGCTACGCAACAACTTTTTCTCAAAAAGATTCATAAAGCTCCATGAGGGTTTTCATATGATTTGATTAGTATGAATTGTCTGAATTTCAAGAGTCGTTGACCTCTGAGTGAGTCTCGGAGTTACTTCTTAGGGTAGTCAGCTAGGAAACACCGGCCAAATCCATTTTAAATTTAAAACGAAAAAAAAGGAAAAGTCATTCTATTATTTACACACAATACACACAGCATAAAACACAGACAGCGGGAGCGACTTTGTTCAATACTATGTAAAGATTCACAGAATAAATATGTAAGTATTTAACATGCATTCAAAAGAACACCACAGACATGAACCCACATGCTTCTCATGTACAAATACAAATTGTATGGACTTTAAAAGAAACTTTGACCTCTGATCAGTTTGTTTCAGTGTTTCTTCTCAAAGTAGCCGGTATTTCCATACCGGCCTCATCTAGCTAAACTGAACTTAACACGCAAAAACATGACGTGTAAAAGTGTTATTTATAACTAATTTACAAAAATAAATATTTCATTTCATATTTCATATCAATTTTGCTATGCTGCATTCTGTAGCTATAAAGGATGCTTAACACGATCCAAAACTAAAATAAAATACATTAGTGTCTGGAGATTAGCGCTTATGCAAACAAATTAGAATTTTCAAGTGCTAATAACGATAACCAATACTTTGCATAATGTCTCCCGCAGAGCTTTGGCGGCATTCAATTTAAATTATGTGGTTATAATTCTATTTCATATTCCCATTTATAAGGTATATTAGAGCAGAAGTGGCTCTGTGCTTACAAGCATGACTTTAGAATTGTAGATCGTGGGTTCGAACTAAGATAGGCACTTAATTTTTTGTGTTATTTCAATCATCACTACAGCTCTCAAAACGGAAAAGGAAACCGCAGTGAGAAAACTGGCGCATTCTTTTTTCCGGGTGGGAAAATCATTTAATGACTTTTCCCGGTCTGGGTGGAGCAGAAGTGAGTGTCAGACTACTACTGACTAAAACCCACCCTGTTCCTTCAGCTGCCCTTAAGTTCCGGGATCGCGGCATCTCATTAGAACATTCCCACAACCCCGGCAGGAAACAGGCATATTTTTTTAATTAAAAGTTTATGCAACACAAAATATACAAAGGCGTATGCCATAGGCATTCTCTACCAGTCAACCATGGGTGGTGAAGAGATAACATGGCAGGTGCATAAAAAATACAGTAAGCAGATAATATACACAGGCCCGTTGGTATAGTGGTCAGTGGCCCTGACTGCTATGCGCAAGGTCGTGGGTTCGATTCCCACCTAGGACAAATGTTTGTGTGATGAGCACGATCATTTGTTCTTTGTCTGGGTGTAATTTATCTATAATATGTATGTATTTAGAAATATATATGTATGTTTATCAGTTGTCTAGTACTCATACCACAAGCTCTGCTTAGTTTGAGACTAGATGGCGTTGTGTGAAAGTTTTTTATTATTAATATATTCAAAGTCTTATTACAAGTAAATAACTAAAATAAACTTACATACATATTTGTCATAATACATACCAAAAATACAACGTGTAACGGAAACCCCATATCTATCCAAAAGGACTGAAGACACCATCTGGTATGGAGTCACTATGCAAAGTTAAAGCTCAAAATAAGTGACTCACAGAACTGAACCAAAATTATAGGTTTCATATGTTACTTGAATACCAGTAATAACAAACGTGTCACAGCACTACGAGGGTCATCACTTTCCACGTCACTTGCCAATAAAACGATAATTCTCTTCGTTCTTAATTTGAAAAATTCGGCCTCAGGTATCAATGTATTGAAATTTCTAATATGCTCCACACATGTAGACATTTTTTTTTTATTAAAAAATAGGTTCGCGTTTGACCACCATCTCACCTGATGGTATGTGATGATGTGGTCGAAGATGGAGCACGCTTACCTAAAAGTAACCTATTCATTCTTGACTTAAAGACTCCTAGGTTATAGCTATCGGGAAACACAGACTCCGGCAGGGAATTCCACTCCTTAGCCGTACGCACAATGAAGGTATTCCCAAAACGTTTCGTGCGTATGGGTGGGATGTCCACCATGTATCGATGGCGCTTCGCCGTTTGTCTCGTAGTCCGATGATGGAATGAGCTTGGCGGAATTAGACTGTGTAATTCCATCGCACACTCCCCGAAATGTAACCGATAGAAAACCAATAGACTTGCAACTCGTTGTCGATGTTCAAGGCTCTGGAGCTTTGACTCGACCAGATTAGCAAACCCTTGCCATATCGTTTGTTATCATCCAAAGAAGCCGTGCACTCGGCATGTTACCCTTTAAATTACACGTTGTATATGTATAATATATTAATAAAAACCGGTCAAGTGCGTGTCGGGCCACGCACAGTGTAGGGTTCCGTAGTTTTTATAACAGCCAAGTGCGTGTCGTATTCGCTGACTGATCGTTTCGTACCATGCTCTAACTAAAAGCCAAACATAACTACCTAACTAATTTGACTTCCTATACAAATCCTCACCTGATCCGACAATTTTGCACGGAAAGTTTTAATTTTTTTTAGAGATTTGTATAATACTTGTCATAGCCGGTGTTTTGAATTTAAATACGGACACAGAGCTACACTACTCAATCGTCAGAAGAAGCTAGCATGATACAACTGGCGCTTAGCGCCATCTATCGACATTTCTATAGTTGTTCGAAATTTTCGAGTCAAATACAATTGGTCGACTATTACTCGTAAACCTGTAAAGCTCACTTATGTGTGATAGTTTTCCTTTAAATTTCGTTATATATAGGTACTACTGCCGTGACATTTGAATTTCTAACTACAACCGGTTAGTTGATAGAGGGGGGGACACTTGACTCTAACGAAAATTGGTACTCTAAATCTTTATAAGTCACGAACGGTTTACTTAATCAAAAAACGGTGTTACCAAACCCCTAATATTTTTGAAAGACCTATCCAACGATGTCCCACACTATGGGAAGAACGAAAAAAAAATAATTATAATCCCACTTTACATGTATGGAAGGTACCCTAAATAATTGTTTTTTCAAAATTTTATTTTACCACTTTTTCGGCGTCATTAACGTGTATACTCATGCCAAAGTACAACTTTCTAGTACCAATAGTTTTTGAGCTAAACCGCGGACAGACGGACAGACAGACGGACATGGCGAAACTATAAGGGTTCCTTGTTGACTACGGAACCCTAAAAAGTATTGACTTTCCTAGGATATTGATCCTAGGACTGAAAATTTTGAAGACATGCGACATCCATCTACCCTCACTGGGTCGGCGTGGTGCATTACGGTCATTCCCTCTCCCCTCTCATAGAAAGGAGAACGGTGTCCCAGCTTTAGGTATGCCATGGGGTAATTATGACGAATTTCATCTCAAATCTTTACGAGTCGATACTCAAAATAATATTTCCTGACTAATATGTAGCTACCTGCACAGCTCTGATATTGGCCCCATTTAAACCCTCGTATTTAACATGAATATTCCAGTATCATATTTTAGTAAAACATAAAATTGAAATTCAACTTTTTACATGGATGCATGAACACTCGAATTTAGGTCGAAAAATTGCAAGCTTAGCTGAGGTTACTCGTGTGTGGTTTTCCTAGTTATCCATATATTTTTTGTGAAATAAAACGCATGTGATGAATAGCGCACTACTGAGCTGCATGGCTGTGTGAACGCGATAGGTATTCGCGTTTGATACACGACCAGAGTTATGTGTTGGTTTTTGTTTACGGATACTCTCGATTACAATTTTGAAGAGGACCTCGTAGCTAGATAATAACAGCTTCAAAGTTAAGCAACGCTCGCTGAGGTCGTTCCCTGGATAAGTGACGTACATATCGAGATTACCAAGCCCGGCTGTCATTTGAGAGTCGTTACGGGTAGTCACCAGATCGCGCGGCAGGTCACTTATGCACTGGACCGACCAAATTAAATCTGCATTAGGAAGCCGCGTATCTGAATGCACCAGACAATCAGCCAATAGAAGGAGATGGCGGGAGATCGTGCGGAGAGCTGTGTCCGCTTCTACCACCGACGCGGACGCCTCTACGTGACCACGACCGCTCTCCCAAGAGCGAAACGAAAAAAAAGAAGACGGGTAGTCAGAGAAAACCTGACATTAGTCTTGCCGAGAAGTATTCTGTTACCCAGGGTTTGGGTTTGGGTTGTGGAAGTCAGACACGTAGTTGCTCCATGTTAAATACTAGAACTCAGTTAGATTCGGTTAGCCTGGAAGACTTACCGAATGCAGCTGATTTCTTACAGAAACTACAGACCAATTTAAAAAAAGAAAGTATAAATTATATACTCGTGTAGCAAAAGCAATATGCTCAAATCGTTGTAAAACATCCTAAAGCTCATATACTATTTATTCAAAACGTTTACTAACGCAGAATCACAATCAGACACCTTAAATGAATAAATACCAGAGGCGAAGGCTCCATACAACTCGATTTCTACCGGCTTCCCTTTTGAAATATAGCAAATATTAATCTATTATTTTATATATAAATATATAAATAGTAATCTATTATTTTCAATTAAACAAATAATTATTTACGAAGTTAGAAGATTTCGAAGTCAGCCACAGGGCCACAGTTACTGGAATTCACGCATCACACTTGAGCAAGGTAAGCATTTTTCGGTCCGGCTTCCCTTTTATGAAAATTCACCCTACGCCACTGACAAATACCATTGTTAATTATGTCATTGATGACAGCCGAGACCAACATCTCAACGTGTTACATGGTGGACATCCCACCCACATGCACAAAGTTTTTGGGAATACCTTCATTGTGCGTACGGCTAAGGAGTGGAATTCCCTGCCGGAGTCTGTGTTTCCTGATCGCTATAACCTGGGGGTATTTAAGTCAAGAGTGAATAGGTTTCTTCTAGGTAAGCGTGCTCCATCTTCGAACACATCATCACTTACCATCAGGTGAGATGGTGGTCACACGCGAACCTAATCCGAATAAAATAAAATGTATGATCTAAACCAAAAATCTAAAACGCTAAAATTTAAAATTTTGTCGTACAGTTATTATTTGACCACGAATTTCTCAACGCTAACAGATATCGTGCACGAGTAGGATTGTATTTTGTATTGGATTATTGGAATGAAAGTGCTTATAAGACTAAAACTATCTGTATCTGGATAAACAGTCTCTTAGTCTATTAATGAAAGCCGATTAGGCAGGATTAGGTAGAAAAGGCCGTATTAAGTACTATATAGATAGTTAATAGAAATTAATGTAGGAACTTTTGATGATTAAGCTATCACATTTTCATGATGGTACTACAAAGAGTTGAGGTCAGGGGATTTAATTTCGTTGTACGTACGGCTAAGGAGTGGAATTCTCTACAGGAATCTGTGTTTACTGATAGCTATAATCTGGGGATCTTTAAATCCAGAGTGTATAGGTTACTTCTAGGTAAGCGTGCTTCATATTCGACCACATCATCGCTTACCATCAGCTGAGATGCTGGTCAAATGCGAACGTGTTAATAGTAAAAATAATGTGTTCACAAAAATAAATGATTGATTGATTGATTGATTGATTGATTGATTGATAATATTGTGTGGGGTTACTGGGGGTTACAACAGTATTGTACAAGCAAATTTCCAGAAGTATTGTGAATCATCGTTTTTGTTATATAGATAATAAATCTGGGCAACATATAAGCTATAATTGATTTCGGTAACTGGAATATCTGATGCAGAACTTACACACGAGCGAAGCCGCAGGCAAAAGCTAGTACGAGTATTTAATAACAAAATGCAATGACAACTGTAGCTTGTAAGCAACAAGAAGGTAACGTGACTATCGTGATGGTTTTGGCACGAAAACAAGACAATATTGCCTAATAAAGTGCATTTATAATGGCATCAAATAAAGGCTTTGCAATATACAAGATTTTTTTATGAAGATCCCGAGTCATATATAATAGTGTCATTTCAAAACGTAAAAAATATTGTAAAAATAAAAATTGTCTTTGGTAAAATTGTCAAGAGTCTAAGAACAAGCTAATGTAAACTACATTTTCATTTTTGTGATATAATCTAAAAGTAATCTAATATTTAATAATATTAGTAATTTTGTTATTGAAGTAGTTAAGATTGTTTTGGTCCTTACAATTATACAATTCAACACATCCTAACCTAAGTTTAAGTTTTCTTTAAGTCACGAGTGAATAGATTACTTAGTTCTATAAAAGTGTGCTTTCTCTTCGACCACATTATTGTTTCCCATCTGTTGATATGGTGGTCAAACGCGAGCGTGTAAATAAATACCCAATAAATACAAAAAAAAATATAGACATGTCTAGCCACATCTCTTATCAAAACACCTTGAGAAAAATGAGTACGTACAGTCAGCGTCAAATACTTAGTGACACTGAGGGTATTTAAATAAATAGACGCAACCAAAAGGTTAATAATATTGGTACAAACAAAGTTTCCTTATTGTTGTCAACAATACATTCGCTCAAAAGGTCGAGACGTTTAAAATGTCATATAGTTCGGTTCAGTCAAACCACCATAAGGCCGTGCGCGCACTGCGGTCAGTCTACCGGTGCGGTAGAATGACCGAGGCCACCGGTGACTCTACCGCACGCGTTTATTCCACCGCAGTGCGCGCACTTCTATGACACTCCATACTTCACAGATTTTGCGTTTCCAAAACGCAACGCAGTGCGCGCACGGCCTAAATATGGTTACAGTCATCCAGCCAATCGTATCCAAGCATTTCAAGTGTTCAAAAATATAACACATTAGAAAAAAGCTGACTGTACTAAATTAAGTAGTTGTAAAAAAAACAAAACACTCACCGTTTTATCCAGAAGCCAGCTCGCCACAAGAATCAAAGGTATGTACGTGATCATATAGACCATAGACGTCCATGACACTTGGTTTCCCGTCACACCGTAATAACTCATCACGATATCCTGGATGATTGTGTACTGTGTCCATTGCATAGAGTTTGACGCCGAGTATATCACAAAAATTCCAAGAATGAACCATCTCCACCGACTCACAACGTACTTGCTTTTACGAGAGTCGATGGATATGTCATCCATCACACTGCCGGCTATGGAACTCCTTCGTAAACTCTCATGTTCAAGGATCCTTGGCTCTTCGGGATCCACCGGATCTAGCAAACTGTTCGCTTGTAACATGTTCTTTTTCGTCATCATACCTTTATATACCGTCCTTATCAAAATAAGACACTTCGGCTTTAAGATTTCACTTATCACTTAATGTTTTGGTCCCAAGTTCGTTGTCAAGGTGATATCACTTTCTATTTAACGTTTGCCTACGCTAGATTAGATTTATCAGTCTTTCATGATACCGCTTCGGTACTGCCTGTTTAGATAATATTTGGAGATGATGGTATGTCAAGTAAGTCAGCTAAACGGTCAAATCTGTAATCATAATAATAGCTCGGATGTTTAAAAATCTACGGGATTGTTCTAATAGGCTATTAAATTTTCATGTAATATTTTCATATTTTCCTTCGAGTGATTTAACAAACGATTACGAAAAATAATGTACCTATAATTATTATACTCGTTAATAAGAGGATTATAATTAAACGAACCTTATTCTTATACGAAGCAAATCTATGTGAAAAGAACTCTATATTTTGGAGTCTACGGTGGATTATGAAATATGAAAATTGGTGGCAGGATTGATAATGTATGTCGTGCCTTTTAAGACGACTTCCTGTGCATCATGCTTTTGCCAAACGAAGTATCAGAGAATAACATAAAATATTGTGTACCTAGTAAATTGTTGCATATTTAGCAAATATCAGTAAGTAATATTGAGTTAAACTATATAGGTATATTTAAATCATTTTAAAATCATTTTGTGTAGGTATTAGTATTATCACACAAAATCGACAAAAATGCAATAGGATGTGGAATTTCGGAAATCAATGTAATTTATGGTACATAAACTTTATCTAGCCCACTAATAATTTTAATTATTACATTGAAGAGTATTTTAGTGCTCAAACTGCCCTGGAGAAAATGTGCGAGGAAAAAATGGGTGGTTGTAGTTAGTAAGAGGCTGACAGACCCCGTTACCACCCCAAGTTGAAGAAGTTCTATGAGTACATCCTCCTCCAGGGAAAATATTGAATGATTAATGGTATTGCGGGAATGTTCTAACGAGATACCACAGCCCCGGATTGCAAGGGCAACTGTAAGAGCACAGTAGAAGTCTGACACTCCCTTCCGTTCCACCCACAGCGGAAGGAGTTTTGGGGATATGCGGAACAGGGTGTAAAGTCCCGCATTCCCATTGAAAAGGGAGGATCCTCCGACCAGACAGGTGTTTTTGCCTGGTGGGCATGCCCGATGTTTGTGATCGGGTGATTTGTATGTATGCTAATCGTGCGGTAAACTTTGCTTGCGCGATACAGGATAGTTTGTATGTTGCGAGATAGATGTCGCTACAGAGTCATTTAATGATTTTCCCACCCAGAAAAAAAGGGAAAGTAATAAAAATACCTACGCAAGCTATAAATAATAAACGCTACCAGCGTTCAAAAGAATGGTGAAGGAGCATTACCTCTCCCTATAACTTTTCCCCTTCTTTCTCAATTATACATGTAATATTTATTAGTATATGATTTTGGTATTGTATGTATTTTTTTATTATTATGTTCAATTAATATTATGATGTTTGTACGCTGTCAGCCCTTAATCGTTTGTCCATCCAAAGGTTGTCTGTAAGAGATCGCCTTGTGCGATAACACCGCCCTTTGTACACTAGTTAATTTTTTTTTTGTATTCATATAAATATTGTAAGGTGTACAATAAAGTATATAATAAATAATAAATAAATAAAATAGAATTACTTAGTTATCAGCATCTAATTACTATCTACATTCATAAGTAGATAGGTACAACAACAAATATGTTCCTCACACCACCAAATATATCATCTCTTGCACATGAAACTAAAACTACACTTTAATCACGTTTCCACGAAATTACAATGAAAAAAATCACGTCAATCTTTAAACAGTAGCTAATAGGTACTAGAATAATGGAAGAACACATGACTTAATTAATGTTAGTCAGAACGGAGTGCAATTATAACTGGTCGGTTTGTACTATGACAATAAAACTGAGATAACAGTTGCAGTAAAAGTACATCTGGAGACTGCAATGTCAGAGATAATGTAAACATTAAAAATTTCGACAAATACGCTCATTGATAGTTGCAATCAGGAAAAAATCGTCATAATGATTAAATATCTATTTGTAGTTTTTTTTATTAATTTACAAATGAGCCCGCTCTTGATGCCTAATAGTAAGCGATTGATGAGGTCTACGATGGAACGAGCGAGCCCAGAAGATGCGTGTTCACTCTTACTTTACAGGCTGATGGGCACATGTATACCCGGACTTTTAATTCGATGCAGTAGACTGACAATTTCTGAGTTGTCAGAAAGACGACTACGAAATTGATGATGTGATGTAACAAAATTAATCGATTCAGGAATAAAATCGAATAACGATGTAAACATTTTTTTTTTTAATAAACGATGTAATCATTTTCTTTAATTTAGTGAGAAAAAAAAAAAAAAAAGTAAATGTGACCATAGAGGGGCGTGAAAAATAAATCATGATAATAATTTTTATTTTTTGCATTAAGCCCAACGGGATTTAGGTCGCAGTGATGCGGGGGCAGTCTTTTTTTAGGGTTCCGTAGCCGAATGGCAAAAAACGGAACCCTTATAGTTTCGACATGTCCGTCCGTCTGTCTGTCTGTCCGTCCGTCCGTATGTCACATGATTGATGATTCCGAAACTATTAGGACTATACATGTAAAACTTGGTAGGTAGATGTATTCTGTGAACCGCTTTCCGATTTTAAGAGAAAATTTAAAAAATATTTAAAATGAAGGGGGCTCTCCATACATGGAACTGAAACTGAAAATATTTTCTTTCATGAAACCTATACGTGTGTGGTATCTATAGACAGGTCTTTAAAAATGACATTAAGGTTTCTAAAATGACTTTTTCATAAAGTTAATCGTTTAAAAGATATACGCTTCCAAAGTGGTAAAATGTGTGTCGCCCCCCCTCTAACTTCTATAATAATGAAGTGAAAAATCTAAAGAAACCATATTTTGTAGACCTTAATGTAAACTTTCAACCAAAATTGGTTTGAACGAGATCGAGTCAGCAGTTTTTGAGATACAGTATATTTTCTAAAACCGCAAATATAACTTTGTAATTCATACAAATATTAAGAAAAACAAAGTTATTTGGCGTAGTTGTAAAAATTGTAAATAATCTAGTTTTAAGAAATTAGTAAGGTTTTTTGTTTTTTTTTTTCTTATAAATATATTAAGTATATTATATTTATTATAGTTACTACGCATTACGGAACCCTTCATGGGCGAGTCCGACTCGCACTTGGCCAATTTTTTAATAGTAATCTCGCGCAATTTATTAAAATATTCATCACATGAAACAATTTGCAATAGAGTGGCTTTTATCATGCCTAATTAGTTAGATATGAATATTTTTAATAAAATAGATTTCTTTATAATAAAATCTAGTTACTACATACTTCAAAATAAAAGATAATAATATAAATTTCATCATTTATTTATATTTCTCACGATTAAAAATCGCTCATTTAGTATTCGATTGTATATCGAATCCATCACTATTAGGTTGAATAGGGTATCATTATTTTAATAAGTGACACTAGCTTATGTCAGCTTACTGCATTGAATTAAAAGTCCGGGTATAGAAGGACACACAGAAGCCAGCAAAGATTTGCAAACCTTGGCTGTGAGCGCAATAAGAGAAGCTCTAAATATGACAAGACGGTATGTCAACCAAGTTTTAAATATCTCTGCGTATCTGTATGGAGAACATAATCAGCCAATAAGTTCCCACAGCTGGGATAAGTGTGTACCTACTTGTTTGCATGCATGGTGTATCCTTGTTTGCATGTTTTTTACAGAGAAATAAAAATTGTCCATTATATCATATACATATAGGTTAATTAGGTTTTATGTCATTGAGTGGTATATCAAACGATTTTACATTTAATGTAGGTACTTATGTTATGCTTATAAAAATTTGTTGCTTTAAAATTATATCAATCGTTTTATTATATTAAGTGATAATTATCTTCTATACTAATATTATAAAGCGGAAAAGTTTGTTTGTTTGTTTGTTTGTTTGCTTGAACGCGCTAATCTTCGAAAGTACTGGGTAGATTTGGATGCAATTTGGTATGGAAGTAGCTTGAAGCTTGAGGAAAGTTATAGGCTACTTTTTACCCGACTGCAAAAAAGGAGAGTTATGTTTTTACCGTGATAGAATCCACGGGAGCGAAGCCCCGCGTGAGTACTAGTATCAAATAAAATTATAGATTCAGATGTTATATCTTGTAAATATTAGATTTTGTAATTATATCATATACTAGTACTCACGCGGTGCTTCGCTCCCATGGATTCTATCACGGTAAAAACATAACTCTCCTTTTTTGCAGTCGCGTAAAAAGTAGCCTATAACCTTCCTCAAGCTTCAAGCTACTTCCATACCAAATTGCATCCAAATCCACCCAGTACTTTCGAAGATTAGCACGTTCAAGCAAACAAACAAACAAACTTTTCCGCTTTATAATATTAAGTATAGATTACCTACCCGGGTAACACGATACCCATTTGACATGACTGGTTTCCGATTTTTTGGCTTCCGATAACCCGTAACGACCCAAAATGTACAAATCACAGCTGGGACCAATAGATTAACGTGATATCCAAGGCACGGAGGTATCACACCGAATTGTTAAACTTTGATTTACTACTGATAACTTGATCAGAGCTAAGACGACTTTCAAATTCAAATTCTTTATTTCTTTTTACCGACGAATCCCTGTGGGATCTACCAATTACATACTTCTCGAAATTTTAAATGAAAGAGTATAGTTTTTCATGTAGCATTTTTTTATTAAACGGAAATTTAAAAAAAAAATCATCAAATTTAATTCTTAGCAACTATTTACTAACTACTTAATTATAATAGCGTAATTATAATGCTTACACTAATATTATTAGCTCATTAATATTATTAATGTGAGAATTGCGCCTGAGAATTTTCCGCTACTTTTGAAAAGTCAGGTTTGTGGTTGGAACTTGCCAATCTCAAAGAGTCCAACGTATGGCGACGGTGTTTACTTTTCGTTTGTTTTAAATAGGAAATTGCTGAATCACATAAATATGTTGAACCAAGACATGAAAACAATTGTTCAACACATTTTTAAAATTTTGTCATTTCTCGTTAGAAACTAATGCCCATAGACCAGAGGATGTCCTTGCTTTTAGAAATATGTCAACACGTGATCCATTTGGAATATATCTGCAAATTGTATACCTCTTTCATTGATGTCATTACGATCAATGGAGTCATTAAACAGATAACTGTGTTTTCCACCAATTTCTCATTTTTTTTTAAATCACTAAAGCGGTTTTCGAAGTCTGAAACCACTGCCTTCTCGTTTTCGATTTTTACAAAGATCTCGAAATCTTTGTAAAAACTTGCTCCGACTCAACTACCTAACATCAGTGTGCAATAGTAACTTGGGTTCTGTCTCATCTAATTGTTGTTTAAAGATTCGCCTTTGGAGAGATTTTTCTTTTATAGAATTTAAGATCTTGGAAAAACTGTGCATCACATGCTTTGTGTTTAGTATCTTACTAGCCAATACTTGTTGATGAATTATGCAGTGGTAGCTAATGAAATAAAAAATATTATTATTTCAACTTTTAAAAATTAAAACTATATTTTGCCTTGCCACGATCGACTCGACTAATAGCCGCGATCGATCAATCAATCACGATCGACCGGTTGGCCACCCCTGATATATATAGCTCTCTTGATCAGAAAGATTATAAAAGCACTGTATTTATTAGTTTATTATTTTAGCATAATATACAACGTGTAACAGATTAAGCGCAATACCTCAGACACCCCAATTAGAATATTAAATTACAAGTCTAAAACAACATCGGTAACTAAATAAACATACAATATCCTTACGTAGACGCATACACTCATGCAATGTTAGCGGCCGACGCGACACGCACACAATATCCTTGAATAAAGGATTGTATTAATTTGTCATGATACTGTGTTTCCAATGAAAGATTTTTCCATCAAAATTTAATACCTATTTTTTATGACGGAAATCGATTCAGAAGACTTTAGCCGAGTTTAATATTCGTGGTTAATCTATAGAACGCATTCTACTATTAACCACTAGCTACCAGGCCCAGCTTTGCTTGGTCTCATTCTGCTAATTCTCACATTAATATCTTAATAAATAAATAAATTATACACTAAAACCTTCCTCATAAATCACTCTATCCAATGGTGGAAACCGCTTTAAAATCTGTTCAGCAATTTTTAACCGACTTCTAAAAAAGGAGGAGGTTCTCAATTCGGATGTTTGTATTTTTTTTTTTTTTTTTTTTTTTTTTTTTTTTTATGTTTGTCCACGCATAACTCCGTCGCTTGCCAACCGATTTGAAAAATTCTTTTTTTGTTGGAAAGGGTATACTTCCCAAATGGTCCCATGAAAATTTTATCGAAATCGGACGAGCCGTTTCTGAAAAATCAAAAAAAGTCGAAAAAAATAATTTACCTTGATGATCTTTTCGTTTACTCTGCATTGCGTTTTTTGTTCGCGCATAACTCCGTCATTTACGAATCGATTTGGAAAATTCACTGACCCACTAAAAAGCGCGAAAATAAAAACTTTTTTGCAAAAAATAAAACCGACTTCCATATCAAAACACTACAAAGCCAAAAATAATTTTAATTTCGGAAGGCGGTGTGAAAAAAAAAAGAAAATTCAAAACCAATAACACCGACTACCGAAATTAAAATTATTTTTGGCTTTGTAGTGTTTTGATATGGAAGTCGGTTTTATTTTTTGCAAAAAAGTTTTTTTGAGTGTATTGCGAACAGACAGACAGACTTGGCAGAAGACTTTGTTTAATTATTTGTAAGGATTTTGTTATGTAGGTATAGTTACTTACTTTCTTACATACGTACGTAAAGCGGAAAAGTTTGTTTGTTTGAACGCCCTAATCTTCGAAAGTACTGGGTGGATTTGGATGAAATTTGGTATGGAAAGTAGCTTGAAGCTTGAGAAAAGTTATAGGTTATTTTTATCCAACTGCAAAAGAATAAGGTTATGTTTTTATATAGTGATAAAGTCTACGAGAGCGAAGCCCCGCGTCACATATAGTGTCATATAATTGTGTTGAATTTGTGGCTTTTAACCTATGCTAGACAAATTTATTTTCTTTCTAACGACCTACACAGCTGTACTCAAGTGCCTGTTGATTGTTTAGGATTACTGGCATACCCAGAATAGATGACCTTGACACCTACGTCGGCCATCTATTTTAACACACACGTATATGGAGTGTGGAACAATCTTAGTTACGTCAGACCTTATCTTCGAAGTGGACACAACGTTACTATAAATAAAAGAAGCAAATACCTGCATTCTTACTATTAGTTTATTTCGTATAAATTGTTTCTTTTTCATCAAGACGTTTAGATAGAGAGGAAACATACAAAGTTATATTTTTTTAGGACAACGTGTAATTTGCATGATAACAAACGATATGGCAAGAGTTTTGTAATCCTATGTCTGCATGTCTGGAACTTATTACAAATTCCAATACATTGATACCAGAGACCGAATTTTTCAAATAAAAAGAACTAAGAGAATTATCGGGTTATTGGAGAGTGACGTGGAAAGTTATTGTTCCTCGTAGTATTTTGAAAAAAGAAGAAGGGTTACATTTTTACTGTAATTAAGTCCACGTGTGTGAAAGGGGTTCGACACACGTGGACTGGACGTATCTGCTATTATCAATTATTTTAACCAAAACATACAAATGCTACCTCTGATAATGTTACAATAACAATCGCATTGGCAATGACTACATAAACCAGCGAGTTGAATGGAAAGATTATGACATTAGTGACGCATCATTAGCCGGAGAAATTTGCTGATATGGTTCAGAAAATACCTTGATTTATATTCGGATTTTAAGGCAGTTTAGATTTTTTGTTAATCGATGTTTTTGGTAAGACGGTGCGGTGGATACTTAGTCTTCAACCACATTGTACTTTTACAAAATGATGCTAACCGTTACTTTACGGTAATCCATACCAAACTAATACTAGTTATCGAAAAATATCTGGTGTTCGTTCATGATATTCATTCTTGCATGCAGTAGGTATGCAGCACCGCCCTTCCGCCTGCAAATAACTAGATGCAAGAAATACTTACTGCATAAATGCTAACCATACTATGCGTGTCCAGCGTGTCAGTAAAATTTATGTACTTAGAATTTTTTATTGCATCACTTCTATATGTGCATATTTTTGCGGGCGGGATAATGCATGTAAGAATAAACAACTGGTTTTTAGCTAAATTAACACTTAATATTTTTAGAATATTAGATTGTACCTAGTATTTAAGAATTTTTTATTTCAGGTTATTAAGCCTTTCTTTCGGGGGTAAAATCTTCGAACTCTCCTCCCACACAGGTCATTGCATGTTACATTTCGTAAGTCTGTACCCGCCTTTACTAGGTAGAAATCAGGAATAGGTAATTATTATTATGGGCTACAGCTCATATTATGTACGTACTCACGCGGGGCTTCGCTCCCGTGGATTCTATCATGGTAAAAACATAAATCTCCTTTTATGCAGTCGCGTAAAAAGTAGCCTATAACCTTCCTCAAGCTTCAAGCTACTTCCATACCAAATTGCATCCAAATCCACCCAGTACTTTCGAAGATTAGCGCGTTCAAGCAAACAAACAAACAAACTTTTCCGCTTTATAATATTAGTATAGACTAGCAGTTGTTCGCGACTTCGTTCGCGTGGGAAGTTTCCCGTGTAAATTCTGATCCCGTGGGAATTTCGCAAAATCCTTAGCAAGCATCTACGTACTAAAAGGAACCCCATGCAAAATTTGAGCCCGATCCGTCCAGTGGTTTGGGCTGTGCGTTGATAGATCACTATGTCAGTCAGTCAGTCACCTTTGAGTTATATATATTTAGATATATGTATATACATGTATACACACATGCCTAATACTTAGTTTGAATCTGCTGGTTTTGGGGTTCCGTACCAAATAATAACAAACGGAACCTTATTAATGCCGCTGTTCGTCCCGTCTTGTCTTCAGACTGTCTGTCAAGGCGCTGCCCCATAAGTGGTTAATTTTCATAGAATATATTATGTAGATAATGTTTATTGCCACCATAACAACAAATATAACTGAAATCCATACTAAAATAATGGACATGAAGCTCTGTCTTTCTGTATGTTATATTTTTACGGCTAAACGACTGAACCGATTTTGATGAAAGAAATGAGGAAGATTGTAGATGGTTAATGGAGCCATACAAGAATACTAATAGTCTGTGTTTTGTGATACATATTAGCTATAACCTGGGGGTCTTTAAGTCAATGGTGCATAAATTACTTCTAGGTAAGCGTGCTTTGTTTAAGACCACATCATGGCTTACCATCAGGTGAGATGGTGATCAAACGCGAACCAAGAAGTAAAAGTGTGTCTGTACATTGACTATATTTACAAAAAAAATTGTGGGGAGTTTAGACAGTACGGCGGTTTTAAATAGTAATAGAGCAAGAATTTAAAAGAAAATGTTTGTCTATTTATCTGTTTGCATCCACTAATCTCCGGAATTACTAACTAGAACGATTTCAACGAAACTTTTTTGTTATACAGCTATTAAGTCTGAGCAAGATATAGGCTTAATTGATTTCGGAAACTGGAACATCTGATTTAAAACTTAACACGGAAGCCAAGCCGCAATCAAAAGCTACTCAACAATAAAAAGGAAAGTCCTTTTTGGTTTAATGTACGGATCCTCTCGTGTGGAATTCGTGAGTTTTTTGTATGGAATCTTCAGATCCACGAACGCGTGACAGGCTTGCTCTTAGTTACCAACAATGGTCATGGGCTACAAGTTTTATCATTTATTGTTGTAATTACTTTAACTTTTTTTCCTATTTTGTTAATCACGTTTACGATGAGTAAGTTATGAAATGAAATGAAATATTTATTTTGTAAATTGGTTATAAATAACACTTTTACACGTCATGTTTTTTTGCGTGTTTAGTTTAGCTGGATGAGGCCGGTATTTCCTAACTGACTACTCTGAGAAGAAACACCGAAACAAACTCAGAGGTCAGTCTCTTTTAAAGTCCAGACAATTTGTATTTGTATATGAGAAGCATGTAGGTTCATGTCTGTGGTGTTCTTTTGAGGAAATAACCACGCAAATTTGAGCGGACCTGTCCAGACAGTGCAAGCATTTGTCAGTTATCGTGTAGCTCAACTTAGAACTTAGGCCGTGCGCGCACTGCCTTGCAGTGGCCGCAATTGCGGTAATTCTACCGCACCGGTAGATAACCGCAATCTGAGGTGCGCGCACTGCGGCGAGAAAAACAAAAATATGTATAAATACAAGGAAATCTGTATGTATGGCAACATTATCAGACAAAACGTGCGTTTTTTTCACCGCAGTGCGCGGTACTACATACATTCCTATGCGATACAAAATATTTGCGGTAGACTCAACGCAATTTTGTAGCGAGGGGCCACCGGTGACTCTACTGCACGCGTTTATTCCACCGTAGTGGGCGCACTTCTATGACACTCCATTATACTTCACAGATTTTGCGTTTCCAAAACGCAACGCAATGCGCGCACGGCCTTATGGAGCTCAACAATTTGACGAACAATACCAAAGTTTGGAAAAATACCAAATACCAACATTTGGGAGGCCACACAAGTACTCAAATTGCTTGACATCATTAAAGAAATTATAGTGAAAGTAAAAACAACGAAGAAAGAATAACCTACATTGTCCTCACACATACAATAATGAAAATACCTAGTTATTATAGATACCTTCTACCGTAGTTATAGGCAGCATAGCGCAAATAAGTTACTTTGCTATCGTTCATCATATTCTGCTTGTGTTTTACATGGAGTGACTTCCTATCTGACCTCCACAACCCAGTAACTGGGTAACACGATACCCCCTGGCAAGACTATTGTCTGACTTCTGGCTTCCGACTACCCGTACAAGTCGTACATAAAGTTTCACCCGTCCAAGATGTAGTACAAAATGACAGCCGAGAAACGCACAATGAAATATAGATTGCGTGTAAACGAAAGAGATACAATATTAATACTTAGTTGCTCTCTGACTGTTCACACTGCCGGAGACTACTCGCTAAACTAGTTTTGTCGCTGAGCGACAAGAGCTGTTAAAGATAATACTCGCTCAGCGATCACTTGGCGGTCAGAACTCACGCTGAGAGACAACCAGATGATAGCTCAGCGACTAAACTATCGGAACAACACACTCGCTGCTCGCCAACTTGTTTTCAGATGCTAGCCCTAAGTACTCGCTACTCGTTCATCGTCGGCGATGGGACAACTGCCAAACGTGCGTTCCGAAGCACGGAGAAATCTCAATATGTTACGATGGTGGCCAACCCATTCGTTGCTTAACCTTAAGCCTGCAATACATGTTGGCCGAGCGTTGTCGAGTGAAGGCCAATACCAACATGTAGACGGTATATTTGCCTTGTCTTGCTATCGCTCGCTGTCACTTGCCTAGTTGGCCGAGTGAAGACCAGCGCCAACGTGTATAGAGCTCATTTGGTGCAACTTGTCATCGCTCGCCGTTGCTCGTGATCACTTGCCTCACTTCGGATCGGTGTCGGTTTTTGGTCACAAATCAAAGGCGCTCGCCTGCGCTCGGCCAACGTGTGGGCAGCTCTACAGACCCTCTTCTACATTGGTCGTCTGCATTGGCGTTCGACGAACTTGTCGAACGTGTGGACATTATTTCTTGTCTTGTACCTATTTGCCAACGCTCGCGTTGGTCTACGCTCGGCCAACATGTATTGCTGGCTTTAAAGATCGACCCGTGGCTGTTATTATTATTATTTAGCCACGAGCTCCTCCGACTTTGTTTGCTATCGTTATTAAAAATTAATTAGTTACAATGTTTCATGATTTGCGTGACAAATTCATCGACCGGCCATTTGGTTTATGCGTAGGCACGGACGTCCACTTGTTGATATCTATCAAGTAAATATGTAGGCCAATTTCATTAGTTAATTAATAATCATATTTAGATTTTATGTTAAGTACTTGGCTGTTGAATTGGATGTGTCAACAAATAAATGTGCATAAAGAATGTCCAACGGTGGGTCACATAAAATCTAACTTTATTAATAAAGAAATCGTTGTAAAGAACCTTAGACTTGCCTTAGAGATTTGATTACTTTTGCAGAGAAACAAGTAGCTCCATCGAGACTTGGCTAGTTTTTTACAGAATGTTTTTGGTGGGATTATTACTTCACAGTGGGATCGCAGTAGGTTTTACAGGATTGATGTTTGATGCTTGAACTTCTAATCTATACTAATAGGTATAATAAAGAGGTAAAATGTGTTAGTAAGTTCGTATGTAGGTAATCTCCGGAACAAGCGATCCAGTTCTGAAAAATTTTTCATGGGTAGAAAGGTGTATTAAGGATTGGTGAGTGCTATGGCAATAAATTATTTCCAAACCCACACGGCCGAAGTCACGCGTGAATAAGAAGATTGCTGAAATTTGTATGTAGGTACAAAATATTTTATTCATGCCTACATACTACATAACTGTAGGCGTTGCAAGGCCACCGTGAAATATATTTTCCTGGTTATGAAGTAGACGTCCTATTCTCAATCCTGCCAAACATACCTACACAATTTTTTTCATAAAATTACTACTTTTACTACTAACAGCACTGGCTGTGCCCGCGTCCGGGTTCGCGAGGGAGATTCTTCCCGCATGTCCTGTGGAAATTCCGGGTTAAAATTATTGCTGTTTGTTACCCTATAACTTTATATTTTCCAGTGTAAAGTCCGATTTACCTAAGTCGGGTCAGCCGTTCTTAAGATTAGCCCACACAACATTTTTCAAAAAGTTTATGTAGTTTTTTTTTAGTATACAATATAAACCACGGACAGATATTTAAATTTTATTTTAATATGTGCATAGAAGATGTATATTTACCTAAAAACTAATTAGCAAAATGTATGTAAGTAAGTACGCTCATAACTTTGGAACCCCTGCACTAAATTGGATGACTCTTTTTTGTGTGTACGTAATTGTCAGGACAAGGTTTATAGTCAAAAAAATGTATGAAAAAAATATTGAGCCTAAATACGAACGCAGACGAAGTCGCGGGCAAAAACTAGTAGATTCCTATTAGTCTGAAATAAACCCACGGCCAAATTAGCAAGTGTCGAGCATTTAATTCTTCAGGGCGTTTTGCTAATCCTTCTACACCTTCAGCCTGTGGACCAGCTTTACGCAAAGGGCATAACTAGTTACAGCGCCCTACGGGTCCAATACAACAATGCTTTTAGGGTGCTGTTGGGTTTGCCACGGTTTTGTAGCGCCTCCGGTATGTTTACATAGGCGCGAATTGATGGCTTTCACGCTATCATTAAGCCTGCAATACATGTTGGTCGAGCGTTGGCAAATAGGTACAAGGCAAGAAATAATGTCCACACGTTCGACAAGTTCGTCGAACGCCAATGCAGACGACCAATGTAGAAGAGGGTCTGTAGAGCTGCCCACACGTTGGCCGAGCGCAGGCGAGCGCTTTTGATTTGTGAACAAAAACCGACACCGATCCGAAGTGAGGCAAGTGATCACGAGCAACGGCGAGCGAAGACAAGTTGCACCAAATGAGCTCTATACACGTTGGCGCTGGCCTTCACTCGGCTAACTAGGCAAGTGACACCGAGCGATACCAAGACAAGGCTAATATGCCGTCTACATGTTGATACATGTATTGCAGGCTTTAGGAAGAGGTGCGCATCTTTAAAGTTCGTCCGTTCAGAGAATGCATTCCTGACACCTATCAGTTAGTCACGACTGGTGATGGGCACAACATAACACTGAGTTCGTTACCGTTCCTCCAAAATGAACCGCCGCATTATTTTAAGATTATTTTCGTTTTAAATTGGCGGAATCATTTAAAATTTATATTTTAGTTATTTAAGTGGAAACCAAAAAAAGGTAATATTCATATAATAAAATTGTTTTATTTATTCTTTGTTACAAAGTTACAATCTGTATTTCTATGCAATAAAGTAAGTACATTGAATTGAATGTGCGAACAGAATATTAATCAGACTCCGATTCGCTTGAGGAGGTGGTGTCTTCATCATCTTCGCCTACATGTATAATTATATTATTATCAATAACAGAATCAATCCTCATATCTCGGTCAAAATGTTCCAAAATCAGGTTTTTAGTCTTCTCAACAACCTTTGCCCAGTCATCTCTTGTGACTTCCCCGCAGGCTTCTTTTAATAGGGTCATCATCTTTTTCGTGCTGAATGGCGGGGAAGTATTGTGGCGGGCGGCGTAACCTTTTATTTGAGCCCAGATTAGCTCGATCGCGTTATATTGGCAATGATACGGTGGAATTCTTAGAACGCGATGACCGTACTCCAGAGCCAGTTCATCGATTTCGTATCGCACATTTGCCGCTTTATTTTCTTTAACTAATTTAATTAGCTCTGCTTTTAGCATCTGCATATTTGCGTCAATGCCTTTTGCTTGTAACCAAGCCACCATTTCTTCTTTTTTATTAGCTTGGGTAGGTGGTTTCTGTATTTGAACCGAGTGATAGGAGGCATTATCCATGAATATTACAGAAGACTCTGGTAGGCTGGGCAAAAGCACGTTCTGGAACCACTCTTTAAATGTAGTGGCATTCATTTCCTCGTGGTAGTCATTTGTGGTTTTTGATTGAAATGCCAGTAACGCGTTCTCCACAAAGCCGTATTTTGCAGAACCTGCGTGGCATATTATCAGACGGGCCCCCTTACCCATTGGTACTTTTGACGTCGACGCTTGTGTATCATCCGTCCAAGAACGGGAAACCGTGTGATTGGCGTTTAGCCATGTCTCGTCAATGAACACGACATTATCCCAGTTATCAATTTTTTTTGCTTCTCTCAAAATACTTATCCATTTTAAAATTATGTCGTATCGTTCTAATAAAATTTTTCTTTTGTCTGTTTTTTTATACGAAAAACCAATATCTTTTAAGATTTTGGTTAAAGCAGTTTTACCCCCGCTAAACAGTTCAGCTTCTCTTAACGATGCCAAAAGCTTCTTCCTGTTGAGATATTCATTTCTGGAATAGTAACCATATATATGATTTCTGATTGCATCGGCGTCAAAGGTGTCAATATCTGTCACGGGTTTAGTTCTACGTTTCTTCTTCGGAGTACGTAAAATATTATCTTCCATGCCAGTAGAGCCGAACTTTTCTTTATTAATATTTGTTATCGTTCGTTTGCTAACTCCAAGCGCCTGAGAGACGCGTTCTTGTACTTGTTCGACAGGTACCAGGGTCCGCAATTTTGCCGCTCCCGCTCAAAGTGATCTTGCAGCTTGATGATTAACTCACGGGCTCCACTTTTCAATGTTTGTCCACGTTTAGGCATTATTATGCACCAAAAGTAAAAAGAACGCAATACAAAACACAATCGAAGTCCGATTTAGCGCCGATGTCAGTTTGAAAAGCAGAAACAGTCCATTAAACGAAAGCCGGGTAATCAAATAAAAACAGATCGAAAACACTTGAAGAACGTGGTCTATGCGCACGAAACGACAACAGACGACTGTTTTAGCGTCACAAAATGGCGGCCCAACGCCATTTGGGGTTTCCATTTTCAACCAAAATATAAAAATGCTACTTTCTTTCGCGCGTTCGGTTTGGTCATAGTTTTATTTTTATATTTCATAAAAGTTATCTTATAGTCCATTATTTTCAAATTCTTAAAAAGAAAAACAAGGCGTATTATTTTATATTATAAGTATAACTGTTTAAGAACAGATTACGATACTTGCCTGTTATTTTTAGCACAGCACTACAAATATAAAGCGCTGACATAACCTTGTAATAGCGCAGTATAGATTTAGAAAAATATTGTTTACCAAGTTATTTGACACTCAGTTTGGCACAAAATTATAACATTCATTGATTATTGATATAATAATGTTGTTTTAATGCTCATCAATTGTTAAAACGGTAAACAACCAGCAAAAATATTTTTATCGTAACTGCAACGCCATTATAAAGTTACGTCGTCAGTTCAATCGCGACGTGTCAGGAACGCATTCTCTGAACGGCCGTAGTATAATGAGCCGAATGCGCACAAGCCACAACAGCATCCTGAAGACATTGGCGGACAGATGGGATAGCCCTGTCCTCGAATACTGACTCCGCTTTCATGCGCCTCCATTGAGACGTATGTAGGCTGTCTATAATGCCGTGTTTTGTTTGTTTTTACTTTATTTTTTCTTGTGTTTTAACTATGTATTAGTGTATTATTAATGTAATATTTATAAGTGTATGTATTGTATTATGTATGGGTGTGGTGCCTGAAAATAAAGGATAATAACAATTTAATTATCACAGAACTGAGTATAGACAATTAATCATCATTAGACAACTCGATCACGATAGTGATGTCAGAGACAATATGACCTCACGTAGATTGTTGATCTAGCATTCTTCGCTTAGAAACTAGATCTCATCTTGTGATGATTCAGTGTTTACTGTTTTACGTGAAAGGTAACTAGATTTTTTTACTTTTAGCTAAGATATTCGAAATAATAATGAAAAAGGTAAATTCGTAATGCGTGTATTTTTTTTTAATTTTTTCATTTTTCTTTTCAGCAGAAATCCCTAATTAAGTACCTAATTTGGAAGATTTATTCTAAGGGACCCAATTAGTTAAAGAAGTTTGGTAAGGCAGGTATGTCGGGAACTACTCACGTGACATTTTAATTGCCTCAAATTGTCATGCATGTACGGGTTAATGACCTGTTTTTTAGCCTATATAGATTAGATATAGTGAAAGCCTTCACGTTCCAATTCTGCTGAGCCGATTCAAAACTCAAATTTTCTTTATCTAAGACAGGTGTATTTTTAAATTATCTAACAACAGTCAAACCTGGATATGACACATGAATAATTGCCCGGAATTTTATTGTAGTCTAAATAGTGTTGGTTAGTGGGTCGTCTTGTTTTCTCTTAACTAAGTTATTCACTAAATAGATGTGAATTTGTAGAGTTTCTCAAATATTAGAAAGACAACATAAAAAAAATTAGCTCATAATAATAATTATGTACTGCGCCACTTCTAGGCAAGTCTACCCCAATTCTTTCAATGAATTCTTCTCTTATATTATTTCATACGCCTACAAATCCTATCCTGAACACACACTAAGAAAAATTAGAAGTAGGAGGAAATGATAAATAAACATTTAAATTTAAAGGAAAATAGCATACCCTAAATATACTCGTAGGTATTTATTGCACGTACTCGAACTATATTTAGATAGTTACTTCTGTGTTACGATATAAAAACTCCTTTGATCAATCGACCATAACGGTCGAACGTCGTACGTTCTATGAATCAGGGGGTCATTGATCATTGGACGCCAGCACTCAGCAGGCTGATGATTGCGATCGTGATGGCTTTCATGGTTTGTGTAAAATCCATTATTATAATTGTCTAAACAACGTTTGGCAAAGGCATGAACGCATTCTCACATTAAACAATTATGTAAATAAAATAATTACGAAAATGAGAAAAAAGTTTAGGTACCTAAGTACATTAATGTCATAATAAACGTCTTTCCAATCGTATGTATATATGTAGCTATGTAGGTAAATTATTATATTGAATTTGGGTAGCAGCAAATAATGCCAATTTGTTTTGATAATTTGCTGACGGTACTTACAAACAGCGTGAAAGCGACAAAACATAACCTAAAAATCAGCCGCAAATATGTGTTGAAACTTTTCACTGTAAATCTTCAATATTATACACAAAATCACTAAGAAAACACTGTTAATATTTTAACACTGAGTTTTAATCACTAGTATCACTGTTTCATCACTATAATGTTCCTCTTTCGTCAATAAACGGGCACTGATTCGCAAGCCGTGTTGTTCCTCTACAGTTCTTCATTTGAGGCAATGGTACGATGTCAGACAGCCAATAGGAAAGCCGACACACACTCGTCAGTCCATTTAAAAATTACTCTATACAAAACCTAAGTACAAAACAATGTTTACGAATTGATCCCCTTGGAGGTTATGTGAGGTGAGTGGTGACAGGGTGAGAAGACCGCGCATGCGTAGTTGACGTCTACCCGACGATAAAAATAAATAATGAAGAAGCAAAAAGTTTGGATTTAAATTTGCTTTTTTTATCTGTGGCGCGACCTTGAGATATTTTTGGCGCGTTTTCCGTGACTAAAATAGAAAACTGAAAACTTTCATCCATTTGAATTTTTAAAGAGGCTATTTTTAAGACGAAATATTTGTTTTAAATGTATGTCGTTGTACTAAGCTCAATGACAGCATGGTGAAGTGAAGCGGACTATGGTTACTGGTCAATAGTCATCAATAAATGTCTGGCACGCAGGGTAGCTATTACCATTTACTTTGCCATAGCATTTTATTGACTGAGTCTATAATTACGGCTACCGTTGGCCTTCTTTAATAAATTTTAAACGTTTTGTTCGATTGACTTGTAAATGTTTTCTGAAATGTAAAGTGTATAAATTTTTATTTAGAAGATCCTCATTATAGGTACGTAATTAATGCTTTCTAAATAAAAAATGCCTCATGTTTCTTCGCCAGTTTTAATAATTGAGGTCAGCGTAAAGCAAGCAAAATATGTTTAAAATACATAAGCTGAAGCAACTGGTGTACTATGTTTTAGGTACTCTTCACACTCACTATTTATAATTTAATTTGTATTTTTAGAAAATAAGGGAAACTACCTACTTATTTATTTTTCAAGGAACGACATGCATACAAATTATAAACTTATCTATAATTCCTTAAGGACTAATAGTATTTGAATTACGTTAGTAAGGACGGAAATATTAAAATTAACATTTAACAATAGTAAAAAAAAAAAATAACAAAAACTAGACAGATACACGTCGTGACCTTAGAACAACAACGCATAGAAGAGGCGTCTGTTCTAGACGACTCTTAAACACGAGCGATTTCGTGTGTCCACTTTATTTTCTTTGTGTGCGTGAGCCGAATGTGTCTACGTTCTTCAAACGCACACAAATATAGCTTTCTGTGGTAACATTACCAGACAATTACCCACAAAAATGGGAGAACGCACTATTATGTTGCTGGATCAAATCAAGTATTTTATGTTATGAAACTAGATAAGATGATGTTTTTTTCATGTAATATGACTTATATGACATATATTTACGGAAGGTAAACGAAATGAGATATCATTTATTGCGTTTAGAATGTTTGATGTGTAATGTGTTATAATGATATTATAGAAATGTATTAATTGCTTGAAAAATCTCGTTTGATATCAATTAAATGTATGTGTTGTATTTATGAAATAGAAAAATATTATTGAAAACATTACTTAAATGAAAAAAATCTTAATCAATAAAATTGTCATCTTTATGATTCCACTCTTCGAACTAACAGTAACTTTTAGTTATAAAACACTGTAGGTAGTAGCTGTAAATAAATATAGTTTAGTTTGACGCATACATAATAGCCGCCAAAACAATATTTTTTTAAACAAAAATAAGTACAAAAGAAATCAATATGGGTATTTTTTTCCTCACGGATAGCAACATTGAATTGTGATAAGTTAGGTTATTAGAATTTTTGTTTGATGGTCGATTTACTTAAATATAATGTATAAAATGTAAGTATTTACTTGTGAAATGTAATTTGATTACACGTTTTTTGTTTTCCTGAAGGACTATGACATCCCTTTACGCTACAAACGGTCGTTTTAAATTATTTATTCGCGAGCTCTGTTCGGTAGAATATGACCTTGAGTACTGACGGCTCGTCGAACAAAGTTAGCCAAAATGGCTAAGTTTTAGTTGCCTCACTTTTTGCACTCGTACTATCCTTCTGTGTGTTGTTGTTCTAAGGTCGTGACGTTTTTGTACCCCTATTGTACAAACTATAATTCATTACTAATCCAGCTTAGTATTAGGAAGTTTATACATTGACCGGGCCCGACAGGACTTTTGAATGCCGGGATTGCGAGAATGTTCTAACGAGATACCGTGACCCCGGAACTTAAAGACGGAACAGGGTGGATTTTTAGTCAGTAGAAGTCTGACACTCCCTTCGGCTCCACAAAATAAAAGCCTATAAATTCCCACTGCTGGAACAATAGCTCGTCTCTATAAGAGGCAATGAGCCGTAATCCACTATGCTGGGGGTCTTTAAATTTAGAGGTCACCATAGGATCGTCCGGTTAAGGAGTAACCAGCCTTAGTGTGATGAACTACGAGTGGCAATATCATAAAAAAAAAAATGGCCAAGTGCGAGTCAGACTCGCCCATGAAGGGTTCCGTAGTAACTATAATGATATAATATAATATTTGACCAAAAACCTTACAAATTTCTTAAAACTAGCTTATTTACATTTTTTACAACTACGCCAAATAACTTTGTTTTTCATAGTGTTTGTATGAATTACAAAGTTATATTTGCGGTTTTATAAAATATGCTGTATCTCAAAAACTGCTGACCCGATCTCGTTCAAACCAATTTTGTTTGAAAGTTTCCATTAAGATCTATAGACATATATTTGTTTTTAGATTTTTCACTCTATTATTATAGAAGTTAGAGGGACACACATTTTACTACTTTGGAAGTGTATATCTTTTAAACGATTGACTTTATGAAAAAGTGGTTTTAGAAACCTCGGTGTCATTTTTAAAGACCTGTCTATAGATACTACACACGCATAGGCTTCATGAAAAAATAAATTTTCAGTTTTAGTTCTATGTACCTACCTACCTTTATTATAAATATTTTTTAATTTTTTTCTTAAAATCAGAAAACGATTTACTGAATACATCTACGTACCAAGTTTCACATGTATAGTTCTAATAGTTTCGGAATAAAATGTCTGTGACATACGGACGGACGGACAGACAGACAGACAGACAGACGGACCGACATGACGAAACTATAAGGGTTCCGTTTTTTGCCATTCGGCTACGGAACCCTAAAAATCCACTATGCGGGTCCAGTACTGGTTGGCGGTCACATGTCTTCGGATTTTTAGTCCAAGAACATGTTATCTAAAGAATTTTTTGTCATCGATTTCAGATCTGTGGTGATGGTACAAACTATAACTTTGTATTATTCTTTATTTTTTATTTAAATGTTGTTTTGTATGTGTTTAGTACCAAGCCAGCGCAACGATAACTGGTATGCTGAACTGTCCACGGTACGTGGAGCTTTGCCGTTGCTTGCAAACAAACTATAGGCTGGCTCTCCGGCCTTACTAATAAATCGTTAACTTTACACAATTTGACTTACCAATTTTAGACGCCAAGCGAGGATCTGTTCTGATCACGTCCGTGTGTGTGTATGTGAGTATATTTGAAAGTGTAATGTGAGCAAGTGTGGATGGACGAAGGTTCTCAAAATGCAGGTCCTCCCAACGCGGTCCATCAGCAATCACAGCACAAACTTCGCACCAGATTGGAGCAGCTATTTATCTCTATGAACAATTATTTTCAGCAAAGTTCGCATGTCAGACAGGCTGACGACATTCGGCGTTATGCTCCAAAATATCCCAGGGTTTTCGTCAATTCGGGATTACAATTTCAATTAATCGTTAATCGCGACCCAATTATCGGTTACAACGGGCCATTCAACACGATATTTCCAAAAACTATTAAATCACAATGTCCCAACAGCGGACATTTTTTCAACCACACCCAAAGAAATCTGTCAAGTCAAAAGTTATGTCAAGATCAAATTTCTTTATGTCAAAAAAAGGTACGTTCGGAAACACATATCGGACGGAACAGTATGTTTAAGTCGAGTTTTGTGTATGTATATTTTATCCCATGAAAATCATAAATGTGAAATGAGAGCCAAGTTCAATATTATCATAAATGCCTTGGTTGTTGACTTCAACAACAAAAGAAGTGAAATCTAAATGGGTGTCAAGTTCAATGGTCAGTCCTGAAATTTATTTATAACAATATAAAATATCATTTATTCTTATAACTTAGGAGAATATATCGTAGCCTAAGGTTTGACCTGGCTAGTTCTTATATACGAATTATTATGTTCGATGGTTAGTTTCTACCAGCAAGCCAAATTTTCGGAATAATAAAATAAGAACCGACAAGTAACAGGTTTAGAACTTGCAAAGGCTATAATATAATTTGTATATGAAAACTAGCCAAGTCAGACCTTAGGCTACAATATATTCTCCTAAGTTATAAGAATAAATGATATTTTATAATGTTATAAATAAATTTCAGGACTGACCATTGAACTTGGCACCCATTTAGATTTCACTTCTTTTGTCGTTGAAGTCAACAACCAAGGCATTTATGATAATATTGAACTTGGCTCTCATTTTACATTTATGTTTTTCATGGGATATCATTACTTTCTGTACATAAATTAGTAGTAGGTACTTACTTATAACAAAATTAATACTAAATGGTTTTTTCTTAAACTACTGTATTTTCCTACGTTTACGGGGTATAATTGTCCTTTTTGTGTTATTTTCTATATTTTCCCTTTGAAATGTTCGAATGAATTGCCCATTCAGTATCCGGAATTCATTTTACGCGTTTTGCCTAAATGGTGTAGTGACCCTCTAAGATAATAGGTGGCGCTAGTGGTTGTAGAATACGCCCAACGAGCACATTAGTGGTAATAGCAGCCTATTTTGTTACTTTGGGCTGTAAAATAGCGGTTTAAGGGTTCAAAAAGCAGTTCAGAGTTGCATATCTGCATCCGTAAACGTCTATAGTTATAAAAGTTACTTAAGGTGCTATAAGCTGAATCAAATACTACCCTAGCCTTCACAGTAGTCCACGGTAGAACTCATTTACCACTTACACCTTTATATGAGAGTTACGAAGGTCATTCTGCCACTCACAGCTGCACAGTAGTTTCCATTGTAACTTGTATAGGTTATAGTTATAGTAACCACTATTATACTACTATAAGTTTCATTATAGAAATAATAGAAACTCTTATGCATACTAGTAGCAATAGTCATTCATTGCAGGCTCAATCCATTCGCCATTTTACAGCCGCTTTTGTAACTATTATAAAACATTTAATAAAAAGGATGCTAAACGAATAAGTACGTAACTAGATCTTATAACCTTTATAATATTAATACTTAATACTAAAAATTAATACTTATAATATTAATCTCAACATTTCACAAATCACAAACTTAACCTCAAAAACAGGAAAATAGGAGCTTTTTGTGGCTGTGAGTTGCACTAGGGGAACAAAAATCACTGGAAGCGTTAGAAGGGTGAAAATTAGCGCTATGATTCTCAAAAGGGAGTTATTAGAGCTCAAACTGCAGGTTATGACTACAGTACAATGACGCCATGATTTTTTATGAAAACTTATAATTCACTTGCAAAATTGAGTTGATATACATTGGTTTTTCAGTTAAATGTGCATTAAATGTACCGGTAAACAATCGGCCACTTGCGAATAGTAAGTTATCGACGCGTAAAAATACGGAAATAAAATTTATTCTGTATAACAAATAAAAAATATCACATATGTTTTGTTAATTTTTTAAATATCATAAAAGCGCGTTAAAATTACTCGAAAATTATCTTATATATCTACAGTAAACTGGACAGCGTTTTAAGTATCTTTATATATCTTGCTAATACAGAATACAAACATTTACTTCTTTTTGTTTTATTTTCATGATGGCGACGAAAACACTTTACCAAAATATTACAAACAATGTCAACTGAAGATATACAATAAAGAACTATAATCAATTCATTCGTTCAAAGTAGTTCAAAATCATTCAAAAGTAGCGCTACGAGAGCTTTAGTATAGCGTTAATAAATCGTTATAGCTATTAAGGAACCTTTATGCAACCGTTGTGCAGGTTAAATGGAACTTTAGGTTGCATAAAATGGCGCCCAAATAGCGCTAAAGCGGCTGCTTTAAGTCTGCAGTAGACGCTCTAGCGCTTACGTCTATTACCATCTATATACTAATATTATAAAGCTGATGAGTTTGTTTGTTTGTTTGTTTGTTTGTTTGCTTGAACGCGCTAATCTCAGGAACTACCGTTCTGATTTGAAAAATTCTTTCAGTGTTAGATAGCCCATTTATCGAGGAAGGCTATAGGCTATATATCATCACGCTAACACCAATGGGAGCGGAGCAGTAATGAAGAATGTTTCAAAATCGGGGGATTTTTTTTCCACTGGGACGAAGTCGCGGGCGGAAGCTAGTAAGTAATAATCGGATACGCTCCAAAGCTCTAATGCAGCCCATTTGTGCTAGTTGGGCGGTTAGTTACGCGTAATAAATACGAAAATTTACTATATTCTTATTTATAAGTACAAAAACGGAAATATTTGGATTAAAAAAAATTAAGGGTGGTATTTAACTCGTTATATATTCACGTAAAGATCTTAAAATCCACATATAGAGATTTACAGGCACTAATTATAAGTTAAGTGAAAATTATAATAAAATGATAAAAAATGACCAGTTTCTGATTTTTTCCTTTGTATTCACCTAATTACCTATCTTCATACCAAATTTAAACTTTCTAGGTCATCTGGAACTGGGTTATAGTTTTGATCTATAGGTCAGTCATAAAAATGACGATTTTTGGACGTTAATATCTAAATAACCGTTTGAGATGTGTTTATAAAATTTGGAACACATATGTATCTCGCCAGTCTCAATATATGAGCCAAATTTGACAAGTTTAGGTGAAATAGTTTTTGAGTTATGAGGGGCTCAAAAGTGGCTCCAAATGGTTCGTGTAATATTACACACGGTGAGCTGCGCGCCAGTTCTTGGCTTGACACGCTCCCGCGTGTCTAGATTCTAAATGTAATTTCTGTTCTTATTTCTCATTTTATTTTTGTTCTTGTATATTATTTTTGTATTATGTTATTGTAATTGATTTTTGTAAGCCATTATAACATTGATAAATAAATTATTGTGATTTAGTTTAATGAATACTTACGTATGTTTAAATAAACACTATTCATTAAAAATAAAATCCTTTGCACGGGGCACCATCGAATAGAACACAATCCACAATCGATTTCAACTAATTGGAAGCTGACGTAGCCCTTCTCATAAAAGCGACCGTAACTCATTTCAATAAGGTTTAAAATCAAACTGTAGTCTGAAGGACGCTCTGAACTGAACAGGCATGACTGTGGTCCGTGGCGTTGATGACAATCAATCAATATGTCGTCCATCATTGATTACGATGAATTGTATTTATTTATAAACGTACGTCGTGTCCGATACAATGTTAGAGGACTGTAGAAGTTGTGTGTAATTCTCTAAGCTTCCCAATTAACAGTAAGGCAAAAGCTCTGGCTTCTTTTAAAGTGGAATAATAATAAATTTGTTGTGGCCTTTGGAATAGAATCAGCCTTAAATGTTTTTTCTTCCGGGGTTGCGGGAATGTTCTAACGAGATACCGCGGCCCCGGAACAGGGTGGGTTTTTACTAATTAGAAGTCTGACACTCCCTTCCGCTCCACCCAGAGCGGGAGAAAACATTCGAGATTTTCCTACTCAGAAAAAAAAAAGTATTATTTTTTCTCTAGCGACTGCCTCAAGTTTCCACGGTTCTGAATTAACTAGGGTGTTACAGAAGTGTGCGGTCATGTTTTTCAATGGGTGATTTTCTCAATCCTTACTAATATTATAAATGCGAAAGTAACTCTGTCTGTCTGTGTGTTACACGATCACGCTTAAAGTACTGAACCGATTTTAATGAAATTTGGTACAGATATAGTTTAGAGGCTGAGAAAGGACATAGGCTGCTTTTTAATGCGAAAAAAGGGCTGTAAGGGGTTGAAATAGGGGATGAAAGTTTGTATGGAAATTACGTCATTTTTAAAGCTAGAAGCTTGAAACTTATTTTTTAGACTTTTGATTAGATATTAATAAATACGACATACAAATTATATATGAGCTTTATTTTCAAAATAATTATCATAAAAAATTAAAAATGCTGCCGCAAGTCACTATTCCGCGCGGACGAAGTCGTGGGCACAGATAGTCTCTCTATAAAATAATTTCAAAAATAAAAAGGTGACGCGATTCTCGATTAATCACTGATGATACTAATCGTCATCTACTTAGCCTTCTTCTATGTTGGGCCCGGCGACCAGTCTAACTGGATGCATTTGAGTACTAGTGTATTTAAGGCACTACTGCCTATTTTCTTCACACCCCAGTAGCTGAGTAGATAACAAGGGAACAGCCCTTGGCATAACTGGCATCAGATTTGCTGGTTTCCAACTACCTGTACCGACTGCCAAGGATGTACTTTCAAGCACAGTCGCCAGCACATCATGCTGTCAATGGTACGCAGAGTGCGGGCCAGCTCCAACACCGTTCTAACGATGATCGGGGAAAGGTTGGACTGCCCTTACCTCCGGCATTGTTCGAGCAGACATGTCGCCGTACCAATGCCGGGTAGAAGGTTATAATTTATAATATCTGTAGGGATTTTTATGTTAGTATTGTATTTCTTGTTTTGATTATGAATTTTAATTTGTATTTTATTTTAATTTTGTGTTTATTATGGCTTTATTTCATTTTATATTATGTTATTTTTGTTTTGATTTTAATTGTAATTTGATTAATGGCAATGGGTGTAATTTACCTGAATAAATGAATTTATTTTTATTTATTTAAATTTACCCAATTGAGTTTGAACCTTAGTATGTTGCAATAAAGTTGTAAATCAATTAAATTATTTTGACAGATTGAAGTAGGTTGATGTGCCAGCCACCGTACAATATTATCCGGGACCAACGGCTTAACGTGATATCCAAATCTGACCTCCATATATGATCCATCGCTTACCATCAGGTGAGATGGAGGTCAAGAGTGTACCATACGCACGAAACGTTTTGGGAATACTTTCATTGTGCGTACTGCTAAGGAGTGGAATTCCCTGCCGGAGTCTGTGTTTCCTGATCGCTATAACCTGGGAGTCTTTAAGTCAAGAGTGAATAGGTTACTTCTAGGTAAGCGTGCTCCATCTTCGACCACATCATCGTTTACCATCAGGTGAGATGGTGGTCAAACGCAAGCATATTACCTATCAATAAAAAAATATATATATATAAATAAAAAAATCACGAAAATATACTGTCATTGACCATCATGCTCTGGTTTAAAAACGCTATGATACTGAGTTAATTTCTTGAGCTCTGTGAATGAACTTATTTTGACGAGGTAATTGCTAATTTGTCTATAATTACTAATTTAATATCTATGAAAGGACTAACGCTGCTGGACATTGAAATGACAAGAAACATGAAGTTGCAACAAAACCTAATATTACCCAGCCAATCTTCAAGCATTCTTATTCCAAGAGACCACCGGCAACAAATCAAAGAATTTAAAACCAAAACAATTAAATTAAAAATTTAAGAAAACTCTTACGCACAAAACACTTATAAAAGTAATAGTCGTATTAAAAAAAAAAGACGCGGTGAGGTATCGCTATGTAAATTGCCCCATTTATTAAGTTATAGGAAATGTATAAAAATCAACTTTTGTAAGAAGCGTTAAATTGTTACATTAAATGCAATTAAAATAGTGGGTAACCTTAAAATTAGTGTAAATAAAAATATTACAAACTTCACTCAAAATCAGTATTTTCAACAACATCGACACTTGTCAATAATTCACTTGAAAATATTGCTTCGACAGTAATTGCCTTCTGTACTTACAGATGGCAATTACTGTCGAAGCAATATTTTCACAATGTGTTGACACACGCGTCCAGAAGCTATCACTTTCATGCAATCTAATGTCTGACGGTCTGGGACAGACACTGCTTGGTTTCGTAGAAGTCATCAGCAAGATCAGCAGGATAGCTTCTACTAGGTTAAATTTCAATATAGGATAAAATTTGAGGTTTGGCTGCACCGACAAAACCCCAATTTTAGGCTTGAGTTGACTTTTTGACCAGATCAATTTTCTCAGTCTTGTTCTCGTTGGTTCTATCAGTCAGTAGTCTATCAGTATGCTCGCCTATAATGTAATCCTAGATGATAGCCATGTTCACACGGCCCTGAATTATTTTTACGCTCGCCTTCGAGGGTCCTCATTTTTCACATCGATAGTTGGTTGAGCACATTGGCATTCCATACTGTTGCCTGCAAATTGCTTAAGATCGGATGGAATGAAGAATTCTTTTTCATAAACACCGGAATCGTTAATAGTTTTCGTTATAATATCTTCAACATTAAAGCTGCAGTGAGTTATGCTTTCTTCGTCAGTGAGATGGCTTTTAATTTTTTTTTAACCTGGTCGACCTGATGGATCGTACAGATCATAATTCCAGTATGACATGTGGGTGATTTTCAAAATTTTTGTACATTTTGTTGTGTGAAAACGTCCACTCCAATATCATCCAGAAAAACTGCATTGAAGTGATCAAACTAGTATTATTATCCTTGAGAAACATTTCTTCCAGATAGGTATCAACATTTCAGATCATAATAATAAGTAGTTAATAAAAAAAATGATGTTTAATTCTTCAACCTCATAATGTTTTCATACAGCAACCCAGTGTCTCCAAGCAAAAGAGCGTTACAAAAAAAAGCATAAAGAAGAAACTACTCACATATTTACAGTTCTTGTTACGCAACAAAAAAACGTAACAAATCTACTACTATCTGGAAGAAATATTTCTCAAGGATAATAATACTAGTTTGATCACTTCAATGCAGTTTTTCTGGATGATATTGGAGTGGACGTTTTCACACAGCAAAATGTACAAAATTTTGAAAATCACCCATGTATGGATTTACAAATTTTTCAAATTTTGAAATGTGTTCTCTAGGGAAAGCTTTTACTTTATCTCAATGATGCTGCCAAGTCTTACCGAGACTTGGCAGCACCATTTAGAGCTTTAATGACGAATGATTAATTCGATGTTAGCAAAGCAAAATAGAAACTTGCTTTAGTTTGAAGTGGTCCTAATTAAATAAATAAATAAAATTATTTATTTTCAAAAATAGTACCAAATACAGTTACAATAAAGGTCTTAAGAATTAATTAAATTAAGGAAAATTTTGAATATTGTTTTGGTTGTGATTGTGGAGTCACAACAAAACCGACAGTTTCTTCATTTACTTTTAATATGATTGTTAAAGTTATAAGTTTACTCTTCAAGATACCTGCCTTTTTTAATTGAGTTTGTTGGAAGATCTACGCAAATGACTAGAATAAGTTCTCTATGTAGAAATTCGTTGTTTGCACTGCGTAAAGCTCTGGATACCTGTAAATACGAGTTTCCGACGTCGTTTAGACATTCTTTTAATAGCCAACCAATCTTCTTTTGAATCTGCCATAATCACAATAGTGAAAAACATGAGAGGTGATCGGTAAGTTAAATAAAGTATCTTAAAATGTAAATACATAACTTCACAGTGCACCTATTTTCCACCGAAAACACTGAAATCAATACAACTGCAATTACAGGAATCAAAATAATTAACAAAATGCAAAATATTTTCAAAAGTAACCTGAATTATTAATATTTATCTCTTCTATTGAAATCGAATACACATAAGACCTACTTTTATTATAGTTTTAAAATATTAATTCTAATAGTACTGGCTAAAAACAATTCACCGAAATCAATTTGAAGGGTATACCCAAAGAGTATGTAAAACCTAACGGTAATACCAAGCCACCGAAAACAGGCGTCCGTCACTCGCTCAAGGCCACGCGTTATATGGCCACCGCTTCGCGTATCGCCGTTGATCATACAACCGACAATGGGCTGCCGCGCGCCTGCATGAGCTATTTTAAATAATTTTGACAACGTCATAATGGATCGGTCTAAAAACAATTGATTTTCCTCTACTCCGCTTTGCTCCTGTTTCCATTTAGATTACTTATTTATTAAAATTATTTACGCGATTTCGGATATTTTCGACACTAAAATTTAATAATCGGGAATTCAGGGAAGGAAAAAAATGTATCTATCATTTTATTCAACTGAAATATATTTGATCAGAAAACCTCAAGCGGCGTAAATATAGTCATCTCGGTGATAACTATATTTTCGAGCCGTTTGGGGTCGAAACTCTCGGACCATGGGGCCCGTGTGCTCACAGCCTTTTTAAAGAAATATCGAAAAGGCTTGTTGACGCTTCCCGCGACCCAAGGGCTGGCTATTTCTTTGGTCAACGGCTAAGCATTGCCATACAACGAGGCAATGCCGCCAGTATCTTGGGTACGTTGCCAGCCAACAGCGTTGAGGATCAATTTTTTTATGCTTTATTCTAGTTTGTATTTTAGTATATAATTATGTATATTTGTTTAGAAATAAAAATAAAAAAATAATTGTTTTTCTACAACATTCGTTTTATTACCAATAATTATCATCATAGGTACAACCCTAATACATTCGCTCGATGACGCGCTCGCACGTGGGTCACGCGGCGGGCAAAGCAATCTCAACTCTCTATGTGCGTACTTATGGTACATTTCTTCTCGCTGCAAACAGCTGGTATTATTATTAAGATTTTGTAGGCTATTATAGCGTAGGTATTTTCGCTTTTGTATTAGAGTGATGTATCTGTTACGAAGGAACTATTTAGTAATCTGTGCCGAAAACGAGTACTTACCTTACAAAAACATGCCAGTAAACAAGTATTAGTTGAGCCCAGCTGGCACAAAATTTGTGCGCGCGGGGCTCAACTAATAGTTGACGTAAATAATGGCGGTCCTTGAGAGGTTAATAAAAGATTTGAATAGAGACGCACAGTCACACAGAGATGGTATCCTTACCACTGATGCTGCGCGACTGACAGTTCATATCACTAGAAACTATAATTCTCGAAGACACTAGAATATAGGATTTATAGACGGATCGGTGCGCGCCACTGATATCAACTCAAAACGTCGGACGCGGAGACAACTAGTCGTATAAGTACCACTAAGTGTAAGTAAACTTTAGCGCTGACCGTTATTGCGCAGAAGTAAGGCCGTGCGCGCACTGCCTTGCGGTGGCCGCAATTCCGGTAGTTCTACCGCACCGGTAGACTGACCGCAGTGCGCGCACTTCTATGACACTCCATACTTCACAAATTTTGCGGTACCGCAATTCCGGTAGTTCTACCGCACCGCAAAATTTGTGAAGTATGGAGTGTCATAGAAGTGCGCGCACTGCGGTCAGTCTACCGGTGCGGTAGAACTACCGGAATTGCGGCCACCGCAAGGCAGTGCGCGCACGGCCTTAAAATTAAGGTACCTGATGGGGGCTAGCGGGATGAAGGGCGGCCGTGCGTAGCGCCGATTGGCTCTCCAGCCGCATTATGTTCCCCGCGCCGATACGACGCTCCGCGCACCTCCCGTGTACAGTCGCGTCATTAATTGTATTGTTATTGCTGTTTTTTTTTGTTGTTGTTTTTTGTTAAGTTTGAATTTGTTTGTTAAATTAATTTTTTAGTTTGTTTGTGACTTTAAAGTGAATATACCTAGAAGATATACTGTTTTGAAAAGACAGGCAAGGAAAATGGTTTATGACGTGAATTGCTTTTTAAAAAGGGAATCTAAAGAATTAATTGATTCTATGAAACAAATTAGAAGTAATATTGACGAAGCTACAAATACTTTACTCAGTCATTCGGACAGCATCACTGTAAATTTGCGAATGGTTCTCTGTAGATTCAGATTCACTGTAGATTCTCTGATTCAGATTAGACTTAAATCTAAAATAAAAATTTTCAAATTAACAAATAATGTTTTATTTTTACACACCCCACAAAACTTGTTAAAAATATATCATAGGTACCTACTATAAGTCCTTGGACATTGGCATTAGAGATAAACTATTTATTAAAGTATAGGTAATATTATTTGCATGCGCGACAGTACTCATGTGCAGCTAACCTATACATTTCGTTCAGCGCTAGACCTACTATTGGACATTACATTAAAATAATATCATTAACGTTATTTAGCTAATAATTGTATTGCGTGCGCGACAGTACCTATGCGCAGCAATCCCCTCCGCGTATCCAAAGTATAAAGACGGCAAGTAAGTTATCTTCATACAAACGAACCGCACGCGGCTTGTATATGTGCGCCGTAGTACCTATGCGTCGCCGCACGCATACTTAACAAAATGTCGACTCAATTCGAGGTGCACCAGTCGGGGCCAACATTGCACGAGACTCGCGCGTCACGGCTTTTCAGCACCGCTAAATGAATGAAAAATGTGTGATAATCGCAGGAGAACGTATTGTGTGATTCAATAGACATGTTTGCATTATTTGTGTTTGTATTAATTAAAAATAAATACTTAATGGTCATTTATGTGTAAAAAAAACACATTATTGCCGATTTAAAAAAAAATCTGATTAGTATACAACGTGTAACATAATTAACGCTAACCTCTCATGGATATAAATACAACTTCCTGACCCTTACCAATTTATAGGCACTGATTTAAAAATAGCTAATAGTCACAACCCTAAGATAGTAGGCAATTGTATCGCGGATTGGGCCGGAGATAGCCTACTTCCCCTCTTTATACTATGGCGTATCGTTCAGCGCTAGACTTACGTGCCGCTACTTTATAACTTGTGAGTTAATCCCTATTATGGTGTAGAAATAATATTGATTGAGTTAATAACTATCTAGTTCTTTGTGAACACATGCGAAATAGCGTCATGTATTGGAGAAAAAAAAACCGGTCAAGTGCGTGTCGGGCCACGCGCAGTGTAGGGTTCCGTAGTTTTTATAACAGCCAAGAGCGTGTCGTATTCGCTGACTGATCATTTCGTACCATGCTCTAACTAAAAGCCAAACTTGACTACCTATCTAATTTACTTCCTATACTCCTACAACTACAAATCCTCACCTGATTCGACAATTTTGCACGGAAAGTTCTCCGTCAATTGTGGATCGATTTTGAAAATTATTTTTTCGTTTGAAATGGTATGCTCTTGAGGTAGTACCATTGTCACCCAATTAGAATTTGATTAAGGGATCTAATGGAAATCGAGGGAAACCCTCAAATTTTAAAGGCAATAGTATAGCGATTTTGGTATTTTTTTATAGTAACTTGTGCATTTGCTCTCAGAAAGCACTATTTGGTGAAGCGGAACTGATGAAGAAGATCACAGATGGCCACCGGAACTACTCAATAATAAGTAGGTATTTCACGGCTTGCGATTCGATTACTTTAAAATGGTTGCTAAGCAATTTATAATCGTCACAATGCGAATGGTGAAATGGAGCTGATGGTGAAATACCAGGAGAACTCCTCAACAATTAACGCCCCTGCATCGACAAAACCAATATTTTGTAAAAGGCGATAAGCAAGTTGACATTAGGTTATTGTAACTTAGATAAATTATAAACAGACCCACTAAAAAGCGAGAAAAAAACATTTTAACAAAAAAAAAACGACCTCCAAAAAACACTACAATGTGAAAAATAACTTCAATTTCGGAAGTCAGTGGCAAGAAACTAAAATACAGATCCAAAGACACCATCTTCTGAAATTAAAGTTATTTTTCACATTGTACCTAGTGGTTCTTTGGAAGTCGGTTTCTTTTTGTTAAAAAGTTTTTTTTTTTATAAATCTTATTTAAATATGAAACTAGCGCGATACAACTGACGCTTAGCGCCATCTATCGACATTTCTATGGAGTTGTTCAAAATTTTCGAGTCAAATACAATTGGTCGACTATTACTCGTAAACTTGTAAAGCCCACTTATGTGTGATAGTTTTCCTTTAAACTTCGTTATATAGAGGTACTACTGCCGTGTTATTTGAGTTTCTAACTACAACCGTTTAGTTGATAGAGGGGGTGGACACTTGACTCTAACGAAAATTGGTACTTTCTTTAAAGCTTGATAAGTCACGAACGGTTTGCTTAATCAAAAAACGGTCTTCCCTAACCCCTAATATTTTTGAAAGACCTATCCAACGATATCCTACACTATGGGAAGGACGAAAAAAAAAATATCATCCCACTTTACATGTAGGGGAGATACCCTAAATAATTGTTTTTTTCATTTTAATTACAACTTTCTAGTACCAATGGTTTTTGAGCTAAACCGCGGACAGACGGACAGACAGACGGACATGGCGAAACTATAAGGGTTCCTTGTTGACTACGGAACCCTAAAAAAGACAAAAATAATTTCCGCCTCAAACTGGGGCCGGACGCGGCACCGAGGTCAATATTTTCTAGGTTTTTTTTTTTTTTAACTAACTTGTATTTAATTTATTAAGAAAATAACACAGGCTCCGCCTAATATTTTGATCGAACCTATTACATTCGATGAATCATCCCCACTTTCACCGCCCATAATCTAAAAATAAGTAAAAATAGGCTGAACCTATTTTTACAAAACATGTCTAAAAACCACTGCCAGAAAACCTGCCTTCTAACAAAAAAAAAACCGCATCGAAATCGGTTCACCCGCTTAGAAGCTACGGTGCTACAGACAGACACACACGTTAAACTTATAACACCCCTCTGTTTCCGTCGGGGGTTAAAAATATACGTGGGACACCTAGACATTCAAGGCGATTTGTTTCTTGCCAAACGAGTTTCTTCTTGTCCCTCGGTCCTCAAAGGTCAATCTAGGGGGAAAAACTGGTTTAGTATTAAGTTTTGCCCCAGAATGCGACTTATTACATTCGTGATCCATCTTCCACCATGTTTTCATGATTGTGATATGACAGCAGTTATTATTAGCTTGTTTGTGCATTTAAACTTTGGACCTATAAAAGATTTTTGTCCAGTTTTCTTTGTAGGTAAGGTAAGGTTAATAGATAGCACAGAAGTTTGGTTGTTTAAAAACCGTAACCCCAAGTATCAAATGAAAGGATTATGAAAACCTCAAGCAGGCTCTTTTAACTATATCTTTGAGCCATTTGGTGTCTAAGCTCTCGGACCATGGAATTCTTGTGCTCACAGCGTTCAAAGACACTTCCAGTCTCTTAGGTGCTTTACCAGCCAACAGCGTTGAGCACGAAATCTTTTAGCTTTGTTTTAGTTTAATTTAAATAGTTTAGATTCAATTAAATATCAATCAATCAGTCAAATCTTTATTGCTGAACGCGGAACATCAACTCCATTTTTGGTATTATTTGCATGGAGCGCATGATCTGTTCGATTTATTTATTTTATTAGGTTTACCAACAATTATTTACAATATTTTCTTTTAAATAACGTATGCTTAACCTGCGATTCATCGTTAATGGGTAAAAATATCCCAGAGGTAATTATTATCTTTTAACTATACGTATAATATGAAACACTGTGCTAAGAGGTCCTGCTCTTCAAATCTGACTTTTATATTTCTCACAGTTAGTTACAAAATAGTTTTAAGTTAATATTAAATCTATACTAATATTATAAAGCTGAAGAGTTTGTTTGTTTGTTTGTTTGCTTGAACGCGCTAATCTCAGGAACTACGGTTCTGATTTGAAAAATACTTTCAGTGTTAGATAGCCCATTTATCGAGGAAGGCTATAGGTTATCTATCATCACGCTAAGACCAATAGGAGCGGAGCACTAATGAAGAATGTTTCGAAATCGGGGGATATTTTTTCCACGCGGACGAAGTCGCGGGCGGAAGCTAGTCAAATATAAATTCTTTATTGTCAAATAAATTAGCTATTACCTGGGTCATTTGACAAGTACCTAGCCTCACCGCCAAATAGTGCCACTATCGCGCCAGAAATACACTACAGTGCAGTATCTTCCTGTACATGGTTACAGACGAAATTTCAGTCAGATCGGTGTTGTAGTTTATTTTTGAGAGCGTGTGAAAGCAAGTGTGTCCATTGATTTTTGAAAAATGGAGAAAGAACAATATCGGTCGGTGATCCGATTCTTGTTTTTGGAAGGGAAAACGCGCAGTGAAATTAAAGAACGCTTGGATGCAGTGTATGGGGATGCTTCTCCTTCAATGGCGACCGTTAAAATTTGGTATAACTAGTTTCACCGTGGTCGTACGTCGGTTTTTGATGATCCACGCCCAGGTGCTCCGAAAACAGCCACTACGGAGGAGAAAGTGACAAAAATACACGATATCGTTTTGTCAGACCGCCGATTAAAGGTGCACGAGATAGCTGCGATAGTAGGCATCTCAGAAGAACGCGTATGGCATATCCTACATGAGACTTTGGGCATGAGGAAACTGTCAGCAAGGTGGGTGCCGCGTTTGCTGACTGCAGACAACAAGCGCATCCGTGTGACCAGTTCAGAGCAGTGTTTGGAGCTGTTTAATCGCAATTCAAAAGAGTTTTTGCGTCGTTACGTGACCGTCGACGAAACATGGATTCACTGGTACACTCCAGAGACCAAGAAGCAATCAAAACAGTGGATATTTTTAGATTATGGGCGGTGAAAGTGGGGATGATTCATCGAATGTAATAGGTTCGATCAAAATATTAGGCGGAGCCTGTGTTATTTTCTTAATAAATTAAATACAAGTTAGTTAAAAAAAAAAAAAACCTAGAAAATATTGACCTCGGTGCCGCGTCCGGCCCCAGTTTGAGGCGGAAATTATTTTTGTCTTTTTTAGGGTTCCGTAGTCAACAAGGAACCCTTATAGTTTCGCCATGTCCGTCTGTCTGTCCGTCTGTCCGCGGTTTAGCTCAAAAACCATTGGTACTAGAAAGTTGTAATTAAAATGAAAAAAACAATTATTTAGGGTACCTCCCCTACATGTAAAGTGGAATGATATTTTTTTTTCGTCCTTCCCATAGTGTAGGATATCGTTGGATAGGTCTTTCAAAAATATTAGGGGTTAGCGAAGACCGTTTTTTGATTAAGCAAACCGTTCGTGACTTATGAAGCTTTAAAGAAAGTACCAATTTTCGTTAGAGTCAAGTGTCCACCCCCTCTATCAACTAAACGGTTGTAGTTAGAAATTCAAATAACACGGCAGTAGTACCTATATATAACGAAGTTTAAAGGAAAACTATCACACATAAGTGGGCTTTACAAGTTTACGAGTAATAGTCGACCAATTGTATTTGACTCGAAAATTTCGAACAACTCCATAGAAATGTCGATAGATGGCGCTAAGCGTCAGTTGTATCGCGCTAGTTTAAATAATATTTAAATAATATTTATAAAAAAAACTTTTTGACAAAAAGAAACCGACTTCCAAAAAACCACTAGGTACAATGTGAAAAATAACTTTAATTTCAGAAGATGGTGTCTTTGGATCTGTATTTTAGTTTTTTGCCACTGACTTCCGAAATTGAAGTTATTTTTCACATTGTAGTGTTTTTTGGAGGTCGTTTTTTTTTGTTAAAAAGTTTTTTTCTCGCTTTTTAGTGGGTCTGTTTATAATTTATCTAAGTTACAATAACCTAATGTCAACTTGCTTATCGCCTTTTACAAAATATTAGTTTTGTCGATGCAGGGGCGTTAATGGTTGAGGAGTTCTCCTGGTATTTCACCATCAGCTCCATTTCACCATTCGCATTGTGACGATTATAAATTGCTTAGCAACCATTTTAAAGTAATCGAATCGCAACCCGTGAAATACCTACTTATTATTGAGTAGTTCCGGTGGCCATCTGTGATCTTCTTCATCAGTTCCGCTTCACCAAATGGTGCTTTCTGAGAGCAAATGCACAAGTTACTATAAAAAAATACCAAAATTTGATTGATTGAAATTTGAGGGTTTCCCTCGATTTCCATGGGATCCCTTCATCAAATTCTAATTTGGTGACAATGGTACTACCTCAAGAGCATCCCAACGTGCACATTAGTGGAAATAGCAGCCTATTTTGTTACTTTGGGCTGTAAAATAGCGCTTTAAGGGTTCAAAAAGCAGTTCAGAGTTACAGCTTTATATGAGAGTTACGAAGGTCATTCTGCCACTCACAGCTGCATAGTAGTTTCCATTGTAACTTGTATAGGTTATAGTTATAGTAACCACTATTATACTAAAAGTTTCATTATAGAAATAATAGAAACTCTTATGCATACTATAGTTACAAAAAATCGTCAGTGTAACTAAGGCCTTTAGTTGCAATAGTCATTCCTTGCAGGCTCAATCCATTCGCCATTTTACAGCCGCTTTTGTAACTATTATGAAACATTTAATAAAATGGATGCTAAACGAATAAGAAACTAGATCTTATTTATTTATTTATTTATTATATACTTTATTGTACACCTTACAATACACTTAAGGATACAAATAATTAATCTTATAACCTCAAAAACAGGAAAATAGGAGCTTTTTGTGGCTGTGAGTTGCACTAGGAGAACAAAAATCACTGGAAGCGTTAGAAGGGTGAAAATTAGCGCTATGATTCTCAAAAGGGAGTTATTAGAACTCAAACTGCAGGTTATGACTACAGTACAATGACGCCATGATTTTTTAAGAAAACTTATAATTCACTTGCAAAATTGAGTTGATATACATTGGTTTTTCAGTTAAATGTGCATTAAATGTACCGGTAAACAATCGGCCACTTGCGAATAGTAAGTTATCGACACGTAAAAATACGGAAATAAAATTTATTCTGTATAACAAATAAAAAATATCACATATCTTTTGTTAATTTTTTAAATATCATAAAAGCGCGTTAAAATTACTCGAAAATTATCTTATATATCTACAGTAAACTGGACAGCGTTTTAAGTATCTTTATATAACTTGCTAATACAGAATACAAACATTTACTTCTGTTTGTTTTATTTTCATGATGGCGACGAAAAGACTTTACCAAAATATTACAAACAATGTCAACTGAAGATATACAATAAAGAACTATAATCAATTCATTCGTTCAAAGTAGTTCAAAATCATTCAAAAGTAGCGCTACGAGAGCTTTAGTATAGCGTTAATAAATCGTTATAGCTATTAAGGAACCTTTATGCAACCGTTGTGCAGGTTAAATGGAACTTTAGGTTGCATAAAATGGCGCCCAAATAGCGCTAAAGCGGCTGCTTTAAGTCTGCAGTAGACGCTCTAGCGCTTACGTCTATTACCATAAGTAATAATCGGATACGCTCCAAAGCTCTAATGCAGCCCATTTGTGCTAGTTGGGATACCATTTCAAACGAAAAAATAATTTTCAAAATCGATCCACAATTGACGGAGAACTTTCCGTGCAAAATTGTCGAATCAGGTGAGGATTTGTAGTTGTAGGAGTTTCCCCTCGAGGTGCTTGCACCTCGCGCAACACTCAAATACTAGTTATATTATATAAAGCTAAATTACCACTCACTCACTCACTGACTGACTCATTGACATAATTGTTCTCCCAGATGGTGGATGGGGAGGTGGGAATATTTTGACAGATTCGTAAACAAGTAACTCTCAAACCTACGGGAAAAGTGCCAAACCTCCCCTTTTCACCCCCCTTCTCCCCCCTCCCTATCGTATCTCGGAAACTACGAGACCCGTATTTTTTGTTTTTTACGGATTCGTATAGAGGAGGCTCGGTAAAGTAAAAACCATTTTTCAAAGTCCCCCCCCGCCCCCCTTCTCCCCCCCTTTAGGCGGATCTCGGAATCTAAGAGACTTGGAACATTTTTTTTTCAGATTCATTTAGAGGGGCAATGCTTTAGTCGAAATACTTGTGCAACCCCCCCCCCCCCCCATCACCCCCCCCCTCTTTTTTTTTTTTTTTTTTCACAAGCTCGCGAGGTGCTTGCACCTCGCGCAACACGCAAATACCAATTTCTTTTTTCACAAGCAACACGCAAATACTAAACCCCCCCATCTCCCCCCATAACCCCCCCACTATTTTTTTTTTTCACAAGCACGCGAGGTGCTTGCACCTCGCGCAACACGCAAATACTTGATTTAGAGGGGCAATGCTTTAGTTTTTATCACAAGCACGCGAGGTGCTTGCACCTCGCGCAACACGCAAATACTAAACCCCCCGCATCTCTCCCATCACCCCACCCCCAATTTTTTTTTTCACTAGCTCGCGAGGTGCTTGCACCTCGCGCAACATGCAAATACTAAACCCCCCCATCTCCCCCCATCACCCACAACCAATTTTTTTTTTTTTCACAAGCACGCGAGGTGCTTGCACCTCGCGCAACACGCAAATACTAGTTATACTATATAAAGCTAAATTACCACTGACTGACTGACTGGCTGACTCACTCATTGACATAATTGTTCTCCCAGATGGTGGATGGGGAGGTGGGTATATTTTGACAGATTCGTAAACAAGTAACTCTCAAACCTACGGGAAAAGTGCCAAACCTCCCCTTTTCCCCCCCCTTCTCCCCCCCCTATCATATCTCGGAAACTACGAGACCCGTATTTTTTGTTTTTTACGGATTCGTATAGAGGAGGCTCGGTAAAGTAAAAACCATTTTTCAAAGTCCCCCCCCCCGCCCCCCTTCTCCCCCCCTTTAGGCGGATCTCGGAATCTAAGAGTTTTGGAACATTTTTTTTTTCAGATTCATTTAGAGGGGCAATGCTTTAGTCGAAATACTTGTGCAACCCCCCCCCCATCACCCCCCCCCTCTTTTTTTTTTTTTTCACAAGCACGCGATGTGCTTGCACCTCGCGCAACACGCAAATACTAAACCCCCCCATCACCCCCCCTGTTTTTTTTTTTTTCACAAGCACGCGAGGTGCTTGCACCTCGCGCAACACGCAAATACTTGATTTAGAGGGGCAATGCTTTAGTTTTTTTCACAAGCACGCGAGGTGCTTGCACCTCGCGCAACACGCAAATACTAGTCTTACTATAACATAGTACTTGAAAACATAAAGCGATATTTAAAAAGATACCATTGTTACTAAAAATTATATAAACATAAGAATTATCTAATGATTGAATTAATTTATTATTGTGTTTATTCTAACTGTGGTTTATTTTCAGCCTTCAAGAAACAACTGTGTTTGCCATGTGTGTTGGATGCGAGCAAATAGACAGGCAGTGCATGACTCATCACGAGACATGCAAGAATTGGCTTTGGATAATGATGCAGCAGCCCCTAATGTTAGCCAAGTTGTTAGTCCACCAGAGCCACCACCGTTGCCGCCTGTTCAAAGAGGGCCATGGGAAAGTAATACCATATCATTACCTAATTACAAGCGAGCTTCGATCACATCTGTTCACAGTATATTTAGAAGACTGCTTTTGCAAGAATATAGTTTCTATGTTCCTCGCAGCTGTAGAGTGTGTGAAACACATTTGTACAGCGATCAATGGCATTTATTACCTCAAATGAATGAGGCACATTCTACATTTAGTGCTATCCATATAGAAGACAATTAATATTATGAAGTCAAAAGCTAATATTTTGAACTTTGAAAATGTCTCAGAAATTCTCTCACGGAACAGTAATCACAATTATAAAATAATAATAAATAAATCTATGATTGTATTTTTTTTAACAAGTCTCGTTATGTTTAAAGCAGTTATTTATGTAATTACTGAAGCCCTATATTTACACTTAATCCAGGTTAGTGTATTGGTGAAATAAAAATGCTCTGTTCTATCCAAGCTGGTTGATTGACCTCCCTGAGGGAGAGGATGGCGTCCTCCCTCCAGCCCAGCCGCAGTGGTAGACGCCCACGGCGTCGGACGTCGGCCGACGATCTCCGGCCACCGTAGGCGCGGGCATGCGGACAGCGAGTAAAGGGCAACTCGCTGTCCGACCATGGACCATGCCCGGGTCGACGGCGCGTCGTGTTCCACGCGCGCCTCAAAGAGCGTCAGCAACATGACGAGGCCCCCTCTGCAGAGGGCCGAAGCCTGCCGGGGTCGTGGGACTCATCCCGTTACCGTGGCCCCGGTATGTAAAGGGTTATTGAAGGAACACCGTGGATTTTAGTCAGTAAAAGTCTGACAGTCCCTCCCACCCTGCCCGGGGTGGGAGGACTTATTTGATAATTTTACCACGTTAAAAAAAAAAAAAAAAAAAAAAGGTCTCTTTATTAACACTATCGCTGCATTGCTCTAATGTATATTATCTTCGTAAGCATTTAAGATATAATAATTATAATATGTCAAAATATTTTTGTTTATTTTCTCTAATAAGTAAATAAATAATAATTTTTACTCCTTTGTTTTATTCTGTGTTTCCCTCGTTGGTCTAATGGTCGCAAGCGCTACTGCTGAGCATGAGGTCCTGAGTTCGATTCCCAGGTCGAGCAAAGTGATATTGGGTGAGTCTAGATTTGTGCCTGGTTAATAGAAACAGACTCGCCCCCTATTAAATGGTACTCAAAATAACTGGTGAAATCTAGGTGTACTATAGGTACACCTCTGCCCAACCCTTCGGGGAATACAGGCGCGATGTTATGTTAATGTTTGTTATTATTGTCACATTTTTTGAGACTATTACCCAGTTTAATAAAATGTTAGTCAATATTCAGTTTAAAATCCTTACTTTGTTTATTAGTTAAATACTAAAACTATATCAGTTATACGCAATAATTCACAACTGTTCACTATTTTAAAGCGCCTTTAAGTGTTTAATAGCTAAATTATAATCTAAACACCTTATTGCTAGCGATCTGATTAAAAGGTTTACTGTAACCGTTTTTTGTCTAGTCTGGTGTAATGCCAAGATTTCTGAGTTTTTTATTTATAGCAATTTAATTAGTCAATATTCACGAATATAAAACACCAAAAATCATTGGTGTACACTAAATTCGATAACTATGCCGACGTCCATAGTAAAATTGGCCATGTCCTTTACGCTTGACCGAACTTAGAAAAATTTCTCATCACCGGACTTAGAAAATTTCGCATCTGTTGGGACTTAGAAAAATCACTCTTGGCGCAACTTAGAATAATTTACTCTTTTTGGGGCTTTCTTGAAAAAACATTCTTTACTGGACTTAGAAAATTCATAGTTGTTGACACTTAGAAAAAACAAACTGTCAACATGGAAAAAGAATTGAGAAAGTTGAAAGATGTCAAAGAACAGATTGAAAAAGGTTTAATTAACTTCAAAAAGTCTCCGAAAGATCGGATAAATTGCAATTATTTGGATACACGTCTAGAGTTGTTGGAAACTCAAATAAGGAATTTTACTGCAAAATACGAAGGAATAGTAGGCGAATTTGAAGGTGATGAATTATATGAATACTTTCAGGAAGTTATTTATGAAACGGTTCTTGAAACATATTTAACATATAAGGTTGAATTAAAAAATGCACGTTCACAATTAAAAGTCAATAGTTGCAATAAAGAAGTTAGCGATGATTCATCTGACAGTGTCGTACGATTGCCAAAAATAGTTTTGCCTACCTTTAGTGGAAAATATACAGAATGGTCGTCATTTCGAGATTTGTTTATGTCATTAGTTCACAATAATAAAAAACTTGATGACGTACAACGTCTCCACTATTTAAAAACTCAGCTGTCAGGTGAAGCAGAGCAGCTTATAAGGCATGTTCCTATAACCGATGTCAACTATAAAAAATGTTGGGAAATGTTAGAACATAGGTTCAATAATAAGAAATTTATGTCAACATGCATATTAAACCGACTATTTGGCCAACGTAATATTGGAACCGAATCATCAAAAGCTCTTAAAGATTTGCTTGATGTTACTAGTGATTGTTTGCACGAACTCACCAATATTGGGATTGATGTTAGTTCTTGGGATGTTATTATCGTTTATGTTGTAAGCTTGAAGTTGGACGTAGAATCTAGGAAGCAGTGGGAACTGCATGTTAGCAAATCATCCGACGTTCTACCCTCCTTTAAACAGTTTAGTGAGTTTTTTGAGACGCGTTTTCGTGCCTTAGAATGCGTTGAACCTAAACAAAAGTCAAAAGGCGATAATAATTCAACATCTCGCGCTAAAGTAATGCATAGTGCTATTGATGTTTCATGTCCACATTGTTCTGAAAATCATAAGCTTCCTAATTGTAAGAAGTTTTGCCAACTAGATGTTGACGAACGTCGTATCATTTCAAAATCCTTGGGAGTCTGTTTTAATTGTTTAGGCAGTCACCACACTTCCAATTATTGTCGTGTTCTTTCAAGATGCCGTATATGTCAGCGGAAGCATCATACGTTGTTGCATCCTAAGAAACCTAGTGGAGTCAGTGGGGCTACTACGCCAATGGTGCCTGTAACCCCACATGAATGTACTTCAGAGCCAGTCCATGATGTAAGTACAAATATAGCAACTCATTTTGTGAATGGACAAGCACAGGGTCAAGTCTTGTTAGCCACGGCTCTAGTAAAGGCCGAATCACAAAATGGGTCCTCTCAAATTTTGAGAGCCTTGTTGGATCAAGGATCGCAAGCATCCTTTATTACTGAGGCAGCAGCGCAATTGCTTCGGTTAAAGAGAGTAGTCTCGAAGACTACTATTGCAGGTATAGGAGGTGGTCATGGCAATATCGTCTCTAGACATGCTGTTATTATTAAAATTCAATCGTTGCACGATCCCTCTTTTACCCTAAAAGTGAATGCGCATGTGTTAAGGTCACTGACCTCAGTTATGCCAGATACAAACTTTGAACTCGAGAATTGGCCAGAAATTCGTAGTATACGTCTAGCCGATCCAAACTTCAATTGCCCTAATAAAGTCGATATTTTGTTAGGAACTGAAACATATTGCCGTATTTTAAAGGAAGGTCTGATCAAGAGCCCGGCGGGCTCTCCGGTTGCACAAGACACGCATTTAGGTTGGATTGTGTCAGGCCATGTTAGTGAAGCAGATAGGTCTCTGGAGTCTCATAATACTGTGATCGCTATGTACACTCAAATTGAAGAGAATGAAATGTTAAAACGATTATGGGAACTAGATTCTGAGCCTGTTTCAAAGAAAAAACTTCTTACGCCTGAAGAACAGGCTTGCGAGGAGTTTTACGCGAATACGACGGAAAGGGACGCAGATGGGCGTTATATCGTTAAATTACCTTTTCGATCGGAAGATCCACCTTGTAAATACGGTAATTCTAAAAATATAGCAGTAAAAAGGTTGCTAGGTTTAGAAAGGAGGTTGGCTAGGGATCATGAATTAAAACAACAGTATACTGATGTGATAAACGAGTATTTATTGCTGGGCCATTTAGAGAAAATTACCGACGAGTCTGAAAGAAATAAATGTGATGCAGTTTATTTGCCTCATCACGCAGTGGTTAGACCAGATAAACTGACCACCAAGGTAAGAGTGGTTTATGACGCGTCATGTAAGGGAACAAACCGGGTTTCCTTAAATGACACCTTAATGGTAGGACCCACTCTTCAGGCAGACTTGAGACATATTGTCATGAGATGGCGACAGCATCCGATCTGTCTGACAGCAGATATTGTTAAAATGTATCGCCAAATCAAGGTAGCGCGGTCAGATACTGAATTTCAGAGGATTGTCTGGAGAGAGGATCCTAACAAAGAGATAGAGGATTACCGACTTCTGACTGTCACCTTTGGCACGTCATGCACCCCCTACTTGGCTGTCAAGTCATTGCATCAAGTTGCATGCGATGAAGGTAATATGTATCCATTGGCTGCTGAAAGTGTAAAGTCAGATTTTTTTCATGGATGATCTGATGACTGGCTGCCAATCTGAAACAGAAGTAGAAAGAATTTATAGTGAAATGAATAGTTTATTAGAGAAAGGAGGCTTTCAATTGCAAAAATGGACAAGCAATAGGATGTGCGTATTGCAGAACTTAAAGGAAAGGTCTGGTAGAGATTTAGAAATCAAAACTGATAGGGTAACTAAGATTTTGGGTCTTTCCTGGAACCGGAACACTGACGAATTTGATTATTCTGTGAAGATGTCACCTCCTGCTGCATCTGAAACAAAAAGGACGGTCATATCAGAAATATCACGGCTTTATGATCCATTAGGGTGGATAGCGCCGTGCATTATAACCTCGAAGGTCTTCATACAAAGGATATGGATTAGTGGAATTGGCTGGGATGATGAACTGCCAGCGGATCTCTTAGAAGAATGGAGATATTACAGATCAGAATTAGAGAAACTGGTTGACTTTCACATTCCCAGATGGATAAGTAAAAGCGAAGAGGACATTACGATAGAGCTACATGGATTCAGCGATGCGTCAAATATAGCTTATGCGGCCGTGGTGTATTGTCGCATTATCGATGCTACTGGGCAAGTACACTCAAACCTCATAACCGCAAAAACAAAGGTAGCTCCTATAAAACAAATATCCATTCCGCGGCTGGAATTGTGTGGTTCGGTTTTACTAGCAAAACTATTGATCGAAGTAGCTGAAGTAATGAACATTCCAAAGGCTAATCTCCATGCTTGGACCGATTCATCTGTTGTTTTAGCCTGGTTAAGTGACCATCCAAGTCATTGGAAAACTTACGTGGCCAACCGTACTTCAGAGATCCTAAGTTTGCTAGACAATTCACAATGGGCTTATGCCAAATCCAAGGACAATCCAGCGGATATCGCGTCTCGTGGAGTTTCTTCTGCTGTTCTGCTAAATGATGATCTATGGCAACGAGGACCAGTTTGGTTAAGAAATGATCAAATAGAGTATACTAGGCCTAGCGCAATACGCACTAATGAAGAGAAGAAAACTGTTAAGGTTCACACTGCTAACCTCGTTTCTGATTTCGAAGCCATTTTGGGATCCAGGTATTCATCACTTACTCGTTTAGTGAGGGTTGTTGGATACTGTAAAAGGTTTTTGCGGTCAACAAGTCTTCGTGAAGCAAAAATAAAAGTTACAGCATACCTGTCAGCTTCAGAATTTCGTGAGGCATTGGATGTATGTATAAGGCAGAGCCAACAGCAATGGTTCCATGCAGAATTTATAGCTCTGAAAAATAAAGCTCCATTAGAAAAAACGAGTTCATTATATAAATTAAATGTTTTTATTGATGAATATGAGATATTGCGAGTTGGAGGAAGACTGCGCTATTCTCAACTACTCGACAATACAAAGCACCCAGTTGTTATTCCTCATGGTTCAAGTTTGGCCAAGTTAATTGTAGCCGACGCGCATAAAAAGACTTTTCATGGAGGACAGCAACTGGTACTCAATTTTATACGCACTAGGTATTGGATCAGTCGGGTAAACAATATGGTACGAGCTCATATACATCGCTGTGTTCCCTGTATTCGTTATGCGGCGACCACAAAACACCAGTTGATGGGAGAGCTTCCAGCTTGCAGAGTGACACCAAGTAAACCATTTCTTAACTCAGGTGTCGATTATGCGGGCCCCATTAATGTGAGAGTATCTAAGGGTCGTGGACAGCGGTCGTATAAGGGATACATCTGCTTATTTGTGTGTATGGCCACGCGCGCAGTACACATTGAGGCGGTTTCAGACTTAACAACTGAAGGTTTCCTGGCAGCGTTCAAACGGTTCGTTTCCAGGCGTGGTCATTGTCGTCATATCTGGAGCGATAATGGCACTAATTTCGTGGGCGCTGCCAAGGAGCTGCGGATACTTTTTAACCGGGAGAGTTCAATGTTTAAAGACATTGCAGCGGGTCTTGCAAACTCTGAAACCGAATGGCACTTTATTCCTCCCCACGCTCCAAACTTTGGCGGACTGTGGGAAGCAGGGGTTAAAGGTGTAAAGCATCATTTGAAGCGCGTCGTAGGTGACTCTACATTGACGTTCGAAGAGCTGACCACAGTTCTTTCTCAAATTGAGGCATGCCTAAATTCTAGGCCCTTGTCTCAGGGTAGTAACGATCCAGAGGATCCTGTACCTTTAACACCTGGACATTTTTTAGTGGGTCATCCATTAGTAGTAGCACCCGACTATAATTATGAGGATGCCACAGTTAGCACTTTACGCAGATGGCAAATGGTACAACGTATGGTGCAGCACTTCTGGCGTAGATGGAAACAGGAATATTTGACACATTTTTTCCAAAGACATAAATGGAATGTTCGTAACCCTGAGTATAAAATAGGTGACGTAGTATTAATAAAAGAAGATAACTTACCTCCAGCTAAATGGTTATTTGGAAAAATTATACAGCTGCATCCGGGTAAAGATGACTTGACGCGCGTTGTCACTATTAGTTGTAAGGGCACTACGATGAAACGTCCAACTTCAAAATTGTGTTTACTCCCTGTTACTGAATAAGTTGTAAATTGTATAAAAATGTTTTGTGCTAAGATTTATTTGTTTGTATGTTTTTCTTTGTTACGCTATTGTTTCAAATACTAGGTTATTATTGTGTATAATTAAACTTATTACTTAGTGTTTTGAAGGAGTTCAACCGAACTCAATAATGTTATGAAAATGCTTCACTTGTGTTTTGTTATTCTACCTTGTCAAGTAGATGAAATTGTTGTCTTTGTCATATTTTGATCGGAACCGTATCTGTCTACCATATTGCAATCGTATGTAAGCCGTCCACTATTAAGTATTTGGTCATTGTTATACAGTCCATTGTTCATGTAGTTGCTGAGTTGGTTCATGGTGGGCGGTACTAAAAGGAATATATTCCTTTTGGAGGGCGGAATGTTCAATGTTAATAGCATAGTGTATATGTATGACAGATTAACTTTGTCTTAGGTCAATAGATGGTGTTAATATCGAGTTAGATCTCGGTATTGTTTGGTTTCACGGCAAGGTCTATATACCTTATAAAACCTATGTTTTGGGTTGAACTAAATAAATTTGTCTTGCTCTGAGGTATTGCGTTTTATTATAGTACCATATCTCCAAGGTATCTTTTCTCGATATTGTACAGACAGAGCGGGCTGGGCCGCCAGTAGCATAGTGTATTACCATAGATGATACATATAAATACTGAGATAGATGCGCCACTCTGATTCGAAAATTGAGTTTTTGACCCTGATCGCCAGGTAGCGTAACGGTAGTTTAATAACGAAAAAATCCGATAGGTGGCGTCTACCTGACATGTTAATAATATTTTCTTATTTTAAAGATTTTAGAAGTACTAGATTGATTGAAATAAATATTCTAATCGACAAAAAATTAAATCTTTGATTTTAGAATATTTATTTCAATCAATCTAGTACTTCCAAAATCTAAAGATTAGATTTTAGAGGCTGGCAAAAATTAAAACACGGTGAAGATGGATTTAATTATTTTTTATATTTGTAATTTTTTGGATTAATTATAAATCAACGAAACATAACGAACGAACTACTGATTCAAATTTAATTGAGTCTAAAATAGGCAACAAATCATACCACAATTGGAAATGGAGCGAGTTATTTTTTAAGCACTGCTTATATATTTTTGATGACCCCTTGTAAGAATGACCATTAAATGATTCGAAGAGCTTATCAAATAATAAATCTCTGCACTCTTCGGTCAGAATGTTATGTTCTGAAACAAAATATTAATGTTGGTAAATAACATTTTGCAAAATTTGCTAGGTAACAATAATGATGCAAATATGTGAAATTATAAACATACTAACTCGATAAAAAACGTAAAGCGCTAGACACCCTCTGGCTGAACACTTGTGCTGCATATTTTACCTTCATTTTAAGTATTTTATTACTCATCACATGTTTTTCTGTTAATTTATTAATTACTAGCGACCCGCCCCGGCTTCGCACGGGTGCAATGTTTATATTAAATATAGGCAGCATTCGCGAGAATCGTTAACGTACGACAGTTTTTTCGACGCCTTACTCCACAATTTTCACTACCACGAAAAATTCTATCTATTTTCCGGGATAAAATATAGCCTATACGGATTCGGAAGAATCCCTCTAAGTAATGGTAAAAGAAATTTTGAAATCGGTCCAGTAGTTTTTGAGCCTATTCAATACAAACATACAAAAATACAAAAATACAAAGGTTTCCTCTTTATAATATTAGTATAGATGTAATCGAAATTTGTCAAACTGTTTTTGACAGTTTTATATTTTTCTTTTTTCTTTGTTTTTCATAAACAAGCGAGGTGTATAGAGTTTATGATGCAGTAAAACTATAAAACCATTTAATTTAATGATTTAGTGAATTAGGTGCCTAAATACATTAAATAATGCTTTATGAATTTTTCGATACAAATAATATTTTTTTATTAATTTTGATTATCATATATCGCACCTTTGGGAACAAAGGGTCACTACTGCAACTTTTTGCAAAAATGACTTAAATATGCAGAAAAAACCGCGATAATCGAATCCATATCCTCAGCAAAAACGGTGACAATCGCATGAATAACATCGGTTTGAGGGAGGGGAGGTCGTTACATTATTTAGCGTAATTGGTCCGTTTGCTTGAAACGTAACGTCTCATCCTGTCAGTAGTGTTTTAACAGCCGAAGTGTGACATTGCGCATTTGTGACGGCGAGGCACTACGGTAAGTAATGACTTTTATTTTACATATTTCTTGCAAAATTAATGTCACTTATGGATAATAATCACGTTTTGTTACCAAATCTTGGTATTTGTTTGCTGCATACATAATGTCACTTCTTTTTCTAAATGACATTATAGCATAAAACTTTTCTTTTCATTGGAACCAAAACTTCATACGAGGGCAACTGGATTGAAGTCAATCGTATTCATACAGTAACACGAAGCACAAGAGTCCAACAACCTCACGAAGTAACATTAAAAGCAGGCTTATGACAGTAAAATCCCCTTAAGTGCTCGAAAGAAGGCAGATATTTAACACCAACATTATACCGAAAGTTTATGAAACTATTTACAACACAATATTTTGATATTTCTTTATTTTACAATTAAACAAGTGCGATGCGAGTCGTACTCGTACTTATTGCTATATTTTTAGCAGAGCATTTGATACTGATTTTTGTTATAATTTTGTTACCAAAGTGTTAGTTCCTAATTGGATAATAAAGTCCAATAACTATTAAACTGTGATGAATGTGATTTACTTAAGTAGAGTACTTTAAGAAATTTAATATTACAACGTAAGTATATAAAGATGTTTAAGTATTACTGTTATTTGTTTAATATTAAGCTAATATTGTTACATCAATTTTAGAATTTATCTTTTAGGAGAATGTTATAGAATTTTGTCCATGATCCATGATACTCGTTTTATTAGATGATAAGTGCCGAACGGCAAACTGTTTAATCGTATTAAGACTGATGATTGATTTATTATATTAAAATGTGGGACTATGCCTAGTTTTGTTTAGATTTTACATGCCATGCACCTGAGACATGGTCTTAAAGAGATTGTTTTGATTATTTTATTAAATATTAAGTACCTACAGCTTAAACTTTCATAAAGATTTTAGATACTTAAACAGCATGCTACTGTCATTTATCTATACTATAACGATTATATTAATGATAACTATTAAGTATAATTAAGGTTTTATCTGACAGTAACTTGAAAGCCATTTTCTATAGTTTAGAGCAAATACCTTGAGCTTGTGGTGCCTCCAACATACAAGTTGGCCAATATATCGTCCACACGGGTGTCGGTGTGGGACCTCTTTCAAAATGTATGTTATTCTTTTTTAATTTTAATGCCATTTGTTTATTATCCAAATAAAAAATAAAGACGATATCATCTATTTCATTTAATAACACTCTATTTTATCAATAAATATAGTATTTTACGGATTCTTCTTCTTTTTCTGCTTGTTTTAGTTTGTATTGGTTTCCAGTTAAATATATCTTTACTAAAAATAAACGTAAATCACCCGTATCAATAATAAATACGTACATTTATGAAGTTATTATTTTTTAAAAAGGTCATTTCTGCAATATAAAAGTTAGTGCTTTGTAACAAAAAGTTACTGTTGGTACCCTTTTCTCAGTTTATGGCTTGTTTCTCAGAAACCCCTTCTTGTATTTTTTTTTAATATTCACGATTGTTCGTAAAGAAACTACGGATTTAAGACGGTAAGATTCGCGTCAATACTCTAAAACAATAAAGAGTTAAAAAAAAATACATTAACAAAAAAACGAAAAATGCTCCTCCTGTAAAGTTGGAAAACTTGCAGTAATGACTCTTTGTTCCCAAAGGTGCGATATGTATAAATATATCGTAGCTGCTGCCATCTATAAGCAAAACAAACGAATTACGTACAAAACTAAGTTGACCCCAGACATAAGTTGTCACTAGTTTTTTTGGCAAATTTTGTGTCTGAAGTTTCTTCGGGAGTTTCACCCCCCTGGTGTATTACATTCTCTTTGGCCAGCAGAAGCAGACTCGATATTGAAATAACGTGAAAATGTAATTAGAATAATCATCCATAATGTGAACATAATATTATACAAAGTAAAAAACATATTGCGTTTATATTGAAAATCCCGAGTACACATAAGCACCCGTTACACTACGTAATTTTAAATTAAGTCTAAATAAATACAAAAGCGACCTCAAGAAGCAAGTGCATGAAACTGCTTGAAAAGATTTCTTTTGTTTTTAAAAAAATTACTATCAATGTGGGTAGAATTCACATTACTAGCAATCTTGTTAACCCCTCCAACTAAGCTAAATATGCTTGTGTCTGGAGTGGGTTCACGGTAATAGTGTAATGGGTTGGGTTCGAACTCGTGACCTCTCGATCACAAGTCCGAGATCTTAGCCATTTGGCTAATGACGCTTATATCCATTTGTTTTTTTTATTACGAATGAGCCAGCTCGTGACCTCGATCACACCTGATGGTAAGTGTAAGATGAGGTCTACGGTCGAACGAGCGAGCACAGAAAATGCCTATTCACTCTTGCTTTAAAGGCTGACGGGTCATATGTGGCAGGGAACACAGAAGCCGGCAGAGAGTTCCACACCTTGGCTGTGCGCACAAAGAATGTTGAAGAAAAGCGCTTAGTACGACAAGACTGGTGGATACTTAGTGTGGATGGTATCCTGCGGTACGTCTGGTAGACTGGTAGTAAAAGGGGGATGAAGGGATCAGGTCGTGGAGCTCCTGCGCACACTGTCCGAAGTACAATCTGTAGAAGATAGACTATTATGTTAGATTATTATGTTATCCCCATTATTATGAAGCTTTGACGGGTATTTTAAACACGTAACCAGCATATAATGTTTCGTCTACTGCAGGGACATAGGCCTCCTTTCTGTGAAAGAAAATGGGCCGTAATCCACCACCTGTTCGTGTTGGTCCACTGCGATGACGAAAATCAAACAAAATCACATAGTTACGCCTGCCTGTGTTCGAGCCCACGACCTATAAATCTTAAGTCACGCCTGTAATCTTTTTTTTTTCTTTTTAATAATAGGCTCGCGTTTGACCACCATCTCACCTGATGGTAAGTGATGATGTGGTCGAAGATGGAGCACGCTTGCCTAGAAGTAACATATTCACTCTTGACTTAAAGACTCCCAGGTTATAGCAATCAGGAAATACAGACTTCAGAGTCCGTGCCAAAAACAAAAAAACCAAACTAAAGACACCGATTACCGAAATTAAAGTTATTTTTCACTTTGCAATGTTTTTTGGGAGTCGGTTTAATTTTTTGTTAAAACGTTTTTTTATAAGCAGTAAAGACACGAATAATAATAGAAAAGTTTTAGTTTTATTTTACAGGTTACAGGAGTAGTAGCTCGTGGGTTTGAACCCAGACAAGCGCATAAGTCGCATGAGTCGGTTTAATTTTTTGTTAAAATTTTTTATTTCACTCTATTTAGTTGGATTATTTTTAATTTACCTAGTTACAAGAGCCTAAATGTCACCTACTTATAAACTTTTACAAAATATTGCTTTTCCCAATGCTGGGCCGTTAATTGTTGAGGAGTTCTCCTGGTACTTCACCATCAGCTCTACATCACCATATGCATTATGACGAGCATACAGTGCTTAACATCCATATTCAAGTAATCGATCGCAATCCACTCAATACTTATTATTGGGTAGTTTCGGTGGCCATCTGTGGTCTTCATCATCAGTTCCACTTCCCCAAATGGTACTTTTTGAGAGCAACTGCACAAGTTACTATAAGAAATACCCAAAACGCCATAGGTGTGCCTATAATATTTGAAGAGTTCCCTCGATTTCTCCAGGATCCCATCATCAGATCCTGACTTTGGTGATAATGGGACCAATTTCAAAGTATACCCATTCGAACAAAAAAAGAATTTTTCAAATTGGTTCAGCCGTCTTCGAGTACTCGATGATCATACATTAAAAAAATATATATATATATACGCGTCGAATAGATAAACTCCTCTTTTTGTCGTCGGTTGAAAATACAGAACACCCCTAATAATGATCGCACTTTCAAAACACTGTATAATAGAGAATTAGTTTTCAGTATTTGTACGTTGTACTCACAATCAAGTAAATTCATTTCCATTCAAAGGCACTAAGCAAACAATAGGACTGCCTTAAAGATATCGTTATCTGCGTTATCACCCACTTCAAGAAAATTACCTCTTCAAAGTGGATAGGCGACTAAAAATAGTAGCTATTAGTGACTTACTGCGATTACGGGGAAATTGTTCAATGCTTATAATAAACGAGGTTTTTCAGAGCTGTCTTAGTTAAATGGTGTAGGAGGCAATTATTGTTGATGTTGTAAGCCATTTCAGCTTTCAGCTGTAAATGTCCTTTTTAGGGTTCCGTAGCCGAATGGCAAAAAACGGAACCCTTATAGTTTCGATATGTCTGTCCGTCTGTCTGTCTGTCTGTCTGTCTGTCTGTCTGTCTGTCCGTCCGTCCGTATGTCACAGCCATTTTATTCCGAAACTATTAAGACTATACATGTGAAACTTTTTGCAGACGGAAAACTTATTGAAAGAACAATAGACTAACAACATAATTATAGGTAACATAGGCAAGCGACAGAAAGACTACCACCAAGCACAATAATTACTCGTACATACACATACACAACTCTCAAAAAACACACACATACACACACCATATAAGAGCATGCAGCCATTACTTTTTGTCTTTATATAAATTCTATTATTTTTCTGTTTTATTCGTATAAATAATGTTAATGCAACACAAACAGGTGAAGACACTGACTCCTGTAACACAGGTACTACCTAGCACAGCAGTCAGGGTTACAATTAGAAATGTAAATACCATTTTATATCAATAAAACATTTATTATTATTATTATTATTACTTAGTACGTAGATGTATTCTGTGAACCGCTTTCCGATTTTAAGAAAAAAATTAAAAAATATTTAAAATAAAGGGGGTCCCCATACATGGAACTGGAACTGAAAATATTTTTTTTCATGACACCTATGCGTGTGTGGTATCTATAGATAGGTCTTTAAAAATGATATGAGGGTTTCTAAAACCACTTTTTCATAAAGTCAATCGTTTAAAAGATATAAGCTTCCAAAGTGGTAAAATGTGTGTCCACCCCCTCTAACTTCTATAATAATTAAGTGAAAAATCAAAAAAAAAATATATGTCTGTAGATCTTAATGTAAACTTTCAACCAAAATTGGTTTGAACGAAATCGGGTCAGCAGTTTTTGAGATACAGCATATTTTCTAAAACCGCAAATATAATATAACTTTGTAATTCATACAAACACTATGAAAAACAAAGTTATTTAGCGTAGTTGTAAAAATGTAAATAAGTTAGTTTTTAAGAAATTTTTAAGGTTTTTTTTATTCGTCAAATAAATATACATATTATATTATGTTATTATAGTTACTACGGAACCCTCCATGGCCGAGTCTGACTCGCACTTGGCCAATTTTTAACATTTGTAGCTTCATGCATAAAGGGACAATGGCGTTGATTGTACATGTATTATGCTGTAATGTGGCTGTTAGAGAATGCCCAATGCATTTAAAGTTAATGCCGCGGGCATTCTCTACCACTCAACAAAGGTTGGCGAAGAGACAATATCACATGTGCATTGGTTTGAGCTAAGAATGTAGAAGAAAATAATTCAAAGCGCGCAAATTCTTCTCCGGTGAATGAGCATCCAATTGAGCTGTGATCTGGTAATATAAAGTTGTATACTTACAGAAACTGTTTGCAAAACCACCATCTATTCTCTATAAATAAAACTGAAGTAGTCATTTCGTTCCATTTCCATCTGCGATTTCAAAATAATTTCAAATTATTTTGAAATCTCACAACCACACTCACTTTTTGAAATTTGTCGATATTTTTGTATCTATGTAGGTTTAGTAGACGTAAGCAAGGATCTTGACGTAAGTATGTAATCTTTTTTAATTTACTGATGTACATCAATATCAACCAGGCCCAGTTGAAAACCAGTATCAGGCACTCTGGCAGTGTCTGGTATTATTGCTGAACTGGGTCTATTTGGTGCAGCCGTCCCGCTCACAATAAGATTTAAATTTAGAATTAAGTTTTATCTGTGTAGCAAATATCCGACATTTCTTTTTTTCTTCTTTCATAAAACAGCCTCAATGTTCATCCTTACATTCCTCTTTAGTAGTTTATAAAGACAATGCCATAAACAGCGCAGTTATCCCGCGGCCCAGCGTGACATCATGACGACCAAAGAGTATGTAAAACCTATGATGACGACTGTCTTTGACAACGGCATGTAAATCTTGCCTGTTTATTGTTCAGGCTTTTGTTTGAAATTGTAAAGGGTAATGATTTTGTACTGCTGCTTAACAGAATCACCTATTTAAATGATGAATGGTACTCAGTAAACAACAGGTGGGTATCAAGATGCAGAAAGGAAGTTAGTTCAGTTGAGCATTTTATTGTGGTGGATAACTTTAGATCCGGACTGAAAGTTTCAGAGCTGTAAAATATTTTAGTACAATAGAAGTCGGAGTAATAAGCTGAGTATTCTGAAGGAATCATATTTTTCAACATTTTTTTTTAAATTATATGCTTCGTTTGTCTTTGATCTTGATAATAAGGTAAGTGGATTTCCATTACAAGATATATAATTTAGTGATGTTTTCCAAACGAACTGCTGTGGCACATATGTATGTCGCAGTATTTCCGGACAATTGAATAACATTAACAAAACAAAATACACCAAGAAACAGTACCTACAACTTTCATAACTCTAAAACTATCGCCATCGCTCTAAAGTACCTTTCTATAACAATTAAATAAATAGAAAACAAATAACTAATCACAGTGAAGCGCCCGGAAGTACTTACCTCTACCATAATATTATAAGATTTGTCTATCATGTTTCTCTGAGTGTCGTAACAGTATCGTTACCTAGGTACTACTCGAATGCATCGTACATACGGTGTCACGTTACCTTTACATGACAGTGTAAATGCGTAGGCGCAGGTTGTTTGTACAAGAGAAAATGACTTTAGATATGATAAAGAGGAAAAGAAAATATAAACCAGAACATGTAGATAACACAAGCCCTTATTTTGTTATCGGGGAAAACCTTCGAAAGGCGTTCGTTTTTGAGGTAAAACTAACGAATGCGGGAAAAACCACCCCGTCCGTCACCATCAACACATAGAAGGAAGCTCGATTCCTATTAGGAGCTCGGCTTCGGGACTCCAAGTGTAACACTTGTCTTGATTTTTTTTTAAACTCTTGATAGGCTTGCGTTTGACCACTATTTCACCTGATGTCAAACGATGATGTGGTCGAAGATGAAGCACACTTGCCTAGAAGTAATCTATTCACTCTTGACTTAAAGACTCGTAGGTTATAGCTATCAGGAAACACAGACTCCGGCAGAGAATTCTACTATGGAGTAGTTTTATTGTGTACAGCTTTCCCTTGTAGTTCTGTTTACCGTTTACTTTTCGAATCAAAATTGTCAACGATAACTGGAAGAGCGGAACTACCTATCACAAGCCAATTAGGGCTTAAAAGGTTTTTTCCTAAAATTGGCATTGTAAAATTCATAGTTTGATGAAATAAATTTTACTTTACAGCTATGGAGCTGTACACAATGAAACTATTCCCAAAACGTTTTGTGCGTATCGTTGGATGTCCACCATATCTGTGACCATGTAATGATGGCGCATCGCCATTTGCCTTGTAGTGCGATACGAAAACTTGGGAGGAATGTGGTGGAATTAGTGCAATGTTATCGCACACGCTCCGAAATGTAACCGATAGAAAACTAATAGGCTTGCAACACATCGCCGATGTTCTAAGCCCAGAGCTTAGAACCGAGATAGATCGACTGATAGACCGATGGAGATAGTCGAGACAAATCTCACTGTGCACGGAAGCACGTGATCACTGTGAAACCGTCCTCCCTGAGGGCACTTAGTTGTTACTTAGACTCCTCACTCTATAAGCTCACAATCCTAAAACACCAGCCTGCCTAAATCCACAGAAGGATCTATTTTTGAAAGAGTCCACCCCATAGCGGTGATTATTTAAAAAAAAATATGATTGAATACTCATTGATCGAATGGCATTCCAAATACATTGCCCCACATGTTTAAAAATTCATCCCATCGACAATGTTGACACGTAATGAAAATGATATTTATTACAAGATTAAGGCAAATGCGGCCATTTATTACATTCACTAATGCTCTTATTTTACTTTTATGCATTGACAGCCCTAAATCAGTCTGTAAGAGATTGGCCTGTATGATAAGACCGCCCATTGTTTACTTGTTTTTTTTTTTAATTTGTATCCATATATATACACAACGTATTATTTAAAGGATATATACATACCAAGTGCATGGCTTCTTTGGATGATAACAAACGATATGACAAGGGTTTTGTAATCCTACGTCTACGTGTGTAGAACTTATTACAAATACCAATACACTGATACCAGAGACCGAATTTTTCAAATTAAGAAGAATGAAAAGAATTATCGTGTTATTGGCAAGTGATGTGGAAAGTTATTGACCCTCGTAGTGCTGTGACACGTTTGTTATGATTGGTATTCAAGAAATATATGAAACCAATAATTTGGTATCAATTCTTTGAGTCAGTTATTTTGTGCTGAAACTGAGCATAGAGACTCCGTACCAGATGTTGTCTTCAGCCCTTTTGGATAGATATGGGGTTTCCGTTACACGTTGTATATATATATTTTAAGGTGTATAATAAATCATATAATAAATAAATAAATACGTTGACTAAACATACAACACGTGCCACTGAGATGTTCTCACGTTGCCATGTAATGCCAATACCACCTAATCAAACAGTGGTTACAAAAATTGAGCTATAAATAGATTCCTTCTAACGTTTCAATATTATAAATGCGAATGTACGGAAAGAAAGCTGTGTAGATAGATGTTTATGACTCAATTTCGACAAAATACCTGAACGAGTCTGGATGAAATTTGAAACTTTTTCCCGGAATCATTTTGGATACGCTTACCTACATACATAGTATAATCATAATCATTTTATTAGTTCAATAAAAAATTACAATAATGTGATCACTGGTCAGGTAAAACCCTGTGCTATTAGTAACAGCGAGGCCGCGGGGGAGATCAAAGGAACCAGTTAACTTATACAAACTATCCTTAACTTAATAAATGAAAAAAAAGCTAAACATAATATAGATATATTCTTTATTGATAGATAGATAGATATATTCTTTATTGTACACCATAACAGCAAAATAAAATTATGGACTTAACAATTAAAAAGGGTGATACAAGGGGCGGTCTTATCGCTAAAAGCGATCTTTTACAGACAACCTTTGGATGGATTTGACTCAGAAGGAGAAAATAAATACGCGGGTAGTCCACGGTGTACTATTTATCTATATAAAATACAAAACAATAAATAACGTTCACAAAACATATATATACATATAAATATTTAAAAAAAAAGAAAGAAACAAAGACATACATAATAACACCAATTTAAGAAGAGAGATAAAGATCTTTTACTAAGTTTTTGAAAGAAGATAGGGTTTGTGCTTGTCTTACTGACACGGGTAGAGCATTCCACAGCCGTACTGCTTGAGCTGCGAACGACTTACCATAGAAACGAATATACAACGTGTAATTTAAAGGGTATATACATACCAAGTGCACGGTTTCTTTGGATGATAATAAACGATATGGCAAGGGTTTTATAATCCTATGTCTACATGTGTGAAGTATAATAGAAATTAGAATACACTGCTATCAGAGGCAGAATTTTCAAATTAAGAAGAACGAAGAGAATCACCTTGTTATTGGCAAGTGACGTGGAAAGTTATTGACCCTCGTAGTGCTGTGACACGTTTGTTATGATTGGTATTCAAGAAACATATGAAACCGATAATTTGGTATCAATTCTTTGAGTCACTTATTTTGAGCTGAAACTGTGCATAGAGACTCCATACCAGATGTTGTCTTCAGCCTCTTTGGATAGATATGGGGTTTCCGTTAATAAAGAATGAATTAAATGAATTGAATTGAATACCAATCATAACAAACGTGTCACAGCACTACGAGGGTCAATAACTTTCCACGTCACTTGCCAATAACAGGATAATTCTGTTCGTTCTTCTTTATTTGAAAATTTCGGTCTCTGGTATCAATATTGAAATTTCTAATAAGTTCCACACATGTAGACATAGGATTACAAAACCCTTGCCATATCGTTTGTTATCATCCAAAGAAGCCGTGCACTTGGTATGTATATACCCTTTAAATTACACGTTTTATATGGGTGTAGTCTTGCAAAAACTGTTTTATGTGGTATTATTTAAAAAAAAATCTTTTCTATTGTCATTAGCCAACCTGTCTTCTTTACCTTGTAAAGTATGTGCATGTAATAAATTCCGCAAAATGAAGAGCTGTCGTACGGTCAGCACTCTCGTTTCCTTATAATTATAGTGTTTTCCGTAGGGTACAGCCATGGTCTTGAGTATATATAGACTTGCTAATATTTCAAGCCGCAGGCAACAGCTACTAATGTTACAAAAAGAGAAAGAAAATCCGTCTGTTTGATCGTCATGCCTTAACTGCTGAATATATTTGAATGAAACTTGGCATTTGGGTATTCCATATCTTGAAATAGGACATCATTTTCATTTCAGATGTAAGTACATAATGTTTCCTCATACTTAAACTTTACTTAGAGAGAGAAAGAGAGAGAGCCAAGAGCAAAGTCAGTCATACTGTATGAACTCATAAATCTATTATAAGGAGGTTAAATTAGTTGTTTAGTAATATATTATGTTTGAAAAGTATTATCTCTGAAGTAAAGTAAATTAAATTTATTTGCATAGGTTATAGGTAGGTACATAAAAAATAGATGTTACAATAAAATGGGTGATCCTTGTATAATCTACCTTATCTTAGGCATGCAAACATTATTATTTAGGTAAAATTAATTATTAAAATAAAATTAGTCAATACATTAGGTGTGTCAAGAACAAATTATTTTCACATACTTAATTGCATAATTTTAAACATAAAATGGTATTATCGAAAAAAGATACATTATTTTCAATTATAATAACTTACATACTAACATACAATTGCAAATGTCTACATAACACATTAAACACTAATTACATTAAATGTCAACAATATCCTCCATAAACTCGGCTACGGAGTAATAACATTTATTAATTAAAAATTCTTTCAGTTTTCTTTTAATTTCGCGTGGGATTTTATTGTAAATTACAGGAGCCATTCAATAAATACTTTTACGTAAGAGGGCTATTTTACTGCGTTCAATACACAAATAAAAAGATTCGATTCCCTTTTCCTTAACCGTGTATCTGCTGGGGCCCTCGTTTGAAATAAGTGTGGATTTGTCTTAACAAATACGGCCACCTCAAAGACGTATAAGGACGGAAACGTAAGAAGCTTCAATGATTTAAAAACTGGTGTACAAAAGCTGCCCCTTGACTGTAAGTTACATATAGCGCGTACGCATTTTTTTTGTGCAATACATACAAAATTTTTGTCTGTCGAGTTACCCCAGAAGACAACTCCATACCGGAGAACAGATTCTACGTAGCTATCACTATATCTATTTAAATTATATGAATTTACAGCTTGCTATAAAGAGTGTAAAAGTATTTCAATTGAATGCATGATTTTTCTAGAATAAGCACGGAAACAAGGCTGCGAGATAATTTAGTATACCTGTTATAAAATAGGTTGCTATTCACATATACTACAGATATTTTGTATCATTAGAAATGTATTCATCAGCATATAAACTGTGTCTCAACATCCGACCGAACCCAATGATTACAAAAACTACGTTGATACACATAATTATACATGCACACGTGAATGTGTGTATAATTGTTTTCACTCGGGGCCACCAGGTGGCGACGCGAACGATGATCACATATTAGAATGTACCTACTTTCATTCATCTTTCTACTGCGGTGACCACACAACTGGTGGAGGCAATCGTTTCTAGTTTTACCTGAATGTAGAATGTATTTTGTTTTTAACTCGCGAAAGTAATTCTTAACACGTTCGCTGACAATAAGTCGTTAGGCGGGAAATTAAAATAGTGCGTTATGACAGTACGTCGAAGGACGGGCCACTTATTTTTAAGAGTACCTACGTCGTCTCACGATAATTTTTCATATAAGTATTATGAAGAGCAGTATCCACTGTCATATTATGAGCAATTTCATAATTCTTACTGCCGTAACACAAGTACATATTCCTGCACGGGCATCTACGCATCTTCCTTCGTCCGAAGATGTGGGTCGTTTCATATTACTTGCTTGTGCACGAGTACTACGTTGATTTGTCATTTAGTATGGAAAATTCTACTGTCGTAATGTGGTGTAAAGGTAAGTGCTCACTGTCAGCGAACGTGTTAATCAGTCCTTGGTGGTGTGGCTAGGTACATTATATCCTTGGTGATATAGCTACGTTATAATCTATACTTTTAATAAATCTGTAGAGAGATCAATTCTGTACACGAAATATATTTCCAGAATAACTATCAGGGGGTGATTAGGGATCGATACTGATGCCAAAAATGCAATCAGTAAAATTTTTGTCTGTCTGTCTGTCTGTATAACCGTTATAGAAACAAAAACTACTCGATGGATTTTAACGAAACTTGGTACAATTATTTTTCATACTCCTGAGCTGGTCAATAGCAATAGCTACAATCAATAGGAGCAGAGCAGTGAAGGGAAATGTTGGGAAAACGAGTGAAGTTACTCCATTTTTTAAGCTTCCGTCGCGTGTGCAACCTTAATGGTTAAAGCTACACAGAAATCATATCATATTTATAAAAAATATCCTACGACAGCATATGTCTATCTTTTATCGTTGACTCACAATAACACGTGTAACTCCCGATAGCTTAGCAGTTCGAAGCTTTCTGATTATAATATTTGTCTACTCTTACGTTTATTTTATAACTTATATTTTTATTATATTTATTTTATAATTTACGTTTATAACTCTCTGACTCTCAGTCACCCCTAATTGAAAAAAATAACATTATTAACTATTCCATAAAAAATAATCATATAAATCGGTATAGAACACCAAAGTTATACATGAAATACGCTAATAATAAGCCATCGCGCTTGAATACTGAATCATGCTATAAGGATATTTTTGAGAATCGGTCGCCGCGCTCGACGCGTCTCGCGGCCGAAGGTATAAAATTTCGTTCTATAGGTACTTAAGCCTCATGTGAACGTGATCTAAACAATATTACCAATACATTAACTTACGCTGACGGAGTCGCGGGCAAAGCTATTAACAATAATATTGTGCGGTCCATATTGCGATAATTTTCAACAGTATTATAGATTGACATATTATATCTCCCTACTAAATTACGAAAGTTAATCTGTCTGTTACATCAAAATCACTGAACCGTGAGGAAGGACATAGGCTACTTTTTTTTTACGAATAACGACCGAAACGCGGACGAAGTCACGGGCAACAGCTATCTATACTAATAATATAAGGCTGAAGAGTTTGTTTGTTTGTTTGAATGCGATAATCTCAGGAACTACTAGTTCGAATTGAAAAATTATTTTGTTAATTAAATAGTCAATTTATAGAGAAAGGCTATATATCATTACGCTAAGGCCACTAAGAGCGGAGCGCCAATGAAGAATGCTTCAAAATCAGGGTTAAATTTAACGTTAACCCAAAGTAACTATTCCACGCGGACGAAGTCGCGGGCAAAAGCTAGTAACAATAATAAAACATTAATTTTCAGGTTAGAATGACCATATATCTAAAGGTTAAGGTATCCCTTAACCTAAAGTATACTTTTTTTTTCGGATGGGAAAATCATCCAATGCTTTCTCCCGCTCTGGGTGAAGCGGAAGGACCTGTCAGGCTGCTACTGAATAAAAACCCACCCTGTTTCTTCAGCTGCCCTTGCGTTCCCGTCCGTTTCCCGTCTTTTCCCATCCAATCCCCGTCACTAGTACTGACGACTCTTTGAAGTGCGCGTGGAACACGACGACGCACGGTGGGCTGAAAATCGGCTTTCATAGACTTAGGCATTTTATTTTGCAAGTGCGAGTTTTTTTGCCGGATATCACTTCTATTAGTTATAACAATATACAAAAATGACACCAGAATTGATTCTGCACAGAAACGAAGGAATTATATTTTTTTTACGAAAATTTTGTATGGAGCTAGTATGAAAAATCGAAATATCTCTAAAACGGCAGCGATAACCGTAATATCCTTATAGGGGGTTATAGTACTAATTATTTATGATTTTTTGACATACGTTACATAATGGTTGTAGATGCCTTTTTTTTTTAAAAATCGTCAAAATATTTTTATTTATTTTTACATATTTAAACGTTCCTTTTAGTGTTTAAGTTGAAGAATTCAGAGCTTTAACAACTCTTATCATAAAATAGCATCACCCCTATAGACCTGAAGGACTAGACAGAGGTGTGTAGTGTCTTGTTGATCTTGTAAGATTCCCAACAATACCAAATAGTTGAATATCAGTGTCAAAGTGCCCATGCTGTCGCTTCTTTTTGAAAGATAGGGGAATGAAATTGTTAATTGATCATACCCTAAAAGTATTATTACAACATAACCGGACACATAATAATAATAATATCCTTATAGGGGATTATAGTACTAACATTATTTATTTTAACATATGAAACTGTTCAAAACGATCCATGAACTGTGTCAAAGTTAAGAACATCGTTAGGAAGCATGCTTTTTCCCCAAATATTAAGAATATGTGAAAAAAAAAAGACTGTATATAAACTTTTTATTGATAGGTAATTTAAATAAAACAGAAGTAACAAAAATAATATCTAATAAATTCAATTATACAAAATACATATTTGAAACTATAATTTATGAAATTATTAACTAAACATATTGGTACAATAAACTAACATAAATAACAAAAGAACATAAAGAAAAATAATTAAATTTTACAAATTTTCTTTACAACTTTCGTTGTCGGACTCCAATTCCGAGTCAGAATCCAGATCGGATATACCTACAAACTCGAACTCAGTTTCCGGAAACTGTATTAGGTCGAGAGTTTCAGCAAAAAAGGTTGTCTTCCTTTTGGCATCTAACTTCGGCCTTTGTGCACTTAGAAAAGGATCCGAAGAAACAACAAGCATATTTAGGATATCTTGATTAGAATCTTGCCTGCTTCTTTTCCGCGAATGATGTTCCCGGAACCTCCTAAAATCTTTGTTTCGAGACTCTGAGGCTTCTTCCGAGAGAGTCCCAATCGGGACAATATCATTTTTTTCGATTATGTCAGCTCCATGTATTAATAGTTTATGTACGGTTGATGACATGTAGTACCAGTCGTATAATTCCACGTACTTTTCTGCTGTTTTGCGAGCAAAATCTTTAAATTTGATGACATCGATCTTCTCACCAGATGTTATTGCTTGCAAAATAACAGCAAATCTTTTTATCAGGTTTTGATCCAACCCAGTAATAGCTGCAGTTTTATTGGGAAACTCGAAAAACTTCCTTGCGGTATTCCCGTCATTGGTAGTTCCCGAGCCTTGTTTTACTATATCAATTAACAGATTGAGCTCCTCTTTAAATTTATTTTGAATGTTTTTTTTTCTGTTTTGTAACATATCTTTATGCTCATTACTTCTTGCTGCCCACTGTTTGAAGTCAAGTCTGTACGCAATGTGTAACAGACATTCCATGCAATTTATACGGGCATGTAGGGATGATAGGCCAAATTCATATATGTCAGAACACACAGTTTTTGATGTTACAGCATCTAAGTGGTTCATTTCTGTTGGTTTTGCTAAGCACAGGTAGCATGATGCATTTGATCTAGCTTCAGAAAGGTACGTGCAGACTTTTGCGTCGATCATTGTCATCATTAGTTTATGAGTCACCCTGTTACTATTAATGCACTCTGTGGGGTTAAGGGCCTCAATTTCCTCATCCATTTTTCTTTTGTTATCAATGACAACTGCATGGCTTTCTTTTACAAAAGTGAACTGAACCGGACGACAATAAAAAGTTGAGCATGGTTTCGGGTTTGTCCATATAGTATTATCTCCATCTGTCAGTTTCAGTGGCACCAAGGAGGTCATGAAAATGCTTGAATCATCATGCTCGCCGTCCATTTTCTGCTTGTATCGGCTTTGATTGGAAGCACCATCAAATCCCCACTTCGATATCAGCTTTAACTGCTTATTTTCCATATTATCAGAAAGACTTTGAAGAATCCGCTTCACCGTGATGTCAAGTAAAGCTTGAAGTGTAATTCTAGCTGATGAATCCGTAACTGATACTGATTGATTAGGAGGGTAGCATGCAAGCTTAGTTTGTTGCAGTTTATAGTAGGATGGGTAAATATCCTTAGCACCTTCCCGAATGGCAGTCTCTCGCAACGTAATATATTGCCACTTTGAAAGCTTAAGTGAAAGAAGCAATCCAAGTGCTTTTTCTGGTGTAAATATTACTGTTTTCTTAATGCTTTCCTTGATTTTAACGGCAGCTTCTGGATTTTTGATCATATAATTGATTACAGATGCGATATCTTCGTAACCTTCTTCTTTTAAACGTGCTGCAGCTGCATATGCCAATTCACAGGAATCCTCGCCTATGTGCTCACTAGATCTTCTCTTTTTCTGTTTGCTTCCCAGATCTTTGAATGGTTTTCGGGACCTTTTTGTCATTGTTCCAACAGTCGATGATGTCGAAGGTTCTAGAGAGACTGAGCGTGCTCTTGGTATCTCATCAACAGTTGGTTCTTGATTTATTAAAGTTTGCACGCAACTCGGCTAATCAATATTTGCTTGCAACCACTCTCCGTACGTATTTCTAAACTTATCAAAGAATCGTTTAGATTTCTGCCACCTGTTTAAAGCAGCTCGCGTGAATCTCCGGCAAAATTCTTTGAGAGTTACTTGATCTTCGGCAGAAAGGCAATCGCCTATGCGGGACACAATTGCACTAAACAATACTTCATGATTAAATGAAGGATACTCACTTTTTAGAAGAACAAACAAATCTAAGTTGGCGATTAAACTTTCCATTCTAAGATTTTGTAGTCGCAAAGCAAATAGTTTTAGTGTTAGCAGTTACACGGTTGTGAACAATCTAAATTATGGAACAAAATTATAGCCCTTTTATTGTATAAAGTCAATAATTAGTTAACTACCCTCATTAAAGTTATAAAAGATATGATAATAAAAATTTATAATCGTCAAAAACATTTCGTAGAACTCATAGTAGAACTAATCAACATTAGCAAATCACATTAGCTCACTAATTATAAAAAGGTGAATGCAGTTCTTAGTTGGTATTGTTGCGAGATATTTCAAATCATTTAATCACTTAATAGGCTCATTAGAATCAGAAGACTACAACCATCATTCTAATTACTTAATTACTTGTCATCAGACTCATTAGATGACTACACAATATGTTATTTTGTATTTTGAACGTATGCAAGGTTTTAAAATTCCTTTTGTGTCGATATTATTATGTGTCCGGTTATGTTGTAATCATACTTTTAGGGTATGATCAATTAACAATTTCATTCCCCTATCTTTCTAAAAGAAGCGACAGCATGGGCACTTTGACACTGATATTCAACTATTTGGTATTGTTGGAAATCTTACAAGATCAACAAGATACTACACACCTCTGTCTAGTCCTTCAGGTCTATAGGGGTGATGCTATTTTATGTAAAGAGTTGTTAAAGCTCTGAATTCTTCAACTTAAACACTAAAAGGAACGTTTAATATGTAAAAATAAATAAAAATATTTTGACGATTTAAAAAAAAAAAGGCATCTACAACCATTATGTAACGTATGTCAAAAAATCATAAATAATTAGTACTAAAACCTCCTATAAGGATATTACGGTTATCGCTGCCGTTTCAGAGATATTTCGATTTTTCATACTAGCTCCATACAAAATTTTCGTAAAAAAATTATAATTCCTTCGTTTTTGTGCAGAATCAATTCTGGTGTCATTTTTGTATATTGTTATAACAAATAGAAGTGATATCCGGCACCAAAACTGGCACTTGCAAAATAAAATGCCTAAGTCTATGAAAGCCGTTTTTCAGCCCACCGTGCGACGCGCCGCCGACCCTGGCCTAGTCCTTGCCGCACGGTGAGCTACCCCTGCTCGCCGTCCGCAAGCCCGCGCCTTCGGTAGCCAGAGATCGGCAACCTAAAGTATACATAGCGTAATAACAATTGTGTTAGTAAATAAAACTTAAAACTATGTTAGGTGATCTGATGACTACGTATTTAAAGTTCTTAAACATCCCGTTACGTAAAAGCGGTCCCCCGCAGTGGATCATTTTGTGTCTTTCCCACTGAAAAAAAAAGTAATCTTTATTTAGCTGGTGTCACTCTACGGTATAGGAACATTTGATCAATCCTGAAACCCTAGTTAAATTATCTAAAATACATCTACTTTTATAGATAGACATACATTTCAAGGCAAGTGTGATTCATCTTCGACAACATCATCGCTTAACATCAGGTGAGATGGTGGTCAAACGTAAGCCTATATATCAACAATTAAAAAAAACATAATAAACAGTTTGAATATCCCTCCTTTTTTGTTATCGGGGGATAACTTTCAGAAGGAGCTGGGTCTTTGAGGATTAGCCAGAGGGAAGCAAAATTTTGACCTCAATAAAAACAACTCGCTGGTCACAATCAGCATAAATATGCAGGAAAATCCTGGGGTCCCTTTAGAGACCGTTTTGGAGCTCCCTGTGCAACGTCTTTTTAGGCATCTCTCTGAGGCAGACTAAAATTTAAAACTGTGTGTTGATCCGGTCACTTTGGCAAAGCAAGTACCTATGTATGTTTGTCACTTTTAAACCCGCATTAAATAAGATTACTCAAGATCAAAACTCAAAACAAATCAACCGCCACAAAAGAAAAGAAACACGTGAAATATTTACACAAAGAACCGTAACGAATCCAGTAATGAAGTGCTATATTAAAATGGCCATTTCAAAATCTTTTCACTGTTTCAAAACGTCATTAAAATTAAAAGTAATTTCCCATTACCTTGAATGTGGTCACCGCACACACTCGGTATGAAGCCTCGTGATAAGGAATAAGTCATCCGCGCAAGCGCACCGGCCTCGCGCACTCGCGTCTTAACGCCTTAGCTGCTGCGACAGATAAATATCCACTCTATCCGCCGACGATAACGATGAAATTAGAATAACACGAAAAGTGATAAGACAAGAAAAGTGTGAGTGAGTGTACAAAATAATTTCGTTTTTGGAATTAGTGCTGTGAATCCACTTTTTCGTCATTTCAGACAACTGGTAAGCTTTCTTTACGTGCTCTTTTGTAATTATGTATTGTTTAACAAAGTTGCTAGTAAAATTGTGAAGTTACATAAATTTTAGTTAGAAAATTGAAAATCGCGGAAATAGTTACAACGATTTTGTAAATTACGGAGTTGTTTTATGTTTCTTATGAAATGAGTACTTGTGTGGCCTACCCGAATCTCCTTTGGTTTTTTTTTGTCAAATTGTTGAGCTCCTTAAGTTCTAAATTGAGCTACATGATAACTGACAAATGCTTGCACTGTCTGGACAGGTCCGCTCAAATTTGCGTGGTTATTTCCTCAAAAACCACAGACATTAACCTACATGCTTCTCATATACAAATACAAATTGTCTGGACTTTAAAAAAGACTATGACCTCTGAGTTTGTTTCGGTGTTTCTTCTCAGAGTAGTCAGTTAGGAAATACCGGCCTCATCTAGCTAAACTTAACACGCAAAAAAACATGACGTGTAAAAGTGTTATTTATAACCAATTTACAAAATAAATATTTCATTTCATTTCATTTCATTTCATTTCATTTCAAATTGTTTCAATTGTATGCACAATTTATTGAATGTACAATTTATTTTATTGCGTGGTTATATAATAGGTTTTTGTTAAAAGTTTTATTAATAAATATACAATTATTTAAATTGCGATTTCCACAAAAAAGTTATAACTACGTACAAGTTTCACAGTAGATACTGTTATACATACGTATCTTTTATTAGCATCTCGGCCCGGCTTCGTTCGGTCTTATTCCGCTAATTCACACAAAACCTTAAAAATTAAACATTAAAACTGTCCGGCTGAATCACTCTATGCATAGGTGAAAATCGTATCGAAATTTGTTCAGTAAGTTTGAGTTTATCGCAAACAGACAGACACGGTAGGAAACGTTGTTTTCTTTTTCTATTTCTTACTCCTCTTCTTATTTCTACCTATTTTTAGCTAGATATAATTTTAAGAAGTTCAAGTAGATTACTGGGATAAGGTAGAAAACAGAGAACTCCCATATAGACGGAAATTCAGTTATTTTATTGTCTCTTTATTTCTAATTATATACATACAAATTACATTTTTAAATATTTCTATAAAACACAAAAAACATTTAAAAATATAAAAAATAGTAGCCCACCGGTATCGGGAACAGGGTCCAAGCTACCGGTGGTCAGGGCTCTAGAGAGAGGAACCTCCTAACGATACGCGCCGTGTCCAGGAGTACCGCTTTCTGAAGCAAGCCCTTGATCCAGCCGCCTAACGAGAGCCTCCTAAGGTGTTGGTCGAGGCTCTTGGCTATTAAGCCATTGGCTGAGACGACTATCGGTACAACGACTGCCGAGTTCACATCCCACATGTCGACAATCTCATGCGCCAAGTCAAGATATTTGATTTGCTTATCTTTCTCGGCTTTCACGAGGTTCTCGTCATGCGGGATGGTTATGTCGACAATCATGGCACGCCTCTCGTTTCGGTCCACCACCACTATATCAGGCTTATTGGCTACAATAGTCCTGTCAGTGATGATGGACCGATCCCAGTATAATGTGATATGGCCATTATCGAGAACTGGGTCGGGCACATACCTATAGTACGGCACTTCCGATTCCACAAGAGAATATTTCAGAGCAAGTTGCTGATGAATAATCTTGGCTGCAAGGTTGTGCCTATGCAAGTATTCTCCATTAGCAAGACGAGAACAACCAGAGACAATGTGACGGATTGATTCACCCGGACGGTGACATGCCCGACACATGTCAACCGTGCCATCCTTCACAATAAATTTCCGGTAGTTGTTCGTCATGATAACTTCGTCCATAATTGCACAGACAAAACCTTCGGTTTCCCCAAAGAGGTCACCGAAGCGCAACCAAGCTACGGATGCTAACTGGTCTACATCGGGTCCATGAAGGGCCCGGAAAAAACGTCCGTGTAGCTCCTTACTCTGCCATATCCTCCTTCGATCGTTAGTGTCTAGCACTGCAGGTTTGTGCCAGTTCTCATTAGCCAAGGAGAGCGGGGTGAGTCCCTTGTCCACCGCTACCACATCTCGATGCATACCCACTTCGGAAGCAAGGAAATGTTCCCTGAGACTGCATACCTCGCGGTTGTGGAGAGTTTTAGCATTCAAAAAGCCTCGACCTCCACATTTCCGCGGGATATACAGCCTCATCACCGACGAGCGTGGGTGATGCATTCGATATGCAGTCAGCAATGTACGAACTCTCCTATCCAGGGCGTCAAGTTCAGTTTGAGTCCATTTGAGTACGCCGAAAGAGTATATCAACACTGGCATGACCCAACCGTTGAAGGCACGCACCTTGTTCCCGCCCGATAGAAGGCTTTTAAATACCTTCTTTAGGCGGCCAAAGAAGCGCTCCCTCAGCGATTGCTTCATGTCAACTACATTGATACCTAACGCTTCCGACATACCCAAATACTTATAGGTTTCGGTTGGAGAGAGGGATCTCAGGTTTATGGAATTCGAGGGTTGAGATCCCACGGATTCCACAATCTCCCCTCGCTTTACATGCATAATCGCACATTTGTCGATACCAAACTCCATCCTGATGGCACTACTGAAAGTTTCAGTTACCTTCAGTAGTTCTGTCAGTTGTAGACTAGTGGCGCCAAAAAGTTTTAAATCATCCATGTAAAGGAGGTGAGAAATAACCTGACTACCTCTTTTCAACCTATAGCCTAGTCTTGAATTCTCCAGCAGTGTGCTTAGAGGATTCAAGGCTAAGCAAAACCAAAGCGGACTCAAACTATCGCCCTGAAATATACCTCGCTCGATCCTTACCGGTTCGCTGTACCTTGGGATATATCGACATCCTGGATAGCGAAGAACTGTCCTCCATTGTCCCATACATGATATCAGAAAGGTGCGTAAAGTTGCATTAATTTTATACAACTCCAGCACCCTCATGAGCCATGTATGAGGCACTGAGTCATAGGCCTTCTTGTAGTCTATCCAACATGTCGACAGATCTTTTTTGGAACGTCGAACCTGTTGGCTAATGGCCATATCAATGAGGAGTAGCTCCTTAGTACCGCGGGACCCATTCTTACATCCATTTTGAGAGGTAGACATGATGTGATTGTCGTCAATGTGTTTGTTAATTTTAACCCTCAAAATGGATGTCAGAACCTTATAGACCGTTGGCAGACACGTGATTGGTCTATAATTTTTGGGTTCCGCGGTGCTACCAGATTTGTGGAGCAGGTGGGTAACTCCAGTAGTAAAGAACTCGGGTAGTGAGCCAGATTCTAGGGCAGATTGGTACTGTGACGCCAAGCGAGCGTGCGATCTTGTTAGCCACTTGATCCAGAAGTTATGCAGTCCATCCGGCCCTGGAGACTTCCAATTAGGCAGCGGACGGACTGCATGGGCTATATCTTGGGGGCTGATGATGATTGCCCCCATTTCTTGAATTGGATCGCACGCTTGCTCGACCTCCCGGGTCCAATCACCTTCGGTGTGACTGACAGGTACCGATCAGATGTTGCGCCAGAACGTACAGAAGGCGTCATCATCGGGTAGGCACATATCAGTCGCACCTTGGTCCGGTCGCTCCCAAGCCCTATATACCCACCTTTCGTTACTTCGGAATGTGCGATTCTGGACGAATCGCTCCACTCGCCGTCTATACCTCCGGATACGGTTTGCCCATGCATATACCTTCTGCTTTAGGAAGTCGATGCGCTCTGTGACACAGGACATATAATTTTGTGGGTGAATATTGGTTCCCGAAAACGCCCGTCTCACAAAGCGCATCACTCTCGGGCGAGTGTTGCCCTCCCTAAAGCAAACAAGTTTTCCAATGAGTGCCCTGGCCTCACCAATACGGCGCTCGATCCTACACTGCCAAGCTGGCACAGCCGGTTTAGGTCGTGTAGCTATGTCATTAGAAATTTTAACATTAGCTACACGACATGCCGCGACAGCTGCACAGTATAAGATAGAGTGGGTATCGGCGAGGTCTTCGCAGTTATCAAAATAGTCTGACAACTGCGAATCCAGAGCAGCCACCAGTGCCCTATTCCTATTATGCATGGGCAAACGAGGTAAGCGTGGTCTTATTTCAGGCGGCATGTTGCGATATTCCCGAATAGCACACCCCAAAGCACTCCTCAATTGCTCATTATACTGGGTACTTACGTTTGTAACTCTGTCACTACTCTCCTCAACTTGAATGTTGGGTTGTGGTGGTGCCACCACAATCGGCGTCGGATGTGAAGTGACATAGCTACTCATGTCCGAACGGAGGCGATCAAGTACGGCTTCATCCAACATACGGTTACGTTGGATGACACGCACCTGATCCGACAGTCGCTGGGCCGAAACGTTGACAGCTGGCTCAAGTACCTGAAACAGAGAGAGCATCCGACCACGGTACGCAGTCAGGTTAGTTCCCCCCTCTGTAGCCCCATAGTATGAGCGCATGACGTTCTCATTAATGGATTGCGTCCATCGCATGCGCTGCACACTTCCACCGGCAGCGGGAACCCTATCAGAGGCCGATGGGCCTCGAGGTTCCAAGCAGGCCGCAGGTCGGCCTCTTCCCCGTCGACGCGCAGGTGGTGGTGTCGTCGGCGGTGAGAAGTATTCGTCGCTCGAGCTCGACGCAACTGCAGCGGCCGGAGTCTCTTCACTCACGGCTGGAGCAGGTCCTGGCGGCTGCGAGGCGGAGCTGAGCGACGAATCCGAAGATCTTGGGCGTGTAGTTTGTAGTAATCGTGTCCGGCTTCTGGTCAACATAGTTTACAATCTAAGTTTCCAATGCACGAAGTTTTCATTGGTATCACTTGGTCTATTTTCAGTTTCAGTATGGTTAGTAGATGGAATTCATGTATTGTAGTTTTTTTTTAACTGTTTTCGTTCTATCGAACATTTTTAATAACTATTTTATATTCTAAATTATTGATAAAAATCGGATGAAAAATTTTTGACGTGCTTGTTGTCAACCGAGCCACAGATTTTTTTATTAGGCATATTAATCAAATGACTCCTACAACTCTGGGTCGAGCAGAAGAGAGTATCAGACTTCTACTGACTAAAAACCATCCCTGTTTCTTCAGTTGCCTTTGCGTTTCAAGACCGCGGTATCTCAGTAGAACATTCCTGCAACGGCAGCAGCTAATGGCCTTATGAGCCCCGTCATTGATGCTAACTACTCTTTGACGCTCGCATGAAACACGACGCTCCATTGACTTGGGAGACTTCATCTTTCTATTATTCCGCAATTCATTGCCGCATTGTAATGTTTACAAAACAAATAAACAGCTCAATATCAAATTTTATCGCTATCACAAAAGCCTTTTTTATCTGCAACGAAAATAAGAATTTTCACTTACATTTGCTAACACCTACCTAACTGAACTCGAATACCTAGAATACTTTTCAAAGTGGACACTAGTATGGCTAAGTCACTCGACTATTCCGAGTTTATTTTGAACAAACATTTTCTCAACGTGCTCAAGTTTCTACTGTCAGAGACAGGGCTTGAAAACATTTGGTCACGTAAAAGATTAAATTTTTTTTCATATCAAAAAGGTTGGAAGATTAATAACTGGTTGCAACAGCAATCTATCTTGTTGACTTATTGTATAATTGAGTTATTTTTTTACGGATGAGCCCGTTTTTGACCTCGATAACGCCTCATCTAATGCTATGCGCTTGATTAGGTCCACAATTAAACGAGTGAACCTATAAGATTCCTATTCACTCTTGCTTTAAAGGATGACGGGTCATATGCAGTAGCCGGTAGAGAGTTTCACACCTTAGCTGTGCGAATAATGCACACGCACACGCAAACGCCCATTTCCTCTTAAATATTAATATAAAAAATATAAACATATAAAATAAAAATAGCCCACCGGTATCGGGAACAGGGTCCAAGCTACCGGTGGTCAGGGCTCTTGAGAGAGGAACCTCCTCACAATACGCGCCGTTTCCAGGAGTACAGACTGCTTTCTGGATCAAGCCCTTGATCCAGCTGCCCAACGAGAGCCTCCTTAGATGATGGTCGAGGCTCTTGGATTATTATTATTATTATTAATTATTTATCTCGTTTAGCACAGGTATGCTATTACTGAAGGTTTTTTTAAGTTATAAACCTCATCAAAGCAATGAAATGCGATTGAAATCTTTTGTAATCTAGATAAATCCTAACTACGTATATTTGGGTGCAATTTATTTATATTAAAATTTCGCCTAATGGCGGACTTGTGATCGAGAAGTCGTGGGCTCGAACCCCATCCTTTACACTTTTATCGTGAACCCACTCCAGACACAAGCATATTTGAAGGGGTTAACAAGATCGCTAGTAATGTGGATTCTACGCAAACTGTTAGTTCTCTTTAAAGAAAAAAGATAAGAATTGTTGTGCATGCCTATTTTTCCATTCACAGAACATCCAAATCAAAAGTTGGGAAGTTACGCTTACTTCAAACGATATACACTATGACCAACTTCACTACTGAATAGGGAATTCTATCGCCCCATCACTCTTTTAGAAGTTTCCTATTGAAACAATACAGTTTTTGCTGATCATCTCCGTTTCCTTCACGTTTTGGTCTAGTGCCTCTGCAGTCTGTGTATTGATGTTGGTAATTAGAGTTTTTATTATACCTTAGGACCTTAATTAGTTAGTGTGCCTTCAATAAATCCGCATATTCTGGTAATAGTAGATAGAAGTAAAAAAATATTTTTGAAAAAAGTTCTGACTTTAAATGAACTACAAAAATTTTAATGAACTTTTATCCGAATTTCAAATAAACTTAAAAAATGCTGTAATGGATGCGAAGTCCGCTTACCTATATAACATTATTTCTTTATAAATACGAAATATTGTAAAAAAATATGTATTAAAAATCTATTGAGATTCTCAACGATAAGAATCTTACCATTGCAAACGGACAACTACTTCTTTTGATATTTAAAATTACCTTTCAATAATAAAATGAAATAAATGATTTGATTTCGCTTAATAGTTTTGTTACTTGACTGAAGCAGCAATAGTAATAAAAAGAGATAAAGCTATTTAAACTGCATTCATTCATGTTTCCAAATAATGGTATCTTCCTCAATAAGTACATTCAATTTTATATTTTTTCTTCGAAATTAAATGAACGTTTGTGGATTATATTTATATATTTGAATATTTCAATAGGTTTTGAAATGCGCTACTGAAGTAACGTACTTCTTGAGTACCTACTGATAAATAGCACAAATCGAGTGAAACTCGAAATGATGATGTTATCATTTAAATGCATCGATATTATACAATATATATATAAAATAAGAGGAATGCTCGACATACATGACACTGAAAGTAAAAAAAAAAATTCATCAAATCTATACGTGAGGGGTGTTTATAATCATGTCTTTAAAACAAAACAAAAATTACAATGATATTTTTACAGAACAGACCGCCCCGACTGTGCATTTCAATAATGAACAATCGTCGGTGTAGTAAAATTTTATATTTGTCCTTCTTTAACGTCAAAATGTAGTTGAACAGCTGGAAATTGGCATAGGCGACTTTTTCTTCTGAAAATAAACGAAAGAAGCCGCGGAGAGAAGATAGCTAGTAACCTTCATATAATTTCTTTAGCATGATCCATGTATTACGGATGTAAAAATCTGAAATTCGAATAGCAAAATATACTCGAATCAATTCAGACACGCAGGCGTTTTGGTAAGCATATCAAATCTATTGAACAACACCAAAAAACCTAAGAAATTACGTATTTCGTTCTGCTTGAAATAGGTACCGATATTGTAATACTAGATTAGACCATAGACTGAAAATTATCGTTGCCTAAATCTTGCACTGGATTGACTTTCGTTATTCGTAAATGATGATGTTGAATCTATTTGAGAAGCTGTTGTAATTTAAATGTATGCAATTTGGTAACCTCAACATCTATTTCCTTTTATTGTTGTATAAAATGATGTTTTACATTTAGATAAGATAAAATATAGGTACTTCAGTCGTCAACAACGTATTAAACTATGTTTTTTTAATTGAACTAAAAAAGAAGGAGGATGTCAATTCGATGGAATATTTTCTTGTGTTTGTTACGCATTTTCTCTTCAAATTATAATCGATTTCCAAATTATTATTTATCCATTATTTTATTTAGTACACGTTACATTTGAATGCTGCGAATTGAAAGAAGACTCTTTCGTTTTACTGTAAATTTGAAATAAAAAGTGCCTTTTCTTTTTGTTCGATTTATCGGGAGCACTTTCGTGCCCCTAGATAAAAAAGTTGGTCAACGTGATTTTGCGTTTGTGTCCAGTTCTGTATGTCCATGAGTGTCCTGTTTCAAAGAGTTTCGACTAAGCCATCCAGGCGTTTTTGGTTAGTCAAGAAGTCGGTCACTGATGATATATGTACATATAAAATTAAATGAAACTGTTATTTTGTACGTTATTGTTGTTCAATAAATTTTTTCTCTATTTATGATCCAGAGAGTATAAAATATTAGCACGTTTCGTAACAAAGATATCATTAGGTAAATAGCTAGTTTGATTCAAGAATATCTGATTTTTGATTATGGAATGAAGTTAATTTGTATTTTATCATCATCTTTTTTCCTTATAATTCTTGAATATATTTATTTTTTATATATAATTTTAAATTTTATTTATAATTTTAATATTTATAATATATTGATCAAAGCTTGAATGATTCAGTACTTACAAATAATATCAAGTTTATGCAATTTATTTCGCAATAAACTAATTTGTAATTACGATCTTTATATTTAAAGCCATAAGATTCATAAAATAATGTTGTGTCATTTTTTGTTTTCAAATTATTTACTTACTAGTACTCTCGCGGGGCTTCGCTCCCGTGGATTCTATCACGGTAAAAACATAACTCTCCTTTTTTGCAGTCGGGTAAAAAGTAGCCTATAACCTTCCTCAAGCTTCAAGCTACTTCCATACCAAATTTCATCCAAATCCACCCAGTACTTTCGAAGATTAGCGCGTTCAAGCAAACAAACAAACAAACAAACAAACAAACAAACTAACAAACTTTTCCGCTTTATAATATTAGTATAGATTTTACGCAAGTTTTCTTTCTGTATTTCTTTCTAAGAGCAGTGACATGCGTATTAACGTCTTCCGAACATTTTATGATGTAGAAAGTTATCTCAACAATGATTTTAGATTTAATGTTTGATTCATAGCTCATTAATCTTTTAAACGCAATTCATTGCCAAGTTTAACCAAGGTTATATCATTTACTTTACGAGTTTTCCTTCTTTATAGATTTGATGTCTTACAATTATACAGATTAATTTTGCTTGTAGCTAAATTGATTTTAATCATTGAGAGACTGACCAACAGGGTAGATGACACCATATTTTAAATGTCTTACATTGAATATCAGTATTTTAACAGGTTTAAAAATGCATTCATTATACTGACTTAAACGCCACACGTTTATTTAAAAAATAAACCTATATGCCTATAAATTATCGGTGCCGTGACGTCAACGCTATATTAAAGAAATACTTTTTATAGAAAATCCTAATAATTATGATAAGTTTCACTACGATTTTGACGTAAATCATGGTATTTAGATAACTTTTTTTACACGGATATATTATCTAATAAGGGTCTTCAGCTAATCGTATTTGAGGTTATTATTACTAGACTATACTGTACCACTGCTGATAGACAAATGCCTCCCGCAATTCTTTGCTTTTTTGCGAGCAATTCTTAAGGAAACCATCTTGTTCGTCTTGCCATTACTTGCCATATTATGCGAGTTGCGTACCTATCTATATATTTTTTATTTAAATTCGAACGAGTAAGTACAACCATTTTGATAGTAGTGATAAAATATTTGTACTTTAATTTAAGTGTCTTAAACCAAATTATGCATTAAAACATAACCAGGTCATAACGTTCCCGCTAGTGAGTCACAGGCTTCTTCTGTATGAGAGGTAATGAACCGGGCGCAGTACGGGTTGATATTGTATGTGTTCGAATGTTTTGCTCAGAAGATACTTATGCCGGTTTCCTTATGCTGTTTTCCTTTACTGGCATAAAAAAATCATCATTCGGCTTAGCTCTCTTACAACTATGTTAGGGCCTGTGCACACCACGTTTTTTAAACGCGCTTTTATCCTACAGAGCAGAGCAGTTTGCGTGCGTATCGCGTCTGTATCGCTACAAACGCGCGTCAACGGCGCGTTTAAAACATGGTGTGCATAGGCCCTTAGGGTTGGCTTCCAATCTAACCGGAACGATCCAGCAGAAGGGTAACACTTTGTTAACCTGGTCATTCATCTACAGACTGGCCTATGAAAGCGTAGCATAATCTTGAAGACGAGTTCTTAATTAAGTATGTTTATAATGAATTATAATGTGACTCAATTAGCCTGTTTTTTTTTAAGTGAAAACTTCTTTAGCGGCGTTGTGCACTTTTTTTTGTAATGGGTAAAAAATGTTAAACTCGCGTCAGGACACGTGACCTGATCGAAAATTCGTAAGACGGACGGAGAGAAGACAGTCGGCGCGGCGTGGGAGAGGAAGTATCCCCCTCTCTTTCTACGGCGCGGCGAAAATGTATGCCTGCGCCTGCTGTTTCGAGAGATAAACTTTTCAATGTAGGTAATATAATTTGTCATGTTTGTGTACGATAGCGCAATAAATAAATATTGTATTCTACCACATAAATGATAGTACTTTTATACTGATTATTAAAGCAATTCGTGCAATATTATTCCCTAACCATTCCAAAATATCAAAAATGCACAACGTTAATATTCAAGTTTTCACTTCTGCCGGCACTCCGTCGTTTTTTTTTCTGGTTGGGAAAATCATCGAATGACTTCTGCCGCTCGGGTTAAGCGGAAGAGTGTGTCAGACTTTTACTGACTAAAAATCCACCCTGTTCCTTCAGCTGCCCTTAAGTTCCGGGGCCGCGGCATCATGTTAGAATATTTCCGCAACCCCGGCGGGCAATGGCCCTAAAGGCCACGTCCCTGTTGCTGACAGCTCATTGAGGCGCGCGTGGAACGCGACGCGCCGCTGACCCGGGCCTGGTCCTTACTGGACGGTGAGCTACCCCTGCTCACCGTCCCAAAGCCCGCGCCTGCGGTGGCCGGAGTTCGGCTCGCGATTCCCGACGCCCGAGGCGGTTCCCGCGGCGGCTGGGGCGTGAGGAAGAAAGTTGTCTCTCCCTCGTGTGTTCGGCGACTCAACTAACCGAGCAACTAACCTATTGGATAGCGTAAAATCTAGTCATCCGAATGAATTAGTGTTCCTTACGTTATGAATCAGAAGCAGCACACTAGACTAATGATATCACACTCATAAAAAAGATTTCAAAGAACTTGATCCAAAATGAATTCTTCATTAACAAGACATATCATTACGTTGTGCAAAATACATTAATAATAGAAAAGAAAGTGGTTTTGATAGCGATTATGTGATCAATAGGTAGATACGGTTTCCAGCACGTTTCTAAGAGCACATGTTTATGGACGGAAGCTGCGAATTATCCATAATCACTAAAATAATGAGTAAGCGATCTCTCAATCGGATATGAACGCGTTTTTTGATACACTCACCAATGTTTTAGTAAAGAATTTTGTGTGATTACAATGGTAAGTTTATTACTTATACAATTCTGATATATAAAAATGTCGTGTTTGTCTGACCGATTTTTATGAATATTTTTTTATTATTATTTGGTAGGTCTGAGAATAATTCGTAGACAGTTTTTCCCCTAGAAATTATTTATAGAACAAAACAATGTTTGTAACAAAAAGATTTTCAGTTTTGAATGTTTGTAACAAATACCTAAACTCAACATATTATAACGGACTAATGCAGATAATTATTTCACCGATAGAAAGCTAAATTATTCCTAAGTTACAAAGATTTCTGTTTCCCTGAAAATAAACTTTACACGCGAGCAAAGCCGCGGGCAGAAGCTAGCTCTATAAAGAGTTTTAACCCCAACCATGTTTCATACACAAGAACAGTCTTGGAAATGTATGAATCTCATTATATAATAATCGACCACATCATCACCTACCATCAGGTGAGACAGTGGTCAAACGCATCCTATAATCGTTAAAGAAACTTGATGCTTATAATCATACTACTACCCAGGGGTCGCCCCCCCAAATCTTATACCCCAAAGAAAAAATCTTCTAAAATTTTGCAAAATAAGACGTTCTAAATATTATCACCCGATTTACCAATAAAAATAGACTTCCATTTGTTTTATAATGTGTGCAATAAAATTTGTATTGTGCAATAAAGAAAACTCATTTACTCGACATATTATTTTACTGTTAGTGACCCCCTCCCCCCCAAAATTCCAGGCTGCGACCGTGCCTGTACTGGGGTCGAAATATAATTAATCTCCAGTGTTTGAAATGAAATGGGCCGTATTCCACTTGCGGGCTAGTGTGTCTTGGTGTCTCTCACAAATCTTCGCATTTTTGGTCCGAAGACATGACAGGTTCTTCACGATGTCTTCCTTCATCGTTTTGAGAAGAGTGGTAAGATTATATCTGAGTTATATCACTCCTTCTCTCTCTCCGAACTATTTTTCCAAAAAAATCTCAGACCTAATCATCTGGCTGTTGTAGAACACGTTTCATTAAATAGATTCACTAGTAAAAAAGAAAAACTTACCAATTCGGCAGAAATCAGGTCATTCGAGGTGATGATATTGAATTATCATTATGTAATAATAAAGTGCAAATAAAGCTAACAACTTAACAAAAAAACTATTAGTGCTTGTAAGTTGATCATGAAAGCAATTTCAAAAGTGCTAAATTGAATATTCAGAATCCTATTCCATTTCGGGTTAAATCCAGAAGATCTGACATTCAGCTGAACCTTTCTGAACCCTCAGTAATTGGGTGACTATATAACACTACGAATAAAAAGGGAGCGTTGAAAACCAATTCCATTTACGTAGAAAACTGAACTAATGATGTTAAATGTCAAATTTACGTTCCGGCTACCGTAGGCGGGCTTACGGATCTAGATTATTAGTAAGGGAAAGGGCCAGGCCCGGGTCGACGGCGACGGCGTGTCGTGTTCCACGCGCGCCTCAAAGAGCGGTCAACAGCATCGGCCAGACTCGCCAAGGTCATTCATTGCCTGCTAGGGTAGCTTGATTTATTTAACGATATACCGCGGCCTACAAGGGCTCTCTTTAGTTGCCCTTGCAGGTTTACCTTCGAACAGAGTGGGTTTTTTGTTAATAGGAGTCTGATACTCCTACCCTGAGTGGGAGGCGAGATTTGATGATTTTCTCCAGTTATAAAGATATCAACCTCACATAGCACACAACTGAAACTTCACAGAAATATCGTGTTACTTTGTATATACCACAAACCGCGTTAAAGCAATAACTTACAGTAAATGTATGCATTTCGTTTTTCATGTCAAGGAGACACGCAACATGTCGTAAATTGTAATACTTTGTGTGTGCCGCCTTTGTCCACAATAAGAAAATTAAGTTTGTCCTAAGCACACTTGGTTCTCACGCAAAATTAGTACTGAGGTGAGTGCCTTAGAAGAGATGATGCATGGGCGACCAGCGATTTTAGCCGCTTTTCAGCAGCGTTTTATTGCAAACTAGCTTGGTTTCACTCGTGTGAAAAGCAAAAAATGTAGTCTATACCATTCAATGATAACGTAGCTTTCTACTGGTGAAAGAATGATTATGATCGGATGAGTAGTTTTGCAGATTACTTCTTACATTAAAATTCACAAACATTTCACACAACCCCTTCATACGAATATTATAAATGCGTTGTTGTTGTTGTCACTCTTTCACGCAAAAACGACTGAACGGATCTGAATGAAATTTGGTAAGTAGATAGTTGACATCCTGGAATAACATATAGGCTATACAGGCTTTTTATCCCGGAATCCCCATGGGATCGGGATTTACGTGGGAAAAAACTCCCACATGAAGTCGCGGGCAAAAGCTAGTGTATATATAATTATTAGAATACAATACTAACAGCTGTATGTCTAAGGTCCTGTAAGTTAAAGTAAATAAGTACATCTGTTTATGAAGCGTTAGCGGTTAAACAAGTCGTGGTCACAGGGTTAGAGTCTAAGCTTTGCACGAATATTACTACTTTGAACATTAATAAGTAAACATCATCTTGGGTTAAGGAGGTGTTCGTGGCTAATAATAACAACTTCAAGGTGAAGCAACGCTCGCCGATTTCGATCCGTGGATGAATGGTCCAACATAAACAAAAAAAAAAAATTTTTGTATTGTGTTTTGGAAGGTTTAGTTTGTTGTTTTTTTTTTTGTTTTAATGAGTACATTATGTTTAAATAACATTTTAAATATGTTTTATAATATGAATAAAAGTTTTCTCGACTGATTTTACTTGATTGTCCAATTTTATTTATTAATTTCCTAACCCTCGATTGAAAGTGATTGTGTTTGAGGTAGCTACATAACTTAAAACTGAATAAAAAATTGTTTTAACAATAAAAATGTTACTCAAAACCATAAAAAAGTCACCTTTAGATTGTAGCAATTCCAAATGATTGAACAATAATTATACACAACTAAAAATAATTCATCTTTCTTAAAACTTTTTTCAAGCAATTTAGTCTTAACTCAAAAATTGGCTATTAATTAACTATCCGTATTTTTATTAATTATTGGGAAATATTTAATTGCTTTAATTTTATTAATAAACCTTTTATAGTATTAATTTTTGTATAATCTATAACAGGAAGTGAAATATACATTTTTCGTCAATTCTCAAAAAACACACATTTTGAGTTACAACAGTATTGTATTATTAGTGCGATATCTAAATTCTTCCGTGCTTTGGAAAGCACGTTGGCCGTTGATCCCGACTAGTGTTGCCAGACGTCCCGTATTTCACGGGACGTCCCGTATTTCAGACATACATTCAAATGTCCTGCCGAGACCGACTATCAATTCGATTTTGCATGTATCATCCGCTCATGAAGCTCTATACTGCGTACCTACATGCACTTGGCTAGGCTGCGCGCAAGCGACTGAGGTAGTGAGGTCTGAGCTGAGTCTGTTTATACCGATGTAATAGGCTTTTTAATAGATCAAATACAACAAAAAAGAAGTTAAAACATGCACGTTCCTCTGAAAAGTATTCAAAAACATAGTAAATAATTTAGTATTTTATTTATCCCGGATAAAAAATTGAAATCCCGTATTTTTTTGCCTATTTAAGCATTTGTTCCTTACAGGCTGATAAAAAATCTGGCAACCCTAATCCCGACTATCATTTGTGCATCTTTGACAGTCGTTACGGGTAGTCGGAGGCATTGAGATAGGAAAAGTACCTATGGAGGTGGCATATTCTACTATATGAAGAATAGTTATACAAATATCTATCGAATCGACACACACACGACAAAAAGCGTGTTGTCTCTTTTTAACCTACCAAGAGCTGCATATAAGAGAGACGTCTAAATGTTTCTCAAGTACCGGACTCCCGCATCTTTGACCAGGTCGTCGCTCCACCTATTAGGAGGCCTTCCAACGCAACGTCTTCCAGTTTGAAGAGAAAGAGAGCCAGTATAAAAAAGGGACGATGAAACACAAAAGGCTCAGTAGTTTTGAGAAAATTGCGGACATACAAACATATATATTTACATATATACTGGTCAAATACAGAACCTCCTTTTTTGAAGTCGGTTAAAAAGTTAAACGAATTCATGAAGGTTAAATATCGATAACCGCTGCGCACATTGCTCGCAGTTACAACACTACGAACGGCAGCCATCTTATGTGCCCGATGGTATGCACGCTAATTTCGTAGTTAAGGCAAGTCCATAGGTTTCCAAGTCAGTGAGTCGGAGGCCAGAAAATCTGACACCTGTCAAGAGGTATCGTGGTACTCATCTACTGAGATAGACAGTCGCTCTATGCAAAACAATAGTACTTTGCTACATTCCGGATACACACCGGAGGAAACCATCTTCAACATAGTTGGAAAATGGCTTTTCTTTTTCTTTCTGAGTGGGAAAATCATCGACTAACTCTTTTTATTTTTTTATTGAAAATAAGTTCGCTTTTGACCACCAACTCACCTGATGGTAAGCGATGATGTGGTCGAAGATGGAGCACGCTTACCTAAAAGTAACCTATTCACTCTTGACTTAAAGACTCCTAGGTTATAGCTATCGGGACACACAGACTCCGGCAGGCTCCACTCCTTAGCCGTACGCACAATGAATGTATTCCCAAAACGTTTAGTGCGTAGAGGGGGGATGTCCACCATGTAACGATGGCGCTTCGCCGTTTGTCTCGTAGTTCGATGATGGAACGTGCTTGGCGGAATTAGATTGTGTAATTCCATCGCACACTCACCGAAATGTAACCGATAGAAAACCGATAGACTTGCAACTCGTCGTCGATGTTCAAGGCTCTGGAGCTTTGACTCGACCAGTGCATCGTTGCCAATGAGGTGTGCGTTACCCCAGCAAAATAATGTCAAAAATAGTCATTTAAATCTTATAGATAATTAGTTCCCCAGCTTCTGTAATTGTTAAGCACATTTTTAAATTTGTTACACTTATAGTTTTTTAGTTATTACACAAAAACATATTCTGCTGGGGTAACGTTTGAAACGTTACCGCAGCAAAACTTTTTTTTTAATAATGGGAATATTGAAATAAATATTAGCTATACATTTAGTTGTCTAGACGAGGTAAATGTTACACGTTATTTTGTTTTTGTTCTTTCTTCGGCTGCGAAGTTATTCGAGATTTTGCTGGAGTAACGTTTGTGGTTTTGCTGGATCTCTGAAACGGTTAAGCGGATTCTTATCATCTTTTGTACATTACTTCTTAGGAATTAGTTTTAATTTGTTTCGCAATAAAAATAACAAAATGATATACCGTTTAAAAGTTATTTAATAAAATATAAAAACACTTCTTTAAGTCCTAACACTCTGAATATGAGCTCTAAAGACTTACTTTAAACGTTATTTTGTAGCTTTTAACTACCTTCAAATGTACGTGAAGTTTCATTAGTATCCTGTAGGTAATTAACAAATTATGATGATATTCAGTTCTCCACGTTCACGGTCACAATGCGCGCGGAGTTATTTGGCCACCGATAAACCTGTATACGGTTATATAAACTGAATGTTATATCAATATTTAGTTGCTTAATTCAGTTATATACCTGTAAAATATCAGAGTAGTACATACAATAATTAACGAGATAATTAAATAAAAGTCATAAGGAACTTCAAGAACGTGGTAATCCGACCAAGTTTAGGTTGTTACAAAAAAGCGACCGCGTAGAACATTATGCTATCTTCTAAAATATGTAGGATAGTCTTACAAGTTTAGTAGAGATGTGTACACAAGTGTTAAAAAAAAAACTATATATTTCTTAAAGAATTTTTATTTACAGGTAAAATAATAATTCTTAAACTTAAAAACAGTAAGTCCTAATATTTTGTAGACAAATTTCAAATATCACAATTATTTTTCCTAGATATATATTACAGATAGTTGTATTCTAAGACTAACTTAAATTATGTAAAAATCACATCAAAAATAAAATAATAAAATATTATACTGCAGTCGAATAATTATGTAAGTCAGAATCATCTTTAGGCATAAATTTAATATCCATAATAATTAAAACGTAGAACCATCATTCTTTCAGAAAATTTACAGTTAGAACCATCTTTTGGCATACATTAATAAAACATTTGATTGTGAACATACCTGGTTTTTATTTTCCTGTAAGAAACATGTAAACATGCAAGCAAGCATGCAGCATGCAGTTATGCTAAACGAAAATGTGCAGAATTTTAACTCTGCCAAAAGTTTTTTATGCCATTGTGAATTCGAACATATAAACATTCGGCTAAATAATAATTATACATATTAAATAATTTTTATGCCTTAAAAATATTCGTATAAGGAAGATTATACCAAGTGTGTTATGCCAAATGAATTTTGGAGTATCAAGATTCTGCCAAATAGAAGGAACCCGTGCAACTGTGCCATTGAACTGGTGCACATAATACAATATATACCTATCTAATAAGTAGCTGAAAGGTAATAATAATAATGTTTATAGTACAGATATTATAATATTGTTATGTATTTAACAGTGTACGCGTCTGTACCGAAATTTTAAGGTGTATTATCCTACATATTTTAGAAGACAGCATAATGTTCTATGCGGTCGCTTTTTTGTAGTGTGCGTTACCCCAGCAAAATAATGTCGAAAATAGTCATTTAAATGTTATAGATAATTAGTTGCCCAGCTTCTGTAATTGTTAAGCACATTTTTAAATTTGTTACACATATAGTTTTTTAGTTATTACACAAAAACATATTCTGCTGGGGTAACGTTTGAAACGTTACCGCAGCAAAACTTTTTTTTAAATAATGGGAATATTGAAATAAATATTAGCTATACATTTAGTTGTCTAGACGAGGTAAATGTTACACGTTATTTTGTTTTTGTTCTTTCTTCGGCTGCGAAGTTATTCGAGATTTTGCTGGAGTAACGTTTGTGGTTTTGCTGGATCTCTGAAACGGTTAAGCGGATTCTTATCATCTTTTGTACATGACTTCTTAGGAATTAGTTTTAATTTGTTTCGCAATAAAAATAACAAAATGATATACCGTTTAAAAGTTATTTAATGAAATATAAAAACACTTCTTTAGGTCCTAACACTCTGAATATGAGCTCTAAAGACTTACTTTAAACGTTATTTTGTAGCTTTTAACTACCTTCAAATGTATATGAGGTTTCATTAGTATCCTGTAGGTAATTAACAAATTATGATGATATTCATTTCTCCACGTTCATGGTTACAATGCGCGCGGAGTTATTTGGCCACCGATAAACCTGTATACGGTTATATAAACTGAATGTTATATCAATATTTAGTTGCTTAATTCAGTTATATACCTGTAAAGTTTCAGAGTAGTACATACAATAATTAACGAGATAATTAAATAAAAGTCATTAGGAACTTCAAGACCGTGGTAATCCGACCAAATTTAGGTGGTTACAAAAAAGCGACCGCGTAGAACATTATGCTATCTTCTAAAATATGTAGGATAATACACCTTAAAATTTCGGTACAGACGCGTACACTGTTAAATACATAACAATATTAGAATATCTGTACTATAAACATTATTATTATTACCTTTCAGCTACTTATTAGATAGGTATATATTGTATTATGTGCACCAGTTCAATGGCACAGTTGCACGGGTTCCTTCTATTTGGCAGAATCTTGATACTCCGAAATTCATTTGGCATAACACACTTGGTATAATCTTCCTTAACCCTAGAAAGATAATCATATAGCAACTAGCATTAAAGATAATCATACGTCTGTCAGACGTACCTTATTTAGTTAAGATTGTTTAGTAAGTGCACGGAAGTATTATCATGCCTTATATGTTGAAATAATTGTTTGTATTCTATTTAAGGAAATGAAACGATAAATTAGCAATAATAAAGTTTCATTGACAAATTACAAACAAAAATCGTAAACTTCTTTACAAATTAACAAAAACTTAACTTATCTTCTATAGGAACATTTAAAATCACTTTCAGTCTTTATATTTTCTACTTTTACACTTAAATTAACGTAAACAATACCTACTACAATAATCAGTCTTTTAATTTCGGTTATTAAATGCACTTATGGCACACAATTCTGTTGTGTTCTCCACACACGGGTTTTTTGCACTTCACGCATGATAATTTTGACATCCTACGGAGTTTAGATGGACAGTACGAACAATATCTCTTTTTTTTTACAGACGGCCCTTCTTGCTGAGCCTGGCCACTGTTTGCATTAGGATTAGGCAACAATTCCTCTATATTTTGCCGCACAGTTCTTTTCAGAGTTGGCATCTGTAACCTTTTTTCCATCCAAGGTGAACTAAGATCTGTACTAAGTTTCTTCATAAAGTTCTTACGGCTTAGAGGCTTTTCGTTCTTTGATAGAATATTAGAACAATATAACACATAAGAATTTACAAAGGCTATGTTGAAAATGCCATAAAGTAGTGTGCCATAAGCCTCTGAGTGTGCGCTGAGAAGTAATAATTATGGGCTATCAGATAGCGTAGCTTGGTCAGCAGTAGACTCTGAATGGTCTTCAGCAGAAACTTCAGGTATATCCACAGCTTCATCGATGAATTCGTCTTCAGTGTCACTCTGCACATCGTCTTCTAAGAGATTATCTTCGCATTCGCTTTCAGATTCTGATTTCTCTTCATTTTGATATAAAAAGTTCTCAATTTGAGAACTATCCAACACCCTTCGGTTTGCCATTATAATATAATAATAATTAATACCTGAAAATAATAATAAAAAATGAGTGTAAATAACAATAAACTATCAGTTCAAATGATTGCAAAAGTTGCATTGAAGATAATCATACGTCTCGCGGACGTACGACATAGGTATATCTTTTATTTGAACGTACTTACCGTGTCGCTACTGCTGGTTAGCGCGAGCTCCGGCCGCCCACTGAGTTGACACGCGCAACTAGAGCGCTGCGATTAATAATAAAAAAACTACAACGAAATTTAATTTCACGATACGTCTCGCGGACGTAGATTATCTTTCTAGGGTTAAACGAATATTTTTAAGGCATAAAAATTATTTAGTATGTATAATTATTATTTAGCCGAATGTTTATACATTCGAATTCACAATGGCATAAATTACTTTTGGCAGAGTTAAAATTCTGCATAATTTCGTTTAGCATAACTGCATGCTGCATGCTTGCTTGCATGTTTACATGTTTCTTACAGGGAAATAAAACCACGTATGTTCACAATCAAATGTTTTGTTTAATGTATGCCAAAAGATGGTTCTAACTGTAAACTTTCTGAAAGAATGATGGTTCTACGTTTTAATTATTATGGATATGAAATTTATGCCTAAAGATGATTCTGACTTACATGATTATTTGACTGCAGTTTAATATTTTATTTTTGATCTATGATTTTTACATAATTTAAGTTAATCTTAGAATACAACTATCTGTAATATATATCTAGGAAAAAATATTGTGATATTTGAAATTTGTCTACAAAATGGTAGGAATTACTGCTTTTAAGTATAAAAATTATTATTTTACCTGTAAATAAAAATTATTTAAGAACTATGTAGTTTTTTTTAACACTTGTGTACACATCTCTACTAAACTTGTAAGACTATCCTACATATTTTAGAAGATAGCATAATGTTCTACGCGATCGCTTTTTTGTAACCACCTAAACTTGGTTGGATTACCACGGTCTTGAAGTTCCTAATGACTTTTATTTAATTATCTCGTTAATTATTGTATGTACTACTCTGAAATTTTACAGGTATATAACTGAATTAAGCAACTAAATATTGATATAACATTCAGTTTATATAACCGTATACAGGTTTATCGGTGGCCAAATAACTCCGCGCGCATTGTGACCGTGAACGTGGAGAAATGAATATCATCATAATTTGTTAATTACCTACAGGATACTAATGAAACTTCATATACATTTGAAGGTAGTTAAAAGCTACAAAATAACGTTTAAAGTAAGTCTTTAGAGCTCATATTCAGAGTGTTAGGACCTAAAGAAGTGTTTTTATATTTCATTAAATAACTTTTAAACGGTATATCATTTTGTTATTTTTATTGTGAAACAAATTAAAACTAATTCCTAAGAAGTCATGTACAAAAGATGATAAGAATCCGCTTAACCGTTTCAGAGATCCAGCAAAACCACAAACGTTACTCCAGCAAAATCTCGAATAACTTCGCAGCCGAAGAAAGAACAAAAGCAAAATAACGTGTAACATTTACCTCGTCTAGACAACTAAATGTATAGCTAATATTTATTTCAATATTCCCATTATTTTAAAAAAAGTTTTGCTGCGGTAACGTTTCAAACGTTACCCCAGCAGAATATGTTTTTGTGTAATAACTAAAAAACTATATGTGTAACAAATTTAAAAATGTGCTTAACAATTACAGAAGCTGGGCAACTAATTATCTATAAGATTTAAATGACTATTTTCGACATTATTTTGCTGGGGTAACGCACACTTTTTTGTAACCACCTAAACTTGTTCGGATTACCACGGTCTTGAAGTTCCTAATGACTTTTATTTAATTATCTCGTTAATTATTGTATGTACTACTCTGAAATTTTACAGGTATATAACTGAATCAAGCAACTAAATATTGATATAACATTCAGCTTATATAACCGTATACAGGTTTATCGGTGGCCAAATAACTCCGCGCGCATTGTGACCGTGAACGTGGAGAACTGAATATCATCATAATTTGTAAATTACCTACAGGATACTAATGAAACTTCATATACATTTGAAGGTAGTTAAAAGCTACAAAATAACGTTTAAAGTAAGTCTTTAGAGCTCATATTCAGAGTGTTAGGACCTAAAGAAGTGTTTTTATATTTCATTAAATAATTTTTAAACGGTATGTCATTTTGTTATTTTTATTGCGAAACAAATTAAAACTAATTTCTAAGAAGTCATGTACAAAAGATGATAAGAATCCGCTTAACCGTTTCATAGATCCAGCAAAACCACAAACGTTACTCCAGCAAAATCTCGAATAACTTCGCAGCCGAAGAAAGAACAAAAACAAAATAACGTGTAACATTTACCTCGTCTAGACAACTAAATGTATAGCTAATATTTGTTTCAATATTCCCCTTATTTAAAAAAAAGTTTTGCTGCGGTAACGTTTCAAACGTTACCCCAGCAGAATATGTTTTTGTGTAATAACTAAAAAACTATATGTGTAACAAATTTAAAAATGTGCTTAACAATTACAGAAGCTGGGCAACTAATTATCTATAAGATTTAAATGACTATTTTCGACATTATTTTGCTGGGGTAACGCACACGCCAATGAGTCTTCTCCCGCTCTGGGTTAAGCGGAAGGGAGTGTCATACTTCTACTGACTAAAGACCCACCCCGTCCCTTCAGCTGCCTGTTAGTTCCGGGGCCGCGGTATCTTGTTAATACATTTCCGCAACCCTGGCGGAAAATGGCCTTATGAGGCTCCGTCACTATGCTGACAGCTCCTTGAGGCGCGCGTGGAACACGACACGTTGCCGACCCGGGACTGGTCCTTACCGGACGGTGAGCTACCCCTTCTCACCGTCCGAGCAGATGATCTTAGATTAAGGCCCTATTATATAACTCTCTCTAAGTACGAATTGAGAATTGATAACAAAGATGAATTTGACTCTGTAGGGTTCTTTAAATTTCACATGTTTACATTCCAACTGTTTGAGGTGTTTCTCTCAAACTCACTGCTGAAATAACCAGAATTGACATTACTTTTGAAATTGATTTAGCATAAGAATTGCATTAGCAGTTTAAATGGAATAAGGTAACGTATTAATGTTTGTTAATCGTTTTGACTCATAACTGATAATTTATATAAATGCTACATTCTCATACAATTTGAGAGCTAATTTGCCATTACTGAATATACATAATTGCATTTATTACATGCTTGAAAAGGTCAAAGAAAATTGAATTACTATATGCAATTTTTATGATGCAAGTGAAATTATTGTAATGTGTAGGTTAACTGCCTTTCCTGTATATTTTATTAGTCTTTCGCTAAACCCAGATAAATACATATGTGGCATAAAAAACTGAGCTCACAAATTCTGCATCTGAGTATGACATAACATTTTTTATAAAGCCACTGTAAGTATTGGGTATACCAATATTAAATGTATGTGCCTGATGCGCATGAATTGCAAAAAATACTTGAATTGAATTCACGATTCAACACATTTATATCTCCTCAATGTCTTTTCGAAAAAAGTTTTCCAAAAATCTTTTCTATTTTTAACCGACTTCAATAAAAGGAGGTTCTCAGTTCGTCTTGAACCTTTTTTATGAACTCTTCTGTGAATAGTTCAAACCTACAACAGGCTTTATAAGCAAAAAGTTACAAACGCATTCAGGTCAGCAATGCAGCACATATCTCCTTGATTCTCAACCTTCAGCTTATCACCATATTGCACGCAAAGATCTGCATTCAGAATAACTTACGCGATATAAATACCCCACAACAGGTGATAATGGACGCGTCGCCGCGTCGCGCGTCGTGTGTACAATATTATCAACGTTAGCGTCACATGTTTGCCTTATCTAGGGCTGTCCGCCGTCTCAAAATCAGGGAAAGTCAGACTTTTATAAGGTATTTTTCTATTTTACAAAGTACGTATCTATTCATTTTATATGTATCATGTCAGGTCAAACTTAGCTCAGCCTATGAGATTCATAAATAGCTATGTTTAAATGGGACTTTTTCTGTGAGTTTCTTTCGGTTTTTTTTTTTTAAATTGGTCGTCTAAACTGGCAAAAACGGATCACAATAAATATAAAATAACGTAAGTAATCAGCCTATAATGTTTCCACAACTGGAAGAAAAGGCTAATCACTAAACGGAACGAAACGGAATGGCCGTAATCCACCATGTACAGGTTGGTGGTACTACCACTGCTTGCAATAATATATAAGTATATATATATATGTCGCAGCCAACTAGCTTAATTAGGCGTTCAATCAGCAGCCTAGCCTCCTAACTAAACAGCGCCGTTCAACTAGCGGCCTGAATGATATTCAGCCGTAGTACTTATCTGTTACAACATTTAATAACTTGGCTGGCTAATGCTTAGGCCATTCGTACGATAGGGTGACCATGTGACAAGAACAAAAAAGATGAAACATCTGACATTATAAATTCTTATTTAATATATTTAAAATGTAACATGCTTATCACTTATTATTATCATTGTTATTTAGAAATCATGAGATCAAATAACACAACTTAATTACTAAGAATATAAGTGTAAATAATTAAAATATTATTTGTTAACACAAGTTAAGCTCCATGGCATCTTGACTTTTGCATCCGCAAAGAATTTGGTTTTTAAAACAAGCCTACCTATAATTGCGACATTAATTCACAGCAGGCTTATAATTTAATTTTAGGAATCCCTGGCGACCAAAAGTTGACTGACTTGCCACAGCCTCTCTCAAAGAAATAAAGTTTTCAGAAATTTCATCGCCATAGTCTGTATCTGAGTACTGCAACTCTTGCCATGAAAACCAGTTATTAATAGTACCATACTTAGTTCCAACATTATGAACGCCGTTTCTTATATCAACAATTTTCCCTTGAATATTATTTATATACAATGTGTAACGGAAACCCCATATCTATCCAAAAGTACTGAAGACAACATCTGGTATGGAGTCTTTATGCAAAGTTTCAGCTCAAAATAATCGACTCACAGAATTGACCCCAAATTATCGGTTTCATATGCTTCTTGAATACCAATAATAACAAACGTCACTATGAGGGTCATCACTTTCCATGTCACTAGCCAATAACACGATAATTCTCTTCGTTCTTCTTAATTTGAAAAATTCGGTGTCTGGTATCAATGTATTGAAATTTCTAATAACCTCCACACATATAGACATAGGATTAGAAAACCCTTGCTATATCGTTTGTTATCATCCAAAGAAGCCGTGCACTCGGTATGTATATACCCTTTAAATTTTTTAAATTACACGTTGTATAATATAATTTATTTCAAAAAATATATTTGTGTTACATCAATGGGTATTAAATCTAAAATGTGGACTAGTCGTATAATATTTTACAAATCTGTGGGTGTGGGTCTGCTCCCATAGGTAAGCTGCGATACAGCCTGTGTTTAGGAGAAGCAGTGCCCGCCCCATCATTAAATATAATAAAAAAATAGAAAAATATAATTAATTGAACTCTGCTATACATTTGAGGTTGGGGATTTATTGTTAAAAGAAACAAATTATGATATTTTCTTAACTCCCCTGAAATGGGATTGGGCGGATCACGTCAGCCACATGCACTTGAACCACCGGGCAAAGGTCTCTACACAATGGGTACCCAAGAATGGACGATGGAGCAGTGGCCGGGCCAGGAAGAGGTGGCGAGATGACTTGGAAGTGTACCATGAGGGCTGGTTTGAAGCAGCACGTGAGAAGAGTTCATAGAAGTTTATCTTCATTTATCTCGCAACTTAAGGACTGACGATAGAAATACTGTATCGCGCAAGCAAAGTTTACCGGATAACTAGCCTGCATACAAATTACCCGACAGTAAACATTAGACAGTTGCCCACCAGCAAAGCATCTATCTGGTCAGAAGATCCTCACTTTTCAATGGGATTGCGGGACTCTACACTCTGTTCCATATATCCCCAAAGAGAAATTGGAGGAGCTGTTTACGCAGTGGGACAGTATAGGCTAGAGGAAAAAAATAATTAAAACTCTATATCTCAATATAGAGTTTAAATCGTTCAAAATCGAAAATAATGATCGTTGACCGTGTAAATAACAACTCACCAGAGGTCACACAAATAGGAAATTGTGAGGTTGTCCAATCCTACATTTATCTCGGTGCTTTGATATCCCACAGAGGTCGATGTGTAGACAAAATAAAGCGGCGCCTGACAATCACTAGGTCTGCAATGGACAAGATGAAAAAGATATGGGCAAACAAACAAAGCCACGAAGATTTTTTTCTAGTTCGCTCTTTAATATTTCCCATATTCTTTTCTTATACGCGTCACAACATGGACTCTACGTGAAAGTGAGAAAAAGAAAATATACGCTCTAGAGATGTGGTGCTGGAGAAGGATGCTTAAGGTGTCGTAGACAGAATTCTATACGAACGTATCTATACTGAACAAACTCGGCATCATACGGCGCCCGTCTTTTATATTACAAGCAAGCATCCTAACTTTCTTTGGCCGTGTATCACGACGCAACTATGATTCCATGGAACGTTTGGTAGTGCAGGGAAAAGTTGAAGGTACCAGAGCGCGCAGTAGATCCCTAATGCGATGGACATATCAAATAAAGGCGGCAACAAACTGCCATGTTCATGAGTGTACCAGAAACGCTGCGGTTCGACAAGAATGGTGCCGTATAACAACAGAACTTGTCACTCAAACTGTTCCTGATTGATGACATCGACCACTCTGTCAAGAGTGAAACGACTAAGAAGAAGAATAGAGTTTAACTAAATTAGCAGGTTGGTTCGTTTTCGGTTTTATGACATGGCAGCCCTAGCCTTGCCTATCTTAGCTGCGCATACAGAGGCCTTAGATAGTTGAGGCCGTCTCACCTAATTACAGGGTTTCTACATGAATGATGGCGTTATGTAATTAAAGTGATAATGGCTATTAAGCAAGAGGTTTTGGGTAAGCCCTTTGATTAATCTTGTTAATATAGAACAAAGGCCTGGTGGTGAAACTAAGTGTTGTTCACATATCTTTAAAGCTTGGCAACCTATTAAGATATAAATTATTTAGGTGTATTTAAGCGCCTTAAACTATGTATTATGTTTAGAAGATTTATTTTTTTGATAATTGTTCGCGTTTGACCACCTTTTCACCTGATGGTAAGCGATGATGTTGTCGAAGATGAAGCACGTGGAAGTAACCTATTCACTCTTAACATAATTGTCTTCAGGTTATAGCTACCTGGAAATACAGACTCCGGCGGAGAATTCCACTCCTTAGCGGTGCGCACAATGAAAGTATTCTCAAAATGTTTTGTGCGTACGGATCGGTAATATAGTGGTAATATATCATCGGTCTACCATGTAACGATGGCGCATCGCAGTTTCAATTTCAATTTCGGGATTCAACAGAATTAAAACGACACAATTGGCGCAGTGAGTTTGAATGACTTACTAGTAGTTGTTCCGGTTCTGGGTGTAGGTGCACAGAGGGGGAGAAGGAGACGTCCTCAAATGTACCGAGCCGCGTTCGAAGGACTGGGTGACAGAGGCGGGCTGACAATGCCGTCTTCCATCCCTCGTAATGTGGCCTGTGGGTGTCAGACTTAGGGAAGTCTGGCATCCGATCATATAGGCTCGAGCAAGTGCCGTGTAGTATTTCCGCGCGCCTTTATAAAATTATGACAGGCTGAGGAGATGCTCACTCCTCCCCTCATCTGAGATGGGGTAAATGACCGTCAACTGTCACTGCTGGGGTGATTGCGGAGAATGCTAACGTGGCTCCCCAGCTAGAAGTGAAGTAGAGAAACACCGTGTGGTTTTAGTCAGTAAGAGTCTGATAGACTCCTCCGTCAACCCCAGGGCGGAGGACATCTATGAGGATATCCACGCGCAAAAAAATAGACTGAGTGTAGGTAAAAATACACCCACGATACGGGAGAAATGCCTTGTGTGGATTTGATACATCGTATTTTATTTCATGAGCATATAATTACTTAGTGTGTAATTGATTGTGTTCATTCCGATACAAAATTGTTTTTTTATGAAAAAATTACTTTGACTTAATGTTTTTTGAATAAAAGCAACAATTGCTTTTATGTAAAAAATATGGTATCGACTTATCGGTTCCATGCCCCTTGCCAGTTAATGGAAAATATATACGCTTAACAAATTGAACGCAAGCCATGTGACCGGTTATGAAAACTAATTCAAGCAATTGATATTAATACATTGTTAACATTGATTTGAATCTTACAGAAGGACAAATGCGATTTATTATGAAATAATTATGTTTATTTTGCAAATAGGTTTCGTAAATGTAAACTAGATGAGGCCAGTGTTTCCTAACCGACTACTCTGAGAAGAAACACTGAAACAAACTCAGAGGTCAATGTCTCTTTTGAAGTCCATACAATCTGTAGTGATCAAATCATATGAGAGCCAGGTAGGTTAATGTCTGTGGCGCCCTTTAAAGGACAGAATCACACAGATTTGAGCAGGCCCATCCAAACAGTGCAAGCATTTGTCAAATATCGCGTATTTTCCCATAAATCCGTGATGAGTCGCAAGAACAGGTACAAAATAAACCTTTGAACCAAGAATGTATTTCCTGCCGTAAATAAATTTGTTCCTCAAGGACAATGTCTAGGGCAAGGAGATAGAATATTACCGCCGATGTTATGTATGACCTGATTTCTTCCTGAGCCCAGGAGTTTTCAATTTCCCCCGTTTACGTGGCAACTAATGGATCTCACTTCATACTCATATTGTAAATACGAAAGTTTGTGACGATAGATGTATGGATGTTTATTAGGCCGTGCGCGCACTGCCTTGCGGTGGCCGCAATTGCGGTAGTTCTACCGCACCGGTAGAATGACCGGGGCCACCGGTGACTCTACCGCACGCGTTTATTCCACCGCAGTGCGCGCACTTCTATGACACTCCATACTTCACAGATTAACGCAGTGCGCGCACGGCCTTACTCTTTCACGTGAAAACTACTAAAGAGATCTGAATGAAATTCGGTAAGTACGGTGGCCGGCACATCAACCTACTTCAAACTGTCAAAATAATTTAATAGATTTACAACTTTATGACAACATGATATGGTTCAAACTTAATTGGGCAAATTTGACAGATTTGGATAGCTTGATGTGCTGGCGACTGTACATAGTTGACATTTTGGAATAACACAGGCTCTTTTTATTGCAGAATTTCCATGGAATCGGGATTTATGCGGGAAAAAAATTAATAAATCTAAAAAGTCTTAGGCAGTAGCTAGTCCTTTATAAAAAATATTTACATGTCGTTTATTTGTGTTAGAACGCCTGCTAAATCATTTTCTGCTTAGCCTTTTACTATGTCGTGTTCGGCTTCCAGTCTAACCGGATGCTGCTGAATACTTGTGTTTTATGTGGAGCGATTGTATATTCGACGTTCTCAACTATTTAGCTAGGTAACACAATACCCCTTGGTAACATAAGACTGCATATTTTAAAGGTGAATAAATGAAAAATAAGCTGACATTTTCCATGTCATAGCTGTAGTTTGGTAATTTAATGTGACTTTTAATTTGGAATTTTATTTTACTTTTAATTTGAAATTTAATTTGTGTTTAATTTGATAATTTGATTTTTTTTTATTAATTTTAATTGACTTTAATATATCTTTAAATCTTTTTGTATGTAAATTTCTCCATTTGTATTTTAAATTAGGAAGCCTTTGAATTCGTGTATTGGACCTGAAATAAATAAACTTTAATTTATAATTATTTTTTAATAGTTCTTTCCGAGGCACAGAGGAATCTTGATATGATTTATATTCATTTATTTGCTTTCCACAATGTATATACAGTAGATGTTTAGTCTTAAAGATAAAAGGAACAATATGGACCCTGTTAGGGCACAGCAATAATATAAAATAGAAAACTAAAACTAAAAACTAAAACATAACATTATTTAAAATTTATTGGTTGAATAAAAGATTTATAAAAAAATTACTTAAAAAGAAAAAACAATATTTCCTTATAATTATTGAGATCAATTACAAACAAGTAGGTACCTACATACAATTATATTAGAAGCTATGCAGAAAATTATAATAATTAAAATTTTACTTAAGTATTTACATGTGTAGATTATGTAGGTAGTGGTTATTTATTGTATTTTATTTATAGTTTATCGGTTAAATATTCGTTTACGTTATAGTATACTTTGTTCAGTAGAAATAGTTTTAGTTTATTTGTAAGTGTTACAGTTATTTATGTTGTTAATTTCTTCGGGTAGCTTATTATATAGTTTGATTGACATAACATATTCTATAGTCTGATTGTACTTCGGGGAGTGTGCGCAGGAGCTCCATGACCTGATTCCTCCATCTCCCTTTCACTACCGGTCTACCAAACGCACGGCTGGGTACCATCCATACTTGGTTGATATACCGTCTTGTCGTACCAAGCGCTTCTCTTCCACATTTATTGTGCGCACAGCCAAGCTGTGGAATTCTCTGCCGGCTTCTGTGTTCCCTGCCACTTATGACCTTTCAGCCTTTAAAGCACGAGTAAATAGGCATCTTCTGGGCTCGTCCCATCTTAGACCTCATCTATCGCTTACCATCAGGCGAGATCGAGGTCAAGAGTGGGCCCATCGGTAATAAAAAGAAAAAGAAAAACAACATCTAGAGGAATGCATTTTAAGTCATGATGTAGAAGATGATTACACATCCATGAACCAACCTCGTCAAGTATAGCATGTGGTTGTTAGCCACAAGCAGTTCTTCTTCTCTACGAATTCCTGCTAAATTAATTTAAAATAAATATTGCTAATATTTTGTAGTCTGGTTGAAATGTAGCGCTGCTTGATTTGGTATCTTCCTAAAGTTAGTTTGTTACCTTTAATAATATCCACACCCATCAATATACATAAAACTCTTCCGTTATGTACTGACTGACTAACAGAAAACGCACAGCCGAAACTACTGGGCACAAGAAGCTGAATTTTGGCATGTATGTTCCTTGATAGTTGGGGTGTGTAGGGGAGCACTAAGAAAGGATTTTTGGAATTTTTCACTGGTTCGGGATTTACATGGGAAAAACTTCCCACGTGAACAAAGTCGCGGTCAACAGTTAGTTCTTAATTTATTGGGAGACTGTATTTGCTCTCATTCACATCAAAACGGGGCAAGACATTAATGTAATTTTTGGCGTGGGAAAAGGTTTTTTTTTAAAACGTCTAGATCTCTTAAAAAAAACTATACTCTTTAAAAATGTGGGTAAAATTCACATTACTAGCAATCTTGTTAACCCACCCATACGCACAAAACGTTTTGGGAATACCTCCATTGTGCGTACGGCTAAGGAGTGGAATTCCCTGCTGGAGTCTGTGTTTCCCGATAGCTATAACCTAGGCGTTTTTAAGTCAAGAGTGAATAGGTTACTTTTAGGTAAGCGTGCTCCATCTTCGAACACATCGTCACTTACCATCAGGTGAGATGGTGGTCAAACGCGAGCCTATTATAAAAAAAAAAACCCTTCAACTTAGCTAAAAATGCTTGTAGGTAGGCGTTAGGGTGAGGTTCGAACCCTCTTGATCACAATCCGACATCTTAGTTATTAGGCTATTGACACTTAAAGGCCTAGATATTACTATAGGCTGCTTTCAATAACTAAAATACCTTTCATGCAAGTGAAGCCACGAGCAAAACCTCATCATTATTAAGGTACGTATTTCGAATTTTACAAAACCGTTCACAAGAATACATTTTCAGCTTATTCTCATTTCTTTTAAAAACACAGCGTGTCATGTTAAAAGCAAAGTATTACACGCTATTAAAAATCCCACGGTACATTAAAGATGAGTCAATCTGTAATCTTTGGTAACTCTGAGAATTAAAGACACGGTCCAATTGTCCTGCCTTGTCTGATGTTGGGCAAGTTTGGTGCATATTGGATTATAAGTAGCTGATTTAAGACTCCACGATCTTGGGAGTATGTGATAATATCTCAAGTTCTTTTGCAATTTTTGTGTTGCTTTTTTAGGGTTCCGTACCCAAAGGATAAACACGGGGCCCTATTACTAAGACTCCGCTGTCCGTCAGTCTTTCACCAGGCTGTATCTCATGAACCGTGACAGCTGAAATTTTCACAGATGATGTATTTCTATTATCCTATTTAAGGGGACTCCCATACAACAAACGTGTTTTTTTTTCGTTTTTATAGATAATGGTACGGAACCGGTTTTTTAAAATCCCTTTGATGTGAAACGTATGAGGCTGACTGCATGTAAACCCGTATGTTATTCAAACAGTACTCTTTCGACATTATAAACGATAACTTGAGCACTAGAGGGTTAATAATATAAACAGACACAGTATGAACACTGTAATGCCATATAATTCATTTACAAATAGGTATAACAATATTATGTAAATGTCATAAAAAGAAAACGTCAAAATAAATCTTAAGCACGATTACAATCACAAGATTATATTGATCTAGATTATGAATAATAAAATTCGAGATAATTATCAATTTTAAGAATAATAAACTATATATACCTATGCCATATAAGACAAAGGTCAAGTTTCATTACAATACAAAATTGAAAAGAGCTTTTTGGAACAAATACTCAGTTAAATTCAGCTTAAAATACAGAGCACTAAAGTGTAACATTATTATTTGGAATCATAAATTCATTTAATACACGTCATGTTTTGTAGTTATTTAATTTCTTGTAAATAGGTGGCTGGGGTGATTACTGGCATTTCCTTAACACCGTCTTTGTTGATAACCTTGACTTGAAAATTGGGTAAGCTGATGAATAGCCGCTCGTGCACCTCGTGGACGCACTGCTTGATGAGTTGGTATGCTTCCAGCTCTGTTAGGTCTGGTAATAAGAGGAAGGAAAATGAGAAACTAATTTATAAGGAAAAACCAATATATGCAAATAACAAACGTTTACTGTCACAAAACCGACATGCATACAAAAATGAATCCTCCAAAAAATCCACGGTGGTTGCATATAAATTCCATTTTTCTGTTTAAGCTTTAATTTGCCGTCTGATCTATACTAATATTATAAAGTTTGTTTGTCAGTTTGTATGTTGTATGTAGGGTAGTCTCTGGAACTAATGATCCGATTCAAAAAAATTTTTCGTTGGTAGTTTCGCGGGCGAAGTGCTAGTAATAAATATATTTATTACAAGTAAACTTTTAGATGAACTACTAAATCTTAACTAGTACTATTAAACTAAACTAGTAACCAAAATATAGCATGGAGAATTGGTCCATTGTAATGTGACCAAAATACTGGCGGCAATGCTTAGCCTCTGGCCAAAGCAAGAAGTTTGCAAATATTTATTATTTTTTGGAATATGGATCGCTTTAATAAGGCCACACACTTTTAATCACCATGTATGAATATCAATTTTTGAATCCCTCCTTCCTAGAAGCGCAATAAATTTACCAGGTTTATGATGTCTGTCGAGAATCCCCAAACTGAGCAGGCCTCCAAAGCCGTGGACTCCGTAGGGCACCCTCAATGCACATGCCAGGAAGTCCACGGTGTACAGCTGTCCCCCGACCCCTTCGTCGTACCCTGCGACCAGCATGTTCACCATTGATGGATTCTGTGGAAAAGAACATTCTACCATCACAAAATCTATGGTAGGTGGAGTATCATAGAAGGTACAGAGTGTTATCTAGCAATTTCCAGAGCATAATGCATTGCATTCACGTAAAAAGGCTAGTTTTGTTCTTTACTCTTCCTTTGTACTTTTCTGGTAGATAAGTAGTAAACAATTAAACTTTCAAGACAGTTTTATTGTTTTAAAGTCGAGGCCGATGGCGCGTCGTGTTTCACGTGCACCTTACAGAGTAGTCAATACTAAGACGGGGCCCGGTGGGTCCATTGCCTGCCCGGAGTGCGGGAATGATCTAACGAGAAACTGAGACCCGGAAACGAAATGGAAACTGTAGTAGTATTTGAAGATATTTCTCCGAAAAAAAAAACGTTTACCTATGAACTATACTGGATACGTATGTATATCGACAATTTAACAGTTATTATAGCTTAGTTAAGTAGTTATTTATTAGATGCAAGCCGTTTTCTATCAATCAAAGTTTAATCTAACTCTAATTCTCTATTCAAATATTATCAATGCAAAAGTTTAGATAATTATATGGATGTTTGTAACTCAATCACGCCAAGAGGGTTGTACGGTAAGTAATGCATGAAATGTGGCACAAAGGTAGATTATATTCAGGAACAGCTGTGTTATTCTGTAAGACCTCATTCTAAACTTCGAATCTGAAATTCAATTCGCATTCTAAAAACTCGGTTGTTAATTCGAATTTACACTAGCGCTACCCTTGCGAGCGTGTCAGCGAGTTGAACTAAAGATTTTGACAGATAAAGTATGAGATGACGTGACAAGTGGCATTCGGTAAGGTAATTCCTACGTCACTTCGACGCTGTTTACAGAGTGCAAAATCAAGGTCACTTTGAACCATAAGCGAAGTGACAGTGAATAGCTATGTGAGATGCGAGTTGTTGTTCGAATTTTACAGAATCGACGTACAGTCACATAAGCTTATTCCGGAAATAGGTACGATGATTTCAGTGTCAAAATTTCCAGACCAAAAAATCGCGGGCGACAGTTTGTAATCAAATAAGTCTATACGAGGCCCTTATAGACGCAAGACAATACTCAACCTATTCCTTCTAGGGTCCTTTTCCCGCGCATTCTCCAACAAGACTTCATGGTTGGCTTGGGAGTCGATTGGTTTTGTATTTTCTTTTTTTACACCGCCTTCAGAAATTAAATTTATTTTTGGCTTTGTAGCGTTTTTGATATGGAAGTCGGTTTTATTTTTTGCTAAAAAGTTTTCTTTCACGCTTTTTAGTGGGTCGTTGTGTAATTTGTCTAGTTACAAAAGCCAAAATGTGAACTACTTATCACCTTTTACAAAATATTGCTTTTCCCGATGCAGAGCCGTTAATTTTTGTGAAGTTATCCTGTTACTTCACCATCAGCTCTACATCACCATATGCATTGTGACGAGCAAAAAGTGCTTTACATGCACTTTCATTGAATCGCAATCTACGAAGTACTTATTATTGAGTAGTATCGGTGGCCATCTGTGGTCTTCATCATCAGTTGCACTTCCCCAAATGATGCTTTTCAAGAGCAACTGCACAAGGTAGTATTAGAAATACCCAAAACGCTATAGGTGTGCCTATAATATTTGAAGAGATTCCTCGATTACTCCAGGATCCCATCATCAGATCCTAATTTCATAACAATGGGACCAACTAGAAAATATACCCTTTCGAACCAACAACATAATTTCCAAATCGGTCCATCCGTCTTCGAGTTATGAGGTATATACATAAAAAAGTTCAAGATGAACTGAGAACCTCCTCCTTTTTTTGAAGTCGGTTAAAAATAATTTGAGTATAGGATCCCATATGTTTGTGTGTCGATGGGAAGAAGAAAAGCATAGCAGCTTTAAACAATAATTATATTACCATACATTTTTAAATATAAATTATTGCCCCTCTCTAGGCATTTCTCCTGTGTTGTAACCGACCCGGAACAACAGTTGTAGACCATACAAACATTTGTACCGGTGCGGGAATCGAACCTACGAAATGCAGCGTAACAGCCAATCATTCAACCGATGCGCCAACCGTGTCATCGTACTGTGGATTTATGTAATTAGCAGTTAAAATAGTGCGTGCGATTCAGGGTGATGCCATGTGTAAATTAAAATAGAAAGCCTTTCTCTATTCCTATATACCTAGCTTCTGCGCGTGACTTCGTTCATTTGGGAGGGTATTCTGGGATTAAAAGAAGCCCATGATAGGATTCCAGGATGTCAACTATCTACTAACCAAATTCCATTCAAATCCGTTCAGTAGTTTTTGCGTTAAAGAGTAACAAACATTCATACAACTATACATCCATCGTTACAAACTTTCGCATTGAAATGAAATGAAATGAAATATTTAGTTTGTAAATTGGTTATAAATAACACTTTTACACGTCATCTTTTTATGCGTGGTCAGTTTAGCTAGATGAGGCCGGTATTTCCTAACTCACTACTCTGAGAAGAAACACCGATACAAACTCAGAGGTCAAAGTCTCTTTTAAAGTCCAGACAATTTGTATTTGTATATGAGAAGCATGTAGGTTCATGTCTGTGGTATTCTTTTGCGGAAATAACCACGCAAATTTTAGCGGACCTGTCCAGACAGTGCAAGTACTTGTCAGTTATCGTGTAGCTCAACTTAGAACTTAAGGAGCTCAACTTTATAAGCAGCTCAGCTTTATAATATTAGTAAGACCCAGATAAATCAAGCACCTCACACAAAGCCAAGCTAACCATATAATAAGACTATTTAATAATATGACTATTACAAAAGATACACAACACTAGCATAATAATTTTTAGACTGACTTAATTAAAATATAAAAGCAATTAATTGTTGAAAGTTAATTAAATGGCTCCAATGTAATTAGCACTGACATTCGTTTGGACGAAAGTGTTACAGTAAACGTCACAATTATGCACAGACGAAAGTGCTTTGCATGTTCAACGATATTTAAGTAAGAACAGTGTTGATGCTATTTTGAATGCAAGTTGAAGTGATTATTTTACCCGAGTTGATTGCGCGTCGTATTCAATGCGTGTCTCAACCGGGTGATGGGGACCGATTTGATAATTTTTTAGGGTTCCGTAGCCGAATGGCAAGAAACGGAACCCTTATAGTTTCGTCATGTCTGTCTGTCTGTCTGTTTGGCTGCCTGTCTGTCCGTCCGTCCGTATGTCACAGCCATTTTATTCCGAAACTATTAGGACTATACATGTGAAACTTGGTAGGTAGATGTATTCTGTAAACCGCTTTCTGATAGAACTGAAAAAATGTTTTTTTTTAAGAAACCTATGCGTGTGTGTATGTATGTATGTATGTGTGTATCTATAGACAGGTCTTTAAAAATGACACAGGTTTCTAAAACCACTTTTTCATAAAATTAATCGTTTAAAAGATATACGCTTCCAAAGTGGTAAAATGTGTCCACCCTCTCTAACTTCTATAATAATAGAGTGAAAAATCAAAACAAAATATATGCTGTAGATCTTAATGTAAACTTTCAACCAAAATTGGTTTGAACGAAATCAGGTCAGCAGTTTTTGAGATACAGCATTTTTTCTAAAACCGCAAATATACTTTGTAATTCATACAAACACTATGAAAAACAAAGTTATTTGGCGTAGTTACTACCCTTCATGGGCGAGTCTGACTCGCACTTGGCCTATTTTTTATTTTAAAGAGTACTGGCAATGTGGGAGAATTCACGTAATTAGCAATCTTAGTAACCGCTCCTACTAAGCAAGCACGGTAATATTGTAATGGGTGGGGTTCGAACCTACGATCCCTCGATCACAAGGCCGACACCTTAACCTATAGGCTATTGACGCTTCAAATTTTTGCTTACCGGGGGGTTGTGGATATGGCATAACGTCATACCGCGACCCCGGAAGGCAAGAGTACTGAAGGGACACGGTGGGTTTTTAGTTAGCAGAAGTCAGAAACTTCTTTCAGCTCCACCCAAAGTGGGGTGAGTCATTAGATGATTTTCCATAAAAACCGTCTTTTGTTTTTAATTACTCGGCGTATCTTGAAATTGGCGTAGTGGTTGGGCGACTGGCTGCACTGAGTATCACTTTAATTCCCGCACCGAAACAAAATGTTTGTAATGCCCACAGATCGGTGTTTCGAGCAAGTGTTTGTGCAAGTACATTTTAAGCACCTACGATATAAAATTTGTATTGTAGAGCAACATTGAAAAAAAATATAAAACGGAAAGAAATGACAGTAAGGAACGTGCGTTTAGGTATGAAAACAATTGAAGCATCGCTGAAGTCCGTACACCAAATGGGGTGCCCTTAGCGTGTAGTCAGTCTGATTAATCTTTGGTATTATAAGCCCTGGCTGGAGGCTTTAATAAATTAATTAAAGCCACGACAGGAAAATCAGGTAAAGTAGCTGAAAACCTCATAGGTTGATCTGCGAGAGGCTAGTAACAAAAGGAAATTGATTAAACAGCCGCTGCATCATGCACGTGTGCGCTAGATGCAGCGACAAGCATTATTTAATTCCATAAAAATTGATATACTACAAATTATGACTGATTAGTTAAACTGATAGATACTCGATTTGGAAAAGCATTATTTAATTCCATTTCCATTTCTGCAACACGGCTCCCAAAGGTATAGTTACCTACCCCAGCCTTCAACGCCTCCATTATCGTCTTCCTGGTGAAGTGCACGACGGCTGCAATGTTCAGCGGGTACCCGTTCCTCATCTTGTACAGCTGGAAGTTCTTGTCGATAAATTGAGCTATCTGGATCCTGTCTCCCGGGTCCCCGATAGCACCCATCACTATTTTGTTCGATATATCGTAAATTTTGTTCTCGTCTGGAAATTTAAGTGATTTGAAAATTACGATATAAAAGACAATAAGATACCTGTAGAGTTTGTAGGGCATCATTCACCTATAACGTTCCCACTTGGGGCACAGGCTTCTTTTCTAAGAGAGGGAATGGACCGCAATCCCGTTGGTGGATGTGACTCGTCTTCGGATTTTGCCGGTTTCCTCACAATGATTTCCTACACCCAGTGATAGTTACGATGAAAATTACACAGTGTTTCTGGTTGGGTTCAAATCCGTAACCTAAACCTCGTAAGTTATACATGGGATATTAAGTAAAACGAAAAAAAAAAATTGTGTTCGTTTCCGTTTAACTTAAATTCAAATCAACAGTTCTTTAGTCAAGTTGCTAACTTCAGTAGTCAATACACTTCTAATTTCTTTACTACAGTGTAAGCAAATGTGAATAGTGTTAGACCTTTATCACTATAGTACAGTCGGCCAAGAAAGTGGTGTACCACCCTTTTTTTTTTTTTTTTTTTTTTTTTTTTTTTTTTTTTTTTTTAACGTGGTAAAATTATCAAATAAGTCCTCCCACTCCGGGCAGGGTGGGAGGGACTGTCAGACTTTTACTGACTAAAATCCACGGTGTTCCTTCAATAACCCTTTAAATACCGGGGCCATGGTAACGGGATGAGTCCCACGACCCCGGCAGGCTTCGGCCCTCTGCAGAGGGGGCCTCGTCATGTTGCTGACGCTCTTTGAGGCGCGCGTGGAACACGACGCGCCGTCGACCCGGGCATGGTCCATGGTCGGACAGCGAGTTGCCCTTTACTCACTGTCCGCATGCCCGCGCCTACGGTGGCCGGAGATCGTCGGCCGACGTCCGACGCCGTGGGCGTCTACCACTGCGGCTGGGCTGGAGGGAGGACGCCATCCTCTCCCTCTCGCGGCCCGCCTCCTCCTTCGGAAGCATGACTACTTCGCAGAAGGAGGCGACCGCTTCCCACTCCCTCTCGCCCCGCAGCATGGCCTCGACCAATGCCGGGCGCGAGAGGTCTCCGCCTATCGCCGCTGTGAGGACACGTCGGTGCTCTGCCCAGGCGGGGCAGTCTTGCACCGTGTGCTCTACGGTGTCCTCAGGGCGACCCTCGCAGTGGTGACACCCAGACGTTTCCTCCTTTCCCATCAGACACAGGTACCTCCCGAAACTTCCGTGTCCGGTGAGGACCTGCGTCATGCGGTAGGTCAGGACGCCGTGACGCCGATCTAGCCACTCCTCAAAGAGGGGTCTTACCGCCGCAATTGCGGCGTGCCCGGCCGTCGGTTGCGACAGTCGTTCCCTCCATACTGCCCTGAGATCGCGCCGGAGCTCTTCCCGCCGCGCCTCGACTTCTCGAGGCAGCGGGGATACGCCCCGGCGCTGCGCCTCCACGCGCCATTCATAGACGCGCTGGAGGGCAGTCGCCTCCAGATCCCAGGGCAGCAATCCGGCAAGGAGGTTGGCCGATTCGCCGGCGATCGTGCGGTATCCCCGGATCATTCGGATAGCCATGACCCTCTGGCATGCGACCAACTTTAGTGGTCGCGTCCGGATGCACAGGGCCCACACTGGGGACCCGTAGAGGGCCATGGACCGCACGACGCCGGCGTACAGCCTTCGGCAGGAGGCGTTTGGCCCGCTGAGATTAGGCAGGAGTCGCCTGAAGGCGGCTGCTGCCCGGTTCAGCTTTGGGGCCAAACTCAGGAAGTGCTCCCTGAAGTTCCACCGGCTGTCGAGGACGAGTCCCAGGTACTTCATCGTCCTCCCGACGCCGATGCGAACCCCCTCCACCGTTATGTGGGACTCGGACCGTGGCGCGTTCCGACCGCCATGGAAGCACATGGCCTCGGTCTTGTGCAGCGCCACGTCGAGGGTGTACCACCCTAAGGTTGAATATCGCTTGCAGATTCATAGGTGATAAAGATTAGTTTCGCTTGCAGATCGATCTGACAACTTCTATTGCTGTCTTTATCTGATTATTGATAACGACCAAAGAGTATGTAATACACTATGTTTTAATAACGACTATTACTGTTTGTAACGTGACAGCTGTTCTTAGTTTGAACTTGATGGAACCAATGACGTCGTAAAATCAACGGCGGGGAGCTGTAGATTTTGATGACAAAATTGTATCTACAAATTCAGAATTGTAATCAACAAGTTACATAAAATTGTAAAGGCACAAGGCGAGTCCACAAACCTACAATTTCTGTAAACTTGTAATTACAATATCAATAAAAAAACAAGCTAAAAATAGATTTATCCTTTTATTAAATTTCTACAATCAATTTTAAAATACTTATAACAAACAAAAACATAGCATATATAGTAATATTTAGAAGATATTGAAAATTTTTAAAAATTAGAAACGGGTGTAACCGCCGTTGGCCTCTATAACCTCTAAAAGACGAGACCTCATTGAACCAACAAGCCGTGAGCAAATATCGGTTCCCCGCATTTCCTCCCAGATATAATTACAGTGACTAATAAGAGCTTGTTTGGTTCTTTCATTTTGATGCGACCATCGTTGGACCATAAGGCCCCAAAGATTTTCTATCGGGTTGAGGTCCGGCGATCTTGAGGGCCACTGAATTGCCCTTACGTCAGTGTGTGAACGAAACCAGGCTCTTACGATCCTCGCATTATGAATTGAACAATTATCTTGAACAAAATCAAATTGTGGCACTTCGTTCTCCGGGTAAACATTACGGACTGTCGGTAGCATTGCATTCTGAAGCACGTCGATATAATTTACAGCCGTCGCTCGAGGAGGTAGAGAACACAATTCTCCTACACCATCCGTACTCATCCAGCCCCAAATATTTACGGAAATTCGACCTGATTCTCTATTTGGGATTACATGATCATCTTTATACCGTGTTGAATTATATCGCCAAAGGTGAAGACGTCCATGCTGACTGGATTTAAACGTTTTTTCATCACAAAACACTATATTAGACCAATCAAACTCTAAGTGCTCTCTGGCGAAGTTCAGACGAGCAAGTCTGTGAGCATCCGTCAAATATATTTTCTTGGCGTAATGCCTGTGGTGCAACCCCATGTAATGTAGATGATTCCTTATTGTTTGGGCACTCACATCGAACATCTCCGCAAAATGTTTTGTGGGCTTAAAACCATTGATTTCATATTCCCGTCTCATGAATTCTCTATCGTTATTGGAGAGTGCAGGCCGGCGACCACTTCTTCTGTGATCCAACAAACTTCCCTCCTCTTCTTCACGACGAATCCAAAAGCGGACAGAACGCCTCGATATATTCAAATTCCGGGATATCGCACTGATACTGCTTCCCTCATTAAATTGGGCAATTATTTGTGCTCTTTCGGCAATGGTCAAGTTGGCAGGCATTGAGATGATTTTATATGCAGTTGATTGAAAAATAACACGGAAAATATATCGATTTTTTGCATATATTTGACAAAACGTCAATTGTCAGTTTTCTTTTTCAAATGGAATTCGGTTGTCTAAATAGTTTTTATTACTTTTGTTTGGAAACATTTCAATTGCTTTGTAGAAATCAAAGAGTATGTAATACACTATGTTTTAGTAGAAACTAATGTCCTTTTCATTTATACTAAAGGTTAAAATGTCATGTACTTATATGTGACATATGACGTATGAATACTAAATACATAGGTTTACGTCATGATAATGTTGTCTCTTTCAGTAATATCTTTTTATAACGAACCTTGTTGTAATTTTCGATGACCGGGAAACTAAATCAAAACTGGTACACCACTTTCTTGGCCGACCGTACCTATTGATTCTCATTTCGAAATCACAGACACAGATATTTTAATTTAATTTAATTTCCTAATATGCTGATTATTTGCAATCCTTCTAAATACGACTGTATCTACAATCAATGGACGCCGTACATAAAGAACCGTGAAATAACTTTCCACCTCATTACAACTGATAATTACGCCATAAACTTGGTTTTACGTAAGAATGTGAATTAACTCTGAGCTGTAAAAATTCAATGTCATATTGGTACTACTTCAGCATGTAATTATAAGCCCGTATAGGTGGCTGTGGTCAAGGTTACCAGGTTTAATGAAAGTATACCTACTATAAGTAATTGTATCAGTTCATTTGTGATATCCGAAAAGGATCGCAAAATAAAAGCAGTAATGACGTGTAAAAGTGTTATTTTTAAGCAATTTGCAAAATCACATCAATCAATCTACGTTTATTGTGCGCACAGCCAAGATGTGGAACTCTCTGCCGGCTTCTGTGTTCCCTGCCACTTATGACCTTTCAGCCTTTAAAGCACGAGTAAATAGGCATCTTCTGGGCTCGCTCGTCCCATCGTTGACCGCTATCGCTTATCATCATGCGAGTTCGAGGTCAAGAGCGGGCTCATCCGTAATAAAAAAATCTTAATAATATTATAAATACGAAAGTTTGTGAAAATGGATCTATAGATGGATGAATGTATGGATGTTTGTTTCTCTTTCACGCATAAACTACTGAATGAATCTGAATGTTTGGTAAATAGATTGTTGACATAACTCATAGGCTACTTTTTATCCCGGAATTACCGCGGGATCTGGATTTTCACGGGAAAACCCTCCTACGCGAACAGTCTCGGGCATAAAAGGGTATTTTAACAAGAACTTTGTTTTTCAATTGGGGCAACACCAAGAACGTGATAGTTTTGACATTTAATTTTTGGCGGTATTCGTTACTACCAATACCGCCAAAAATTAAATGCTAACCTACTGGTACTTTGGTAATTGTTACAATGAATTCAATTTCGCTCGAAAATCGCATTAAAATAATTCAAACCCACTATGAAAAAGGTCGTTCTGTTAAAGTTACATTTCGTAAAATTCGTGATATTTTCGGACAACATAATCCTCCTTCTGAGACCGCTATTAAGAATTTGGTCGCGAAATTTGAGTCGACAGGCTCGGTACAAAATTCCGTAAAACCATTCAAATCGCCGTAGATTCGCTCAGTTCATTCAGGAACAACGTGCTGGTTTTTCTGAAAATACATTTTTTCAGACGAAACACATTTTCATATGTCAGGGTACGTCAACAACCAAAATTGCCACATTTGGGCTTATGAAAATCCTAAAGCAACTATTGCCTTTGCATGCTCAACGTCACTGTGTGGTGCGCTATGTGGTCTGGAGGCGTGATTGGGCCGGTTTTTTTCGAAGATGAGGCTAGAAATGCGGTAACAGTCAGTGGATCACGCTATCGCGAGACGAAATGGAATAACTTACTAATTATTTAACTTATTCCTCATTTCTCCTATGCTGTGTCTGACAAAGTCCATAATTGTAAGTAATATAATTATTTACTTACAGTTTCATAATGTGTATACATTTTGATATGCATTAAAGACTTGAGGCTTCTTTATTTCCCTGAAAAGAGTGTTATGCGTAAACGAAGCCGAGTTCAAAAGCTAGTTATGGTTAAAGATATTATTGAAATTATTATTGTGAAAACAATATATAACCGTGACTGTTCCCATTTCTAGCGATGTTTAGTATCAGTAGCAGGAAAACACAATTAAATTCAATAGATATGTCTAAGTCGAAACACTGCATTCCAAACAAAAATTTGTTTTTCTTTGCATTTTCAATTAAGGCAGATCTTTTGTAGTCGTGGGTCATCAAAGTGGGGGCTTTGATTGCCCACTATTTTTTTTATTACGGTTGAGCCCACGTTATGACCTCGATCTTGCCTGATGGTAAGCGAAAGATGAGGTCTACGATGGGACGAGCGAGCCCAGAAGATTTGTTAAAACTTTATTAAATAACTTATATACAAAGCACATGGTACAAGGGCGCACTTAATGCCTTAGGCTTTCTCCACCGCTCAACATTGGGTGATGAAGAGATAACATGGCAGGTACATAAAAAAATAAACTAAGTGATCGTCACGTCGACTGCTGAGCTGAATAGGTTTTGGGTTCAATTCCCGGGTTGCACAAAAACGGCTATTAGATTTTATTATTGTTACGCCAGTCGCTTAGTGAAGTACGTCGAGAAACTTCGACATAAATCTAGAATGTTCGAGACACTAACGCCATCTAGCGGCGAGTAGCAGTACTGTGTATCTCAAGTAGCTCTGGAATATTCTTAGCAGTATAAACAGTGAGTCGATTTTACAATAATGTTCTAGGACTCATAGACCGGGGTATAAATAGATCGCAAAGGGGCGCAGAGAGTCAGTCTTATTTCAAAATACGACGCGATATAATACGAAGCTTTTCAAGTGAATTTCGGTGCGATTTAAGTGTTAAGTGACAAGTGTTGTGGTGCGAATAATTGTGTTAAATTTTTATTTCGTGTTTAAAAGTGTTAATTTTGGTTTAATTGGCGTTAATTATTTCTACCCCGAACCCCAGCTCGTAACATTATTATTTCTTAGTTGTATCCTAGAGTTAGGATGTTTGCGGTGTGTGTGTGGTGGCCTGCGCCACCCTATATCACTATATCACCCTCCGGTTTATGAGAGTAAAGGAACAGAGAGTATATCTGTACCTGCGCACTTTACCTGTGAACTATAATAATAATTGTGTCATACGCCGCTGGCTAATCTCAGCGCCGAAATCAGTCAGGACTATTATTATTATAATGCTTTCGTTTTCTCAGGTTAATACCTGGTATTTTTAGAATATCGCGGGTGTGAACCAAGGCGACATTTTAGTTCTCTAGTTGTGAAGCTAAATTATTATGTACTGCAGCAAAATTGTAATCTAAGTCTAGTTGTAAAAAAATTCTAACTATTCGGCAAATGTTTAGTATGGTGGCTTTTTGTAGTGTCAGATATGTGTATTTAGATAGGTTGAGTGCATTAAAACTATTAAATATTTGTTTTGGTATATATAACACCTGTTGTTAATATAATAATTGGGACTATAGTGACTATTCATTTTCCAAATTCGAGTAATTTCTTTTTGTAGCTCTGTACATTTTCTGTTTTTCTCTGAGATGGTTTTTTGTATGTTATTAGTGTTAGAAACTGCGATATCTATTATGTATGTGTGTTTCTTTTCTTTTCTTTGTCAAATAATCTGTAATTATGGCTCGGTCATAATATTTTTTTTTTATTGATTTTCTAAAGTAGCTCTGGGTGAATATTTGTAATATGATGTGTATGGATCCTTCATGAGATTTATAAGTGACCTCGGGGAGGACGGTGCCACAGTACTAGTAGTCTTGTGTTACGTACACAGCGAGGATACCGGTAGGTTTTTTTACAATCTCCCTCAGAAAGAAGCCCTAATAAGCACACTTAGGTTACACTGGGAGCTCCGGAATGGTCTTTTTAGAGGACCTGGGACGTTCCTCCATGTGGTGTCCACCAAAATGGTTTTAGTGAGGTAAAAACCCCACCATCCTCATTCTTATCCCCAAAAAAGCGCCAAATCACCGCAATCCCAAAGAATTAGATTGTGTAATTCCATCACACACTCTCCTAAATGTAACCGATAGTCTAGCAACTCGACGTCGATGTTCAAGACTCTGGAGCTTTGACTCGACCAGTGCATCGTTGTGAGATAATAACTATAGAACTTTGTCATAATGTCATCAAGTTTTATGCCTTACTAAAACTTTTCCGCGCCTTCTTTCACGTAGAAGTTTTAATAAATCTCTCCACATGAGTTGTACATTTTCCCGCGACAAAAAGGCAAAGTGATATCTAGAATTAATATAATCTATCGCTATGCAAAATTTTATTCAGATTCATTCAGTCATTTAGAGCATGATTAGGTAACAAAAATGTATACATACGTCTGAATATTCTCATTTTTAATATGAGTATACATTATCTTATATTTACATCCTTTACAAGACTACCCCTTGGTCAGACAGATGTCAGATTTTATAGCTTCTGACCTTAACAGCCGCCAAATATGTTCAAATAACAGCCGGAACCAATTGCTGATAGTGTTTTCCGAGGTACGGAGGAATCTCGAATCAGAAAATGAATAAATCAGAAAAAGAATGTTAAGATACCCATCCAAAAAAGCTTGGCCTTACCTAAAGATGGACTCGTGAGGCAGTTATTATTAAGCCACGATTTCCTCCACTAAATAACCCAAATCAAGGCAAATAAATAATCCTTCTCCTTAAATTGCAAATACAAACTATACGAGATACCTACAAAAACAAAGATTTATCATACGTATCAGAAAAATAACAGGCAAATTAGGTAGTACCGTGTTTCATGACGATAATACTCTGCGTGTTGGTCTGATCTGCGGCGATCATCGCGAAGTCATTGCATTGAACACCAATTAGGCACTGGAAGAACAGAGAATTAGGCATTATTATTGGCTGCAGTCAACTTACTGAAAATAACTTAAAATGCAAGTAAAAAATAATAAAAATATATATAATAAACTCGGTACATAAAAATGTTCCTCAAAAACGCGATGACATTGACTTTAATATTAAGTAAATAATAGCATAGACGAGGACACCGGTATCTAGAGTTTTCTGACTAAAAAGGTAAACATAACATAATAATCTTTTTGTATAGGTATATTTTATTTAGCCATCATCTTAGATGCTTGGTTGCTCACCTTGGTTTCCGTAGCCGAATGGCAATAAAACGGAACCCTTATAGATTCGTTATGTCCGTTTGTCTATCTGTCCAGTGACAGATTAAACTGTGCCGATACCGAAATATTAAGACTCACATCTGAAAATTGGTAGATAGATGTATTCTGTGAGCCTCTACGATTTTTATACAAAAATAATAAAAAATAAAAAAAATCCTTTTATTTCAGACTGTAAGTCCAATGGGTTACAATCTATAAATAATTAAATCTTAGAAGCTAAGTATTTTAAATATATACCTACGCCATATCACCACCCCTGGTTTTCTGGTAGAGAAAGGGAATGCTTAGGGCACTTATACCGCCTATAGCTATGTGCATGTAGTGCATATAAATAAATGTTATATGTACGTCTTCGGATTAAGTATAATAAAAATTGAAATACCGTAAACGAGTAATCTGATCTGTAGATAGGTCTAGACCGAGATGCCAGGCCGTTATAATTTTGCGGCTTCGATAAAATTGCAACTGAATCTTTCTATTTCGCATAGAACTTAGCAAAAATGTTTTAAAGCTAGCATTTCATACGGTTTTTCTTATATTTTCTAATTAAGCATTAGTGGCAAGTGCTTACAACCATGACTTACAAGTTAATTCAATAATTTATTTATAAAAATATTAGGTACAACTCATCTATCGTAATTAAAAACACAAATGCAAAGATAACAATGAAAGTTTCTACAAATAGAGTGAAACGTCGATGTCCGTGCTAGTTTGAACTGTGTGACAGACATCGGCACCTTCCTCCTACACCTTAAGTAATAGGTTATCCCGTAAGATAATACAAATGATAATATAGATAACTAACAACATAAAATGGCCTACATTACGTTTTGCTTTTTAAAACAGTAGAATTTTCATTTCATATATTATATTATTGAACACAGATTAAAATAAAAAAGTAATAAAATTAAAATAAAAAGTATTAATAACATTAATAGTTGAAATATAGTAATACTTAATACAATACATTACTTAATAATTAATAATAAGAGTGATTTTTATCATCACCACTGTTCGATTCGATATCCACCAGCCCGCACGACGTCACGGCATTCATAATAAAACATCATAAAGATGCTGGTTTGAAGGAAACTTTAAGAAAACCAGCACTTTTTCATTTGAATTTTTCGTGAAGACAGTCCCCCGTAAAGTCCACCAAAGGCCACTTCTAAGTATTTTAGCTCGGATGAAGTGACGCAACAAAATCCCCAGCAACACGTATTTGTATTTTTTATTTATTGGTCATAGGCTTGAGTTTAACACTATCTCACCTGAAGGTAAGCGATGATGTGCTCGAAGATAAAGCACGTTTATCTGGAAGTAACCTATTCACTCTTAACTTAAAGACCCCCAGGTTATATCTATTAGAAAACACAGGCTTCGGCTTTATGTTTTAAAAACTTGAATACAAAAGTATGATTAAACATTTTGAACTTAAAAATTACATTCAATGATATGCGACATTTTAGCTAGCATACAATATTATCTATTTATTTAATACTTTATCGTACACCTTACAATATTTTTATAATAAAACTAGTATACAATAAGCGATTTTATTGCACAGGGCGTTCTCTTACAGACAAATTTTAAATGGACAGCATTTAGAACTAACGTCTCCATATTGCGTGAACTCAAAATTTCTTCGCGTCTGTCATCCCAAATAGGCCAATCAATTGATCGGATATTCAGATGTGAAGACACACTTACACCTACACTTTCTATACACCTACGATTGCAGTTGCACCAGTCACAGTTACCTCACCGATAGACGTGTCAATATTAACACCGTACACATACCAGTCCCACTTCGTCGCTAATTACTTACATAACTCAAATGACACTAAACAAACGTGCGAATGAGAATTACGTGTTGATTACTTTTGGAGACAAAAAGCTTAATTAAACAGTTAAGCTTTGTTCAGATGCGGTCGTAAATAAATGTGTGATGAGAGAGGTAGACTTGTAGAATATATTTTCCGGTACTGCGGAGAATAATATAAGTAACAAAGAAGTTTTGTGCTTACATGTCAGCAGATATAGATGCAAAAACTGCCGAGATTGCAAGAGTAGAGGGGGTTTAGGGTTCCGTAGCCGAATGAACCCTTATAGTTTCGTCATGTCTGTCTGTCTGTCCGTCCGTCCGTATGTCACAGCCATGTTATTCCGAAACATTTAGGACTAGGATAGGTCTGTGAACCGCTTTCTGATTTTTAGACAAAAATAAATAAAATAAAATTAATTATTATTAATTTAAATTAACATAGAACTGAAACAATAATATTTTTTATCAAACCTATGCGTGTGAGTGTCTATAGACAGGTCTTTAAAAATGACATTGAGGTTTCTAAAACCACTTATTCTTAAATTCAATCACTTAAAAGATATACGCTTCTAAAGTGGTAAAATGTGTTTGTCCCCCATCTAACTTTGAAAAAAAAAATATGCTGTAAATCTTAATAAAAACTTTCAACGGAAAGAATTATTTAATTTTACGGAAAAAAATATTATTATTATAAAGTAGTTTGAACGAGATCGGATCAGCAGTACACGTTCTAAAACCGCAAATATAACTTTGCATTTTATACATACACTGAAAAACAAAGTTATTTTGCGGAACCCTTCATGGGCGAGTCTGACTCGCACTTGAACAATTTTTTCGGAGATAACATCATCAAATGACTCTTCCCACCCAGGGTTGAGCGGAAGGTAGTATCAGACTCCTACTGACTGAAACTCACCATATTACTTCAGTTGCTCTTGAGTTCCAGGGCCGTGATATCTTGTTAGAGAATCACTGGGGTTGTGGGAATTAATCATCGGCTCGGAAGAAGGGAGGCCTTCTTTAAAAAAGTATTAGGTTGTTAAAGAATCCTATTCTGAGAAACCATAGAGAGATAATCATCAAACCGACCATAATCAATAATAGCAGATGAGAATGTTCTTAAATGCCATAAAAACGAATATACAATCATAACACAATAATAAATATAACTACATACTATCATTGGATTTCATTTACCAAATGTCATTTCCATCAATTTTATTCTTCAATTATATCTTTTTTTTTATTAATCCTTACTTCTTCACTCATTTTAATCAATATACGTATGAATACAGACAATTTCAATTACATTTCTAATTTTATCAATTTGAAAAATTAAGATCACGAGTACTTATTACTACGAGTATAATAAGTTAGCTTTCTTGTGTTGTGCGTGTGGTGTTTACCCTTAAGTTAGTAGTTGTTAGACTGTACTAGCCCGTGTTTTATATTTAAAAGAAAACATTGTAAATAATTGTGAACCCTAATAAAATAAATTAATAGCTCCTTACGTAATTGATATAATTGAATGTAAGCTTGTAGGCCATTTTCAATTACTTGAACAAAGAGCTCTTCAAGTTCTGAAGTGATTTGATAAAATAATAAATTTCTATGCCACGAAAACACGTGCACCAATTACGAAGCAACGTGTTCAAACTTATTACTGTTATATTTTAATCCATACTATAGTGTAATAAGATTCTATAAGGAAAAGTAACACGGAAAAAAATATTGCAATCAGCAATTATTATTGACTAACATTTTGACATTTATATAATTGAATACTGTAATTTTCATCGGATTATTTGTTTAATGACTGTGTGAATTATGTAAATGATCTAGTGTTATTTTTTTAATAGTGTTGTTTTATTGTGTGACAAATCTCTAACATTATTGACGTGATTATTATTGAAACTTAGCATTAACTGATTACTTTTTCATTATTATATTGACATTTATTTCATTCAATAATACTTTTCGAATTGGATTATTTGTTTATGTATTTTTATATTTGCACGCCAAAATTAAAGGCAGAATAAGAGAACAATATTGTACACTTTACCAACGTTCTGTACCTTATTTAAGCAAATAAATGAATTTGAATTTGAATAACGGTTACTGATGCGTTCTCTATGCTGATCATCAACGGTACTTAACTGATATCTATCTTTTTTTTCTGGGTGGGAAAATGATTAAATGACTCCTCCTGCTGCGGGCGAAACGGGAGGGAGTGTCAGTCTTCTACTGACCAAAAACCCACCCTGCTCCTACAGATGCCCTAGCGTTTCGGGGCCGCGGTATCTCATTAGAACATTCCCGCGACCCCAAGTGATATCTATCTGAAATCATAATATTTTAGTAAAGTAACTTTTATCATTTACGAAGTATTTGCCGCGGGTAAGTTTTTGTGCATTATTGCGAGCTGCTGCTACTTAAGGCGTTATTTAAATAATGTTTTACTATTTAAAACATTATATAAATTTGATTGTTTATTTATGTATAAAAATAAACTTTATGTACATGTTACATGGGTGTTTTTTTATAATAGGTTCGCGTTTGACCACCATCTCACCTGATGGTAAGTGATGATGTGGTCGAAGATGGAACACGCTTACCTAAAAGTAACCTATTCACTCTTGACTTAAAGACCCCTAGGATATAGCTATCGGAAAATTCAGACTCCGGCAGGGAATTCCACTCCTTAGCCGTACGCACAATGAAAGTATTCCCAAAACATTTTGTGCGTATTGGTTGGATTGTTAGGAAACCTCATTTGATACTTATATCAGGCAGTTGTCATAACATTTTATTCAATGGACGTATTCAATGGTAAGTATGGTTGGTTACCCGTAGTGATCACTGTTTGGCAGCAGTTGTTTTTTTTTTAATTCAGCGTTTTTGCTTTTATATGAGCACCAAATATCAGCTTTAGAAAAATAAAGTGAAATCACTGTAGATAAAAAAAGATAACTATGTTTTAGACTGAAAAACAGTCAGTCAGTCAACAATTCTTTTGCACCACAGAAAACGTTAAAAACGGATAAAAGTATGAATAACTTATAAGCTACATATGTATTTCCAAAAGCAAATTTGATACGCAAATTCTTCCACATTATCACCTGCTTCGTTATAGCCACCAATACAACTTTTGTTTTTCTCGTAGTTTCCAGAAAGTGTTCCCGCGCCCACTGCTCTAGTGTTGGGAAGCTCCCATGACTTTTGACATGCATTGTGCCATCCCGTTGTTACGATGGGAACCTCATTGTTGCCACATCACTAGCATCTATCAGATAGTGTGTGAAGCTTAGTCTGATCTTATTGGGTTGGCTAACTGTGTTTAGGTATATGCGGTTCGTTAGTATTGTTTCGTTTCCTTTTGTTGGTGGAACCTATTTCGTTGGGTTACCAGGTTATGGGTCTAGTGATAAGTGCAGTGTTACTACTGTTATAATTGCTGTGCTTTTCTAGATACGTGCTTTTAAGATTTTCTTTGCAATTGTTTATTGCTTTGTTTTCTCTCGCAAATGTGTGTAATTAGTAAAGAAAACTGGTGAGATTTTTCTCTGCCTAATGACTATTTTGCAGCTTGTTGTCCAGAGGTTATATGCAATAATGCTTTAAGGTTTCTTAGGGTTCCTCATATTAGCCTTAGTTATTTATTGTTATATAATGTATTATCTTTTGTTATCTGGTAGCACCTAAAAATTTAATTGTTGGTAGTTATCTATCTGGGGTTTTGGTTTCAGCGCTTTGTCCTTCCGAGGGATCATTGTCTGTGGGCAATCGCGGTCATCATTCTAACTAATCAACCTACCTTTAGAAGCAAATCAGGTCTCTCAGTCTAGTAAGGATAGAAGGAGGGATTCCAGTGATTCTAAGGTTTTTTTTTCCATATTTCAGCTATTCTTGTGCACTACAAAGGCACGCATTCCGCTTCCTCTGTCTTCATGCATGCTTTGCATGTATGGAGTCCTGCTAACTCTTCTTCAATCACTTCCTTTCTATTTTTAATATGCAGATCCGGTTCTGGTGTTTCATTATTATAATTTTTTGTATAATAATAAAAATTACAATATATCTATTATCATTATTTACGCATTTTAATTGACGCGTTAAGTCCATTTACCAAAATCGGTGCTTTGGTTTAGGCGGTATGACGAAAAACACCTCAATACATACAGATACTCTAAAATCATCAAAACTATTAAAACATTTTCAATATCTGTATTAATATGTGCAGCCTAAAGTTCGTACATACATATATAAACAAGAAAGGCATGGCCAACCTTCGAATATTATAATGGATAAGATGTGTAAAAAACCTAGTATTTTTACATAAAAGTTCAAATTTAAACTTTAAATAAATTGAGGTCGAATTTTCACTACAGGGCGACCGCTGATTCAATAAAAAACCCAAATTCTGCCGAAAACCATAGCTACGCGCAAGTAGAAACAACGTATTCTAACAATGCTCGCGCGAATTCTTCGGACGCCAGAAAGGCTGACCATACATGGCATTCCGCCTAGGAATTTCAAGTATTTAGTGGGAGCGACCCTTTAATAAAACAATCATCATGACGAACAATTTGCTAGGAATTCTGACCCTTTTAAGGTCTGACCATGGAATAAGTTTAAGGTAAATAAATTTCTTATTCAAGCGAATTCATTCTGCTTTGAAGTTTTAGCGGACCACATATTATTATAAAATATACATGTTGTGTTGAGATGCATAATAAATATATGTACAGGGCTTCGCTCTTGTGGACTTTATCACGATAAAAACATAACCACTTCTTTTTAAGGCGGGTAAAAAGCTTCTTCAAGCTTCAAGCTTATTCCATACCAAACTTTATAAAATCCACTAAACACGTTCGAAGATTAAGAGAAAGGTTTTAGTGTATAATTTATTAAGGTTTTGTATGAATTACCGGAAGCTGATGGTGAAGTACCAGGAGAACTCTTCAACAATTAACGGCCCAGCATTGCGAAAAGCAATAGGTATTTTGCAAAAGGTTATAAGTAATTGACGTTTAGGCTTTTGTAACTAGGTAAATTAAAAATCGACCAACTAAAAAGAGTAAAATAAAACTTTTTACCAAAAAATTAAACCGACTTCCAAAAAACACTGCAAGGTGAAAAATAATTTTAATTTCGGTAGTCGGTGTCTTTGGTTTTGTATTTTCGTTTAGAGCACCGACTTCCGAAATTAAAGTTATTTTTCACTTTGCTGTGTTTTTGCAAGTCAGTTTAATTTTTTTTAATGTTTTTATATTTCTCTCTTTAGTTGGTCGGTTTGTAATTTACCAAGTTATAAAAGCATATCGATTACTTATAACTTTTTACAACATATTGCTTTTACCGATGCAGAGCCGTTACTTGTTGAGGAGTTCTCCTGGTACTTCACCATCAGTTCCACTTCACCAAATGGTGCTTTTCGAATGCAACTGCACAAGTTACTATAAAAAATACTGAAATCACTATAGGATTATCTATAATATTTGAAGCGTTCCCTCGATTTCTCCAGGATTTCATCATCAGATCCTGACATTATCACCACAATGGAACCACCTCTGAATTATACCCTATCAAACAAAAAAAAGAATTTTCTAAATCGATCCTAGGACCTAAAGTCTAAAGACATGTGACATCCAGTTGATAGTTGAAAAAATGTGGTGGATTAAGGCCCATTCCTTCCAAATTTTCATTTTTTTTTTTCTTCTTTTACAGGTACTCTAGCAACACCACAAAGATGGCTGGACTAAATTCCAACTGTTGACCGCAACAAGAGTGAAAGTGAGAGCGTATAGAGATAAGTGAAGGTTAGAAAGAGACAGAATGCCGGACACCTTGTCGTTGTCAGCTGGGGTCAGCCTTGGCCTGCTAGCTGGTATCGTCTCTGGAGTGTGTTATCTCGTAGCCAATGGGATGACATGGCCGAAGTAAGTACTAGTATATATTTATTGTAACTAGCTTTTGCCCGCGGCTTCGCCCGCGTTATGTTACACTTTGTCAATAATTCCTGTTGCCAATCGGTACACCTTTTTGGGTAGGTAAAAAACACATATAAATTAAAAAAACAAAACATCACCAGGGTCCATCCATCCCCAAAAACAGACAGACAGTTGATATTTAACTAGAACCTTATAGTACTTTTTATTGTTTTTCAAAGTATTCACCACGTAGCTTTTTTTTTTTTTTAAAGTAAAATCATCAAATAAGTCCTCCCACCCCGGGCAGGGCCGGAGGGACTGTCAAACTTGTACTGACTAAAATCCACGGTGTTCCTTCAATAGCCCTTTACGTTACGGGGTCACGGTAATGGGATAAGTGCCACGACCTCACCACGTAGCTTAATACACTTTTCCATTCACTCAAACCAGTTATTATAACATTTATTCCACTCTAAAGTGGGGGTGTTCAAAATGGCTGACTTGAAAGCGTCGACTGCTTCTTCACCGGACTGGAACCTTTGACCACGAAGACTTTCTTAATTTTAGGAAATGTAAAGAAATCGTTAGGGCTTAGGTCAGGACTGTATGGAGGATGGTCAAGAATTTCTACTTTTTCCTGCTTCAAATACTCAATCGTATGACGAGCGCTGTGTGAGCTTACGTTGTCGTGGTGCAGGATGATGCGTCGCTTTGAGTTAGATTTTCGAAGTTCGGCGATGACTTGTGGTGAACAAACTGTGGTATACCTCTGCGTTAACCGTTCTACGATCTTCAAGTCGCAACATGGCCGGTTTTTCCAACGAACGTGGCCACCATCTTCTTTGAAGTGCTTCGAGAACGAACAACTTTAGTTGGCTTTGGCTCATCTTGAAAGACCCAGATTGTAGATTGTTGTTTGGAATCAGGATCATAGACATAGATCTAAGATTCGTCATCACTGATGATGTCGTAGACGTGATTTGACGCTCCTCGGTTGAACCTTTGCAGAGCTTTCTTACACCATCTGACGCGGGCCGCCTTGTGATCGTCGGAAAGCTAGCTTTCTCACACCAAGCGCTTCATGCAAGATCTTCTGAATGGTTTTCCCTGAGATGCCTAATAGAGCCTCTATCTCTCGATACGTCACATGACGATCTTCGAGAATTAGTTGTCTCACAGCAATTATGTTATCTTCAGTGAAGGCGGATTTGGGGCGTCCTTCGCGAGATTTGTCACTAACACTAGTATGTCTACGCTGGAATTCTAAATACCAGCGTTCGACAGTCCGCAGACATGGGGCTTCATCACTGAACACAGATGTTAGCTCTTCAAAATACTGAAATCGTGTCAGGCCTCTTCTAAAGTTATAGAAAATTTTTGCACGAACATTTTCCTTTGAAAGATTCATTTTCGTAGGTAACCTGACAGATTCCAATCGACGCTGTGACTAAACATAAAAAATAGCATTAATCCTAATACTTTCAACTGTTTTGAGATTCAAAATTTCAACACATTCGAATATAGAACAGATCCAAATTCAAATTGCCGGGAAATATGGAAACTAAGATTTTCTGTAACATGTACTTACTATTAACTTCGTATTTGACCCGACCTATGAGATACCTTGGTTGACACTGTACAAAATATATCTATTTATAACTTAGATGTCCATTCTTGGATGTAATTCTGTAAATGTATCAGTAATCATGAAATGTATATTTTACTCATGCTTGACCTTTTTTGACTATAAATTTGTATAAAAGTGCCTTTTTAGGATCTAATAATTGAAACCTATGTATTTTTTTACGCTGTTGTATGTGTATTAAAGAAATGTTTTAATCATACGATAGAGCGTTTACCACCAGATGACAGTACGCAACACGAGTTTTATAGTCTCCTAGGAAAGCGCGGGAAACTGAGTTTTCATCTGACAACGCCATCTATTGAGGACAGAGTAAAAACGAAACGCGTGTATAGGCGTCCGTAGTTTGAAATTATTAGCATAGATGGCGCTGCAAACTATTTTTATTTAACCTTTATTAATAGTTTTATTATTTACTGACCCGCTCAAAAATAAGAAGAATAAAAACTGCAATGTTAAATAATTTCAAAATTCTGGTAAGTTAAAAGTACTGCCCATGGCCATTAATAATGAATCATTGTACGGTTAACGACCATAAAAAACACCTATTATAAATTATAATTTATTCAATTAAGCATTTCAAAAGTAAGATAACATCAGGTCCCGCGTTAATTTCGTCATGTATGATGTACAACAGTCCGCGACTACCCATGCGTCGAACAAAAGGTCCGAAGTTGCGCACCAACCGTAACCGATGCGACGCGACGCCGGCATTCGCGGTTTTTTTTCGTTTTGCGTTTTCGAAACTCAAATGTCGCGTCACTCGTCAGTCACGTTTGAGGACCGTTAGGAACAGGGTTGCAGCGCTGTTAGTTGATGCTTATGGACAGTTACGGTATTAATGAGGAATAGGGTTGTCACACATTTTTGAACTAAAGTAGGTACCTACCTAGATAATTTAAACAGGAAACCTTGAAGCTCGATTAATCCATGTAAAGCTTCCTTTAAGTGCTGCAGAATCTCCAGAAACACTATGAATAAATCTAATTTTTTATAAGCCCCGGCTGGGGGTTTAGGTAATTGTCATAATTATAGCAACCACAGTTAAGTACTTTTAAGCACAATGTCCTTGTATGGCCTGCTACTAAAGGAAACACATGTTATGTATTTGATGACGTAACATAACTAAATATCTAGTTATTAGCGTAGAAGGTAGGAAGGTACGTGATTATCACTTTGAAATTGTAAAGGGTGAGATAAAATAGCATTACCACGTAGGTACCCAGTAGGTAGTAAGTAGTACCTAGAGAGCGAGGGTAGCTTACCGTCCGGTAAGGACCAGGCAAGAATGAATCGAGTCTTAAATATCAGACTGCAGCAACGATGGGGCTCAGTAGGGGTCTTTTTATTGCCTGCCGGGTTTCCGGAAACGATATAACGATATACCGCAGCCCCGGAAAGCAATGAGCACTGAAGGAAAGGGTGGGATCTTAGTCAGTAACAGTCTGACACTTCCGTTCCACCGAGTGCGGGAGAATTCATTTGATAAAAAGTATATATTCCCACAGAAAGCGACGTGCATTCAAAATTAATAAAAACTTTTTACCAAATATTTAATCGACTTCTAAAAATAACTTTAATTTCGGAAGTCGGTGTCTTTAGTTTTGTATTTACGTTTTTGGCACCGACTTACGAAATTAAAGTTATTGGAACGAAGTTCCTTATCGCGCGTTGCGAAAGGGGGCTAGACGGAAAAAATTAAGACGAAAAGTTGTAACGACACTTTTTGCTATAGTAAGCTATTGTAAGCCGTGCGGCGACGTGCGCATGTTTCTCTGTCTGTCTCTCTCTCTCTCTCTCTCTCCTATAGAAAGCAAGCCAGATATTTTCGTTTCGTCTTTCGTCCATTTTTTTATTTACTTTATTTATTTCGTCTTTGTTAATAATAAAAAAATATTATTATAACTTAAAATATTACAATTCCTTCACTAATTAATCGAAAGGAACTTCGTTCCATCCGGGTGTCCCTTGACACCTCTCAAGTTTTTTTTTCACTCTGCAGTGTTTTTTAGAAGTCGGTTTAATTTTTGGTAAATAGTTTTTATTTCACTCTTTGTAGTTGGTCGATTTTTTATTTACCTAGTTACAAAAGCCTAAATATCAACTACCCTTTACAAAATATTGCTTTTCCCAATGCTGGGCCGTTAATTGTTGAGGAGTTCTCCTGGTACTTCACCCTCAGCTTCACTTCACCAAATGCATTGTGACGAGCATATTGTGCTTAATAACCATATTCAAGTAATCGAAGCGGAACCCATGAAATACTTATTGTTCCTACCTACTTATATGTATATTGAGTAGTTCCAGTGGCCATCTGTGGTCTTCATCATCAGGTTCACTTCACAAATGGTGCTTTTAGAATGCAACTACACAAGTTACTATAAAAACTACTCAAATCACTATAGATGTGCCAATAATATTTGAAGAGTTCCCTCGATTCCTCCAGGATCCCATCATCTGATCTTGACTTGGTGACAATGGGACCAATTTCGAAGCTAGTTATTTAAGTTCAGCCGTCTTCGAGTAATCGGTGATCATACATTAAAAAAATTACGCGTCGACTTGATAACCTCCTCAGTTTTTTTCGTCGGTTAAAAACTTATAAAAAATCTTTAAGAATAGTATTAATTAGATATATCAGTGCCTAGGTCTTATGAAATAGTATATAGTTGTACCTACTGTCGTAATGGAGTGGAAAATTGTACAAACTTATTCTACAGCAATCATTCACAATTGTACATTTATTTGTATTTCCACAGATGAGTGCAGTTCTATTATTCCGTGATATCTTCTTATTTTGCACTTCACACCGAATACAGTTGCAAGAATTATCACGAAATTTTTACTGCATTTGTATTTACGTAATCTCGAAGGTCAAATAACATAATGATGACTATAAAGTTGCCACTGTTGAGACACAGGCCACGTGTCTGTGAGAGTACGCTTGCCTAGAAGCAGAGCCGGATTAACCCCGTCAGAGGCCCTAAGGCAATGGCATTCTCGGGGCCCTTTTTCTTACTTTGACTGACCAAATCGTGTGTGAACTGAGGAAACGTACATTAAGGGCTGTGGTTTTTAATATATTTGTTTACTTATTCCCAGATTTGTTCTAAAATTGTTTTAATTCTACTACCAAATCTAACAATTTGTATTTTGTGAGATAAAAGTGAGGTACTTAAGTTCAGACGTACATCAAATTCTCGTTCGAAGAAACATGTTTTCTTGGTGCGTACACTGGGCCTGGGCCCTAGTTGATGCGGGGCCCCTAGGCAGTTGCCTACTCCGCCTAATGGTTAATCCGGCCCTGCCTAGAAGTAATCTATTCACCCGAGTCTTTAAGTCAAGAGTGAATAGGTTACTTCTAGGCAAGCGTGCTTCATCTTCGACCACATCACCGTGAGATTGTGGTCTAACGCAAGCCTATCAACAATAAATACAAGAGGGAATAGCAGAAGCGTCAATAAGGACTTGTGATCGAGAAGTCGCAGTTTCTAATCCCATCCATTACACTACTATCGTGATCCCAGACACAAGCATATTTAGCTTAGTTGGAGGGGTTAACAATGTGAATTCTAGTTCACGCAATAGTAGTTGCTAGTTCTCTTTTAAAAAAAATATGTTGGACTTAAATAAAGATGATCATGAGTTTCATCAGGGTGCATAATAGTGTAATCGGTGGAGTGGAGAGAGCGGGTGTACCCAACACCAGACACCTAGATATTTAGCTTAGTTGGAGGGGTTTACAACATTGCTAGTAATGTGAATTCTACCCACGTTGCTAGTTCTCTTTAAACAAATTAACATTTTTTTTTTTAATATTCATATTTATTAGAGATGGGCCGAATGTGGTTTGAACCGAATCTGAACTTCGGCCGAACATTCGGTTAAAATGAAAAGTTCGGCCGAAGTTCGGCCGAATTTCGGTTCAATTTCGCGCGCTTTCTCGAGAGCGACACGTCGTGACTTGTTTACGCATTTACTTCAATCTCGAATATATTTATCGTCTCCTGGAAGCTCTGTATGTTCTGAGCAACTTTTATCGGAGGCAGGAAACGTATACGAAAAAAAAAACGTAACAAACTTCTGCCAGATAAGGCAGTTTTTGGTGTTTTTGCACCATACCCTGCCTCTAGTAAATTTTAAGTATGAGTGAGTAGATAGATGAGAAAAGTTTGTTAATTTGAAAAATAAGCACCCTTTAGTTAATGAATGTTTAGTTTGTGAATCAAAAACGTGATTTTTTAATTCAATTTACAAATTGTAATTCAGATGTTTGTTAGAAGAATAATAAGTTTTATATTTTTGTAATAGTATGTCTAATTATTACGTCAAATTAATTAGGCAGAGATTATCAAGACTAATAAGAAGAACCGATTTAATTTAAGATTTACATTTACAATGTTCGTAACTAAAATAAATGACCATGAGTGAGTAAAAGACATAATTTTATAACAGTAATGCTATTCTAATTCTATAAAATTTTAGTCAAAATAGTGCAAGTAAGTATTATTTTTCTTGTGCCGAATGTTCGGCATCTGAACCGAATTTCGACCGAATGCCGAAGTTCGGTTCAAGCTGCCGAAATTCGGTTGAACCGAATGTGAACCGAATTTCGGCCCATCCCTGATATTTATACAACGTGTAATTTAAAGGGTATATACATACCAAGTGCACGGCTTCTTTGGATGATAATAAACGATATGACAAGGGTTTTATAATCCTATGTGTAAATGTGTGGAGCATATTAGAAATTTCAACACCTACATTGATACCAGAGACCGAATTTTTCAAATTAAGAAGAACGAAGAGAATAATCGTTTTATTGGCAAGTGACGTGGAAAGTGATGACCCTTATAGTGCTGTGACACGTTTGTTATTACTGGTATTTCTGGAAACATATATATAAAACCAATAATTTGGGTTCAATTCTGTAAGTCACTTATTTTGAGCTGAAACTTTGCATAGAGACTCCATAACAGATGTTGTCTTCAGTCCTTTTGGATAGATATGGGGTTTCCGTTAAACGTTGTATAAATATTTGACTACTTGTTATAAATTGATATAAACATTGCACTTAACGCTACCTAGCGATTAGATATTCTCTTTTACTAAACTCTAATGTTTATCTGTGGACAGCGTAGTGGGTTCCATTATAGTCAAAACTTCATTTCTTGTTAAACTAGTTGTAAGTTCTTATAATGTAACTGTTTGTTGTTCCATATAATAAAAATAAAATAAAGAATAAACAAAAAAACCACAACGCGGGTGCAGTGCGCGGTGGTAGAAATCGAATTTCTCTCACGATGTTCTGTTTCATTTCTTTCATTTTCGTATCACATTCAACAACTTTATAACAATATTCTGTAATAATAAAAAATATCTATCTATCTACTAGTGATGATCAAAATTACACTAAAGTGCTTACCTGGGTTCGAACCCACGACTACAACTAGTAAGATTTTCTCTACCCACTGAGCCACTTTTCCTTGCCTCTTGGCCTCATTACATAATTGAATAAAGAGGCCAGGACTTATACTTCACAGCATATTTATTGAAATCGTTTATATAATCATAACGGTTCATTTTGTGCAGTACATACGGTCATGAAATACCTTTCCATAAAACGACGAAATTCTAGAACTTTGTCAACAAATTACGGACATGCAGTTTCTTACACGGTATGCTTAGTCTTAGTTATTATATGCAAGTAACATAAGCACCTTCAAATTCGCTGAGAAAAACATTTTTTGTGTGGTATCTCGCAGATCAACCTCTGAGTTTATGGGCTTCTTAACCGGACTTGCCTCTGGCTGCTTTGATTAATTATAATTAAAGCCTCCATCCAGGGCTTATTAAAAAACTTACAAACTAGGCGACTACACACTAAGGAACTAAGGCTAATAAGACCGCTACCTGTGGTGTACGGACCTCTGCTTAGGGCGTCGGGGGTAGAGCAGCTAGGAACAGGCTGAGTCGTATAAGTATTATTATTTGGAGATGAATTTAAAGGTACTGGCTCGGCTTCGCGAGCTGGCTCTAGCAAGAGTTAGGGTGGGCAATTACCGGGACGTCGCGTGACGAGTCGCGGCGGGCCTCAGCGGCGAGGACGGAGAGATGGTCGATTTCTGTTGTGTTTTGTGCTAGATTGAGCGAAGCCGCGGGCATAAGCTATTTATTTATAAAAGTAATGACGAGAAAATGGTGTTGATTAGACCCGGACAAATGCCATGAAGGTTGGCATGAGGTGGTATTAAATATAATGCTAGATGGATATAGGACGCCCAGCGGCGGGACAATTAAAGCTCCAAAAAGCAATGTCAAACAGTTAATGTTCAGTCGGCCACTGATCGACGATTGACATTTGTAAGAATTACAAAACAAAATGCCTACATTACGGAATAGAAATGGCGTTTATAAACTATTAAACAGTATGGTGTTATAAGTTTTTAAGCATATTTACCATGTGTTATATTTACCATATTTACAGTGCCGAAATATCGGAAACTCAACACAATAAATAAACATGCTAAATATCCCTTTTAAGTATCGTGTTACGTTAAAATGTCAATTATTCTACAATCATTAACGCTTTTCACTCTCGTGGCCACATACGAAGGTTATATGACTCAATTATTTTTTTTAACATTGCAGCATAGCAAACAACAGCACTAGGTATCTCTACTATGTCGTGGATTCTTTTTAACCCAGGCAAGACACGATACAGATATTTTTAGGCCTTTAAAAACATTTGTTCCTGTGCGGGAATCAAACCCACAACACGCAGCGCAACTGCAGTCAATCGATCAACGACTTTATTTTCTCGAGTTGGATATCCTCATGGGTGTCCTCCGCCCTGAAGCGGGCGATGAGGATAATTGACTAAAACCACCTCGTGTTCCACCGCGCACCTGCGCGGGGCCTGAGGGAACACTTAAATTAGGTATTCTTCAAGGCGGCCCTACTAGTGCCATCTTGAAGAACCCGCTTTTGCGGGCCTCGTAGCCTTCTTACAGGTCTACCTTTTAGGTAAACCTGTAAGAGGTCATCCACAAAAAAAGACCGGAGCGCCAGAGGCATCAGCCACAATTAACGGGTAGGAACCTAAATCCGTTCTAAGCTATTAACGGAACTACCTACTGCCTACAGGAAAACTAAGATTTTAACAGAGATTTGCCTGTAGAGAATACCGATTTTATGATTAATCAAGTCAATGTCTTTTTTTTTTCATATTTTTTGAATAATGTTGAGCTGATGTATCATGACATCTATAACTATTTATGTATTATCCATATTTGCAAACTATTTTTTTATTTTTCTTTTTTTTTCTATTTTTTGCAGTCTATTTTCTCATTTTTTCCAAAGAAAAATAAAGAGTTATAAACTTTTGTATTACAAATATGGGTAATACATGAATAGTTATAGGAACTAGTAATGTGGTAGTTCACATTACAAGCAATCCTGTTAACCCCTCCGACTAAGCTAATATGCTTGTCTGGAGTGGGTTCAGGGCAATTGTGTAATGGGTGGGGTTCGAACCCGTGACCTCTCGATCACAAGTCCGACACCTTAGCCATTAGGCTATTCTATTCTATTCTTCGAACATGTCGCTTAAGACCAGGCAATCCAAAATAATTTTCACGCAAGCCATGGGGGTAACCCGGTTAGGCCATTTTATACTAAACGTTAACGTAGCAGTAATAAAGTTGAATATCGCGTGCGCTCTTTCACCATGTTCGGTTCCGAAACTGCCGTTGTGTGCTAAACGCTAACGCAACAGTAATAAAGTTGAATATCGCGTGCGCTCTTTTACCCTATTCGGGTTCGAAACGAAATGTCGTAAGTCTCAATTCTTATTTCGTTTATAACTAAAGTAATAATTGATCTAGAGAAAAAATGTCCTATATTTAGATAATAAACTATATTTTCTTACTGTCAATACTAATTTTAAGACATAAAAGCCGAGTAATCTTGATTAAATTTGGAATAATCTATAAAAAACATGATTTTCGATAAAAAATTGAATCGAGCGAAAATGTTCCAATTACGAAACTGGTCTAGACATGTAAAGAAAAAGATCCAATAAATCATATACTAAAGTTCCATTTTGATTGTACGCGTGATTGTTTCAGAATATTAATGCAAAGTTACATACAATCCTTCTCTTAAATCGTTTCCGAACGATTTTAAGCTGTCTTGGCAGGGCTGCATTGAAATAATCAGAAAAGAAGAGCTGAGGAGTTCAACAACAAAACTAGTACGCGCACTGTACTCTGAATATTGCGATACCTAGGTATCCAGTATGTCTGTCTGTCACCCATGTAGTTACCGTTATTACAAATCAATTTGCGACAGTCACCGTTACGGGATGCAACAATCGATTACGCTGCTATGACCTCAAATGTTTTCAAATAAAAATATAGACGATATTATATCGCATGCCTATCAATTGGTAATTTGCGAAAAAGATTGCCATTATTGCGACAATTTTATCTACCTATTTTGTGCCACTGCTGCAAATACCGCACTCTTCATTTTCTCGCAAGGAAATCAAAGTATTGCCTCAAACCCTAATAATATTATTGTTGCAATTATAACGAATGTCATAGTCAAAGATATTTGTCATTTTTAACAGACTAACTATAGTGTAGAGCAGACATATTCAACTATTTTATGCGCCAATTTTATATTTATCACAACAATTATTACAAATACGAAAGTAATTCTGTCTATCTGTTTGTTGATAGTGACAGTGACCTACACTTTCACGTCAAAACCACTTAAGTAATTTGATGAAATTTGGTACAGGAATAGATTAGACATTGGGAAAGAGCAGGATACTATTATTGGTGACAAAAAAACACTAACACGAACGAAGCCGCGGGCAGAAGCTAGTAACGTTATCTTTTTAAATAGAACTGCATTGGTACGGTAGATTATCGGTCTTAAATGCACAAATAAACGAAATTCGACAACACTTAGAAATATAACACCAATAAATCCTTTTCAATTCTATTAAGTGAATTATTCTCGGTCGATCTAAACTCTATCTCGTTCATTTTTGTGTATAATCTAGTTCATAAATAGTAACAGTGCCATATTATAATCCTCCGTAGAACCCATAGATAGGACATTTCCTATTCCATTGCATATAATTTGTCTAACCGTCACTCATATAGTTAACGTTACTGCAAGACAGTTAATCAGCTGTTTCTGTTATGGCAGGCGGCTATCGACCACCTATTCACCACATTACACTTTTCACGGTACAATGAGTAACCGTTTGGATCGAACTGCGCTTAACAAGCGAGGGGTTCTGTGTTAATAGAGGTTACACATATTTTTGTTTAAAAATATTACCTCTACTATAGATATATGTATTTAAGTACTAGCTGTTGTCTGCCGCTTCATTCGCGTGGAATATTTTTTGCGTGCAAATCCTGATCCCGAGGGAATTTCGCAAATTCCCGTCAGCGAGCACCGATGCAAAATTTTAAACCCCTAGCACTTGTAGTTTTTGAGATTTCATGATGTGTGTCAGTGACCGTTCGCTTTTATATTTAAAAGGAGATGTTCCAGAAATGTATGGAGCCTGGGCTACCATTAGTACACCACATGTAAATATTGCTGTATAATGTAGTAACCGTTTTTTAATATTAATTTTTTATGATTTCGCTTTATTTTAGTGTGATATTCAAATTAACTCAGTCGAGGAGAGCAACACAATAAATATGGCGGATCAGCCATGTTGCTATTAAACAATGATGCGAATGTCAATTTGACATGTCAGTTTGACGGATCGTGTTTTTGACGTCTCGGAGGACGATGGATATTTTTGTAACTACAATAAAATATCAACATATAAATCCGAAAATACTTAGGATTCCTTATAGTTATACTTATAAAATAAGACCACAGGATAATTATATTACTGCTTTACGGCGGCACTACTTTTACCTAATACATATTTCAGTAGCTAAAGAATGGTTATATTTTAAACATAAAACGAAGGCTTGAATGTTACTTTGTGTAGCAAAATGTGCTGTTTCATTCTTTAGTGCTTGTCAATAATATCTGGACTTCGATAATGCATAGGAGAGCAGTGAGCTGTTCTGTAAGTTGTAGATAACTATTACTCCTATAAAACTCCAAATAAGTTCTGTACTTTGTGGCGTAGTGGTTTAGGTAGTAGAATAAAAGAAGACCACAGGAGTTTACAGCATTTATTTGGTAGAGGGGTGGGTTCAGTTCACTAAGGGTTCCTCCACTGGTTGTTGGTATGTGGATGGTACTGCCCTGGGCTCAGGCCGCGACGCACGCAGACCGGCGGGACGACCCCGAAGCCGGCAACGACCACGTGTCAGACGCAGAGGTTATGCAGGGCAGGCCACGCGAGTGGATGTCTCTCCTGCGGGTAGCCGCGGAGGCAGCTTGACACCCAACTCGCACGCGGCAGGCGCAGGCAGGCCACGCGACAGGGCGCCTCTCTAGCGGTTATACGCAGAGGCAGCGGTGACACCCGTCGCGCGGCAGACGTTGAGGTAGTTGATATTAGAGATGAGAGTGTAGAAGAAGAAGAGAAAAAAACCCTGGAATCAACACGAAGGGTGCTTCCGTAAGCGTGGTGCCAGGAATCGTGAGCGCCAGCGATGCGTGCGTCTCCCAGCCGTGACATTAAGAGGATGTAAAACCAGCCATAAGAAGTATATAAATAAAGCAACTTGTAGAGACTTAAATATATATATATGATATTTATTCCGCATCATCCCTTATCCACTCCATCCAGGAAAAACGCCGGTGCTTCTATGCTCTCCAAAATATAGTTCATTTTAATCTATAACAGAGGTACACTGCAGGCACGCCATTGTACATAAACTGGAATAAATATGAGTTAAAATCTATTAGAATATGGAAAGTGGGAAGATAACATCATACAGTAATGGCATGTTAACAAAATAATAAGTAAATGCACGGGTTAAAGCAGACATACCTGAAACTGAACTTGTCATTGTAGAATACCGTAAACGACGATATCTAAATCACAGGCGAATCAAAAACCATATAACAAAGCTGGGATCAACAGAGAAGCAATCAATCAATGTCTTTAGAAGTAATCTGGGTCGCAAAACAAAATAATCACTAAAAACTCCGAAAACATTCAATCCAACACAGCGAAAACACAAAAAGACTCATTAGGCTTGGGTAAAAATATCGATATTTTTCATAAAATAATCGATAAATATAGACAATATTTTAAATCTCAATAAATCGATATTTTTTAATTCACTTTAGTATACTATTGGTCTTAGTTACACTAGTCTTGTCAGATCTGGGAAGTAGTCCAAATGTCGCACCAGATCGTCAGCACGTTTGCGCCATCAAAATATACACATATCTTCAGATTAGTTTTCTTTTCTTGGCCTCGCGAAGCGTAAGAGTGTGTCAAAATTCTACTGACTAAAAACCCGTCCTGTTCCCTTCCAGCTGCCCTTAAGTTCCGGGGCCAAGGTATCTCGTTAGAACATTCCCGCAACCCCGGCAGGCAATGGTCCTATGAGGCCCCGTCACTGGTGCTGACAGCTCTTAGAGGCGCGCGTGGAACATAACGCGCCGCCGACCCGAACCTGGTCCTTATCGGACAGTGAGCTACCCCTGCTCGCAGTCCGCAAGCCTGCGTCTACGGTGGCCTGAGATCGGCTCGCGATCCCCGACGCCCGGTGTCTCCCGCGGTGGCTGGAGTCGCATGTTACCCACGTGCATTACCTTTACGGAAAATATCTATTTTTGACTTGATAATAATTCATATAGATTAAAAATATCGATTCGATATTAATCGATGTATTTTTTTCACTTGCCCATCTCTACGGCTCACAAAAAGACACCAAACGTCATGAAACTTAAATCTGTCAAACACGACGGTCATGGCTGCCCTAAAACATGGGTTGTCATAATAAAAATCTTCCCAAATAATAATTTATCACAGCTCTACCCGTCTCCAAATAATTTTTTGAGTATTTTTATGGTAATCGCTATTGTTTTTTCTATTTATCTATGTGGTGTACTAATGGTAGCCCAAAATGAAACATCTCCTTTACTGGGAATGTAAAAAATGCCCTAAACAGAACACTGGCTGAATTGCCACGTTGAATGGCAAAACTCATTATCTGACTGAAGAAAAAACCAGCCCTGTCACTTGAAGACTCGTCTAGTGTGTTCTGATTTTACGAAAATTTATCATTATGTGCTAAAAGTTACCTCTCAACCAATAATTGCTCAAAAATTTTATGTTTAACTTCATTATTCAAGCGCTTCTCCTCCACATTTATTGTGCGCACAGCCAAGTTGTGGAATTCTCTGCCGGTTTCTGTGTTCCCTACCACTTATGACCTTTCAGCCTTTAAAGCATGTAAATAGGCATCTTTTGGGCTCGCTCGTCACATCGTAGATCTCATCTATCGCTTACCATCAGGTGAGATCGAGGTCAACAGCGGGCTCACCCGTAATAAAAAAAAAATTAAAAAAAAATATTACTTATATCCCTCGGTCATATCCAAGTTTCATAGCCCTAACCTCATGCCTCAGAGTGTCGGCAAAATTGTCGGGGCACACTAGGGGGCCGTTGCCTGCCGGGGTTGCGGAATTGTTCGAAAGAGTCATTGGATGATTTCCCATCCTTAAAAAAAAAGCCCTAGCCCTTCTGCGAAGCAGTCATGCTTCCGAAGGAGGAGGCGGGCCGCGTGAGGGAGAGGATGGCGTCCTCCCTCCAGCCCAGCCGCAGTGGTAGACGCCCACGGCGTCGGACGTCGGCCGACGATCTCCGGCCACCGTAGGCGCGGGCATGCGGACAGCGAGTAAAGGGCAACTCGCTGTCCGACCATGGACCATGCCCGGGTCGACGGCGCGTCGTGTTCCACGCGCGCCTCAAAGAGCGTCAGCAACATGACGAGGCCCTCTCTGCAGAGGGCCGAAGCCCGCCGGGGTCACGGGACTCATCCCGTTACCGTGGCCCCGGTATGTAAAGGGTTATTGAAGGAATACCGTGGATTTTAGTCAGTAAAAGTCTGACAGTCCCTCCCACCCTGCCCGGAGTGGGAGGACTTATTCGATAATTTTACCAAGTTAAAAAAAAAAGAAAAAAAAAAAAAAAGCCTAACTACGAATATAATCCTTCCGAAGGTTTTCTGGAAGATATCGCTCTCAGCGATAAGACCACCATTGTAACCATATTGTTAATAAATAGGTGTGTTTAAATTTTGGTGTACAATAAAGAATATAATATTCTATCTATGTATATGTTATTCAAATATCATTTTGATATTCTACACTGAAAAGAAAATATGTATACCCAAAATTATAATAATTTCACTGAAATCATATGCATAGGTAATACATCCGCAATATTCCCACGGTTGGGAGTATGAGAGATAGTCGGCTTCTATCACGCGGGTTCGATTCGTGTTTATTTACTTATTTATTTACACTTCATGCACATAGGTACAAAGGTGCAATAATGGAATAGTAGGAGTGATGTTAAAATATGTTGATGGTTGTCACGTCTTCAACTTGTAAGTTCTAGAACATGCTCATGCGCAGTTTTCTCACAACGTATTCTTCTTCTTCTTAGCGTGTTAAGAACAAGAAGATAACGTTTTTCTTCTCTCTTTTAAGAAAAGGGGTGATGTAACAAATATTGCACAAAGTAACGCTTCAGTTTGGCATTGAACCCACGACTTACGGTCGGTCAGTCGGAGCAATAAAACTGGGCCAATACTCCACCATTATTAACGTTATATGTACATACAAAATATCAGCAACAGTCTACAGATGAAGATCAATTTTTTTTCAATAATGTAGATTTTTGTAACACATAAGTTTAATTAATAGGAAAATCTTCCTTGCCGTCAGTGCATTTTTAAAGACACCAGACCAAGGACAACTATTTGTAGGCCATTCAAACATTCGTGCCGGTGCGTGAACCGAACCCACAACACGCAGCGCGGCATCCAATCGTTCAACCACTGCGCACTGCGGTAGTACTGATGGTCTTTACTTAATTAGTACTAATTGCCATGAGTGTGAATAATAGCATTGATTGATACACCATATCCCATACCAACTCACAATGAACCTGTTCCATAGTTCCATATCGCCAACGCGTCAACCATATCGCCGCGTGCGCACCTCGTTCAGTTCACTCCATTCACTCGCTTCGGTCACTCAGCCCGCGCTGATGCTGTCGAACGGAAGTCCGGAAACAATCGGCTGTTTCCGTCGCATTTGAATCGACTGTCTTGTGTTGTGTTGTGCTGTGTGTGTGTGACGAAACAGAGTGATCTTGATTCTTGTGTGGATTTATTTTGGAGACTTTTTAAAGGTAAGTTCAATTATTTAAGACTGAATAACGATCTAAATCCTTCGATCGAGTGCAGTTTAATTTTCGATAAATCTATATATACTATGACCTAATCTCTGGAACAAACGATCCAATTCTAAATCTATTTTCTTTGATATTAAGATGCATTATTTGTGAGTTTTGTAGCTACAAATTATTTCGAAATCCACGCGGACAAAGTCGCGGGCGAAATGTTTGTATTTCATAAGTTACTTACATAAAAACGTTTAGAAACACAACAGAAAAACAGCTAAGTCTTTAAACCGATTAGGAAATTTTGGCAGTTATTTTTAACCGAGTTTGTTTTAAATGACATCTTATACCTTATTTCAAATAATATTGTAATTAGCCCAAGTTCGGTCGTGTATGGAGTACTGATCTCATCTTTAGGATGGATCTGCCAAATACCAACTGGACGCACTTGAGTCTATCGAGACGGGCCAAGAGACTCATTGGCAACGATGCACTGGTCGAATCAAAGCTCCAGAGCCTTGAACATCGACGACGACTTGCAAGTATATCGGTTTTCTATCGGTTTTATTTCGGGGAGTGTGTGATGGAATTACACAATCTAATTCCGCCAAGCCCGTTCCATCATCGGATTACGAGATAACGGCGATGCACCATCGTTACATGGTGGACATCCCACCCATACGCACAAAACGTTTTGGGAATACTTTCATTGTGCGTACGGCTAAGGAGTGGAATTCCCGGCCGGAGTCTGTGTTTTCCGATAGCTAGGGGTCTACAAGTCAAGAGTGAATAGGTTACTTTTAGGTAAGCGTGCTCCATCTTCGACCACATCATCACTTACCATCAGGTGAGATGGGTTATTGTACATTCGTCACAAAGTAAATTCGCCACAAAAAAAAAGTATGTGTAAACTCGCCACGACTCTAGTTTTATGAAAAAAAATCCGCCATATTGTTTATTATCGTACAGACAGCAGAAATATCAAACAATAAAGAATAAAACGTTATTTATTTATTTTTATGGTGGTCAAACGTGAACAATGTGAACATATTGTCAATAAAAAAAAAAATACAAAAAGTTAACGCAACATCTCAATAAGGTAATCAAGTTATAATAGTTCCTATAGGTACCTATCTTCTCTAGTGCCGTTTGAAATGCTAGAGATCCAATTAGTGTTCAAATTCATAAATCTAGATATTGCAGAAGCCTTTCTCTTCTAACATAATTGGTACTTTTTCGTGGTAATTAAACAACGAAAAACGAGTGATGTCTACTTTTACAGATATTCCTTTTCAGTCATATGTCGTATAAAGTGTGAGTCATCATAATCAGCCTTTAATGTTTCGAATTCCACTACTGGCACACAGACCTCATCTCAGTGGGAGGGAATGAGCATGCGGGTCCAGTGCGGCTTGGTAGTTGTCACAAGTCTTCGGATCTTCGATCCTAAGACTTACCGCTTTTCTCGCGAAATTTCCCTTTTTTATTGATAATAGGCTCACATTTGACCACCATCTCACCTGATGGTAAGTGATGATGTGGTCGAAGATGGAGCATGCTTGCCTAGAAGTAACCTATTCACTCTTGACTTAAAGAGCCTCAGGTTATAGCGATCAGGAAACACAGACTCCGGCAGGGAATTCCACTCCTCAGCCGTACGCACAATGAAAGTATTCCCGAAATGTTTTGTGCGTATAGGTGGGATGTCCACCATGAAATGATGGTGCATTGCCGTTTGTCTTGTAGTCCAATGATGGAACGGGCTTGGCGGAATTAGATTGTGTAATTCCTCACATCGCACACTCCCCGAAATGTAATCGATAGAAAACTAATAGACTTATAACTCGTCGTCGATGTTTAAGGCTGTGGAGCTTTGACTCGACCGGTGCATCGTTGCCAATGAGTCTCTTGGCCCGTTTGCCACGACCTACGACTCGTAAATCGTACCTAAAACCACTGTTCTCTGTGAGTCATAACCAACTTTAGACAAAACGTACATTATGTCATGTTCGTCACACTAGACTTCCTCGGAGGGTGAGGCCTGTCACACACAAATGACGAACTGTAATCGGATATTCACTGGTTAAGGGTGATCGTCGATGAACTGGAAAACAATTTGGACAGAACCCAGAATGTTGATGATTCCGTTTAAACAGGGAATCGAATTCGAGACTTGCTATGGCTATGGCTGTGTCGCTATCCCGCTTGTGACTTGTGGGTAGCTGTCACTGTAGGTTAACTGACGTTTCTTAAAACAAAGTTCTTATTATTATGCTTTACTGACCTACTACTTTCTTCAAGAGGCTTCCGTGCATTTCTTTTTCTGACCAATTCTTTATGTGTCCTTATCCTCCAATATTTAGGCGATTTTCGCGTCTAAAATAGCTTGAAAATCTATGGGTACTTAAATACGCTCAGTTAATTAGCAAGCTGTCTCTTAATCTCTTGCTATACGTACTATATATAATCTATACTAATATTATAAGGAGGAAAAGTTTGTTTAAATGCGCTAATCTTCGAATTTACTGGATGGAATTTAGTAAGAAGTAGCTATTTACCCAACTGCAAAAAAAGGATTATTAAGTTATGTTTTATCGTGATAAAATCCACGGGAGCGGCTGCTAGTTAGTAATATTATAAAGCTGAGAGTTTACACTTAAGAATGGATTTATGTTTGTTATTCCTTTTGACCAAAATGGCTTAACTTTGCGTAAAATTTTGCACAAAGACATTATTTGCTGGAATAAAAGCCATATGCTATTGGCTTATATCCCCGGAAAATATGCAAAATTTTCACGGCACCCAAGTCGTGGTTACCACTTTACACTCGCTGATAAAACTTGTTGTCAATAATTGAAAAAGTTATCAAAATCCAAACTATGTTTCACAAAAACCCTTTCTCTAGGAAACTTTAAGGTCACAAAACCATTGCACAGATACAGATATTGGTAACATAATGCCACTGGAGAAAGTTCTGAGAGTTTGACAACCTATCACGTATCTACGTTAACAACGAATCAATCAATTTTTTACGCCCAACGCAATGCTCGTGCGCAAGCTGTGCCTAAATCTAGTGAGAGGGGAAAACCTGAGATAGATAGCGGCATAAAAGATTTTTAGGCTTATTTTCATCGTCATCCATTGTCCGATTATAAAATGAAATGAAATATTTATTTTGTAAGTTGGTTATAAATAACACTTTTACGCGTCGTGTTTTTTTGCGTGTTAAGTTTAGTTTAGCTAGATGAGACCGGTATTTCCTAACTGACTACTCTGAGAAGAAACACCGAAACAAACTCAGAGGTCAAAGTCTCTTTTAAAGTCCAAACAATTTGTATTTGTATATGAGAAGCATGTAGGTTCATGTCTGTGGTATTCTTTTGAGGAAATAACCAAACTATTCGCTGTTTTCTCCTATTTACTCATTTATATCTATCTCTTCATACGCTGGAGGCTGCAGAAGCACTGAAATACTCTTTAACCACATCTTTTTCTCGTCATTTCTTGATCTTTGTGCTGAGTTCGAGCCCTAATTTAATGCTAACAGCTGCCTCCTTAGTCGTGCATTCTTGACAGAATGGTTGTGGTTGACGATGATGCCTTTTCTCTAGATAAAAAAACCCTTGCGATGCGCCTCCATTGTCTCGGGAGCTTTGCACTAAGGTCATAACAGCTGCATATTTCTTTTTTATTCTGTAGCAAAAATCGTCTTTTTTTATATGGCCACTCATAGTTCATCACACTACGGCTGGTAAGCTGGTTAATACTTAACCGGATCGTCCCGCTCTCATCCTATTTCAACTGTGATGATGAGCCATGTCTATTAGCGTCTTCCTGGTAGAATATTAAGCCTTTTTTTTCCGGGACAAAAATTGACAAACATCTCCTCTTATTCTGTGTGGAGCGGAAGGTAGTGTCAGACTTCTACTGACCGAAAACCTACCTTGTTCGTTTAGTTGCTTTTGCATTCCGGGCTGCGGTATCTCGTTAGAATATTTACCGAAATCCCGGCTGCAAAATATGTATAAGAGCCCGATTTCAACGATACAAATATTCTAAAATATGTTTCCCCAATTGAACCAGGTGTTTCACCCTTGAAACTTGCCGAAATGACGGCTTTTGTCCATTATATGGAGGACAGATTATTAACAAAACACTCGTGATTCCGCTCCGTCGTGATCCGACAATTTTCATATTGAAAATGAATCTTCAATGATTTTCCAACAGGATTTTTTCCGAATAAAATAATGTCATGTCAGGTTATGTCAGATTATGTGAATTTTGCCCTACTCAACTTGTTTATTCTGAAACCAAGCTTGATAGCATCCGAGGTTGCGGGAATGTACCTACTAACGAGATACTGCGGACTGCAAGGGCAACTGACGGAAAAGGATGTAGTTTTAGTCAGTAAAAGTCTGACACTCGCTTTCGCTCCACCCAACGCGGGAGGAGCTGACCAATGCGGGATTCGGTCGTGGTCCACCTGCTTAGTTCTCCTGGGTGGGCCACGGGCACTTCTTCTTGCCCATGGTCCACCTCTATCCACCTAGGTGGACCACGGGCACTTCTTCTTGCCCATGGTCCACCTCTATCCACCTAGGTGGACCACGGGCACTTCTTCTTGCCCATGGTCCACCTCTATCCACCTAGGTGGACCACGGGCACTTTTTCTTGCTCATGGTCCACCTCTGTCCACCTGGGTGGACGACAGGCACTTCTTCTTGCCCATGCAGTTCACCCTATCCACCTAGGTGAACCACGGGAACTTTTTCTTGGTTGTGGTTCACCTCTATCCACCTAGGTGGACCACGGGCACTTCTTCTTGCCATGGTCCACCTTTGTCCAACTATGTGGACCACGGGCACTTTTTCTTGGCGGTGGTCCACCTTTATAATAATTTTCAATCTCTTTTCTTTTTATCTTTGTTTAGTTTAGTATACCACCATTCTGTGCCTTCTAACTGAAGATCTATTTAGATCTTCCAACAAAAGGAAAACCAAACGTAATTTTATTATAAGTGATAACGATGATATAATAGAAATACAATTAGAATTGTTCAAATTTTCTAGTTTCCGTTTTGTTCCGCATTAATTTGTTTTTTTTTCGATTTTCATTGTTCTTTCGGCATTCATTTTTCAACTATAGTAAAATGACAGGATCACAATCAGGGAGAGGATTTATTTCCGTAGAATTAATTTTAGGTGGACCATGGCCTATAGACATTTTTTTATTTGCATATTCCTCACCATGTAGTTGGACCACGGCCAAGAAAAAGTGCCCGTGTTCCACCCAGGTTAACTAAGCAGGTGGATCACGGCCGAATCCCGGATTAATGTTTTTTTTCCCAGAAAAAAAAGGCATGATGGGATAAGCCTAGATTTACTAGAATTTAATATTTAGAAAACAAAATCATCAATGTGACCATGGCGTAGGTACCTAGGCAACGCTGGAAAGGTCTCCTAAAAGTATTGGTTTCAGTATTGTTTGCGGTTAAAAAAATGTGTATTGCACTTTTTTTCTGTCTCTAAACGACTTATAATTGGCGTACTCTGTTCTTGTCTATTATACTAACATAACATAGTAAGCCAATGTTGTTCCCACCACTGGGCCAAACAGGCCTCCTCTCAAAGAGTTTGGATGGACTGTAGTCTACCACGCAGGCCCAGTGCGGGCAGGTGGGTTTCGTATATCTTCATAAAAATTGCACGAAGTAATGTGTCCGCTTGTATTTAAGCCCACAACCTACATACAACACCTCGTAAGTCGTACCTGTGAACACTGAGCCACCACAGATCTTTCCTAGTCTAACATTTTACTGTATTTTTATTTAAGCTGTAAGACCATGTTATACGCTACACGAATAAATAAAAAAAATGGAATATAAACTCGTATTCACTACTCGAATATAACAATCAAACATTGTACCAATCACATCAAACAAAAATATACAATACAAAATTCAGCCTATTTCAAAACGGCGGGTTAATATCATTTTAATCGTGCTGTATCGTTATTACAAGGAGACTTACAGTTCAGTGAAATTTTGCAACAATAGCCTTCCAGACAATGCCAAGCTCAAATAAAACGCCGTGTAATTAATACGTAATCGATGTCAACCACAAGTTTTGCAACGTTCACGCTTCAACTTAACTTAATTCGAACACAGGTAAACACCGTAATAACAAAACAAATAAACCGTCATTATAAATTAAAGCACAGAGTCATAGTTGGAAAACAGTTATCTTCTATAAGGGTGCCAATTCATGACGTGAGGCCAAATTATGGTAATTTTGGAGTACCGGTGACGTTTTAATTCAGTCGGTTGTCAACTGATCTGATGCGCCAAAGGCACATCGATACGGTTCGGTGCGCCACCAGTCCGTTGTTTGAAATTGGAATTTATTCTGTTCCTCTATGGTTTTTTGGAATGGCGCGTTTTTAGGGTTTCGTAGCCGAATGGCAAAAAACGGAACCCTTATAGTTTCGTCATATCTCTCTGTCTGTCCGTATGTCACAGCTATTTTTTCATAAAAATATATGCTGTAGATCTAATGAAAACTTTCAAAGAAAATTGGTTTGAACGAGATCGGGTCAGCAGTTTTTGAGATATAGCCCATGTTTTAAAACCGCAAATATAACTTATTTTGCGTAGTTACTACGGAACCCTTCATGGGCGAGTGACTCGGACTTGGCTAATTTTTTTTACAAGTCAATGTTCCATTTTCGTTTTATTTTGAGGTTACCGTAGGATAAACCATAGACCGAAATAAAAGTAGAGTAGTACCTATACCAGATACACTGTTGATTCTATCTATCTATATATCTATAAGTATTTTTTGTGGCTTTAGCAATATTGAGAGGCGTGACTCCGATACTAGAACATATTCTCGGCACATGCGCTTTCAACACTAACCATGCAATCCTAGTACATTATTTAAGGTCCCATTCAAGGTTACACCCTCTCTAATCACCCCACCTCCAGCCAGTATAAGTTTTGTATATTAAATCATTAAAAAAAAGACTCAAAAGTTCACTTTTTTTTAAATAAAATGATTATTGCTTATAGACGAAGGGACAAAGCACAAAGACTTGAATCTATACTACTTAACATTGTGAAGTTTGTATGTTTAAACGCCCTAATCTTCGAAAGTACTGGGTAGAATATGATGGGTTATGTTGTTATAGTGATGAAGCCCACAAGCGCAAAGCCCCGCGTGACTTGGAGTATTTATTACATAAGCCCACTTGTTATTCGTGTAGTGTTCGCTGAATTTCCTGCGCACGCGCCGCTAACTTCCGCAAAGACAGGCGTTGACAGGATTGAATAAAAATTGGAAGTACCTACCAGGGTGGGTGAACAATGGCTAATCAATAACAATTAGTCAAGTTGTTGTTTCCTGGTTTACGACGGAAATTAATAAAATTGTTAAGAGTGAAGTGACTGATTCACCAGAAAGAAAGAATTTTGTTTATTTCCCGCAACTTCTTTTGCATTTTCCTCATTTTCTCGGAATAAAAAGTAGCAGCACTGTTATACAATTTATGTCTATATATTATAAATTTCATTCAGTTCCGTTTAGTCAATATGGCATATTTTTATATGTAGTCTCCAAGACTCACTTTTACTTTATTTTTTTTTTTAAATTAAGTGATTTCCATGTATTACATGAAAAATCTGGAACTTCTTTCACGTGAGTGGTTTTTAGCTCTCAATCTTCCAATAAAGTCCAATTGAAATCGGTTCAGCCGGTTCAGAGATTAGACCAGACAAACGGATAAACAGAAAAAAGTATTAAACACGTTTGTTTGTGTTTTAGAATCGTGTAAATAACTATATACACTTGAGTGTGCGCTTGAAAAAAACTTTTTAACAAAAAATTAAACCGACTCCCAAAAAACACTGCAAAGTGAAAAATAACTTTAATTTCGGAAGTCGGTGCCAAAAACGAAAAAACAAAACTAAAGACACCGACTACCGAAATTAAAGTTATTTTTCACTTTGCAGTGTTTTTTGGGAGTCGGTTTAATTTTTTGTTAAAAAGTTTTTTTCAAGCGCACACTCAAGTGTATATAGTTATTTACACGATTCTAAAACACAAACAAACGTGTTTAATACTTTTTTCTGTTTATCCGTTTGTCTGGTCTAATCTCTGAACCGGCTGAACCGATTTCAATTGGACTTTATTGGAAGATTGAGAGCTAAAAACCACTCACGTGAAAGAAGTTCCAGATTTTTCATGTAATACATGGAAATCACTTAATTTAAAAAAAAAAATAAAGTAAAAGTGAGTCTTGGAGACTACATATAAAAATATGCCATATTGACTAAACGGAACTGAATGAAATTTATAATATATAGACATAAATTGTATAACAGTGCTGCTACTTTTTATTCCGAGAAAATGAGGAAAATGCAAAAGAAGTTGCGGGAAATAAACAAAATTCTTTCTTTCTGGTGAATCAGTCACTTCACTCTTAACAATTTTATTAATTTCCGTCGTAAACCAGGAAACAACAACTTGACTAATTGTTATTGATTAGCCATTGTTCACCCACCCTGGTAGGTACTTCCAATTTTTATTCAATCCTGTCAACGCCTGTCTTTGCGGAAGTTAGCGGCGCGTGCGCAGGAAATTCAGCGAACACTACACGAATAACAAGTGGGCTTATGTAATAAATACTCCAAGTCACGCGGGGCTTTGCGCTTGTGGGCTTCATCACTATAACAACATAACCCATCATATTCTACCCAGTACTTTCGAAGATTAGGGCGTTTAAACATACAAACTTCACAATGTTAAGTAGTATAGATTCAAGTCTTTGTGCTTTGTCCCTTCGTCTATAAGCAATAATCATTTTATTTAAAAAAAAGTGAACTTTTGAGTCTTTTTTTTTAATGATTTACTATACAAAACTTATACTGGCTGAAGGTGGGGTGATTAGAGAGGGTGTAACCTTGAATGGGACCTTAAATAATGTACTAGGATTGCATGGTTAGTGTTGAAAGCGCATGTGCCGAGAATATGTTCTAGTATCGGAGTCACGCCTCTCAATATTGCTAAAGCCACAAAAAATACTTATAGATATATAGATAGATAGAATCAACAGTGTATCTGGTATAGGTACTACTCTACTTTTATTTCGGTCTATGGTTTATCCTACGGTAACCTCAAAATAAAACGAAAATGGAACATTGACTTGTAAAAAAAATTAGCCAAGTCCGAGTCACTCGCCCATGAAGGGTTCCGTAGTAACTACGCAAAATAAGTTATATTTGCGGTTTTAAAACATGGGCTATATCTCAAAAACTGCTGACCCGATCTCGTTCAAACCAATTTTCTTTGAAAGTTTTCATTAGATCTACAGCATATATTTTTATGAAAAAATAGCTGTGACATACGGACAGACAGAGAGATATGACGAAACTATAAGGGTTCCGTTTTTTGCCATTCGGCTACGAAACCCTAAAAACGCGCCATTCCAAAAAACCATAGAGGAACAGAATAAATTCCAATCCGCGAGTTGACAGTATGTTTTAAAATTTAAAATAACTATTTAATTATGTAAATCTATTGATATGAAGCACAAAATAGTACAAATGAAGAAAAGATTATTAATTATTTATTTTATTTTCCCTTGAGAAAAATGAGACTTTTTATCTGTGAGTCACGTGATTAGAAACACCAATCAGAAAACGAGACGTCATCGTTCAATATTTTGACAGCTGCTTGTCCGTAAGACAAAATAAGAAAAGAATAACTAACTGCTTGCACTGTCTGGACAGGTCCGCTCAAATTTGCGTGGTTATTTCCTCAAAAGAATACCAAAGACATGAACCTACATGCTTCTCATATACAAACACAAATTGTCTGGACTTTAAAAGAGACGTTGACGACAAATTCAGAGGGAGTTTGTTTCGGTGTTTCTTCTCAGAGTAGTTAGTTAGGAAATATCGGCCTCATCTAGCTAAACTAAACACGCAGAAAAACATGACGTGTAAAAGAATTATTTATAACCAATTTACAAATAAATATTTCATTTCATTTCATAACTGACTCTCTCTCTTCTGGTTCATTTGTCTTATCGTCCTGTAATAGTTGTTCGATGAGTTTCTTTTTTTTTGTCTTTTCAAAAAAGCAGATAGATAGATATATTCTTTATTGTACACCATAACAGTAAACAAATATGGACTTAACAACTAAAAAGGGTGATACAATGGGCGGTCTTATCGCTAAAAGCGATCTTTTACAAACAACCTTTGGATGGATTTGACACAGAAGTTCTAACCACTTCTTGCAAAAATCTCTTTTTAAAGGGACATGAATAAATAGTTTCGTTGGCGTTTTTATAGTAGTATTCCTACAACAAGGTACCTACTGCACAGCACTGATAATCATTTTTCACGTTCATAATAGAGTAATATATCATAAAATACCCGAAGTACATTCATGTGCCAAATGCCAGGAAAGTTGTTTTTTGAACGATGACGTCATACGTAGTCACGTGACCACAATGCCACGATTTAGGCCCTAGTTTTTTAATAAATTAAAAAATTACTGATATTTTAATTGGAAGGTTAAGTGATGAATAAAATATTATTTTACGAGTACACATGAAGCGCTTTGAAGCGTTTCAAACAATTTTTACAAAGTTGTCAACTCGCGGATTTCAAACAACGGACTGGTGGCGCACCGAACCGTATCGATGTGCCTTTGGCGCATCAGATCAGTTGACAACCGACTGAATTAAAACGTCACCGGTACTCCAAAATTACCATAATTTGGCCTCACGTCATGAATTGGCACCCTTATAGAAGATAACTGTTTTCCAACTATGACTCTGTGCTTTAATTTATAATGACGGTTTATTTGTTTTGTTATTACGGTGTTTACCTGTGTTCGAATTAAGTTAAGTTGAAGCGTGAACGTTGCAAAACTTGTGGTTGACATCGATTACGTATTAATTACACGGCGTTTTATTTGAGCTTGGCATTGTCTGGAAGGCTATTGTTGCAAAATTTCACTGAACTGTAAGTCTCCTTGTAATAACGATACAGCACGATTAAAATGATATTAACCCGCCGTTTTGAAATAGGCTGAATTTTGTATTGTATATTTTTGTTTGATGTGATTGGTACAATGTTTGATTGTTATATTCGAGTAGTGAATACGAGTTTATATTCCATTTTTTTTATTTATTCGTGTAGCGTATAACATGGTCTTACAGCTTAAATAAAAATACAGTAAAATGTTAGACTAGGAAAGATCTGTGGTGGCTCAGTGTTCACAGGTACGACTTACGAGGTGTTGTATGTAGGTTGTGGGCTTAAATACAAGCGGACACATTACTTCGTGCAATTTTTATGAAGATATACGAAACCCACCTGCCCGCACTGGGCCTGCGTGGTAGACTACAGTCCATCCAAACTCTTTGAGAGGAGGCCTGTTTGGCCCAGTGGTGGGAACAACATTGGCTTACTATGTTATGTTAGTATAATAGACAAGAACAGAGTACGCCAATTATAAGTCGTTTAGAGACAGAAAAAAAGTGCAATACACATTTTTTTAACCGCAAACAATACTGAAACCAATACTTTTAGGAGACCTTTCCAGCGTTGCCTAGGTACCTACGCCATGGTCACATTGATGATTTTGTTTTCTAAATATTAAATTCTAGTAAATCTAGGCTTATCCCATCATGCCTTTTTTTTCTGGGAAAAAAAACATTAATCCGGGATTCGGCCGTGATCCACCTGCTTAGTTAACCTGGGTGGAACACGGGCACTTTTTCTTGGCCGTGGTCCAACTACATGGTGAGGAATATGCAAATAAAAAAATGTCTATAGGCCATGGTCCACCTAAAATTAATTCTACGGAAATAAATCCTCTCCCTGATTGTGATCCTGTCATTTTACTATAGTTGAAAAATGAATGCCGAAAGAACAATGAAAATCGAAAAAAAAACAAATTAATGCGGAACAAAACGGAAACTAGAAAATTTGAACAATTCTAATTGTATTTCTATTATATCATCGTTATCACTTATAATAAAATTACGTTTGGTTTTCCTTTTGTTGGAAGATCTAAATAGATCTTCAGTTAGAAGGCACAGAATGGTGGTATACTAAACTAAACAAAGATAAAAAGAAAAGAGATTGAAAATTATTATAAAGGTGGACCACCGCCAAGAAAAAGTGCCCGTGGTCCACATAGTTGGACAAAGGTGGACCATGGCAAGAAGAAGTGCCCGTGGTCCACCTAGGTGGATAGAGGTGAACCACAACCAAGAAAAAGTTCCCGTGGTTCACCTAGGTGGATAGGGTGAACTGCATGGGCAAGAAGAAGTGCCTGTCGTCCACCCAGGTGGACAGAGGTGGACCATGAGCAAGAAAAAGTGCCCGTGGTCCACCTAGGTGGATAGAGGTGGACCATGGGCAAGAAGAAGTGCCCGTGGTCCACCTAGGTGGATAGAGGTGGACCATGGGCAAGAAGAAGTGCCCGTGGTCCACCTAGGTGGATAGAGGTGGACCATGGGCAAGAAGAAGTGCCCGTGGCCCACCCAGGAGAACTAAGCAGGTGGACCACGACCGAATCCCGCATTGGTCAGCTCCTCCCGCGTTGGGTGGAGCGAAAGCGAGTGTCAGACTTTTACTGACTAAAACTACATCCTTTTCCGTCAGTTGCCCTTGCAGTCCGCAGTATCTCGTTAGTAGGTACATTCCCGCAACCTCGGATGCTATCAAGCTTGGTTTCAGAATAAACAAGTTGAGTAGGGCAAAATTCACATAATCTGACATAACCTGACATGACATTATTTTATTCGGAAAAAATCCTGTTGGAAAATCATTGAAGATTCATTTTCAATATGAAAATTGTCGGATCACGACGGAGCGGAATCACGAGTGTTTTGTTAATAATCTGTCCTCCATATAATGGACAAAAGCCGTCATTTCGGCAAGTTTCAAGGGTGAAACACTTGTTTAATTGGGGAAACATATTTTCGAATATTTGTATCGTTGAAATCGGGCTCTCATACATATTTTGCAGCCGGGATTTCGGTAAATATTCTAACGAAATACCACAGCCCTGGAATGCAAAATAACTGAACGAACAAGGTAGGTTTTCGGTCAGTAGAAGTCTGACACTACCTTTCGCTCCACACAGAATAAGAGGAGATGTTTGTCAATTTTTGTCCCGAAAACAAAAAGGCTTATATTCTACCAGGAAGACGATAATAGACATGGCTCATCATCACAGTTGAAATAGGATGAGAGCGGGACGATCCGGTTAAGTATTAACCAGCTTACCAGCCGTAGTGTGATGAACTATGAGTGGCCATATAAAAAAAGACGATTTTTGCTACAGAATAAAAAAGAAATATGCAGCTGTTATGACCTTAGTGCAAAGCTCCCGAGACAATGGAGGCGCATCGCAAGGGCTTTTTTATCTAGAGAAAAGGCATCATCGTCAACCACAACCATTCTGTCTAGAATGCACGACTAAGGAGGCAGCTGTTAGCATTAAATTAGGGCTCGAACTCAGCACAAAGATCAAGAAATGACGAGAAAAAGATGTGGTTAAAGAGTATTCCAGTGCTTCTGCAGCCTCCAGCGTATGAAGAGATAGATATAAATGAGTAAATAGGAGAAAACAGCGAATAGTTTTTAATCATCTTTGCGTGGTTATTTCCTCAAAAGAATACCACAGACATGAACCTACATGCTTCTCATATACAAATACAAATTATTTGGACTTTAAAAGAGACTTTGACCTCTGAGTTTGTTTCGGTGTTTCTTCTCAGAGTAGTCAGTTAGGAAATACCGGCCTCATCTAGCTAAACTAAACTTAACACGCAAAAAAACACGACGCGTAAAAGTGTTATTTATAACCAACTTACAAAATAAATATTTCATTTCATTTTATAATCGGACAATGGATGACGATGAAAATAAGCCTAAAAATCTTTTATGCCGCTATCTATCTCAGGTTTTCTCCTCTCACTAGATTTAGGCACAGCTTGCGCACGAGCATTGCGTTGGTAAAAGTAGAGTAGTACCTATACCAGATACACTGTTGATTCTATCTATCTATATATCTATAAGTATTTTTTGTGGCTTTAGCAATATTGAGAGGCGTGACTCCGATACTAGAACATATTCTCGGCACATGCGCTTTCAACACTAACCATGCAATCCTAGTACATTATTTAAGGTCCCATTCAAGGTTACACCCTCTCTAATCACCCCACCTCCAGCCAGTATAAGTTTTGTATAGTAAATCATTAAAAAAAAAGACTCAAAAGTTCACTTTTTTTTAAATAAAATGATCATTGCTTATAGACGAAGGGACAAAGCACAAAGACTTGAATCTATACTACTTAACATTGTGAAGTTTGTATGTTTAAACGCCCTAATCTTCGAAAGTACTGGGTAGAATATGATGGGTTATGTTGTTATAGTGATGAAGCCCACAAGCGCAAAGCCCCGCGTGACTTGGAGTATTTATTACATAAGCCCACTTGTTATTCGTGTAGTGTTCGCTGAATTTCCTGCGCACGCGCCGCTAACTTCCGCAAAGACAGGCGTTGACAGGATTGAATAAAAATTGGAAGTACCTACCAGGGTGGGTGAACAATGGCTAATCAATAACAATTAGTCAAGTTGTTGTTTCCTGGTTTACGACGGAAATTAATAAAATTGTTAAGAGTGAAGTGACTGATTCACCAGAAAGAAAGAATTTTGTTTATTTCCCGCAACTTCTTTTGCATTTTCCTCATTTTCTCGGAATAAAAAGTAGCAGCACTGTTATACAATTTATGTCTATATATTATAAATTTCATTCAGTTCCGTTTAGTCAATATGGCATATTTTTATATGTAGTCTCCAAGACTCACTTTTACTTTTTTTTTTTTTTTAAATTAAGTGATTTCCATGTATTACATGAAAAATCTGGAACTTCTTTCACGTGAGTGGTTTTTAGCTCTCAATCTTCCAATAAAGTCCAATTGAAATCGGTTCAGCCGGTTCAGAGATTAGACCAGACAAACGGATAAACAGAAAAAAGTATTAAACACGTTTGTTTGTGTTTTAGAATCGTGTAAATAACTATATACACTTGAGTGTGCGCTTGAAAAAAACTTTTTAACAAAAAATTAAACCGACTCCCAAAAAACACTGCAAAGTGAAAAATAACTTTAATTTCGGTAGTCGGTGTCTTTAGTTTTGTTTTTTCGTTTTTGGCACCGACTTCCGAAATTAAAGTTATTTTTCACTTTGCAGTGTTTTTTGGGAGTCGGTTTAATTTTTTGTTAAAAAGTTTTTTTTTCACTCTTTTTAGTTGGATGATTTTTAATTTACCTAGTTACAAGAGCCTAAATGTCAACTACTTATAACCTTTTACAAAATATTGCTTTTCCCAATGCTGGGCCGTTAATTGTTGAGGAGTTCTCCTGGTACTTCACCATCAGCTCTACATCACCATATGCATTGTGACGAGCATAAAGTGCTTAACATCCATATTCAAGTAATCGAATCGCAATCCACTTAATACTTATTATTGAGTAGTTTCGGCGGCCATCTGTGGTCTTCATCATCAGTTCCACTTCCCCAAATGGTACTTTTTGAGAGCAACTGCACAAGTTACTATAAGAAATACCCAAAACGCCATAGGTGTGCCTATAATATTTGAAGAGTTCCCTCGATTTCTCCAGGAGCCCATCATCAGATCCTGACTTTAGTGATAATGGTACCAATTTCGAAGTATACCCTTTCGAACAAAAAAAGAATTTTCCAAATCGGCTCAGCCGTCTTCGAGTACTCGATGATCATACATAAAAAAAAAAAAAAAAAAATATACGCGTCGAATTGATAACCTCCTCTTTTGGTCGTCGGTTGAAAACAGCACTTAAGCATATTTTTGACAGGCCCGTTGGTAAAGTGGTCAGTGGCCCTGACTGCTATGCGCAAGGTCGTGGGTTCGATTCCCACCTAGGACAAATGTTTGTGTGATGAGCACGGTCATTTGTTCTTTGTCTGGGTGTAATTTATCTATAATATGTATGTATTTAGAAATATATATGTATGTTTATCAGTTGTCTAGTACCCATACCACAAGCTCTGCTTAGTTTGGGACTAGATGGCGTTGTGTGGAAAAGTTGTGGAATATATTATATTATTATATTATTTAGCAAAGATGACGAAGCCTGTCCATATTATTATACTGTGACGAAGCCCAACTTTTTTGTTTGTTCTAATACGTTGCTCCACACTAGAGATATTTCTCCTGTATCGTTTGTGCTTCTATGTCTCTAATGTTTAAATAATTTTTGTATGAATCCAGTCTGCCAGCTAAAGTGCAGCCCGTGCCCAATAAAAGCAGTCGTGCAGATCCGGCCAAATACAGGCCTATTTCAGACACGTCCATACTCTGTAATAGTATGGAGCATGTACTCAATAGTGTATAGCTCCTAGCATACCTAGAAGCCAACGACATTCTCAATAACCGACAATACGGCTGCCGTAGGAACCGGTCAACTGGGGATCTTCTAGCGTGTGCCATTCGTATCTGGAGTGAGGCCATTGAGAAGCACTTGCGTCTCCTTGATGTGTCCAAGGCTTTCGATAGGGTGTGTCACGATGGCCTTATTGCTAAACTTCCTTCTTCTTCTTCTGGGAGTCTTTAAGTCAAGATTGAATAGGTTACTTCTAGGCAAGCATGCTTCACCTTCGACCGCATCATCGATTAACATCAGGTGAGATGGTGGTCAAAGGCAGGCCTAATAACAATAAAAAAAGTAAATTGTTGTAAATATTTTTGATTATCGTTTCGATGCAAACAATTTATAATAAAAGTTGATATTGAGATAATTACTTACTTATCTAATTATACATATTGATTAACGCATTTTTGTTTGATAATTAAGAAACAACAGCATCTGGTGGGGATTTCTGGAATAGAAGATAACAATCTCAATACATAACAATTTTTGGAATAAACCAAATATTTTTAAGCCATAGAAAATTTGACCCGGAGCGGGAATCACACAACACATAGCGCAGAAGTCAACCTCCCAACCACTGCACTAACCATCCATGTCGTCATATCGATACCGATTCCAAATCTCTAGGTGCCAACTCTAGAAAGTCTAAGGTCTACTCTTTGTTTTACTGTATACGTCTCCGCCAATTAATTCCCATCACATTTCACCTGTCGCAGTGTATTTGGTCACCAGTAACAAAGTCTATGTGTAGTTTCATATATAGCGGATACCGGAAGGTAGACAAACTGTTATACTGAGTTATTTGTACGTATGTACGTGTGTCTGTGTCCACATTATAGAGTAACTCGTCCAATAGTCACTGTTAAAATTGAGCAAATATACTATTTTACGCAATGTATTGTTAGTAGACTACGCTCGCGTGATAGCTTTTTTTTGTCATAAAAAGTAGTTTATGTCACTTTCCAGCATTTCAAATATTTCAACTCTTGCTCCGCTTTAACGTGAAAAAAATTGGCCAAGTGTGAGTCAGACTCGCCCACGAAGGGTTCCGTAGTAACTATAATAATATAATACCTATGTATATTTATTTGATGAAAAAAAATGACAGCCAGAATGATGATGGGGACAAGCCTGTACGGTCCACCATCAATCCAATTCATATACAGTTTTGTACAGCGTGCGCAATTTACTTTAGTATGCGTTCGGTCTTCGCCGCGTGTACTCACGATCATAATATCGTAGCAGTTCGATACCCTAAAATCATTATATCAGAAGTGATCAGTGTATCAATTAGCTGTAGCATTATATCAATAAATCATTATAAACTCTATCACAATTTATCATTTAAAGTTGTCCCGTACAAAGCCCTTATTCAGCTAATGGGTTGTGCAGGTCAGAAGCCAGCTAATCTGACAGTAAACTTGACAATGAGTGTCGTGTTACCAAGCAAGAGTTTTTGGAGGCCAGATAAACAGAGCTCCATGTTAAGCACAGATGCAGCTGGCACCTGGTTAGAATGGAATTTAATCCATGCGTAGTTGGAAAAAGACTAAGATGTGATGATATCATTTGTAAAGATACACATAAAAATTATACGTGTATAAAAGTTGTGTGGACGCAATACGCCTGTTAGGCAAGCAATAGCAAAATGTTGACATGTAACTTAAATTTATTTTTCAGTAGGCGGTTTTAATTCGTCAACGTGGCAACATCAAATCGTTGTCTCACGTAACAATTATATAAAAAATATATATACAACGTGTAATTTAAAGGGTATATACATACCGAGTGCACGGCTTCTTTGGATGATAACAAACGATATAGCAAGGGTTTTGTAATCCTATGTCTACATGTGTGGAGCTTATTAGAAATTTCAATACATTGATACCAGAGACCGAATTTTTCAAATTAAGAAGAACGAAGAGAATTATCGTGTTATTGGCTAGTGACGTGGAAAGTGATGACCCTCATAGTGCTGTGACACGTTTGTTTTTATTGGTATTCAAGAAACATATGAAACCAATAATTTGGGATCAATTCTGTGAGTCACTTATTTTGAGCTGAAACTTTGCATAGAGACTCCATACCAGATGTTGTCTTCAGTACTTTTGGATAGATATGGGGTTTCCGTTACACGTTGTATAAGGCAATGCGTGTAGTCTTTTGTAAAATTAATTTAAAAACTATAATTAATAAATAAAGCGATTCACAACTTGCATTGTGATGTGAATCGCTTTGTATCACAAAGATATAAATATCTTTTTGATACAAAGTTGCGCACACTAGTTATTATTCCTGTAACGCGGACGTATTTACAAAATTATAAATTTCCATAGACAAGCAACCTGTCTATAATTGTCTATAGGTCATACAAATTGTTTGTTACGTACAGGAATCGAATCGCAAAATCGCAGCAGCCAATCTCTCTTCAACGACTCAACCAATTTCTATTTCTTAAGGTGGTAATCCTCATACTGAGGTCAGTCAGACTCTGACTAAAACCACCCCATGTTCCCTTACTCCCGCACCCTTATGCCGGGGCTGCGGGAGCATTGAAATATGTACCCTTCAACGTAACTGCTGATTGATGCCGGAACTGAGGCCGGAACGTCTCTGTGGGCCTCGTCTGGTCAAGACATTCAATCACTGCCTCAACAATGTCGTCAGTAATTCAAAGTGTCATTCGTGAAAGCGTTCACAAAAAGGAGTCCTGTCGCAAAAAAAATAACGAAACCGAAATAGTACCGATAAAGGGCGACTTTTGGTTTTGGTGAATAATGAAAGAGGCAATCGCTACTCCCATTATGTTAGCTTTAAACCAGAAAAATATTTATGACATAAGTATATAAGTATGTTGTAAATAGTGTGAAAACACGAGCTCAACATTGTCTGAGTCCAGTGACCATATTCGAAAAAAGGCGCTCGAAATGAGAACTTATAAACTATTTGGGGGAACGTTAAAAACAAATTAAAAAAGCTAAAGACTACTCTGTATTTATTCGCGCCTGCTTTCAACAATAAATAGCATCCTTCTTAATTTATTCTTCCCCTCACTTTACTAACTTACAAAAGCTACTATGCCTTGTTCTCTTTACTTCTTCTTAGTCGCTGCCCTGGTCCCGGCGGGGCTCGCCTTCGTTGACACAAGTTTCATCTGCTCTACAGGCAGGCTCACCGACTTCTTCAACAGATAGCCGCTGCTGGTATCTCCCAACATCAAAGACCTCTTTACCTTAGTCTTGAGGTCAAAGTACAGTTTGTTCTCTTGGTTCAGTTGAGGGAGCACTGTTAGGGTTTTATCTGTTTCCTGGGAAAGAACACATAGATTAGGAATGCAGTTAAAGAATGATAATCATATTCCCATTACTATGAGATAGCAAACAAATTTTAACTTTTAGAACGTGTAGGCTGTTGTTGTGTGTCGGAACGATCCTGAAACACTAATATTGTGAGCCGACGTCTGAATTTAAAAAAAAAAACAAAACAATAGCCACAAGGTCATGAACTCAGCCTATCACAGATCACAAATGAACATTTGGTACTGCAAACCATGGACACAGCTCCCAGCTCTATCTTTCTCTGATCTAATCTGGTACAGCAAAAAGCAAACACACTTTACCATCTTCATCCACAGCCAACTTGATCTACTGCTGGGTATTAGCCTCCTTGCTTATGACAAGCTACACGTTCCTATACCAGTCTCATTCAGGAAATAATCTCACCCGTGATGGCAACAAAAATGTCGTCTGCCAAACCAAATCCGACTTACCATCTTCAAAACAATCACATAATAAACCTTTTTATGCTCAAACTGATCAGTTGCGTACGCGTAAGTGTTCAAGGCGAACAGGCCTTTAAGGACCCCGCTTTCATCACACAAATCAAACTGAGTGAAGATCCCTAGCCGGCACTTCTTCCTGATATACTCCAGCATTATGCGAACTGGACAGACTGGGTTCACCAGCAGGGATTTCTCTACTGAAGTGTCCACAAGTTCTATTGAAGATCTTCGCAATGATAGTTCAGGGGCATCCTTGTATAGTACGTATATGAACATTTTTTTTGCTTTGGAACGAAACAAAAAGAATGTAATACCTACACAAGAACGAAATTCACTGGGATAGTGACAATTGAAAAGTGAGGTTAGGAATGAATTTTATGAGTATAAAAAGGTTGGTCATTTAAGGATTGTTGCTTATTGTGGCGAAGAAGTTTTCACTCAAAAGGTTACAATATGATTTTTTTTTGTTTAAATTACTTAGTTTCACAAAATAAGTATATACCTACAAACGTGTGTGTGAGCACTGCTCTCCTACCTAGGCCTAGGTCATGAAAGACCTGTGTTAAGGAAAAGCAGTTCGGTCCCCTGAGATGTTAATATTGAGTAAAGATTACATAGTCCTTGTCATGTTACGGTCACAATATCGAATTATTGAGCGTATATACAATTATACACACATATCTCATGACTGACATGAGATGAAGTTTTATTTTACACTAGCTTTTGCCCGCGACTTCGTCCGCGTGGAATGGTTACTTTGGGCTAACGTTAAATTTAGCCCCGATTTTGAAGCATTCTTCATTGGTGCTCCGCTCCTATTGGCCTTAGCGTAATGATATATAGCCTATAGCCTTTCTCTATAAATTTACTATTTAATTAAAAATATTTTTTCAATTCGAACCAGTAGTTCCTGAGATTATCGCGTTCAAACAAACAAACAAACTCTTCAGCCTTATATTATTAGCATAGATAGCTGTTGCCCGCGACTTCGTCCACGTTTCCGTCGTTTTTCGTAAAAAAAAAAGTAGCCTATGTCCTTCCTCACGGTTCAGTGATTTTGATGTAACACACAGATTAACTTTCGTAATTTAGTAGGGAAATATAATATGTCAATCTATAATACTGTTGAAAAATATCACAATACCGAACCCCACAATATTATTGTTAATAGCTGTGCCCGCGACTCCGTCAGCGTGTAACTCCATGTGTGTTATTAAGTTAATGTATTGGTAATATTATTTAGATCACGTTCACATGAGGCTTAAGTACTTATAGAACGACAATATGTGTGTATGATGTGAATGTACCTACTAACGAGATACTGCGGACTGCAAGGGCAACTGACGGAAAAGGATGTAGTTTTAGTCAGTAAAAGTCTGACACTCGCTTTCGCTCCACCCAACGCGGGAGGAGCTGACCAATGCGGGATTCGGTCGTGGTCCACCTGCTTAGTTCTCCTGGGTGGGCCACGGGCACTTCTTCTTGCCCATGGTCCACCTCTATCCACCTAGGTGGACCACGGGCACTTCTTCTTGCCCATGGTCCACCTCTATCCACCTAGGTGGACCACGGGCACTTCTTCTTGCCCATGGTCCACCTCTATCCACCTAGGTGGACCACGGGCACTTTTTCTTGCTCATGGTCCACCTCTGTCCACCTGGGTGGACGACAGGCACTTCTTCTTGCCCATGCAGTTCACCCTATCCACCTAGGTGAACCACGGGAACTTTTTCTTGGTTGTGGTTCACCTCTATCCACCTAGGTGGACCACGGGCACTTCTTCTTGCCATGGTCCACCTTTGTCCAACTATGTGGACCACGGGCACTTTTTCTTGGCGGTGGTCCACCTTTATAATAATTTTCAATCTCTTTTCTTTTTATCTTTGTTTAGTTTAGTATACCACCATTCTGTGCCTTCTAACTGAAGATCTATTTAGATCTTCCAACAAAAGGAAAACCAAACGTAATTTTATTATAAGTGATAACGATGATATAATAGAAATACAATTAGAATTGTTCAAATTTTCTAGTTTCCGTTTTGTTCCGCATTAATTTGTTTTTTTTTCGATTTTCATTGTTCTTTCGGCATTCATTTTTCAACTATAGTAAAATGACAGGATCACAATCAGGGAGAGGATTTATTTCCGTAGAATTAATTTTAGGTGGACCATGGCCTATAGACATTTTTTTATTTGCATATTCCTCACCATGTAGTTGGACCACGGCCAAGAAAAAGTGCCCGTGTTCCACCCAGGTTAACTAAGCAGGTGGATCACGGCCGAATCCCGGATTAATGTTTTTTTTCCCAGAAAAAAAAGGCATGATGGGATAAGCCTAGATTTACTAGAATTTAATATTTAGAAAACAAAATCATCAATGTGACCATGGCGTAGGTACCTAGGCAACGCTGGAAAGGTCTCCTAAAAGTATTGGTTTCAGTATTGTTTGCGGTTAAAAAAATGTGTATTGCACTTTTTTTCTGTCTCTAAACGACTTATAATTGGCGTACTCTGTTCTTGTCTATTATACTAACATAACATAGTAAGCCAATGTTGTTCCCACCACTGGGCCAAACAGGCCTCCTCTCAAAGAGTTTGGATGGACTGTAGTCTACCACGCAGGCCCAGTGCGGGCAGGTGGGTTTCGTATATCTTCATAAAAATTGCACGAAGTAATGTGTCCGCTTGTATTTAAGCCCACAACCTACATACAACACCTCGTAAGTCGTACCTGTGAACACTGAGCCACCACAGATCTTTCCTAGTCTAACATTTTACTGTATTTTTATTTAAGCTGTAAGACCATGTTATACGCTACACGAATAAATAAAAAAAATGGAATATAAACTCGTATTCACTACTCGAATATAACAATCAAACATTGTACCAATCACATCAAACAAAAATATACAATACAAAATTCAGCCTATTTCAAAACGGCGGGTTAATATCATTTTAATCGTGCTGTATCGTTATTACAAGGAGACTTACAGTTCAGTGAAATTTTGCAACAATAGCCTTCCAGACAATGCCAAGCTCAAATAAAACGCCGTGTAATTAATACGTAATCGATGTCAACCACAAGTTTTGCAACGTTCACGCTTCAACTTAACTTAATTCGAACACAGGTAAACACCGTAATAACAAAACAAATAAACCGTCATTATAAATTAAAGCACAGAGTCATAGTTGGAAAACAGTTATCTTCTATAAGGGTGCCAATTCATGACGTGAGGCCAAATTATGGTAATTTTGGAGTACCGGTGACGTTTTAATTCAGTCGGTTGTCAACTGATCTGATGCGCCAAAGGCACATCGATACGGTTCGGTGCGCCACCAGTCCGTTGTTTGAAATTGGAATTTATTCTGTTCCTCTATGGTTTTTTGGAATGGCGCGTTTTTAGGGTTTCGTAGCCGAATGGCAAAAAACGGAACCCTTATAGTTTCGTCATATCTCTCTGTCTGTCCGTATGTCACAGCTATTTTTTCATAAAAATATATGCTGTAGATCTAATGAAAACTTTCAAAGAAAATTGGTTTGAACGAGATCGGGTCAGCAGTTTTTGAGATATAGCCCATGTTTTAAAACCGCAAATATAACTTATTTTGCGTAGTTACTACGGAACCCTTCATGGGCGAGTGACTCGGACTTGGCTAATTTTTTTTACAAGTCAATGTTCCATTTTCGTTTTATTTTGAGGTTACCGTAGGATAAACCATAGACCGAAATAAAAGTAGAGTAGTACCTATACCAGATACACTGTTGATTCTATCTATCTATATATCTATAAGTATTTTTTGTGGCTTTAGCAATATTGAGAGGCGTGACTCCGATACTAGAACATATTCTCGGCACATGCGCTTTCAACACTAACCATGCAATCCTAGTACATTATTTAAGGTCCCATTCAAGGTTACACCCTCTCTAATCACCCCACCTCCAGCCAGTATAAGTTTTGTATAGTAAATCATTAAAAAAAAGACTCAAAAGTTCACTTTTTTTTAAATAAAATGATTATTGCTTATAGACGAAGGGACAAAGCACAAAGACTTGAATCTATACTACTTAACATTGTGAAGTTTGTATGTTTAAACGCCCTAATCTTCGAAAGTACTGGGTAGAATATGATGGGTTATGTTGTTATAGTGATGAAGCCCACAAGCGCAAAGCCCCGCGTGACTTGGAGTATTTATTACATAAGCCCACTTGTTATTCGTGTAGTGTTCGCTGAATTTCCTGCGCACGCGCCGCTAACTTCCGCAAAGACAGGCGTTGACAGGATTGAATAAAAATTGGAAGTACCTACCAGGGTGGGTGAACAATGGCTAATCAATAACAATTAGTCAAGTTGTTGTTTCCTGGTTTACGACGGAAATTAATAAAATTGTTAAGAGTGAAGTGACTGATTCACCAGAAAGAAAGAATTTTGTTTATTTCCCGCAACTTCTTTTGCATTTTCCTCATTTTCTCGGAATAAAAAGTAGCAGCACTGTTATACAATTTATGTCTATATATTATAAATTTCATTCAGTTCCGTTTAGTCAATATGGCATATTTTTATATGTAGTCTCCAAGACTCACTTTTACTTTATTTTTTTTTTTAAATTAAGTGATTTCCATGTATTACATGAAAAATCTGGAACTTCTTTCACGTGAGTGGTTTTTAGCTCTCAATCTTCCAATAAAGTCCAATTGAAATCGGTTCAGCCGGTTCAGAGATTAGACCAGACAAACGGATAAACAGAAAAAAGTATTAAACACGTTTGTTTGTGTTTTAGAATCGTGTAAATAACTATATACACTTGAGTGTGCGCTTGAAAAAAACTTTTTAACAAAAAATTAAACCGACTCCCAAAAAACACTGCAAAGTGAAAAATAACTTTAATTTCGGAAGTCGGTGCCAAAAACGAAAAAACAAAACTAAAGACACCGACTACCGAAATTAAAGTTATTTTTCACTTTGCAGTGTTTTTTGGGAGTCGGTTTAATTTTTTGTTAAAAAGTTTTTTTCAAGCGCACACTCAAGTGTATATAGTTATTTACACGATTCTAAAACACAAACAAACGTGTTTAATACTTTTTTCTGTTTATCCGTTTGTCTGGTCTAATCTCTGAACCGGCTGAACCGATTTCAATTGGACTTTATTGGAAGATTGAGAGCTAAAAACCACTCACGTGAAAGAAGTTCCAGATTTTTCATGTAATACATGGAAATCACTTAATTTAAAAAAAAAAATAAAGTAAAAGTGAGTCTTGGAGACTACATATAAAAATATGCCATATTGACTAAACGGAACTGAATGAAATTTATAATATATAGACATAAATTGTATAACAGTGCTGCTACTTTTTATTCCGAGAAAATGAGGAAAATGCAAAAGAAGTTGCGGGAAATACACAAAATTCTTTCTTTCTGGTGAATCAGTCACTTCACTCTTAACAATTTTATTAATTTCCGTCGTAAACCAGGAAACAACAACTTGACTAATTGTTATTGATTAGCCATTGTTCACCCACCCTGGTAGGTACTTCCAATTTTTATTCAATCCTGTCAACGCCTGTCTTTGCGGAAGTTAGCGGCGCGTGCGCAGGAAATTCAGCGAACACTACACGAATAACAAGTGGGCTTATGTAATAAATACTCCAAGTCACGCGGGGCTTTGCGCTTGTGGGCTTCATCACTATAACAACATAACCCATCATATTCTACCCAGTACTTTCGAAGATTAGGGCGTTTAAACATACAAACTTCACAATGTTAAGTAGTATAGATTCAAGTCTTTGTGCTTTGTCCCTTCGTCTATAAGCAATAATCATTTTATTTAAAAAAAAGTGAACTTTTGAGTCTTTTTTTTTAATGATTTACTATACAAAACTTATACTGGCTGAAGGTGGGGTGATTAGAGAGGGTGTAACCTTGAATGGGACCTTAAATAATGTACTAGGATTGCATGGTTAGTGTTGAAAGCGCATGTGCCGAGAATATGTTCTAGTATCGGAGTCACGCCTCTCAATATTGCTAAAGCCACAAAAAATACTTATAGATATATAGATAGATAGAATCAACAGTGTATCTGGTATAGGTACTACTCTACTTTTATTTCGGTCTATGGTTTATCCTACGGTAACCTCAAAATAAAACGAAAATGGAACATTGACTTGTAAAAAAAATTAGCCAAGTCCGAGTCACTCGCCCATGAAGGGTTCCGTAGTAACTACGCAAAATAAGTTATATTTGCGGTTTTAAAACATGGGCTATATCTCAAAAACTGCTGACCCGATCTCGTTCAAACCAATTTTCTTTGAAAGTTTTCATTAGATCTACAGCATATATTTTTATGAAAAAATAGCTGTGACATACGGACAGACAGAGAGATATGACGAAACTATAAGGGTTCCGTTTTTTGCCATTCGGCTACGAAACCCTAAAAACGCGCCATTCCAAAAAACCATAGAGGAACAGAATAAATTCCAATCCGCGAGTTGACAGTATGTTTTAAAATTTAAAATAACTATTTAATTATGTAAATCTATTGATATGAAGCACAAAATAGTACAAATGAAGAAAAGATTATTAATTATTTATTTTATTTTCCCTTGAGAAAAATGAGACTTTTTATCTGTGAGTCACGTGATTAGAAACACCAATCAGAAAACGAGACGTCATCGTTCAATATTTTGACAGCTGCTTGTCCGTAAGACAAAATAAGAAAAGAATAACTAACTGCTTGCACTGTCTGGACAGGTCCGCTCAAATTTGCGTGGTTATTTCCTCAAAAGAATACCAAAGACATGAACCTACATGCTTCTCATATACAAACACAAATTGTCTGGACTTTAAAAGAGACGTTGACGACAAATTCAGAGGGAGTTTGTTTCGGTGTTTCTTCTCAGAGTAGTTAGTTAGGAAATATCGGCCTCATCTAGCTAAACTAAACACGCAGAAAAACATGACGTGTAAAAGAATTATTTATAACCAATTTACAAATAAATATTTCATTTCATTTCATAACTGACTCTCTCTCTTCTGGTTCATTTGTCTTATCGTCCTGTAATAGTTGTTCGATGAGTTTCTTTTTTTTTGTCTTTTCAAAAAAGCAGATAGATAGATATATTCTTTATTGTACACCATAACAGTAAACAAATATGGACTTAACAACTAAAAAGGGTGATACAATGGGCGGTCTTATCGCTAAAAGCGATCTTTTACAAACAACCTTTGGATGGATTTGACACAGAAGTTCTAACCACTTCTTGCAAAAATCTCTTTTTAAAGGGACATGAATAAATAGTTTCGTTGGCGTTTTTATAGTAGTATTCCTACAACAAGGTACCTACTGCACAGCACTGATAATCATTTTTCACGTTCATAATAGAGTAATATATCATAAAATACCCGAAGTACATTCATGTGCCAAATGCCAGGAAAGTTGTTTTTTGAACGATGACGTCATACGTAGTCACGTGACCACAATGCCACGATTTAGGCCCTAGTTTTTTAATAAATTAAAAAATTACTGATATTTTAATTGGAAGGTTAAGTGATGAATAAAATATTATTTTACGAGTACACATGAAGCGCTTTGAAGCGTTTCAAACAATTTTTACAAAGTTGTCAACTCGCGGATTTCAAACAACGGACTGGTGGCGCACCGAACCGTATCGATGTGCCTTTGGCGCATCAGATCAGTTGACAACCGACTGAATTAAAACGTCACCGGTACTCCAAAATTACCATAATTTGGCCTCACGTCATGAATTGGCACCCTTATAGAAGATAACTGTTTTCCAACTATGACTCTGTGCTTTAATTTATAATGACGGTTTATTTGTTTTGTTATTACGGTGTTTACCTGTGTTCGAATTAAGTTAAGTTGAAGCGTGAACGTTGCAAAACTTGTGGTTGACATCGATTACGTATTAATTACACGGCGTTTTATTTGAGCTTGGCATTGTCTGGAAGGCTATTGTTGCAAAATTTCACTGAACTGTAAGTCTCCTTGTAATAACGATACAGCACGATTAAAATGATATTAACCCGCCGTTTTGAAATAGGCTGAATTTTGTATTGTATATTTTTGTTTGATGTGATTGGTACAATGTTTGATTGTTATATTCGAGTAGTGAATACGAGTTTATATTCCATTTTTTTTATTTATTCGTGTAGCGTATAACATGGTCTTACAGCTTAAATAAAAATACAGTAAAATGTTAGACTAGGAAAGATCTGTGGTGGCTCAGTGTTCACAGGTACGACTTACGAGGTGTTGTATGTAGGTTGTGGGCTTAAATACAAGCGGACACATTACTTCGTGCAATTTTTATGAAGATATACGAAACCCACCTGCCCGCACTGGGCCTGCGTGGTAGACTACAGTCCATCCAAACTCTTTGAGAGGAGGCCTGTTTGGCCCAGTGGTGGGAACAACATTGGCTTACTATGTTATGTTAGTATAATAGACAAGAACAGAGTACGCCAATTATAAGTCGTTTAGAGACAGAAAAAAAGTGCAATACACATTTTTTTAACCGCAAACAATACTGAAACCAATACTTTTAGGAGACCTTTCCAGCGTTGCCTAGGTACCTACGCCATGGTCACATTGATGATTTTGTTTTCTAAATATTAAATTCTAGTAAATCTAGGCTTATCCCATCATGCCTTTTTTTTCTGGGAAAAAAAACATTAATCCGGGATTCGGCCGTGATCCACCTGCTTAGTTAACCTGGGTGGAACACGGGCACTTTTTCTTGGCCGTGGTCCAACTACATGGTGAGGAATATGCAAATAAAAAAATGTCTATAGGCCATGGTCCACCTAAAATTAATTCTACGGAAATAAATCCTCTCCCTGATTGTGATCCTGTCATTTTACTATAGTTGAAAAATGAATGCCGAAAGAACAATGAAAATCGAAAAAAAAACAAATTAATGCGGAACAAAACGGAAACTAGAAAATTTGAACAATTCTAATTGTATTTCTATTATATCATCGTTATCACTTATAATAAAATTACGTTTGGTTTTCCTTTTGTTGGAAGATCTAAATAGATCTTCAGTTAGAAGGCACAGAATGGTGGTATACTAAACTAAACAAAGATAAAAAGAAAAGAGATTGAAAATTATTATAAAGGTGGACCACCGCCAAGAAAAAGTGCCCGTGGTCCACATAGTTGGACAAAGGTGGACCATGGCAAGAAGAAGTGCCCGTGGTCCACCTAGGTGGATAGAGGTGAACCACAACCAAGAAAAAGTTCCCGTGGTTCACCTAGGTGGATAGGGTGAACTGCATGGGCAAGAAGAAGTGCCTGTCGTCCACCCAGGTGGACAGAGGTGGACCATGAGCAAGAAAAAGTGCCCGTGGTCCACCTAGGTGGATAGAGGTGGACCATGGGCAAGAAGAAGTGCCCGTGGTCCACCTAGGTGGATAGAGGTGGACCATGGGCAAGAAGAAGTGCCCGTGGTCCACCTAGGTGGATAGAGGTGGACCATGGGCAAGAAGAAGTGCCCGTGGCCCACCCAGGAGAACTAAGCAGGTGGACCACGACCGAATCCCGCATTGGTCAGCTCCTCCCGCGTTGGGTGGAGCGAAAGCGAGTGTCAGACTTTTACTGACTAAAACTACATCCTTTTCCGTCAGTTGCCCTTGCAGTCCGCAGTATCTCGTTAGTAGGTACATTCCCGCAACCTCGGATGCTATCAAGCTTGGTTTCAGAATAAACAAGTTGAGTAGGGCAAAATTCACATAATCTGACATAACCTGACATGACATTATTTTATTCGGAAAAAATCCTGTTGGAAAATCATTGAAGATTCATTTTCAATATGAAAATTGTCGGATCACGACGGAGCGGAATCACGAGTGTTTTGTTAATAATCTGTCCTCCATATAATGGACAAAAGCCGTCATTTCGGCAAGTTTCAAGGGTGAAACACTTGTTTAATTGGGGAAACATATTTTCGAATATTTGTATCGTTGAAATCGGGCTCTCATACATATTTTGCAGCCGGGATTTCGGTAAATATTCTAACGAAATACCACAGCCCTGGAATGCAAAATAACTGAACGAACAAGGTAGGTTTTCGGTCAGTAGAAGTCTGACACTACCTTTCGCTCCACACAGAATAAGAGGAGATGTTTGTCAATTTTTGTCCCGAAAACAAAAAGGCTTATATTCTACCAGGAAGACGATAATAGACATGGCTCATCATCACAGTTGAAATAGGATGAGAGCGGGACGATCCGGTTAAGTATTAACCAGCTTACCAGCCGTAGTGTGATGAACTATGAGTGGCCATATAAAAAAAGACGATTTTTGCTACAGAATAAAAAAGAAATATGCAGCTGTTATGACCTTAGTGCAAAGCTCCCGAGACAATGGAGGCGCATCGCAAGGGCTTTTTTATCTAGAGAAAAGGCATCATCGTCAACCACAACCATTCTGTCTAGAATGCACGACTAAGGAGGCAGCTGTTAGCATTAAATTAGGGCTCGAACTCAGCACAAAGATCAAGAAATGACGAGAAAAAGATGTGGTTAAAGAGTATTCCAGTGCTTCTGCAGCCTCCAGCGTATGAAGAGATAGATATAAATGAGTAAATAGGAGAAAACAGCGAATAGTTTTTAATCATCTTTGCGTGGTTATTTCCTCAAAAGAATACCACAGACATGAACCTACATGCTTCTCATATACAAATACAAATTATTTGGACTTTAAAAGAGACTTTGACCTCTGAGTTTGTTTCGGTGTTTCTTCTCAGAGTAGTCAGTTAGGAAATACCGGCCTCATCTAGCTAAACTAAACTTAACACGCAAAAAAACACGACGCGTAAAAGTGTTATTTATAACCAACTTACAAAATAAATATTTCATTTCATTTTATAATCGGACAATGGATGACGATGAAAATAAGCCTAAAAATCTTTTATGCCGCTATCTATCTCAGGTTTTCTCCTCTCACTAGATTTAGGCACAGCTTGCGCACGAGCATTGCGTTGGTAAAAGTAGAGTAGTACCTATACCAGATACACTGTTGATTCTATCTATCTATATATCTATAAGTATTTTTTGTGGCTTTAGCAATATTGAGAGGCGTGACTCCGATACTAGAACATATTCTCGGCACATGCGCTTTCAACACTAACCATGCAATCCTAGTACATTATTTAAGGTCCCATTCAAGGTTACACCCTCTCTAATCACCCCACCTCCAGCCAGTATAAGTTTTGTATAGTAAATCATTAAAAAAAAAGACTCAAAAGTTCACTTTTTTTTAAATAAAATGATCATTGCTTATAGACGAAGGGACAAAGCACAAAGACTTGAATCTATACTACTTAACATTGTGAAGTTTGTATGTTTAAACGCCCTAATCTTCGAAAGTACTGGGTAGAATATGATGGGTTATGTTGTTATAGTGATGAAGCCCACAAGCGCAAAGCCCCGCGTGACTTGGAGTATTTATTACATAAGCCCACTTGTTATTCGTGTAGTGTTCGCTGAATTTCCTGCGCACGCGCCGCTAACTTCCGCAAAGACAGGCGTTGACAGGATTGAATAAAAATTGGAAGTACCTACCAGGGTGGGTGAACAATGGCTAATCAATAACAATTAGTCAAGTTGTTGTTTCCTGGTTTACGACGGAAATTAATAAAATTGTTAAGAGTGAAGTGACTGATTCACCAGAAAGAAAGAATTTTGTTTATTTCCCGCAACTTCTTTTGCATTTTCCTCATTTTCTCGGAATAAAAAGTAGCAGCACTGTTATACAATTTATGTCTATATATTATAAATTTCATTCAGTTCCGTTTAGTCAATATGGCATATTTTTATATGTAGTCTCCAAGACTCACTTTTACTTTTTTTTTTTTTTTAAATTAAGTGATTTCCATGTATTACATGAAAAATCTGGAACTTCTTTCACGTGAGTGGTTTTTAGCTCTCAATCTTCCAATAAAGTCCAATTGAAATCGGTTCAGCCGGTTCAGAGATTAGACCAGACAAACGGATAAACAGAAAAAAGTATTAAACACGTTTGTTTGTGTTTTAGAATCGTGTAAATAACTATATACACTTGAGTGTGCGCTTGAAAAAAACTTTTTAACAAAAAATTAAACCGACTCCCAAAAAACACTGCAAAGTGAAAAATAACTTTAATTTCGGTAGTCGGTGTCTTTAGTTTTGTTTTTTCGTTTTTGGCACCGACTTCCGAAATTAAAGTTATTTTTCACTTTGCAGTGTTTTTTGGGAGTCGGTTTAATTTTTTGTTAAAAAGTTTTTTTTTCACTCTTTTTAGTTGGATGATTTTTAATTTACCTAGTTACAAGAGCCTAAATGTCAACTACTTATAACCTTTTACAAAATATTGCTTTTCCCAATGCTGGGCCGTTAATTGTTGAGGAGTTCTCCTGGTACTTCACCATCAGCTCTACATCACCATATGCATTGTGACGAGCATAAAGTGCTTAACATCCATATTCAAGTAATCGAATCGCAATCCACTTAATACTTATTATTGAGTAGTTTCGGCGGCCATCTGTGGTCTTCATCATCAGTTCCACTTCCCCAAATGGTACTTTTTGAGAGCAACTGCACAAGTTACTATAAGAAATACCCAAAACGCCATAGGTGTGCCTATAATATTTGAAGAGTTCCCTCGATTTCTCCAGGAGCCCATCATCAGATCCTGACTTTAGTGATAATGGTACCAATTTCGAAGTATACCCTTTCGAACAAAAAAAGAATTTTCCAAATCGGCTCAGCCGTCTTCGAGTACTCGATGATCATACATAAAAAAAAAAAAAAAAAAATATACGCGTCGAATTGATAACCTCCTCTTTTGGTCGTCGGTTGAAAACAGCACTTAAGCATATTTTTGACAGGCCCGTTGGTAAAGTGGTCAGTGGCCCTGACTGCTATGCGCAAGGTCGTGGGTTCGATTCCCACCTAGGACAAATGTTTGTGTGATGAGCACGGTCATTTGTTCTTTGTCTGGGTGTAATTTATCTATAATATGTATGTATTTAGAAATATATATGTATGTTTATCAGTTGTCTAGTACCCATACCACAAGCTCTGCTTAGTTTGGGACTAGATGGCGTTGTGTGGAAAAGTTGTGGAATATATTATATTATTATATTATTTAGCAAAGATGACGAAGCCTGTCCATATTATTATACTGTGACGAAGCCCAACTTTTTTGTTTGTTCTAATACGTTGCTCCACACTAGAGATATTTCTCCTGTATCGTTTGTGCTTCTATGTCTCTAATGTTTAAATAATTTTTGTATGAATCCAGTCTGCCAGCTAAAGTGCAGCCCGTGCCCAATAAAAGCAGTCGTGCAGATCCGGCCAAATACAGGCCTATTTCAGACACGTCCATACTCTGTAATAGTATGGAGCATGTACTCAATAGTGTATAGCTCCTAGCATACCTAGAAGCCAACGACATTCTCAATAACCGACAATACGGCTGCCGTAGGAACCGGTCAACTGGGGATCTTCTAGCGTGTGCCATTCGTATCTGGAGTGAGGCCATTGAGAAGCACTTGCGTCTCCTTGATGTGTCCAAGGCTTTCGATAGGGTGTGTCACGATGGCCTTATTGCTAAACTTCCTTCTTCTTCTTCTGGGAGTCTTTAAGTCAAGATTGAATAGGTTACTTCTAGGCAAGCATGCTTCACCTTCGACCGCATCATCGATTAACATCAGGTGAGATGGTGGTCAAAGGCAGGCCTAATAACAATAAAAAAAGTAAATTGTTGTAAATATTTTTGATTATCGTTTCGATGCAAACAATTTATAATAAAAGTTGATATTGAGATAATTACTTACTTATCTAATTATACATATTGATTAACGCATTTTTGTTTGATAATTAAGAAACAACAGCATCTGGTGGGGATTTCTGGAATAGAAGATAACAATCTCAATACATAACAATTTTTGGAATAAACCAAATATTTTTAAGCCATAGAAAATTTGACCCGGAGCGGGAATCACACAACACATAGCGCAGAAGTCAACCTCCCAACCACTGCACTAACCATCCATGTCGTCATATCGATACCGATTCCAAATCTCTAGGTGCCAACTCTAGAAAGTCTAAGGTCTACTCTTTGTTTTACTGTATACGTCTCCGCCAATTAATTCCCATCACATTTCACCTGTCGCAGTGTATTTGGTCACCAGTAACAAAGTCTATGTGTAGTTTCATATATAGCGGATACCGGAAGGTAGACAAACTGTTATACTGAGTTATTTGTACGTATGTACGTGTGTCTGTGTCCACATTATAGAGTAACTCGTCCAATAGTCACTGTTAAAATTGAGCAAATATACTATTTTACGCAATGTATTGTTAGTAGACTACGCTCGCGTGATAGCTTTTTTTTGTCATAAAAAGTAGTTTATGTCACTTTCCAGCATTTCAAATATTTCAACTCTTGCTCCGCTTTAACGTGAAAAAAATTGGCCAAGTGTGAGTCAGACTCGCCCACGAAGGGTTCCGTAGTAACTATAATAATATAATACCTATGTATATTTATTTGATGAAAAAAAATGACAGCCAGAATGATGATGGGGACAAGCCTGTACGGTCCACCATCAATCCAATTCATATACAGTTTTGTACAGCGTGCGCAATTTACTTTAGTATGCGTTCGGTCTTCGCCGCGTGTACTCACGATCATAATATCGTAGCAGTTCGATACCCTAAAATCATTATATCAGAAGTGATCAGTGTATCAATTAGCTGTAGCATTATATCAATAAATCATTATAAACTCTATCACAATTTATCATTTAAAGTTGTCCCGTACAAAGCCCTTATTCAGCTAATGGGTTGTGCAGGTCAGAAGCCAGCTAATCTGACAGTAAACTTGACAATGAGTGTCGTGTTACCAAGCAAGAGTTTTTGGAGGCCAGATAAACAGAGCTCCATGTTAAGCACAGATGCAGCTGGCACCTGGTTAGAATGGAATTTAATCCATGCGTAGTTGGAAAAAGACTAAGATGTGATGATATCATTTGTAAAGATACACATAAAAATTATACGTGTATAAAAGTTGTGTGGACGCAATACGCCTGTTAGGCAAGCAATAGCAAAATGTTGACATGTAACTTAAATTTATTTTTCAGTAGGCGGTTTTAATTCGTCAACGTGGCAACATCAAATCGTTGTCTCACGTAACAATTATATAAAAAATATATATACAACGTGTAATTTAAAGGGTATATACATACCGAGTGCACGGCTTCTTTGGATGATAACAAACGATATAGCAAGGGTTTTGTAATCCTATGTCTACATGTGTGGAGCTTATTAGAAATTTCAATACATTGATACCAGAGACCGAATTTTTCAAATTAAGAAGAACGAAGAGAATTATCGTGTTATTGGCTAGTGACGTGGAAAGTGATGACCCTCATAGTGCTGTGACACGTTTGTTTTTATTGGTATTCAAGAAACATATGAAACCAATAATTTGGGATCAATTCTGTGAGTCACTTATTTTGAGCTGAAACTTTGCATAGAGACTCCATACCAGATGTTGTCTTCAGTACTTTTGGATAGATATGGGGTTTCCGTTACACGTTGTATAAGGCAATGCGTGTAGTCTTTTGTAAAATTAATTTAAAAACTATAATTAATAAATAAAGCGATTCACAACTTGCATTGTGATGTGAATCGCTTTGTATCACAAAGATATAAATATCTTTTTGATACAAAGTTGCGCACACTAGTTATTATTCCTGTAACGCGGACGTATTTACAAAATTATAAATTTCCATAGACAAGCAACCTGTCTATAATTGTCTATAGGTCATACAAATTGTTTGTTACGTACAGGAATCGAATCGCAAAATCGCAGCAGCCAATCTCTCTTCAACGACTCAACCAATTTCTATTTCTTAAGGTGGTAATCCTCATACTGAGGTCAGTCAGACTCTGACTAAAACCACCCCATGTTCCCTTACTCCCGCACCCTTATGCCGGGGCTGCGGGAGCATTGAAATATGTACCCTTCAACGTAACTGCTGATTGATGCCGGAACTGAGGCCGGAACGTCTCTGTGGGCCTCGTCTGGTCAAGACATTCAATCACTGCCTCAACAATGTCGTCAGTAATTCAAAGTGTCATTCGTGAAAGCGTTCACAAAAAGGAGTCCTGTCGCAAAAAAAATAACGAAACCGAAATAGTACCGATAAAGGGCGACTTTTGGTTTTGGTGAATAATGAAAGAGGCAATCGCTACTCCCATTATGTTAGCTTTAAACCAGAAAAATATTTATGACATAAGTATATAAGTATGTTGTAAATAGTGTGAAAACACGAGCTCAACATTGTCTGAGTCCAGTGACCATATTCGAAAAAAGGCGCTCGAAATGAGAACTTATAAACTATTTGGGGGAACGTTAAAAACAAATTAAAAAAGCTAAAGACTACTCTGTATTTATTCGCGCCTGCTTTCAACAATAAATAGCATCCTTCTTAATTTATTCTTCCCCTCACTTTACTAACTTACAAAAGCTACTATGCCTTGTTCTCTTTACTTCTTCTTAGTCGCTGCCCTGGTCCCGGCGGGGCTCGCCTTCGTTGACACAAGTTTCATCTGCTCTACAGGCAGGCTCACCGACTTCTTCAACAGATAGCCGCTGCTGGTATCTCCCAACATCAAAGACCTCTTTACCTTAGTCTTGAGGTCAAAGTACAGTTTGTTCTCTTGGTTCAGTTGAGGGAGCACTGTTAGGGTTTTATCTGTTTCCTGGGAAAGAACACATAGATTAGGAATGCAGTTAAAGAATGATAATCATATTCCCATTACTATGAGATAGCAAACAAATTTTAACTTTTAGAACGTGTAGGCTGTTGTTGTGTGTCGGAACGATCCTGAAACACTAATATTGTGAGCCGACGTCTGAATTTAAAAAAAAAAACAAAACAATAGCCACAAGGTCATGAACTCAGCCTATCACAGATCACAAATGAACATTTGGTACTGCAAACCATGGACACAGCTCCCAGCTCTATCTTTCTCTGATCTAATCTGGTACAGCAAAAAGCAAACACACTTTACCATCTTCATCCACAGCCAACTTGATCTACTGCTGGGTATTAGCCTCCTTGCTTATGACAAGCTACACGTTCCTATACCAGTCTCATTCAGGAAATAATCTCACCCGTGATGGCAACAAAAATGTCGTCTGCCAAACCAAATCCGACTTACCATCTTCAAAACAATCACATAATAAACCTTTTTATGCTCAAACTGATCAGTTGCGTACGCGTAAGTGTTCAAGGCGAACAGGCCTTTAAGGACCCCGCTTTCATCACACAAATCAAACTGAGTGAAGATCCCTAGCCGGCACTTCTTCCTGATATACTCCAGCATTATGCGAACTGGACAGACTGGGTTCACCAGCAGGGATTTCTCTACTGAAGTGTCCACAAGTTCTATTGAAGATCTTCGCAATGATAGTTCAGGGGCATCCTTGTATAGTACGTATATGAACATTTTTTTTGCTTTGGAACGAAACAAAAAGAATGTAATACCTACACAAGAACGAAATTCACTGGGATAGTGACAATTGAAAAGTGAGGTTAGGAATGAATTTTATGAGTATAAAAAGGTTGGTCATTTAAGGATTGTTGCTTATTGTGGCGAAGAAGTTTTCACTCAAAAGGTTACAATATGATTTTTTTTTGTTTAAATTACTTAGTTTCACAAAATAAGTATATACCTACAAACGTGTGTGTGAGCACTGCTCTCCTACCTAGGCCTAGGTCATGAAAGACCTGTGTTAAGGAAAAGCAGTTCGGTCCCCTGAGATGTTAATATTGAGTAAAGATTACATAGTCCTTGTCATGTTACGGTCACAATATCGAATTATTGAGCGTATATACAATTATACACACATATCTCATGACTGACATGAGATGAAGTTTTATTTTACACTAGCTTTTGCCCGCGACTTCGTCCGCGTGGAATGGTTACTTTGGGCTAACGTTAAATTTAGCCCCGATTTTGAAGCATTCTTCATTGGTGCTCCGCTCCTATTGGCCTTAGCGTAATGATATATAGCCTATAGCCTTTCTCTATAAATTTACTATTTAATTAAAAATATTTTTTCAATTCGAACCAGTAGTTCCTGAGATTATCGCGTTCAAACAAACAAACAAACTCTTCAGCCTTATATTATTAGCATAGATAGCTGTTGCCCGCGACTTCGTCCACGTTTCCGTCGTTTTTCGTAAAAAAAAAAGTAGCCTATGTCCTTCCTCACGGTTCAGTGATTTTGATGTAACACACAGATTAACTTTCGTAATTTAGTAGGGAAATATAATATGTCAATCTATAATACTGTTGAAAAATATCACAATACCGAACCCCACAATATTATTGTTAATAGCTGTGCCCGCGACTCCGTCAGCGTGTAACTCCATGTGTGTTATTAAGTTAATGTATTGGTAATATTATTTAGATCACGTTCACATGAGGCTTAAGTACTTATAGAACGACAATACTTCAGCGCAAAGCTTCCAGGTAAACTATGTTGAAAGTTGACCCGTCCGGCACGTGAACATAAAGATTTCTAGAACTGCTAACCCGGGAAAGAGCGACGTACAACTGACCATGCGAGAAACAACTGACACCGAGATCTACTCCAGCAACACGAAAAGTCTGCCCTTGAGCTTTATTAATTGTCATTGCATAACACACCGATACTGGGAATCGCGTTCTTTTAAATTGGAATGGAAAATGATTTGGTATTATGGGAATTCTGGGAATAAAGACGGTTTCTCCTGCACCGCAACCTGTTAAAATTTGAGCCTCGATTATATTTTGTTGCAACTGGGTTACTTTTAGCCGAGTTCCATTGCAAAGTTGTGGTGGTTTTAAATTTCGGAGCAGAATAATAATCAGAAAGCTTCGAACTGCTAAGCTATCGGGAGTTACACGTGTTATTGTGAGTCAACCATAAAAGATAGATGTATGCTGTCGTGGGATCTTTGTTATATAATTTTAAGGAGAACATTTCCGTCATAAATGATTTCTGTGTAGCTTTAACCATTAAGGTTGCACACGCGACGGAAGCTTAAAAAATGGAGTAACTTCTCCCGTTTTCCCAACATTTCCCTTCACTGCTCTGCTCCTATTGATTGTAGCGTGATGAAAAGTATACTATAACCTGCTCAGGAGTATGAATATTAATTGTACCAAGTTTTGTTAAAATCCGTCGAGTAGCTTTTGTTTCTATAACGGTTATACAGACAGACAGACAGACAGACAGACAAAAATTTTACTGATTGCATTTTTGGTATCAGTATCGATCCCTAATCACCCCCTGATAGTTATTTTGTAAATATATTTCATGTACAGAATTGACCTCTCTACAGATTTATTATAAGTATAGATTAAAAAAATAATAATAATATTGAAAAAGTTTGAACAAGGTTAAATAATTTTCATGATTTTGGGTAAGGTAACTTTAGTCTCACAATTTACACAGTAGTTGCGAAATTGGCTTCTGCACTGCGTTTCGGGGATTCGAACCCACAGAAAACTAACATTTGTATGACTTAGAGATAGTTGTCCCGAGTCTGGCTGAGTTTATGTTTGTAAATTGATCCGATAATTAATATGTCGGGCGAAGTTTTATATAATATAAACAAAATTAATTTATATTTAATACTCCTGGTATTTGGACGCTAAATTTTAGCCAGTCTATTATAATAAACAGGTCATAAATCTAGACTTAATTTAGCCTTCGCCCTTCTCGGAAGTTGAACCCATGACCTTAAACACAATGGTCGTGCTTGCAACCACAGGACCAAAGAACCTGTCGTTGGTGGTGCAAGCACGATCATTGCACTAGTTAGTAATATGTTATTCATAATGATATATGTTTTGGAAATGATACGGAACTTGATATTCCTTTACGATGTCGACTAATCGATCATTTCTCAATTTAAAACTACATATATCGCAAGACACGTTCAGTTAGTTTCAACAGCGATAGTTATCTGTTTCTAAGCAAACTTATTACATGTAGTCTCGTGATCATGTTTGTGTTTATCAAAGGAATAAGAATAGTTGTATAGCACACACTACGCTATTAATGGTCATGTTCCTGTATAATAAAACGAGTAGTATCTTGCTATCACGCACAACTTTGAAAGTTCTGTTGGAAATACAATTAAACTACTTAGCCTGTGGATAAAACCCAGGGTCAGATCCCAAAATAGCCTTCATGCTATCGGTGCTACTTCCAAGTATTATACCTTTGAAAAATGCTCAACGCCAGCAGGTTCTGATCGAGTAAATCCTGTATGGGTCATTCCACACTGACATATTTCTCGGCATCGGTAACGCTAACGGCGCGCGGCGCAGATAAGATAGAATTCGTTTTTTTTATTAAGATAGTTTGTTTGTAGAGGCGTGTAGTCCAAAGTTTGGACTACACGCCTCTACACTTTCTGCGCTAGCCAGCTATTTACGGTACTGCCCAGGGAAGCTCAACGCTACAGGCTACTGGACAGGGATTGGGCGTTAATTCTTCCCTATCTCTGTACAATCAGCCTCAACGAAATAATTAACACTCAAAATTATTATCTTCATCGCTTCCGCCATCGGTGCTGCGAGTATATATCGCACCCTTAGTAATATAAGGGCACAACTCAAAAAAGTAGATTTGTGACTACTCGCGTTTCAAGATTCTGGATTCCTACATTACAGATATTTTTTCATATAACATGCTTATTATTTAAGTTAGCCAACCGGTTAGTTAAGTGGTTAGTTAACTGGTAGCAAATTTCATTTTGAGCTCTTAGCATTTAAAACCTCAGTTTGCAAAAATGTTGACTTGATTCCTTATATTACTGAGGGTGCGGATATGTACATGGAATTTTTATAGGGAGATTTTGTTGTGTCATAAAGTATGCGATGTATAACCTAAGCGAAAACATGATCTTCGTGCCAATTTTATTCAAATCCGCGCAGTCGTTTTTGATTAATTACTTACATTCCTTGATTGACAATTGGTTGTACAAGTCATTCCACATTTAAATTATTTAGAAAGTAAAGAAACAAAGTAACAAACAGGTACATTTATTTATGCAGCACTAACTTAAAGAAACAAACATAATTACATTACAACACGACAAAATATATTTGTACTTTTCAACCGACGACAAAAAAAAAGGAGGAGGTTATCAATTTGACGCATATATTTTTTTTGCGCATAGATTTAGGCTTTTGTAACTAGGTAAATTATAAATCGACAAACTAAAAATAGTGAAATAAAAACTTTTTACCAAAAAATTAAACCGACTTCCAAAAAACACTGCAAAGTGAAAAATAACATTAATTTCGGAAGTCGGTGCCAAAAACGAAAATAGAAAACTAAAGACATTTATTTTTCAAGACTTGTTTATATTTTTTAATGTTTTATTCAAATTCAAAGAATAGTTGCAGAATGAAACATTTTTTAAATAGGCTGTAGGCATGTAGGACAAGTTAAAAATTAAAATAGCCGCAAAATGGTCCCTTTTATGTTAAAATGTCGGATAAAAAGACGTATGTATCCACCAATACGATATTTTGAAATTCCTTTGGTCGTCGACGTCAGTGCGACACGTACCATCGATTATCAATATTTACACAGAGTACGACCTACATTGATAGCCTCAATCAAACTTGATAGGTGGGTAAGTATATCGATCAAAAAACGGAATATAGCAAAAAAAATTCACCGATAAAATTATCTTGCTTGTGCGACTGTAGGAGTTGCCTATTTATTTTTATCTGAACGCTGCCACGCCTGATTTTGATGTCAATTCGTTTTTTTTTTTATTTATTTAAAATAGGTTCGCGTTTGACCACCATCTCACCTGATGGTAAGTGATGATGTGGTCGAAGATGGAGCACGCTTACCTAAAAGTAACCTATTCACTCTTGACTTAAATACTCCTAGGTTATAGCTATCGGGAAACACAGACTCCGGCAGGGAATTCCACTCCTTAGCCGTACGCATAATGAAGGTATTCCCAAAACGTTTAGTGCGTATGGGTGGTATGTCCACCATGTAACGATGGCGCTTCGCCGTTTGTCTCGTAGTCCGATGATGGAACGGGCTTGGTGGAAAAATGCAGAGAAAAATACCTGCTTTTAAGTTACCATTATTAATTACCTTATTTATTATTTATTTATTATTACCAACAATATTTCACATGTTTATAATATGTTTAGCGTTTTTCACAACTATGTCAGGGTCGGCCTGCAGTCTAGACGGGTGCAGCTGAGTAATAATGTTTTACATGGAGCGACTTTCTACCTGCAGTTGTTCCAAGACTCTCATACCTAATTAACCTGTATTATGGATACATTGTAAGAATTATATTTTAATAGAGTAACTGTGGAGTTTCTTGCCAGTTTTTCTCCATTAGGGCCTCCAAATACCGAGATCTCGGTATTGCGGGATCCCGCGTCATTTTCCGAACTTGCGTGATGCGGGATTTGGGGCGCATGATTTGCGGAACTGGAAAAAAGCATACATGCGACCTCTCGCGAGCGCGATCGCTCAGTGACTGGCGGCCGGAAGTGTTGCAAACAACGCGGTATTCAGTATTTGTTACTGTTTATTGTGAAGAAAAAACGGTGTAATTTGATTGATCTCATACTAATAGTAATACGTAAATAAATGTGGAGTTAGATGATTAATTCATTGTTTTATTTGCCTCATATAAATGTGAATATTTTCAATATGCGGGATCCCGCAAATACCGAGATCCCGCGGAATTGAAAATTTGTAGGCCCGCAAATACCGAGATTGAATTCAGGCTGCGGGATTGGAATCCCTATTCTCCATAGAAAATTACCAATTTCGGAGCGTGCTCTAACAGCTGACGTTTTGTATGTAGGCCTATGTGAAATAAAACATTTTGAGTTGAGTTGAGTCACTACTACTATACTACTACTGATACTAGTGCCTGATATTCTGGTTTCTGACTACCCCCTAGAATCATTACTCTCAAAAGATGTACAAATGACAGCCGAGAATGATCATAAAGAAAAAATAAAATAATTGTATTTATTACGAACAAAGTTTAACCGTGACCCAAACCAGCTAAAACCAGCTAATTAAACCTAAAATAATCAATGAAGGCGCTCACAATACAAATTAACAACTGTCTCGCAACTAGCCCGCCCCACATCGCAGGTACGACGTACACTACACTACAATACTCGACGTCACACGCAAAGGTCATCGGACACTGGACCCGCGCAGCCTTGACCGCAAAACAGTTGCGCTCACTCGCATTTCAACCGTTTCTCAACTAAGAATCTAACTAAAGCGATTCATATTTCATAAGAGAGTTGCAACAGCGGCTGGTAGCAATGCACTCGCCGCGACTCGCGAAGTCGCGACCACCGGTGACGACGGCACAGTCGTTCCGGCACGCGGAAGATTTGCACGCTTGTAAACAAAAAGCGTATAACCGCTCCGCGAATACAAACTCGATACAAAACAACAAGCGATACCAAAACATGTGACAAAAGAACTTGACAGTTCTTTTTTCAAAATCAAATTTCGAACAACGAAAAAACTTTGTCAATAGTGATGTGATACAGGAGCATGAGTTTATCGAGTTTAGTGACTTTTGGGGTGGCGGCGTGGCCCCCACCTGGGCCCTTGGCAGCCTCTTTTCAGTTCCACCACCAAGGGTCGAATTTTGCAGTATTCTTGATACTGTTCGCTCTCTGCATGATGGAGGTGGTGCTCATCAGGATCATAACAGAGGAACAGGCAAGGGAGCAAGGATCTAGAAGTGTTACTTCGATGTGGTTTGACTTGGACGATGAGTGAAAGGCCAAAAATGTTTACAAATAGTGATGCGACTGATCAAAGTGTTTGTGTATTAGTAAATAGTACCTACGCAATAAAATTAAGATTGGTGTACAATGTATCTAGTTATTTGTGTAGGCTGATTTAAATTAGTTTTGTTTGTTATAATCAACCAAGTTTCTAGTAGAATATTAGCTCTCTTATTAAGTTACCATATTATGTATTTTTGTGATACAGCAAAATAGAATTCCTGTGCCAACTTCGACTAGGTTTTTATAATGCTTAAATAAACTTAAAATGTAAAGTATAATTGTTTATTAATGTGAAACAACTCCACCAAAAACCTAATAATAAGATCAAAATTTACAGTAAACTTAATCTATTGTAAACAGAGTAAAAGTAATTGAAACAAAATGTAAACGCTGTAATAGTTTCCTTAGAAATTAATATTTACAACTGTTTTAAATTCTGACTTTTTGAAATATTTGCTCCTACATAAAAATATCAAAAATTAAAAATATGTATTATACTAAAATTATTTTAATTCTTTCACTTTGACTATCTGAATGAATGTCTAAAAATTAATTTAACTATGCTACCAAATAATGAAATACATAAATTGATTTTTAAGACATAATTATCATAAATGCCTTTTTGATTATAATTTTTTTCATAAAATTACCAACGTGAGTAAATTACGCGTGTTTGACATAAAGTAATATTCCAGATTAATGTGAGAAATTGAATGTTTTCGAGCCTAAATAGTCATTGTTTAAATAGCACTTACGTATGAATATATCTCATTAACATGTTACTCTATAACTTCAAATTAACACTGTGGTTACCTAAATATCGCCATTGAAAAGTAGTTGATCCGGCAAACATTGTTCTACCATATGAATAAGTTTATATTATGAATAATTCGCTCGCGACTTTGTCCTCGTGGATTTCGAAATAATCTATTCTTATTAATTTTATCTCTTTATAATATCAGTATACATTTCTCGTGTTAAACCTACAAACATTTATCAAAAAAAAAAAAAACAATATATATATAAAAAATTGGAATTAAATTATATATTTTTTTTAATTTTCATTCGGAAGAGTTCGTGATTGTTATCGAACTCTTCCGATAATGCCGTCTTAAAAAGTATCTTATAATGTAATATCAGTTAAATGATAACTGAGAAAACGCATTACCTACCTATCTACTTTAATAACATAGACATAATCTTTGTTACTAGCTTCCGCCCCCGGCTTCGCTTGTGTGAAAAGTTAGCGAAAAATATAGCTTACTTAACAGATAACGTAGCATTCTAACAGCGAAACAATTTTAAAATTGGTTGAGTGGGTATAATTTCGAAGTTTACTTCCTAGTTCCTACATACAAATTCACTCACAAACATTACTCCTTTAAAATATTACTATAGACTAGACTATTAACACAAATCTACTTTTGACTAATTATTAAAAAAAAAACTTTAAATATCGCTGTGAGCCAAATATCATCCAAATCTGTGAGACCGTTGAGAAGTGATAAGTTAATAAACAGACAGACAGAGGTACGGTCGGTATTTAGTATGGATTTTAATATCACATAAAGCATTATACAGGCTCGTAGTTTACCTACACATTCGACACCTTTTATCTCGATTCATACCTAATTAATATCTTAAATAAAATAAATAAATAAAATTCATTTATTAGAGGCACGCAGGCCCATATAAAAACTAATAATTAAAGTCTAATAAATGCTTACCACTTAAAAACCTCCTTTTAAGCTCTAATCATACCTACATACCGTTTCCTTAGATAACTATGAATAATCAGATAGGTCTTGCATTGAAACAAGCGTGATAACACGATACCGTTGAATCATCTCCGTCAAATGTTTGAACAAATTTCATGTTTTGTGGTGCATTTGAAATGGGACCACTCTGAGGTGATAAAATATCAAACCATAAACTTACCTCTTAATCTAAGCCGGTCTCCAACCCGTCTCATATAAACACTACTAATAATGAACCCAGTGCCATATCTATAACGAATAATTATTTTAGCGTTATATTGGCCCCAAAATCTGATCGTGTTTCTAAAACTTTGAAATAACAGTTAGGTGTACAGTTGCACTGAATACAAGAATAACTTGAGAAATAATCAAACTGATAATAAAACAATTAATATATATTATATTGTAAACAAGATTGCAGTACTATGTATTACCACGTGCCTTCTTCGACTCTACCGCAATTATATCAACGCAGTATGATCTTTAACCTAGTTTTCAATATGTCAAGTGACGTCCTAAACATTTGAAAATAAACTAGATAGCTATATACTATAAATATTTACATGTTACATTTACCTTTAAGGCAAAAAAGAACATCAATTAAGTGTAAAATTATGTGACACTGAATTAGATATCATTGACATTTTGGTTCAAATGTGACATTGACATTTTGGTTTACTTTCATTTTAAATATTAATTTACGTAAAGGTATGCAACTGCAATTGGGACTCTGTTCGCTCAGTGAGTGGTCCCAGGAAAGACGGTGATTACTATGTCACCGTCTTTCCACGTATCGCCATGCACAGCTAGGCTCAGGGGAGACTCCTTTTGGGTTACGGAAACGAACGAGATATCACGGCCACGGAACGCAAGGGCAACTGAAGCAACAGAGTGAGTTTTTAGTCAATAAAAGTCTGATACTCCTTTTCGCTCCACCCAGAGCCAGAAGAGACATTTAATGACTCACCGAAAAAAAAAGTAGAAACAATTACAGCAGTTTACAAATTTCTAGAGTGATCTTTTTAGAGGTAACGGAACCCCCCTTCTGTAAGCTGATGGTAGTTACCGGGGTAGTTTTAGCGGAGTAAAAATCCTACATTCCCTACTCTCCAAAATTTCCCAAAAAAAGAAAAAAATTGTATACAACTGCTAAAGCCAAGCCTGTGTTTCCAAAGCTAACCTAATCTAGGGTGTTCAAGTCAAGAGTTACTTCTAGAGGTTACTTCTAGGTAAGCATGCTTCATCATCGATCGCATCATCGTAAGATAGTGGCCAAACGCGAGCCTATAAAAATAAAAATAATATATTATACTAAGACATATCAACACACTAATCAGAACCACATTGATGCAGTAAACACAACATCGCGACGAAGGCAAGCAAACGCTATGCAACCGGAAATCAGAAGTCTTAACTTCCTGACATGCATCTGTCAAAGATAAAACATTATCTTCGGTCTTTGAACAACTATTACTTAATATCAATTCTTTGATATTACTCGTGATATTTAGGTTATACAGACGTACTTTGCCTTTACGTAAGGTAAAGGCAAAGTACATACGTTCGGCAAATCATATAAACGTGTTTATATAAAAAAGTAAATAGGTAACTTCACCTTTGACCACATCATTGCTTACATGTGATGGTTATCAAATGCGAGCCTATCATCAATAACAAAAATGTAAAATAAGCTAATATTCGTTTGATTTCGTTAAAGAACAAATTCAGGAAAAATCATGATTCGGCTTCCGGATTTGGGATTAAAAATTGACTCGCGGTTTAACTCGTTTGACTTTCAACAAGAGTGGGAATTGTTTTGATATAAAAACTTTTTACCAAAAAATTAAACCGACTCCCAAAAACCACTGCAAAGTGAAAAATAACTTTAATTTCGGAAGTCGGTGCCAAAAACGAAAATACGAAACTAAAAACACCGACTACCGAAATTAAAGTTATTTTTCACTTTGCAGTGGTTTTTGGGAGTCGGTTTAATTTTTTGGTAAAAAGTTTTTCTCTCTTTTTAGTTGATAGATTTAATTTACCTAGTTACAAGACCCTAAATGTCAACTACCTATAAACTTCTACAAAATATTGCTTTTCCTAATGCTGGGCCGTTAATTGTTGAGGAGTTCTCCTGGTACTTGACCATCAGCTCTACATCACCATATGCATTGTGATGAGCATAAAGTGCTTAACATCTATATTCAAGTAATCGAATCGCAATCCATGAAATACTTATTATTGAGTGGGTTCGGCGGCCATCTGTGGTCTTCATCATCAGTTCCACTTCCCCAAATGGTACTTTTTGAGAGCAACTGCACAAGTTACCATAAGAAATACCCAAAACGCCATAGGTGTGCTTATAATATTTGAAGAGTTCCCTCGATTTCTCCAGGATCCCATCATCAGATCTTGACTTGGTGACAATGGGACCAATTTCGAAGTATACCCTTTCATACAAAAAAAGAGTTTTCCAAATCGCTTCAGCCGTCTTCGAGTAATCCATGATCATACATAAAAAAAATATACGCGTCGATTTTATAACCTCCTCTTTTTGTCGTCGGTTGAAAAGGGGAATAAAGTATGTAGTCGCCAAAGATCAATTAGTATTTTTAACGATATTTGGTCAAAATACATGTAATTTTATGACTTTGAAATTGAAATCGCACAATCTAGTTCTATCGTTCCATCGTTGGACTCCAAGACGAACGGCGATTCGCAATCGTTACATAGAGACGTCCCACCGATACACACAAAACGTTTTGGGAGTAGGTAACTACTTTCATTTTGCGTACAGCTAAGGAGTGGAATTCTAATAAATATTAGATTTCCACTCCTTAGTCTATACTAATATTATAAAGAGGTAAAATTTGTAAGTTTGTATGTAGGGGGTAATCTCTGAAACTACCGAACCGATTTTGGAAATGTTTTCGCTTACATGTAGCTGCATTATCCCTGAGTGCTATAGGCTAAAAATTATCTTTATATCATGCATGTTAGCCGAGCTATTATAAACTTTGTCAAGCAAGTTGGAAAATTGTACCTCTTAAAATAGAATTATTTGCATGCGCTGCCTAAACAGTTGCATAAAACTGAAAACAATGTATGGCAATCTGGTTCGTCTTAAATAATAATAATAATAATAATAAGATGTAACCCGTGCAGTCCGTCCGTTATCTAACTGGAAATCCCCAGGGCCGGACGGGCTGCACAACTTTTGGCTTAAATGGTTTCAAAGATCGCACGCTCGCTTGGCATTTCAGTTCCAGTCTGCCCTAGAGTCAGGATCGCTACCTCAATTCCTAACTACAGGAATAACCCACCTGCTCCATAAATCAGGTAGTACTACGGAACCTAAAAATTATAGACCGATCACGTGCCTTCCTACGGTCTATAAAGTTCTTACGTCCATCCTGAGAACTAAAATTAATAATCATATTGATGTAAATTCAATCATGTCTGTTTCTCAGAATGGATGTAGGAACGGGTCCCGTGGTACCAAGGAGCTGCTCCTCATTGATATTGCCATAAACCAACAGGTTCGTCGTTTCCGAAGAGATTTGTCGACATGTTGGATAGATTATAAGAAGGCCTATGACTCTGTTCCACATACATGGCTCAAGAAGGTGTTGGAGTTGTATAAAATAGATCCAATGCTACGCAATTTTCTTGAGTCATGTATGGGGCAATGGAAGACGGTCCTCTGCTACCCAGGATGTCGACAGATCCAGGAAAACAGCGAACCGATTAGGATTGAGCGTGGCATATTTCAAGGCGACAGTCTGAGCCCTCTGTGGTTTTGCCTGGCTCTCAACCCTCTCAGTACATTGCTGGAGGGTTCAGGGCTAGGCTACCAGTTGAGAAGAGGTGGTCAGGTCATATCACACTTGCTTTACATGGATGATTTGAAAATCTTTGCCACCAGCAAATTGCAACTGATGGAGCTACTGAAGGTAACAGAAACTTTCAGTAGCGCCATCGGAATGGAATTTGGGGTGGACAAGTGTGCGGTCATGCATGTAAAGCGAGGAGAGATTATGGAATCCGTGGGAACTCAACTCTCGGATTCCATACACCTGAGATCCCTCGGATCAACTGAAACTTACAAGTATTTGGGTATGTCAGAAGCACTAGGCATCAATACTGCTTATGTTAAACAGTCATTGAAGGAACGCTTCTTTGGCCGTCTGAATAAAGTACTGAATAGTCTTCTATCAGGCGGAAACAAGGTGCGTGCTTTCAATGGTTGGGTTATGCCAGTATTGATGTATTCTTTTGGCATACTTAAATGGACTCAGACTGAACTTGACGCCTTGGACAGGCGGGTCCGCAAAACGCTGACTGCAAATCGGATGCATCACCCACGTTCATCGGTGATGAGGCTGTATATCCCCCGGAAATGCGGTGGTCGTGGTTTTTTAAATACTAAGACCCTGCATAACCGCGAGGTATGCAGCCTTAGGGAATATTTCCTAAAAGCTGACGTGGGTATGCATCGGGATGTGGTAGCGGTGGACAAAGGCCTCACTCCGCTCTCCTTAGGTACCGAGAATTGGCGCAAACCTGTAGTATTAGATACTAATGACCGCAGAGAAGTATGGCAGAGCAAGGAGCTTCACGGACGCTATTACCGGGCCCTTCATGGGTCTGATGTAGATACATTAGCGTCCGTAGCCTGGCTACGTTTTGGTGACCTCTTCGGGGAAACCGAAGGTTTTGTCTGTGCGATTATGGACGAAGTTATGATGACGAATAACTATCGGAAATATATTGTGAAGGATGGTACCGCAGACATATGTCGGGCATGTCACAAACCGGGAGAATCCATTCGTCACATTATCTCCGGTTGTTCTCGTCTGGCTAACGGAGAATATTTGCATAGACACAACCTCGTAGCCAGGATTATTCACCAGCAACTTGCTCTTAAATACAATCTTGTGGAATCAGAAGTACCATACTATAGGTATGTGCCCGACCCAGTTCTCGATAATGGCAATATTACACTATACTGGGATCGGTCTATCATTACTGACAGGACTATTGTTGCCAATAAGCCTGACATAGTGGTGATAGACCGATTAGAGCGTCGCACAATGATTGTTGATATAGCAGTTCCCCATGACGAGAACCTCGTGAAAGCCGAGATAGATAAAAAAAATAAGTATCTTGACCTGGCGCGCGAGGTTGTCGATATGTGGGATGTGGAGACAGCAATCATTGTGCCGATAGTCGTCACAGCCAATGGTATAATAGCCAAGAGCCTCGACCAACATCTAAGGAGGCTCTCGTTGGGCAGCTGGATCAAGGGCTTGATCCAGAAAGCAGTACTCCTGGAAACGGCGCGTATTGTGAGGAGGTTCCTCTCTATGGAGCCCTGACCACCGGTAGCTTGGACCCTGTTCCCGATACCGGTGGGCTACTATTTTTTATATTTTTAAATGTTTTTATTTTTTTATATTAATATTTAAAAATGTAATTTATATGTAAATAGATTAAATAAATGAAATAATAATAATAATAATAATATTCCACAACTTTCACACAACGCCATCTAGTCCCAAACTAAGCAGAGCTTGTGGTATGAGTACTAGACAACTGATAAACATACATATATATTTTTAAATACATACATGTTATAGATAAATTACACCCAGACAAAGAACAAATGATCGTGCTCATCACACAAACATTTGTCCTGGGTGGGAATCGAACCCACGACCTTGAGCATAGCAGTCAGGGCCACTGACCACTATACCAACAGGCCCAGCCAGCCAGGCCAGGCAATAATTCTATTTTATATTTTAGCAGATAAAGGACGATTTATGTAAAAAAAAATTTGCTCTTTACTGTATGTCAATTGGTTGTGTAGTTTCGGAGATAACATAAAATTACTGAAACGCAAAATAACACTAAGGCTAACTTAACTGCGTTAAGCGGGCGCCCGCGACGGGCAACCGTCGCGTATGTACGCGCGTGAACACGCGGATGGGCTCCGTGGGAACGCGACGGGCCCCGTCGCGGGTAGCCATCGCGGGAACCGGTTTATTTTAATTTTATAAATGATTGTCCTGTGTTAAGTTAAGGTGTACAATAAAGTATATCACACTAATATTATAAGCCGAAAGTTTGTGTTTGTTACTTCTTCACACTCGAAAGGCTAAACGGATTGCAATGAAACTTGGTACACGGGTAGACCATGATTAATAAAGGAATAGCACATGTGATTTTTTTCCCGAGACTATGTTCCCTTGGGATAATTTTCTACTTTCATGCGGGCGAAGCCGCTGGCAGCAGCTAGTATTTTAATAGATAAAGAACTTATAGAAGATATAAATATACAGAAAAATATAACATATTATGTAATGAACAGAAAGGATTTAAGCAGTGTAGGACTATTAATATGGCAATATATGACTTTATATGCAGTGTAATTAGTAGTGTGGATAACACAACACCAGTATGTGCCATCTGTGACATGACGCAGGCCTTCGATTATTTCCACCATAGTACCTTCATAAATAAACTTGAAGCATACAGTATCTGAAGAAATATTCGTAACTTAATTGAATCTTACCTTCGCAACAGAAAACAGATTGCTCAAAGTAAAAGAATAATTTATGCAGGTAATAAATACGAAGAGGTATTTCAATCATTAGAACGCGAAATTAGGTTTGGTGTGCCGCAGGGCAGCGTGCTTGGCCCTTTATTATTTATATTGTACATAAATGATTTACTTAAGTGTATAGAAAACCCGTTGACATTATTTGCAGATGATAGTACAATTACAATACCGTGCAAAAATGTAGACGCATATATTGCCTGAAATTTATTATAAAATGGTTACACGAAAACAACTTACAAATGAATTTAAGCAAAACCAAAATATTGCATTTCAGTCAGCGTATACCTGCTTTAAGAAACCTTCATATTATAGAAGTAGAAAACACGAAATTTCAAGGGTTGGAAATAGATAAAAGGCTAAACTGGAAATGTCACATAGACATTTTATGTAAAAAGCTCAGTAAATCCACTATATATGTATATCCAAATGCACTACATAAATTATCACCAATAATTGACACAGATCCCATTTACAATACGGGGTTATATTTTGAGGTTATATTCTGAAAGAAAAGCGGCATTAAAATCACAAAAAAGGTGCATTCGCTCAATGTTCAAGTTAAAAACTATCGATAGTTGCAAGCCTTATTTCAAACAGTATAAAATATTAACGCTTCCTAGTATTTACATTTTAGAAATAGCAGTATTTGTTAAGGCAAACTCTAATTATTTTATCCGCCTAAATGACCTATTTCCACGAAATAGACGCGATAATACTCGTAGTAGATTATGTGTTCTTAGAGCAAATACAGCCCTAATGCGCAAAAGTGTAGAACTTTTTTTTTTTTAACGTGGTAAAATCATCAGATGAGTCCTCCCACCCCGGGCAGGGCCGGAGGGACTGTCAGACTTGTACTGACTAAAATCCACGGTATTCCTTCAATAGCCCTTTACGTACCGGGGTCACGGTAATGGGATAAGTCCCACGACCCCGGCAGGCTTCGGCCCTCTACAGGGGGGGCCTCGTCATCTTGCTGACGCTCTTTGAGGCGCGCGTGGAACACAATGCGCCGTCGACCCGGGCATGGTCCATGGTCGGACAGCGAGTTGCCCTTTACTCGCTGTCCGCATGCCCGCGCCTACGGTGGCCGGAGATTGTCGGCCGACGTCCGACGCCATGGGCGTCTACCACTGCGGCTAGGCTGGAGGGAGTACGCTATCCTCTCCCTCACGCGGCCCGCCTCCTCCTTCGATAGCATGACTGCTTCGCAGAAGGAGGCGACCGCTTCCCACTCCGTCTCGCCCCGCAGCATGGCCTCGACCAATGCCGGGCGCGAGAGGTCTCCGCCTATCGCCGCCGTGAGGACACGTCGGTGCTCTGCCCAAGTGGGGCAGTCTTGCACCGTATGCTCTACTGTGTCCTCAGGGCGATCCTCGCAGTGGTGACACCCAGGCGTTTCTTCCTTCCCCATCAGACACAGATAACTCCCGAAACTTCCGTGTCCGGTGAGGACCTGCGTCATGCGGTAGGTCAGGACGCCGTGACGCCGATCTAGCCACTCCTCAAAGAGGGGTCTTACCGCCGGTTCCGTAGTAACTACGCAAAATAACTTTGTTTTTCATAGTATTTGTATGAAAAACAAAGTTATATTTGTGGTTTTTGAAAATGTGCTATATCTCAAAAACAGCTTACCTGATCTCGTTCAAACTAATTTTCATTGAAAGTTTTTATTAATACCTACAGCATGTATTTTCTTTTTTCAGATTTTTCACTCCATTATTATAGAAGTTAGTGGTAGTTAGTTATAGTTAATATACATTTTACCACTTTGGAAGCATATATCTTTTAAACGATTGACTTTAAGAAAAAGTGGTTTTATAAAACCTCAGTGTCATTTTAAAAGACCTGTCTGTATAGATACCACACACGTATAAATTAGATGAAAAAAAAATTTTTAGTTTCTGTTCCAAGTATGGGGAGCCACCCTAAATATTGATGTACAATTACAATACCGTGCAAAAGTGTAGACACATATGAAAGTGACATTAACAATTGCCTGAAATTTATTATAAAATGGTTACACGAAAACAACTTAAGTACAAATGAATTTAAGCAAAACCAAAATATTGCATTTCAGCCAGCGTATACCTGCTTTAAGAAACCTTAATATTATAGAAGTAGAAAGCACGAAATTTCTAGGGTTGGAAATAGATAAAAGGCTAAACTGGAAATGTCACATAGACATTTTATGTAAAAAGCTCAGTAAATCCACTATATATGTATATCCAAATGCACTACATACATTATCACCAATAATTGACACAGATCCCATTTACAATACGTGGTTATATTTTGGGTAGTCAGAGTAGTTTTAAATTGTAATCCTGTTTTAAAGCTATCAAAATTATGTATACTTCTCTTTTATTTTTTTCATGCCTAATGGTAAAATATGGTTGAGCTTTATTTTTTTTTTTGTTTATGTCACCACAATATTATGTTGTAAAACCCATATTTGCAAATAAAACACATATTTATCTTTATCTCTGCCGGAGTCTGTTTCCTGGTAGTTATAACCTGGGTAAGTCAGCAGGAAATAGTATACTTCTAAGTAAGCGGGCTTCATCTTCGATCAGATGATCGCTTTTTAGGGTTCCGTAGCCGAATGGCAAAAAACGGAACCCTTATAGTTTCGACATGTCCGTCCGTCTGTCTGTCTGTCCGTCCGTCCGTATGTCACAGCCATTTTATTCCGAAACTATTAGGACTATACATGTAAAACTTGGTAGATAGATGTATTCTGTGAACCGCTTTCCGATTTAAAGAGAAAATTAAAAAAACATTTAAAATAAAGGGGGCTCCCCATACATGGAACTGAAACTGAAAATAATTTTTTTTTCATGAAACCTATACGTGTGTGGTATCTGTACACAGGTCTTTAAAAATGACATTAAGGTTTCTAAAATGACTTTTTCATAAAGTTAATCGTTTAAAAGATATACGCTTCCAAAGTGGTAAAATGTGTGTGTCCCCCCTCTAACTTCTATAATAATGAAGTGAAAAATCTAAAAAACCATATATTGTAGATCTTAATGTAAACTTTCAACCAAAATTGGTTTGAACGAGATCGAGTTGGCAGTTTTTGAGATACAGTATATTTTCTAAAACCGCAAATATAACTTTGTAATTCATACAAATACTATGAAAAACAAAGTTATTTGGCGTAGTTGTAAAAATTGTAAATAAGCTAGTTTTAAGAAATTTTTTAGGTTTTTTTTTTTCAATTAAATATATTATATTTATTATAGTTACCACGGAACCCTTCATGGGCGAGTCCGACCACTTGGCCAATTTTTTATTTTTTGTTGTCCTATATCATCCCACGTAGCTTTCCACTCATTCCAGTTGGTTGCTCTCTCCTACCAATCCGTCATGAAAGCATCTAAGGGGTCACGCGCCAGCGCTATCTAGGCCTTCCTCTTTAAATAAAAAAAAAAACTAAGAAGTATTTTCTTCCGCAATACCAACGCAACGTGGTATCATGTTCGGCGCTTGCGCATAGTAGGTACCTAACCTACTATGAAATACGAAATATGCAATCGCATTTTTACATTCGGTTGGCTAGAGCACGCTAGCGGATGCCCATATAATATTCAAAAATCCTTGTTCGAGATTTAATATAATTGTTCACGCAGATAAGAAATCATTGAATATTCAGATAAATGTTGTAGCTAGAACTTAAATGTAGAATTATGTAAAATAGTAGTATCTATACAGCGTGTAATTTAAAGGGGATAAACATACCAAGTGCACGGCTTCTTTGGATGATAATAAACGATATGGCAAGGGTTTTCTAATCCTATGTGTACACATAGGATTAGAAAACCCTTGCCAATAAAAAAATTCTAATATGCTCCACACATGTACATGTGTGGAGCATATTAGAAATTTCAATACATTGATACCAGAGACCGAATTTTTCAAATTAAGAAGAACGAAAAGAATTATCGTTTTATTGGCAAGTGACGTGGAAAGTGATGACCCTCATAGTGCTGTGACACGTTTGTTATTTGTTATGAAACATTTAAGCGTTGTAAGATAAAGGTTTTTCTGCTTCCTCATTAGCATTTTTATAATCAGCCTACAACGTTTCCACGGCTGGGATTCAATCAAAGAGAGGATGCCTGTATGTGAGGAACGGGCTTTTTTGGAGCACACGGGCCCAGTGTGGATTGGATGATAAAAAAATACTGTTTCACAAAAATAGAACCGACTTCCATATAAAAACACTACAAAGGCAAAAATTACTTTAATTTCGATAGTCGGTGTCATTTGTTTTGTTTTTTTTTTTTGACACCGCCTAATAAGAAATACCCAAAACGCTATAGGTGAGCCTATAATATTTGAAGAATTACATTATCAGATCCAAACGTGATGACAATGAGACCAACTAGAAAGTATACCCTTTCAAAAAAAAAAGGAATTTTCCAAATTGGTCCAGCCATCTGCGAGTTATGAGGGTTACATCATAACTCGCAGATGGCTGGATACATAAAAAACAACAAAAAAAAAGTTCAAGACGAATTGAGAACCTCCTCCTTTTTTTGAAGTCGGTTAAAAATTACACAAAGTAAGTAATGTGCCCAGACAAACAGAAATACAGACCGACAAAAATGAGAAAAAGAAATGTCTGTGCTTTGATATCGTGTAAGCGCTTGAAAAAACACAGTTATTTTGAAATCACACTTATAATTAATAATTCAGAATATTAGGTACATTTCAACTGCAGGGACTCAGGCCTCCTTTCTATGAGAGGAAATGTGCTGTAATCCACGCAGGCCCATTGCTAATTGGTGGATGTCTCATGTTTTCCATTTTTAGGGTTCCGAAGCCGAATAGCAAAAAACGGAACCCTTATAGTTTCGTGATGTCTGTCCGTCCGTCCGTATGTCACAGCTATTTTATTCCGAAACTATTAGGACTATACATGTGAAACTTGGTAGATAGATGTATTCTGTAAACCGCTTTCCGATTTTAAGAAAAAAATTAATTAAAATAAAGGGGGCTCCCCATATATGGAACTGAAACTGAAAATATATTTTTTTCATGAAACTTATACGTGTGTGGTATTTATAGACAAGTCTTTAAAACAGACATTGAGGTTTTTAAAACCACTTTTTCATAAAATTAATAATTTAAAAGATATACGCTTCCAAAGTGGTAAAATGTGTCCTCCCCCTCTAACTTCTATAATAATGGAGTGAAAAATTAAAAAAAAACTGCTGTAGATCTTAATGTAAACTTTCAAGCTAAATTAGTTTAAACGAAATCGGGCCAGCAGTTTTTAAGATATTTTCTAAAACCGAAAATATAACTTTGTAATTCATACAAATACTATGAAAAACAAAGTTATTTGGCGTAGTTACTACGGAACCAGTCTGACTAGCACTTGGCCAATTTTTTTAATCTAAGACATGCCGGATTCCTCACTATGTTTTCTTTCGCGATTATAGAGCAGTGGCGATGATATAAATAAGACACAGTAATATGCCTGACTGTGTTCAAACCCACGACCACTCAAAAAACGTAACAACTCGTACTCTGCAACACTGATAGACATTTCAATTTAATTAATAATGTGCTATCGACCAATCTTCCGCATGCTCACCTTTAAGGCTATAATCGCATAGCACGGCTCACAACTCGATCGCCCAATGCATGTATTTTGACCAATAGGATGCACGAAGCGTATTTTAGTAGTTTTCGTAATAGTAAGTATATAATATAATGATGTATAGAAGTACTCACATAAATGCATAATGTCTCTAATTGAGCGAAATCAGAAAGGGATGTGGTTTGTCACTAGCTGCGCTTCCGCAGAAATATTTTCTTAAGTGAGCATGCGTATCTTTGGCCAATAGTAGGTACCTATAAATGTACGAAAGAATTATACTTAGATAATATGAAGTAAGCAAAATTAACAATTCCCTATTAATTAAATCCCAATTTATCTTTCAAAATTTGTCTTTTAGTCAAGAGTGAATAGGTTACCTCTAGGCAAGCGTGCTCCATCTTCGACCACATCATCACTTACCATCAGGTGAGATGGTGGTCAAACGCGAGCCTATCTATACTAATATTATAAAGAGGAAACCTTTGTATTTTTGTTTTTTTGTATGTTTGTATTGAATAGGCTCAAAAACTACTGGACCGATTTCAAAATTTCTTTTACCATTATTTAGAGGGATTCTTCCGAATCCGTATAGGCTATATTTTATCACGGAAAATAGATAGGATTTTTCGTGGTAGTGAAAATTGTGGAGTAAGGCGTCGAAAAAACTGCCGTACGTTAACGATTCTCGCGAACGCTTGCACCCGTGCGAAGCCGGGGCGGGTCGCTAGTTATCAATAAAACAAAAAAAGTCTACTAGATCACTATCAGTGTTGCAGAATTCTCATAGGGACGCAACAGGCTTCCGCGATCAAAAATTTAATGTTTACGCAATATATTTGGCCTTGGCATGACCTTGATATGGAGATAAAACCAGTTCTTTATAAATATTTATGCTATAATGACCACCTGATGCATGATCATTTATTCACTTTTTAGTCTGGGTTTTCCCCGCGAATTTGTCCTATGACCTTTCAAGCGGGAACCGAATATTTAAATAAGACTAGATGTGTCCATGACTTCGTTTGCACGGATGGTTTTACCCGCGAAAATCCCGACCCCAATCCCTTTGAGTTCCGGGATACAAAAGTATGTACATATATCCTCCTCTATCTTCCAATAAAAGTCCTTTTAAAATCAGTTTAGCCATTCCAGAGATAAGCGTCCGGAATGGCTTTACCGATTTACAGGCGAACAGAAATACAGGTAGACAAGTTTTTTTTAACTTTTTTGTTTGTTATTAACTATAAACAGATATTTTCAGATTGCAGATAGACACAACTTAATTTACAAGTATATCTATATATATTTTGTGCACCTATATGGTCTCACCGCTGGCAAAAGTCTCCCCATAGTCTCCCACTCTTCCCAGTGTCTTACCTTCTCTGACCAATCCTTCACGAACTCCTCTCTCCTCTTTCTATGATGGAAAAGTTTTGTATTCCACTATCACATCGTAGATCTTACAAATATTCCTGTAGATACTTATGCCACGCACGGGAATGACACTAAATTTCAGGGACAAAAGTAGACTATGTTCTATTTCAGAGGCACACTATAATCTAACTCATTGCCACATTTTATCCAGTATCAGTTACATTTCGGGGAGTGTGCGATGGAATTGCACAATCTGATCCCAACTAGCCGGTTCCATCATCGGACTATATACAAGAAGAACGGTGATGCGCCATCGATACATGGTGGACATTCCAACCATACGCACAAAATGTTTTGGGGATAGGTACTTTTATTGTGCGTATGGCTAAGGAGTGGTATTCCCTGCTGGGGTCTGTGTTTCCTGATAGCTATAGCCTGGGGGTAAGAAGAAGATTGGCTACATAAGCCACATGCGAGCGCACGAGCGAAGGAGTTGAGGCGGTCGTTCTGGCCGAGGTAAGCGTGCTTTATCTTCGACCATATCATCGCCTACCATCAGGTGAGATGGTGGTTTAACGCGACCCTATTATCAATAAAAAAAAAATTGATGTGATTGTGTAACAATCATTCGTCCAGCCATACATCGAAACCTTTGGAACTATAATATATTAGTATTCAATTAATAAATATTATTTATTTTATTTATTATTTATTTATTATTACATACATACAACTATCTTTACAGGAATTCCCAATTTGAAAGTGTAGGAAAGAAGAACATATTTTCGTACAATTCAATTTCATCATGATAAAGTCTACAAAAATATAATCATGGAAATAATTAATCAGAATTAAGAAATTATTAATGGACAAAAAATCAACAAAAAAAACCAATGTAACATAATCAGTAAAACACAATAAATATAAAAAAAAATATGAGTTAAATAGTTACTAAAAATAATCAATAAAACATAATCAATACAAAATAATCAATACAAAAATAATCACAAAAAGAACAATTCAGTACAATAGTCACTAAAAATAATCCATAAATATAATCAATACAACACATTAAATGAAAAAAAAAAAATTAATAAAAACATAATCAATACAAAAAGTCAATACAAAAATAATCATAAAAAAACAATTCAGTACAATAGTCACTAAAAATAATCCATAATAAATAATCAATACAACACATTCAATAAAAACATAATCAATAAAACATAATTAATAAAAATAATCATTAAAAAAAAACAATTCGTCATCACATCACACACCTCTATAACACAACATGTATAATGTGACTTTAGCGAACTCGCCCAACGAACAAGAGAACAAGTCAATTTCGTGAGCAACCTGGTTCAGGGTGCGCATAGTCCGCGATAGTGGGACGTTGGCCATTAGTTTGGTTCGACCACGCGGCAGTGCAAACAAGTCAGGCCGTCTACGGCGCTGCACGTACCCATCGGGCACGAACAAACCAATGCTCTGTAACACACCCGGATTGTTTGTCTTACCCCTAAACACTGAAAGGACATACGACGCCAACGCTAGACCCCTTCTTGTTTCCAACCTGTTGTAATAAATATGAAATATATTGTACAGTACTACACATAAATTTTGTATTTTAGTTCAAATCAAATCACTAATAAAACTTTACGGTTCAAATTGGTCGTTTGTTATGAAGAAGAACCAGCAAGAAATTTCATGATTACTCTTTTCAACACATAATTGATTTTCACAATGTTCCCGTAATATTTTCTATAGGTAAAATGTACTTACAAATTAAAATCGAGAATTACTCGTAAATTAAGTATAGATCACTTACATAAATTGTCTAGCTTTTCTGACTGATTTAAACTGATTTTTTTTTTCCATGTCCCATATATACCAAAACGTAAGTTTGCAGTCGTGCATGCAACTAACATTTGTATAATTATGCCTCTTAAAACAAATAATTGAACCTCTATATAATATAATGGAGTTGAATTCAATTTTTTTTTTATGTTTCCTGCCATTGTTTTACTTAAGTTCAAAACCTCTCAACAACATTATTTATTTACTAATTATGATTGAGTTAATGACTGCTTTGGTAATTAAAGTGCGTAAACACCAACGTGTGGGTCAGAGCGCTAAAAATTGCTCAAGTGAAATGCTCGCTTATATCTGAAGGGAGATTAGCCAATAATGGCGCCCAGTGTGTCAAAATGCCTGTTAAGCTGATCTGAGATTGTTGAGCAACTGTGAGGCAACTGGTCGCTGCAACTGTTGGCCACCGACAGTTGCAACTCTTGTGTAAAATCTGCATACTAGACCCGATGTGAAAGGGATTGCATTCGTTGCGTAGGATGGGAGCCAGTTTTCCAAGCAACATCGGTGGTGGCAAACTGCTGCAATTTTAATGTTATCTGTACGAAAACGAAGAAATCGTTTAAGTGTTTTTACCGTGTTACAAATTCTAAAATATCTGTGCTGTTTCTCTCGGGGGAAAATCATCAAACGACTCCTCCTACTCTGGGTAGAGCAGAATGGAGTGTCAGACTTCTACTGAGTAAAAAGTTTTTACTCAGTAGAAGTTTTTACTAAAAACCCACCCTGATTCTTCAGTTGCGTTCCGGGGCCGTGGTATCTCGTTAGAATATTCCCGTTATAAGACGATGAGCATTGTCTCTCCCTCACGCGTTCATCCTCCACCTTTCCTAGCATAAAATCTAAATAACTAAAAAAAAAAAAATGTTTATTCAAAATCATAAGGTAAATAATAAATACAATTTCGCTTTTAATCTGCATTAAGTTCACACATGTCATGTGCCTGAACTAGGTATTCCTGTGTTTCAGGCAAGAATAGGTATTTTTATTTTTTAAATAATCACAATACTAATTGTGGAAAGAACTTAACAACCTAAGATTTAACTTCACAGGTCCTTCACAGTGATTATTAGTTGCCCAGTGTGTTTACAGCAAGAGCGTGAGTCCGAGCCCACGCAGGCTCATTACTTTGTGTATTTTTTACCATCACCACAAGTCTCAAAACGGTGAAAGAAAACATTGTTAGGAAATCGACATGTTATAAAAACCCAAATCTATGCAAACCCACCAAACCACACTGAGACCGCACGTGGTTTACGGCCCATTATCCCTCATACAAAGTCCCACCAGTGGGAACAAAACCGTTCCACTATGAAAGGGCCACTACTCCTCTTCGCACTTTGATTCTTATGCAATACTAGCGACCCGGCCCGGCTTCGCTCGGGTAATAAAGTTTATATTTGCTTATATATGATTTTGCTTAATCAATTTCTCGTCCGATAATTTGCCACACTCATATATCGGTGATAACTCATATTAAGATATTCATTTTATTGATGTAGTGTAAAAAGCAATTTTGGTCTACATTAAATCCTCAACATATCTGACGTTTTTAATTGGATAAGAAATTATACTGTACAAAACCTTAACTTATTGTACACTAAAACCTTCCTTAGGAATCACTCTATCTATTTAAACCCGCATCAAAATCCGTTGCGAAGTTTTTAAGATCTAAGCATACATAGGGACAGAGAGACAGGGAAGCGACTTTGTTTTATACTATGTAGTGACAGTGGTAAGAAGAGAAAGATCTTTCCCCATCGCTCTAACTGGAAAAAGCACCCAAACATCGAATGCGTTGCCACATTGAATCCTACCAATCTGGTTATTTCGTCAGTACTTAATCATTATTAATAGCGACATGTTACTTTGATAGTTTATAAATATCTCCAGTAAATATCATGACATTTATCGCCGAATTACATGTTTCCATGCGTAAGTTTTGACAGGCCTGTTGGTATAGTGGTCAGTGACCCTGACTGCTATGCGCAAGGTCGTGGGTTCGATTCCCACCTAGGACAAATGTTTGTGTGATGAGCACGGTCATTTGTCCTTTGTCTGGGTGTAATATCTATAATATGTATGTATTTAGAAATATATATGTATGTTTATCAGTTGTCTAGTACCCATACCACAAGCTCTGCTTAGTTCGGGACTAGATGGCGTTGTGTGAAAAAAAAAAAAAAAAAAAAAAGTTGTGGAATAGTTGTGGAAAAAGTTGTAAGTAACAATATTTTAGTAACATAATACAACAGGAGGAGGTCGTGGCGTGGTGGATGTTCAAAGTTAAGCAACACTTGCCAAGGTCAATTTGTGGATGGGTGACTATCTTAACGTATCGAGATTCTTTCATGCCTCTTTCTCCTCTTTCTCATCTTTGCGACACTGGTCTTACCAAGGGATGCACGTGTTACCCAGCTATTCATTTGTAGAAGTTAGATATACAGTAGCTACATGGAAAAAAAATCACGGAACAGATGAATAAGGTTGGAATGGTAATGTGGGCGTGGCGAGCGCGCCACATTTATGATACGAAAATCATAGCGCGACCGATTAATTCTTTCACCGCGTTTAGTGCGCTTCGGATTACTTCGGAACACAGAGCTCTGCTTTAAAATGCCGTGTTGTGCAATTATAACCTATAACAAAAAGTCAGACCGCAAGTATAGAGCTAGAACATATATCTTTCCATCAGTAAGTCGAAAATAACATTTAATTACAATTTTATTTGTAAAAAACATAAAAATTTTCTGATCACTATGAAATTCCGAACATTAACCCTAGAAAGATAATCATATAGCAACTAGCGTAAAAGATAATCATACGTCTGTCAGACGTACCTTATTTAATTAAGATTGTTTAGTAAGTGCACGGAAGTATTATCATGTCTTATATGTTGAAATAATTGTTTGTATTCTATTTAAGGAAATGAAACGATAAAATAGCAATAATAAAGTTTCATTGACAAATTACAAACAAAAATCGTAAACTTCTTTGCAAATTAACAAAAACTTAACTTATCTTCTATAGGAACATTTAAAATCACTTTCAGTCTTTATATTTTCATATTTTTTACTTTTACACTTAAATTAACGTAAACAATACCTACTACAATAATCAGTCTTTTAATTTCGGTTATTAAATGCACTTATGGCACACAATTCTGTTGTGTTCTCCACACACGGGTTTTTTGCACTTCACGCATGATAATTTTGACATCCTATGGAGTGTAGATGGACAGTACGAACAATATCTCTTTTTTTTTACAGACGGCCTTTCTTGCTGAGCCTGGCCACTGTTTGCATTAGGATTAGGCAACAATTACTCTATATTTTGCCGCACAGCTCTTTTCAGAGTTGGCATCTGTAACCTTTTTTCCATCCAAGGTGAACTGAGATCTGTACTAAGTTTCTTCATAAAGTTCTTACGGCTTAGAGGCTTTTCGTTCTTTGATAGAATATTAGAACAATATAACACATAAGAATTTACAAAGGCTATGTTGAAAATGCCATAAAGTAGTGTGCCATAAACCTCTGAGTGTGCGCTGAGAAGTAATAATTATGGACTATCAGATAGCGTAGCTTGGTCAGCAGTAGACTCTGAATGGTCTTCAGCAGAAACTTCGGGTATATCCACAGCTTCATCTATGAATTCGTCTTCAGTGTCACTCTGCACATCGTCTTCTAAGAGATTATCTTCGCATTCGCTTTCAGATTCTGATTCCTCTTCATTTTGATATAAAAAGTTCTCAATTTGAGAACTATCCAACACCCTTCGGTTCGCCATTATAATATAATAATAATTAATACCTGAAAATAATAATAAAAATGAGTGTAAATAACAATAAACAATCAGTTCAAATGATTGCAAAAGTTGCATTGAAGATAATCATACGTCTCGCGGACGTACGACATAGGTATATCTTTTATTTGAACGTACTTACCGTGTCGCTACTGCTGCTTAGCGCGAGCTCCGGCCGCCGACTGAGTTGACACGCGCAACTAGCGCGCTGCGATTAATAATAAAAAAACTACACCGAAATTTAATTTCACGCTACGTCTCGCGGACGTAGATTATCTTTCTAGGGTTAACAACATTATTGCAACAAGTTACAAAAAGTATACATTGCCCGATATGTACTCGCTTAATCAACGCAATGACCAAGTCCGCTTACAATTTACTGTATGCGCCACACTTCAACCATTGCCGTTTTGTCCTTTGCCCTCATTGGCCGTGATGCACGGTGCATGTTTATCGACTGTGAGTTACAATCAGTAGCAAGCTCTCAATTTAAGTGTGTGTAATTTATTTGTGTGCGTAAGTCACATACGTAACGGGCCTCTTGCTTGTAGTGGAGCTATAGAGTGGAAGACAAGCGGCGACACGCGTTCTCATACAAATCAGGAACTGTTTCCTTTCTAACCTCTTTTATCTGTTCTGTGGATAGAAGGATGACATACGGCTGCCTGTAGGCGGAAATGTCCAACGGTTAGAAAGGGACAGAAGATTGCGGTACCTTATAATACGTACGCCATACGGCATGTCGCCATGGTGATAGCCCTGGCTGGAGGCTTTAATTAATTTATTAAGGCAACTACAGGCAAGCCCGGTTAAGCAGCCGACAACCTCAGAGGTTGATCTGTGAGATGCACACACAAAAAAATATGTCGCTATGGTGATAGCGTATCTCTTTTTAACCGACTTTAAAAAAGGAGGAGGTTCTCAGTTCGTCTTGAAATTTTTTTTATGTTTGTTACCTCATAACTATGCGTGCTCCATCTTCGATCACATCATCACTTACCATCAGGTGAGACAGTGGTCTAACGCGAACCTATTTTCAATTAAAAAAAAAAATAACTCGGAGACGGCTGGACCGATTTGGATTTTTTTTGCGTTTGAAAGGGTATACTTTTTAGTTGGTCCCATTGTTACGAAATCAGGATCTAATGATGGGATCCTGGAGAAATCGAGGGAACCCTTCAAATATTATAGGCACACCTATAGCGTTTTGGGTATTTCTTATAGTACCTTGAGCAGTTGCTTTCGAAAAGTACCATTTCGGGAAGTTGAACTGATGATGAAGACCAAAGATGGCCACTGAAACTACTCAATAATAAGTATTTTGTGGATTGCGATTTAATTTCTTGAGTACGGATGTTAAGCACTTTATGCTCATCACAATGCATATGGTGATGTAGAGCTGATGGTCTAGTACCAGGAGAACTCCTCAAAAATTAACGGCTATGCATCGGTAAAAGCAATATTTTGTAAAAGGTGATAATTATTGATATTATGGCTTTTGTAACTAGATAAATTACAAACCGACCCACTAAAAAGCGTAAAAAACCAAAGTGTAGATGGAGGCCTGACTTCCCCTTCTACAACTTATACGCACAAAACGTTTCTTTGTACCTACAGCTAAGGAATGGAAGTCCCTGCCGGATTCTGTGTTTCCTAACAGCTATAACCTGTAAGTCTTTATGTCAAGAGTGACTATGTTACTTCTAGTCAAGCGTGCTTCATCTTCGACCACATCATCGCTTACCATCAAGTGAGATGGTGGTCAAACAAGAGCCTATCATCATTAAAAATATTAACTATGCTTGGGAGTCAATCCTAAAGCCATTAGTACTTTTTCATAACCAGGAGCGGCCGTATGACTCAACGCATTTCCCAATTCACTACCTACAATCATTTGAAAGTAAAAACAGTAATGAAAGCTTTATTTATCTATTGCACATATTGTGCGTGTGAAATGTGAATATGTGATGATAGAATGGTCTTGACATCATTTCTATGACCAAATGCGTATGGGTTTTTTAAATTTATTTTTGGTTGGAATGCCACACAAAGGGACACGAGGAGACGGCGCATATTATTTCCTATTAGTCGTCGCAGGGGATGTCGCTGGAATAGTCGGGGGCCACGTTGGAGAGTATCTAATTACTGCCGCAGCTCCTGGCGTAAATGTGCGCGAGAATGAGGGGTGATTTTAGACATTTAGAAACTGACAGACCCCGATGAACAGCCTTTTTCAGCAAGAAAATGATTAAATAACTCGTCCCTCTCTGGAGCAGAAGACTCACTAAAACACACACTGTGTTTCAGTCACCGTTGCGTTTCTAAGTCTAGATTTGAACCCGGCTTATGGTAGTAAACTCGTCCCTTTTTTATTATGAATAATCTCGCTCTTGACCCTGATTGGACCTGATGGTAAGTGTAAGATGAGGTCTGCGATCGAACGAGCGATCCCCGAAGATGCTTGTTCACTTGTGCTTTAAAGGCTGGCATTACACAAGCCGGCAGAGAGTTCCACACTTTGGCTGTACGCACAATAAATGTAGAGGAGAAGCGTTTAGTACGACAAGACGGTATATCGACCAAGTGTGGATAGTATCCTGCAATACGTCCCTATCATAGTTATGGTCCTTAAAAATGAAATGATACAAAATTGTGGTCTTGTTTTTTGGATGTTAAGAGAAAGATACATCATCATTGAGTGGATCGGTTTTGCAAGGTTATAAGATCAATGAACTGATGTTGGAATACATAAATCGAAATGAGGTACGAGAAAGTTAAACCAAGGCCAATTTTAAAAAGGCAGTAATATCTTCTGACTCTTTTCCGGATTCTTATTCCACCTACTTGTTTCAAGTTAACCAACATTTAAGTTGGAAAAGAAGAAACATTCGTGTATGCTTAGCATTATTTTTATTTGTTGACATTTCACTGAATAGGCAATTTTCTACCGCAACATCATTCATTATTATATGCAAATCCTTTCACATTATTCATATAAGCTAATGATAAGCTCTCTGTCGAAATGCTCGGGATGGCGATGAGGGGATGGAGCAATGTAATTATTACCTCATTTGAGTGGCAATGGAGAATGCACAGCCAGAGTAATATATACTACCCATAAGATTTTAAGCTAATATGGTCAGTCGGTCACTGACAGTATCATTAGAACTTAAAATGGGATGTGTATCTTTTGTTTCGAGTTTCCGATAGCTTTTAGCGATAAGACCGCCATTGTAACCATATAAATAATTTTAAATAGTTGTGTTTAAATTTTGGTGTACAATAAAGTATATTCTATCTATCTATTATATCTAGACCTGAAAAATAAATAATTAATTAATGTTTTTTGGTTTTCTTACAGCCCTAAATCCATATCCTTTATATCTCTCCATCAAAAGCTTATCTAAGGATGGCCCTTTGAGATAAGCCCGCCCATTCTACACCAGTTTTTTTATAAATGTTATCCTGTGCATACAGTTGTACAGTAAAGTTAATAATAAATAAATTGCTGTTAAGGAATATCCTTAGAGTGGGTTTTCTTGTATAGCCTCTAATTAAAAGCTGATCTTGATTGCAATTGCTTGTTTACTTCATATTTAATAATGGTAGTAAAGTATATCGGATGTATTCAATTCGCTTGTGCTTATTGAGATTAATTGGATTTAGTATTCTAAGGAAATAAACAGGTACAGTAATACCACAAGAAATTATGAAACTTGGTTGAAGCAACTCGAGTTGGGGGCGTGTATTGTTGCACGTTCGCCCCTCTTGGCCGTCGCGAGGGTAGTCAAACACCTCACTCCCGTGGGTTTTTAGTCCGTAGAAGTCTGACACTCCCTTCGGCTCCACGCAGAGCGAGTGGAGTCATATCATGATCTTCCCACTGAAAAAAAAAAACAAAATAGTCTTCTGGTTACATGAGGAGTCGATTAATCCTGTATTGATAACACATTGTTAATCCAAAACATTTTGGAATAAATTCTGCTTTTCTCTCTTAGATTGTCTTCTTAGTGCCAAAGTAATGCATCTCTAAATAACAAGGCACTCACTACTTACTTGTTGCATGGAATCGTGACATACCAATAAAGTCCATGTTCCTTTGCTTCCAGGAACGAGCCTAGAAGATGCATCACATCATCGCAGGACGACGGGGTGTGTCGTAGCTGTGGAGGTGACAAGCACGGGGGGGCTCTGCCCTGCATCTGTTATCCAAGAGAGTAAGTAGAACTGACACAGACGTCAAAGATTCGCCAGAGAAGAAATTTGCGCGCCTTGACTACGCTTTTCTCTTTGCTAAACTCTCCTACCCCTCCTTCTTACCTTATTTCTCATTTTCAATTTCTATGTTCTTCACACGCTAAAAGTCTGCGCTCTTCCAATAATCTTCTCTTATTCTGTCCTTCTCATACTTCTGATTTTATTCATTCTTCCTTTTATATACAGTCTATTCTTTTGTGGAATGCACTACCTCTTGATATCAGCACGGCCACCAGTCAATATGCGTTTAAGAGAAAGTTGCGGGGTTATTTTCAAAAAAAAAAAAAAACATCTCATTATACAACGTGTAACGGAAACCCTATATCTATCCAAAAGGGCTGAAGACAACATCTGGTATGGAGTCTCTATGCACAGTTTCAGCACAAAATAACTGACTCAAAGAATTAATACCAAATTATTGGTTTCATATATTTCTTGTATACAAATCGTAACAATCGTGTCACAGCACTACGAGGGTCAATAACTTTCCACGTCACTTGCCAATAACACGATAATTCTTTACGTTCTTCTTAATTTGAAAAATTCGGTCTCTGGTATCAGTGTATTGGAATTTGTAATAAGTTCTACACACGTAGACTTAGGATTCCAAACCCTTGCCATATCCTTTGTTATCATCCAAAAAAGCCATGCACTTGGTATGTATATACCCTTTAAATTTCACGTTGCATATATTTAGTATTTATTATGATAAACATGTATGTAAATTTATTTTAGTTATTTATGTATATATATATTTGTAATAAGACTTTTACTTTGAATATATTATCTACTTAGTTTTTTTTTATGCACCTGCCATGTTGTCTCTTCACCACCCATGGTTGACTGGTAGAGAATGCCTATGGCATTAAGTCTGCCTTTGTACATTTTGTGTTGCATAAAGTTTTAATAAATAATAAATAAATATTCTCATCCAAAACATCCATCTATCATCATCTGCTCAACCTTTCTCAATTATGTTGGGATCGGCTGCAAGTCTAACCGATTGCAACCAGGTATTATTGTTTTTACATGAAGCGTCTGACTATCTGACCTCCACAACCCAGTAGCTGGGTAAGACATTAGCCCTTGGTAAGACCAATGTCAGGTTTTCTGGTTTCGGACTACTTGAAACGACTTTCAAAGGTGTCTGAATGGGTATTTACAAAAACTTATGCTGAAACTGAAGATCTATTAAAAACAATCCGCTAGGAAATGAATGTTTTATTTGTATTTCATCTACATTACAACTTATATCTATACTAGTGTTGCCCAAATGAGAGTATCGCAAGAGTCTTCAAGAGTCTCAATTAAATTGATTCATTTGGTTGGCCTATGTCAATTCAAGCTCAAAATGTACCTACTCTGTTACATTGTTCTGAGATCTCAACTACCGTTTAATAAATAACAATAGGATAATTGCTAATTGCAAGACTCTTGCGAGACTCTCGTTTGGGCAACACTAATCTATACTAATATTATAAAGCGGAAAAAATTGTTTGTTTGTTTGCTTGAACAAGCTAATCTTCGAAAGTATTGGGTGGATTTGGATGCAATTTGGTATGGAAGTAGCTTGAAGCTTGAGAAAGGTTATAGGCTACTTTTTACGTGACTGCAAAAAAGGATAGTTATGTTTTTACCGTGATAGAATCCACGGGAGCGAAGCCCCGCGTGAGTACTAGTTTACAAATACATACACAACGTTCTCACTTACCTACACATCATATTGTTATCTACACTTTTCACCCTTCGCCACCCATACTCAACCACTTTTATACACACCACTATAGCGCTAGAATACTGTTTTTACTGATAATTTATTTGATACTTAGATTAATCATTCTTGTTATTGTTCCTTTTTTCTTTTGTAACTACTACTTTAAAACTTATTTAAGTTTATATTAATGCTTTTTTTTCTTCTAGTACTGTTTAAAACTATGATTCTTTTTGTTATGTAACTCACACGACCTAATTTTATAGACTTAAGTTTATGTCCTGTTAAAATGCGAGAGCTCTGGTACCTAAAACATAAGTTAAATCTTACTTTGGGTACCAGTGTTCAACTAGTTTAGTTTACATACATACGTTCAAAAATGTTGTTTCATAACAGACTGTGTTATGTAATTTAGTTGAATTAAATAAATTTAAAAAAATGTACAAATGGCACCGAGACCAACCGCTTAACCAGCACTCTGAGGCACGGAGGTATCTTGATGTGTTAAGATAGCCACCCATCTACAAACCAACCTCGGAAAGAGTTGCTTAACCTTGAATATGTATAATTTAAACAACGTGTAATTTAAAAGGTATATACATACCAAGTGCACGGCTTCTTTGGATGATAACAAACGATATGGCAAGGGTTTTGTAATCCTAAGTCTACGTGTGTAGAACTTATTACAAATACCAATACACTGATACCAGAGACCGAATTTTTCAAATTAAGAAGAACGAAGAGAATTGTCGTGTTATTGGCAAGTGACGTGGAAAGTTATTGACCCTCGTAGTGCTGTGACACGTTTGTTATGATTGGTATTCAAGAAGCATATGAAACCGATAATTTGGTATCAATTCTTTGAGTCACTTAGTTTTAACTGAAATTGTGCAAAGAGACTCCATACCAGATGTTGTCTTCAGCCCTTTTGGATAGATATGGGGTGTCCGTTACACGTTGTATATTTTACGTTATATTTATTCACAATATACCTTTTATATTCTCGGTGGAAATAACGCAATCTGTTTGCAAAATATATGAAGCTGATAATTTGGTATCAATTCTTTGAGTCAGTTATTTTGTGCTGAAACTGTGCATAGAGACTCCATAACAGATGTTGTCTTCTGTCCTTTTGGATAGATATGGGGTTTCCGTTACACGTTGTAGAGACAAAATTGCAATGCCTATCCGTGATTTCAAAATAACTGTGTTTTCTCTAACTCAGCCCTTAAAGTCCCCACCCAAGCAGCAAAATTGTACTATAACCAAAGCTTATTTCGCAAAAAAGTTTTGTAAACGTTATATAACCGTGTTTATGGTGGCAGCATGTTGAATAAAGGCGTTTGACTATACTTTTTTGCTCTATAAGCTTATACAGCGAAAACGTTCTATAAGCTAATGATGTAAACATTTACATTACCATTTTGTACAACTGTTATAGACATATACTATATAAGGCTTAAAGAAAACATGTATAAAACTACTTTGTTCTATATATTTGTTGATCGGTGCCCTTTTGTATCTAATTTGATCTGTAAAACTTATATATTTACCGTTATAGGCCTGGTTCATTAACGGTTATTGAAATTTGGCAATAGGGCGATTTGATAATAAAGTGGGTTTTTAAGTATCTGCTATAGTACAAAGTGTTTTAATAGTCACGACTGCTCAAAAATAGAGCAATTTGGTGATATAACTGAGTTTTGTGTTACTCCTTACGTGAGAAATTTACGCTACAAGAGTTATTAAAACACTGTATATTTACCTTTTTATACTGGTTACGAAGACACTCTTTTAGAGCAGAATTATTTTGTAACAGAGTTTTAGATACCTATAATACACTGTCATTTTTTATTAGAGTTTCTCTCTCTACTATAACATCATAATGATACATAAAGGAAGCAAACAAACACTATTAAATAACTAATGTGATTTAAACAAGAGTTAGCATTTCCATTTTAATACTTAACTGCGGGTTCTGCAAACAACAAAATTATATGATGATCTTTAGACTGTGCTTATACTGTGAATTCAGTAGGTACTTAAACGTCACTTAATTTTTAAAGTGTAGTCCATTTCCGAGCAATAAGGACCGCAATACAATCACAGAGGCTCTGTCGCTGAGAAAATAAAATAAATTAAACCAACTCTTAAATTTATTTTATTTATTAATTAATAAATAAATTTGGAGGATCTGCTTTTGCTTCACCGCGACACAGGTGCTGCTGCTGTGTCGCAGCCATTGACATATATAATTATATATTACTGCGTAAGGACTGGGCGGACCGCATGTTACAATGACGCCTCGAACGTGGTCCCAAAATGGTCTTCCCTTTATCTAAGTGACTAGAACGTGATCGGCTATCTTCGGGAGCGGTCGTAACTTTTACAAGCACAAATGCCAAGTTGTGCCGTGAAGGGTTGCATGAACTACGACAAAAAGCACAATAAAATAAATTATAACATTTCATATCACCGGTAAGTTAAAAATATGTCATGAAATCTACTTCTAACATTATTTGAAACAATTTTTCTTTGTTATTTGTATCAACCTTTGGCCAAGACAACGCGAAGCCGCATAAAAGTGCGACATAACTTTGCAGCGGCAATTCAAAGGAACCCTAATTTATTCAACCACAATGGCGGTCACTACTTTGATCATAGTACTATAGAAGGCCTGTAATCGCCTATGTTACACTTTTTGCTCTATAGTAGAAAATTATGGAACTAATCTACAATTAATTTATTTTAATTTAGATAAAACTTATTAATTTGGGAGGGGCATTAAAAATTAGATACTAATCTATGCCTACTTTGTCAATAAAATTATAATCGTAACACTATTTCAATGCCTGGGTTGCTACTACTAGCGCATTTTGCTACTTGATAGACGCCATAATAAATATTTTGATATTGTAATTTTACTTATCACGATTTGTTGAAATTAGTAATATAAGCCTAACACACAATCACTTTAATAACACTGACAGTATGAGAATGAACGAAAGATTGAACGATTTGTTGTGATATGGTAATCTAAAAGAACCACAATCACTTCTTTAAAACATAAAAGAACAATAACAGCGTTGCAGTGGGTACTACATCACCGTTTGGTGACATCTCTCACTGTAATATCAATCTTAGAGGTCAAAAATGGTACGCCAAAGCTGCTATATATCTGTTATATCAGCGATTAGCGATATAACTGCGCCCAATCTGGGTTGTGTAAACGTTCTTTGGTCTTTTATAGAACCGCTCAGCAACATCAATTAGTTCTTTGAAAAACGTTCTATGGGCTGCTTTAGGACAAGGTTTTGCTGCTTGGGCAGTGCTGGGACACAGGCCCCCTTTCTATGTGAGGAAATGGGGCATAGCTCACCACACGGGCCTAGTCACATGTTTTCATATTTTTCGGATAGGACCACGCTTGTTTCCTTACAATGTCTTCCTTCACAGTTTTGAGAGTCGTGATGAAAATAATGTGTATTTTTTTTATTGTGTCTCCCTGTGTTCGAACCCAATTCGAAAGCCGGTAACCACTTCACCACCACTGCTCTCGCGCAAATGAAGTCGCGGGTACAGCCAGTGTTTATATGTATAAAATTTCATAACTGTATTATGAAAATAAAAAACTTGTACGCTTGCATGCTTCGTCATAATTATATAGAGCTTAGACTTAAGTGTGGAGGCAGAGCTAGGTAAGCTAGCTAATGCTCTGCGTTGACCCTCGTGAATATCACATACAGATGATAGCTGTTTTGCGACCGTTGCCAAACTTTTAAAATATTTAAACATATTGACCAACTTATTTTCAGGATTTAATTGTACCTTTACTTGAATTAAGTTTTTTTACCTAGTACCCCAGAGAGACATAACCCTTTACACACATGTATGTCTTCTGTCACTCATTATCATCTTCATGCCCTTATTCTATTTACTTGTGGTCGGCGCAACACCTTTTTTCTTCCATTCTCTCCATCCATAAACATTCAAACCCATTACTCTTTAACTTGCATGCCTGTCATATCTCCTCACTAGTACTCGCGCGGGGCTTCGCTCCCGTGGATTCTATCACGGTAAAAACATAACTCTCCTTTTTTGCAGTCGCGTAAAAAGTAGCCTATAACCTTCCTCAAGCTTAAAGCTACTTCCATACCAAATTGCATCCAAATCCACCCAATACTTTCGAAGATTAGCGCGTTCAAGCAAACAAACAAACTTTTCCGCTTTATAATATTAGTATAGATTACCTACATGTCTATAATATTACTACCGGTTACTACCGAACTAAATAAACTTCGCTCGCTGTTCTCACTTGAATTACCTACTCTAGTCAGTTATCAATTTATCATACATACGAGGAAGCCTACAAAAGTTTAACAAACATAAGAGAATTTGTTTAGGATACATAAATGCCTAACATGCCATACGTATAGCACAAATTCATCCTATCTATCTATACTTATAATAAATCTGTAGAGAGGTCAATTCTGTACATGAAATATATTTCCAAAATAACTATCAGGGGGTGATTAAGGATCGATACTCATGCCAAAAATGCAATCAGTTAAATTTTTGTCTGTCTGTCTGTCTGTCTGTCTGTCTGTCTGTCAGTATAACCGTTATAGAAACAAAAACTACTCGACGGATTTTAACGAAACTTGGTACAATTATTTTTCATACTCCTGAGCGGGTTATAGTATACTTTTCATCACGCTACAATCAATAGGAGCAGAGCAGTGAAGGGAAATGTTGGGAAAACGGGAGAAGTTACTCCATTTTTTAAGCTTCCGTCGCGTGTGCAACCTTAATGGTTAAAGCTACACAAATCATTTCATGACGGAAATGTTCTCCTTAAAATTATATAAAAAATAGCCCACGACAGCATATGTCTAACTTTTATGGTTGACTCACAATAACACGTGTAAAACTCCCGATAGCTTAGCAGTTCGAAGCTTTCTGATTATAATATTTGTCTACTCTTACGTTTATAACACTCTCAGTCACCCCTAATTGAAAAAGTTAACATTATTAACTATTCCATAAAAAAATTGGCCAAGTGCGAGTCAGACTCGCCCATGAAGGGTTCCGTAGTAACTATAATATAATATGCAAATTTATTTGACAAAAAAAAACCTTACAAATTTCTTAAAACTAGTTTATTTACATTTTTTACAACTGCGCCAAATAAATTTGTTTTGAAAAAAAAAAAAACCTTACAAATTTCTTAAAACTGGCTTTTTTACATTTTTTACAACTGCGCCGAATAAATTTGTTTTTCATAGTGTTTGTATGAATTACAAAGTTATATTTGCGGTTTTAGAAAATATGCTGTATCTCAAAAACTGCTGAACTGATTTCGTTCAAACTAATTTTGGTTGAAAGGTTATATTAAGATCTACAGACACATATTTTTTTTAGATTTTTCACTCCATTATTATAGAAGTTAGAGGTTGTGTCCGCCACACACACATTTTACCACTTTGGAAGCTTATATCTTTTAAACGATTGACTTTATGGAAAAGTGGTTTTAGAAACCCCGATGTCGTTTTTAAAGAACTGTCTATAGATACCACACATGCATCGATTTCATGAAAAAAAATATTTTCAGGTTTAGTTCCATGTATGGGGAGCCCCCCTTTATTTTAAATATTTTTTAATTTTTTTCTCAAAATCCTATCAAGTTTCACATGTATAGTCCTAATAGTTTCGGAATAAAATTGCTGTGACAGACGGACGGACGGACAGACAGACAGACAGACAGACGGACAGACATGTCGAAACTATAAAGATTCCGTTTTTTGCCATTCGGCTACGAAACCGTAAAAAGAATCATATAAATCGGTATAGAAACACCAAAGTTATACATGAAATACGCTTATAATAATAAGCCATCGCGCGTGAATACTGAATCATGCTATAAGCATTATTTTTGAGAATCGGTCGCCGCGTTCGACGCGTCTCGCGGTCGAAGCGTTCTCTAGGTACTTAAGCCTCATGTGAACGTGATCTAAACAATATTACCAATACATTAACTTACGCTGACGGAGTCGCGGGCACAGCTATATTGTATCATTACGCTAAGGCCAATAGGAGCGGAGCGCCAAAGAAGAATGCTTCAAAATCGGGGTTAAATTTAACGTTAGCCCAAAGTAACTATTCCACGCGGATGAAGTCGCGGGCAAAAGCTAGTCGTGAATAAAGCTGCGTTTTCCAAGCAATTAAAGGTTCATCTGCTCATTGAACTCGTTAGTAAATTATAATAATTAATCATTTAACATCGTTTATCATAATAATTTTGACGTGGGCTCAATCTACATACTAACGTGTAATAAGCAACCTTGTTGGAGATTTTCAAAGAATGCTTAATTTTAATATGCTTGTGTGGGTCAAGGTGTATATTGTGGTGCAGCTGCTTACTAACAATAAAAAAAAATTGTATCTACAAATCACAAGCTTAGTTTATGATAATGTCTGTCTGTATGTACATTATATATTGGTGACGTAAGTTAGATGAGTCTTTGTTACGATCAAACAATTTTCTTTAAATAATTTAGGAAGAATAATTATATCTTCTTCCAGCAAACATATCTTACTTTCTTTCTCTTACTTGCTACTAATATTTTAAATGCGAAAGTTTGTGAGGAGGTTTGTTACTCTTCCACGGAAAAATTAAGGAGTGGTCCAACTGACGTTGCAAATTGTAAAAAAAAAAAAAAAACAAATCTCTTTCAGAGAATTATCTTAAGTATTTTTTATTATGATAGAAAGATCTATGGCAATTATGTAAAACAAAATATCGGCCAAATGCTCGCCACTGCTTCGGTAGTACACCTCGATCCGAGGGTCCATATTTTCAATGACACTGACGCATAATTGAGGTACAATATCGTATTTCTGCTGAATCGAATTTAGTATAAAAATATTTTAATAAGTTATTTCTTCTGCTGATTTCAGGCCGGTGAAGTTTGAGACAGGCGCTTGGTTTCTGCACCAGGTGCAGCGAGCCCTCAGCATCATGCCGTGGAGCTTGTCCACCGACAAGCTCGAGCAGATAGGTCAGTACCCAAACAAGACCACTGCACAGAAATATTATGTGGCACAACTGTATTTATTGAAGTTTGAAATCTTAGGTCCTGTTACACTTGGGTACAGTTGCACTAATTACATTTTTCATTTATTTCAATCATCTTTGGATTTACCTATATACTATTACTTTTGTAAATTTAATATTGTATTCAATTATCTTATTTGAGTTTATTTTTTTTTTATTTATTTAGTTAAAAAATTTACATACTTAAATCTAGACTCGCCAAATTTTTACATTTGATGGCGAGAGGCGCTCTTTATACATTAACATTAATGAACCATTCCCATTACTTCTACACAATAAATGTTGCAATATAATCCTGTATCTATTATTACTTGAGTAATTGTTTATTTATTTAATTTGGATCTCCAACAAAGAATACACCTTACAAGCTAAAACAATTAATATACAGATTTTTATAACATTGTGCTTCTTCAATTATAGGAGACCACATCATGCATTGAACATTTTAAATAAATTATTTAACAGTTATAGTAATTATAGCTAACAGACAATTAAAAATTAAATTATACAATAACATTATGTTATTTAATTAATTAATTAACAATTATTTATACATCGATAATCAAAATGACAAATACATAATATACATTATTAGACATTGATCTAAAATTACAAATACAAATACATAACCTAACTTTAGCTAAAATAAATAAAAAGATTCAGACGAAAATAAAATAGTAATATAAGTAAAAAGTATAATACTGTAATTTATTTGTGTAAGCCCTAGGGCCAGACTTATGAGCACTTTTATATTATAACTTACATTCTGTAAATTAACAAGTTACATGAATAAATGATTTATGAGAGTGTGGACTCTGACTCTCTGAGGGATGATGGCACTGTGGTCACGTGCTGCCGCGCAGAGTGTGGATCTCGGGAGACCGCTTTACATACACCCCAGGGTGATGACCTAACGGGGCCTCACGGTGTCATTGCCCACTGGAGTTCCGGGAATGTTCTAAGTAGATACCATGACCCCAAACGCAAGGGCAGCTGTAGGAACTGGGTGGGGTTTTAGTCAGTAGAAGTCTGACACTCTTCCGCTTCACTCAAAGCGGGAGAAGTCATTCGATGATTTTCCCATCCGGAAATAAGGGTGGTGCCCTAACAGGCATTGCACATGTTTCGAGGTGGTCTTTTAGATCGAACTAGCGCCCCACCCCACCAACATGTGATGATGGTGATCACCCGGGTAGTTTTGTTTAGTAAAAATCTCATACTCTCTGATCGTTTCCCCAAAAGCTCGCTCATTTTGTAGGTTTCCCCAATTCCCCCCCCCCCCCCAAAATAACAGAAGGTTTAAAAAGAACGTAACAACACTATCGATTTTCGAATTTCATGACCTATGAATTGGTACAAATGACCAAGTTTAAGTGAAACAGCTTCATATTATATTCGGTTATCCGAACTTACATAACCGACGCCAGTTTTAATTACTTGTTGACATTTATCGGTATTTTAGTGCGATGACATTAATGTATCAGGCGCCCGATTTCTACAAAAGATTTTCGAATGCTCGAATGAGTTTACGACCACGTTTAAGGATAAATTATATTCATTTTGCAAATCCCTACTAATATTATAAATGTGAAATAAAATGAAAGTAACTCTCTGTTACACTTTAACGTCTAAACCACTTAACCGATTTCAATATTTACAGTGATAGATGAAATATTTTTCACTGAAAGAAAGGCTTTTTATGCGAGCGAAGCTGCCGGCACAAGCTAGTTGGTAAATAATCTGTTTACACGACTTTTTTTCGTTTTAAATTTAAACTAGATGAGGTCGGTGTTTCCTAGCTAATTAACCCGTAAAGAAACACCGAAACAAACTCAAAGGTCATCGTCTCGTTTAACGTTCATTGTTCTGTTTTTTTAAACAATGCCTCACACTAGGACTTTTTCCTGTATCTTTAGTGCATTTCTACAAACACCCAGACCCTAAGCAACTACATATTTGTAAGCCATACAAACATTAGTCCTGGGAATTAATCCCACAACACGCTGTGTGCCACAGCCAATCGCTCTAACACTCACCAACCGTGACGACAATTATGTTGGTACTGGTCAAAACATTTGTTTTTTGTGTGTGCATCTCGCAGGTCAACCTCTGAGGTTGTCGCCGGGCTTGCCTGTGGTTGCCTTAAGGTGATACGTAAAAAATAAGACATAGCTCGAGGGGCGTAGCTTAACGGAAGACGCGGGGAGCACCCCCGCTAGAATACATTGCAAACTCGAGCGCACGCTCGCGGTGAGTTTGCGATGTAGTTTGTGTGTTTTGATGTTTTAGAATAGAGAAGGCACGGAGTCGCCAAAATCAAATACATTTCTTTTTAATCTGAATTAAACTAACTTATTCATTATATTGTTAGGTATTTAGTGTTTTACTTTATTTAAGAATGACAAAAAATAATATAACGTGTGTAAATGCACAGACCGTAACAGTAAATGACCATATTGACCTAAGAAAAAGAACTACTAGTGTAGTAAACAAATTCTTACTATGATTTTATTTAATTAATTTACTTAAAATGAGTAGTAACAAAAAGTTGCTTCAAAACTACGCTTTTTAACACGCTTTTATTAGGTCGACCTGTATGTAACTAACTATGTAATGGAATCTAAGGCAACTACTTTAACCATCTTCCAAGGGTCGTAGCGTAATGAAAATCAGCAACTGTATGTAGTTCTGATGACAATACAATAATATGGTACTGTCGAACTGATCTGATGATGGAGCCGGAAGATATGAACTGGAACTTCATGATGGAAAATCGTATCATAGCTGTTTTGGATTTCTTAGAAAAGTCTTGTAATGAACTTTGACCACGATTAGGTTTCAAGGTCTGATGATGAAGCCGGAAGATAGGCAGTGGCATTCCATGATGGAATATCGTATCATAGTCGTGTTTGTACTTGTGAGAAAAGCCACGTAATGGACTTTGAACACGATCAGGTTTCAAACAGGATCAGGTTTCAGGATAACAAACCTAAAGAAAATCCGTTATCGGTTTTCTTAACCTTTTTGTCAACTTTTTGTGATGTCACTTTCAAATCCTCTGGGGTGATTGACCGTTTAATTGTTCACTACTCGTGGGAATAATATAAAAAAAGAAACAGCAACACAAAGAAAACGGAGGCTACAAAAAAAAAGGAAAAGCGCGAACAAATTTTTTGTTTTTACGTGCACTTATAAAAGCGTGTTTTTCTAGTGATTTTTAAACTATTAATTTATTATCAATTAATTAAAGATTATTCATCCAATTAAATTTTTTATGGATATTTTCTTAGGAATAAAAGTCAGAGATTTAATTAAAAATTACTAAAATCTATAACTACACTATTTTCTTGGAATACATGTCTGTCGCCTTCATTTAATATTTCATCAGAGACATTTCCCCCGCGTGTTTTATTTTCTTTGTTTGTATCCTTGCCCCTATTTTTATTAATTACATATTCTGGATCACGGATCTCTCATGTACCGAGGATCTACCAGTCATATCATTATTTTCAATCTCTATTTCATATGGTAGAGGCTCATCATCTTCACTGACCTCTAGTGAATGCACCAAATCATCGTCGCGTATTTCCCTTTCCGTGTCCAACTGGCGACATCGGTCTCGCGAAATACACACGCTTTTGTATTACTACACAATTCAACCAACCCGTGCTCAACTCGCGTCAAATGAGTACGTTTTTGCGGTCAAGCAACGTTAAAAGAGGTTTTACAAAATAGTGTGCAATTGAATTGAACACGGTTTTTTAACTGGTCTGTTCGAAACAAATCCGTACTGATTTAGCGGGGTGCGTCTCATATCATAAAAAGTTATTTGGTATATTTTCATTTCAATAACCTTCACAAGATAGTGAGTTATACTAACTGTTGATGTAATTTCTTTAAACATAACATTTATATACTCTAAAACTTATTTCGTATAACGTTATTGGATATAACGTTTATTTAATCGAAAATCATTAAGCCTATCGTTTAAAATATATAATATTGCGAGTAATTTGATTGAGCGTGCTGCGGAAGCGGCGTGACAGAAACGAATTGCTGCGAAACCGATTCCACGTCTGTTCCATGTCTGTCCTACCCCTAGAGTGTTATTTAAAATCGCGTAGGCGCGGAGGGGCGAGGCGGCTCGCGAGGTGAGGAGCAGGTGGTTTTAACACTCGCCGCCGCGGCTGAGGCTGGTCGGCGAAGCCAGCCAGCAAGCCGCAGCCGCGGTGGTGAGCGTGAAACACATCTGCGAGGATAAGCTTGCATGGGACCGCCGGAGCCCTGCAGCACCGGAGCCGTGACAGAAACTATGCCTCTAGTTTCTGTCACGGCTCCGGTGCTGCAGGGCTCCGGCGGTCCCATGGTCAGTAGAGAAGTCTCTTGGTTTAAAGAGCATCACTTTCAGTACTGCTCGTTGTCAGTTATGTTTAATTTTTAAATAATTTATAAATATTTGATATTTAATAACAGGGCTTTACCTATGAATTCGCTGTTTTGCCGTACTGGCAATTTCAAATTATAATATTAAATCATATACTGTCCTCTTAATCTGTATCATGGATACTGTGGAGTTTTTTTGCCGGTTTTTCTCCCTAGAAAACGACCAATTTCAAACCATGCACTAACTTCTGACGTATTGTAAGTGCCCATGTGGGCCTATGTGAAATAAATATGTTGAGTTTGAGTTCGATAATCATATTGTTTTGGCTAATAATTATAATTTCAAATTAATTTTATTTTATAATTTGGAATTCTTGTTTCAATGTTTGGCATAACCGTGCCCCTTGTACCTACGGCCCACAACCTCAACGACGTTTACAAAACGAACTCTAAAAATGAATGCACCACCCGTTATTAGTGTGCTCGTGTCCGATCTGGAAATTTCGACCTGAAAAATGAACCCTTTGGTTGTCGATGACGAATTAAAGGCGATTGTGGGAGCTGATGACACCCAATCTGCGGCTGAATTAGAAGCAGCTTTCAACGTTAGTATCAAAACAATATTGGTTTACTTGCGTCAAATTGGCAAGGTAAAAAAGCTTGACGTCTGCCCCACGAATTCAGTGATCATCACCGCGAAGGACGCATCGAGACGTACCTTGCACTGCTTAACAGGCACACAAACGAAATAATTTTGTTGCCTGCGGTGAAAAATAGATCCTGTTCGACAATCGTAAGCGAAATTGGTTAGATCCTGGATTAGCATCTAAACGTTTTCCTAAACGAAAACTGACCCCTAGAAAAGTGATGGTCCCTGTTTGGTGGTCTAACCCTGGTGTAATGAGTTATCTACCAAACAGGATGAGCATTTCTGCAGAACTGAACACAATTATGGAGAAGCTCGCACATCTCCAACCAGCTTTGGTCAATCGCTCGGCTCCGCTGCTCTTGCACGACAACGCGCGTCCTCATACTACACAGCCGACGATCTACAAGTTACAAGAGCTGGTGTTGGAAGTTCTCCGCCATCTGTCGTACTCACTAGACCTTGCACCTACAGACTGCTACTTTTTCCTGAATTCTAAACTTCTCGGAAAAAAATCAACATCATAGAGGCAGTAAAAATGCCTTTGCAGAATTTGTTGCCTCCCGCCCAACTGATTTCTTCAAGAAGGGTATCAATAAGCTACCAGTGCGTTGGAAAAGATGCATCGATTGCCTGGGTGATTACTTTGATAAATAGAAATAAAATATATAGAAAAAAACACGATGACTGATTTCATGAATAACGGCAATATCATTGGTAATGGCTTTCAGTATTAATATACCAGACGTACTACAGGGCACCATCCTCACTTGGTCAATATACCACTTTGTCATACTATGTAATTCTCCTCTACATTTATTGTGCGCACTTTGTCGGTCGGACTTCGGTCGGACTTCGACCGGTCTTCGAATCGGTTTGGAACTCTCTGTCGGCTTCTGTGTTCTTTTCCACATATGACCCGTCTGCCACCTTTAAAGTAAGAGTGAAAAATCTCCGGCAGATGCCTTGCCACCACGAATTTTGGCCCTGGCAACGCACTTTCTTTCTATTTCATTAAGAAAAAAGCAGAAGAAAAATATTAGTTTAGTCCTGTCAAATTAAGATATTCCATAGACAATTTTAGACTCGATTAAAAAATTGGTTACTAAAAATACGTCAATTTACGTCAGGCGCTGACTAATTTGACAGAAATAAACTAATATTTTCTGTCCTTTTATAATGAAATAGTAAGAAAAAGATGCACTGAACTTTAGTTTAGTTTGTGAACAAGACAATCCGCGCCAATGTATTTCTTTCTATCTTAATAGGAAATAAACAGTTTACTGACTAATTTTTTTCCAAGAAGTTAGTAGTTAGACACTGTTGATCATCCAAATTTAAAAATTATAATGGCGACTCTAATCTTCTGTTTTCCGAATCACATGTAATATCCGAGATCTGCTCCGGCGCTGTGATTTTGTCTCTGTAAAATAAAACTGGTATGTAAATATTAAAAAATAGGGAACCCTCATAGTTCGTCATGTCTGTCCGTGCGTCCGTTCGTATGTCACAGCCATTTTATTCCGAAGCTATTAGGACTATACATGTGAAACTTGGTAGGTAGATGTATTCTGTAAACCGCTTTCAGATTTTATAAAAAAAAAATATTTATAATAAAGGGGGCTCACCATACATGGAACTGAAACTGAAAAAATTTTTTTTTCATGAAACCTATGTGTGTGTGGTATCTATAGACAGGTCTATAAAAATGACATAGGGGTTTCTGAAACTACTTTTTATAAAGTCAATCGTTTAAAAGATATACGCTCCCAAAGTGGTAAAATGTGTACCTCCCCCCCCCCCTCTAACTTCTGTAATAATGGAATGAAAATCTAAAAAAATATATGTCTGTAGATCTTAATGTATACTTTCAACCAAAATTGGTTTGAACGAGATCGGGTCAGCATTTTTTGTGATACAACATATTTTCTAAAACCGCAAATATAACTTTGTAATTCATACAAACACTATGAAAAACAAAGTTATTTGGCGTAGTTGTAAAAAATGTAAATAACTTAGTTTTAAGAAATTTGTAAGGTTTTGTTTTTCGTCAAATAAATATACATATTATCATAGAATTAATAGGCTTAGAACCGCAGTAGTCGCACGCAAAGTGAAGCCATTTCAAGTTAGCCTTTTAAGGCTACGTACGACTTTCGGCGCGTCAGTACTCAAGACCAAGTATTACTGTAAAGAGCTCGCGCATTTTCGTAAAAAAATGACGTACTTTGCAGTGAAAGGGTATCATAACTCATCACATAATCATGAAAAACGTTTAAAGATACCATTTCACGGATAAGTACAGCCTAGCATCTTATATTTTTGTACAGTCGGCCAAGAAAGTGGTGTACCACCCTAAGGTTGAATATCGCTTGCAGATTCATAGGTGATAAAGATTAGTTTCGCTTGCAGATCGATCTGACAACTTCTATTGCTGTCTTTATCTGATTATTGATAACGACTATTACTGTTTGTAACGTGACAGCTGTTCTTAGTTTGAACTTGATGGAACCAATGACGTCGTAAAATCAACGGCGGGGGGCTGTAGATTTTGATGACAAAATTGTATCTACAAATTCAGAATTGTAATCAACAAGTTACATAAAATTGTAAAGGCACAAGGCGAGTCCACAAACCTACAATTTCTGTAAACTTGTAATTACAATATCAATAAAAAACAAGCTAAAAATAGATTTATCCTTTTATTAAATTTCTACAATCAATTTTAAAATACTTATAACAAACAAAAACATAGCATATATAGTAATATTTAGAAGATATTGAAAATTTTTAAAAATTAGAAACGGGTGTAACCGCCGTTGGCCTCTATAACCTCTAAAAGACGAGACCTCATTGAACCAACAAGCCGTGAGCAAATATCGGTTCCCCGCATTTCCTCCCAGATATAATTACAGTGACTAATAAGAGCTTGTTTGGTTCTTTCATTTTGATGCGACCATCGTTGGACCATAAGGCCCCAAAGATTTTCTATCGGGTTGAGGTCCGGCGATCTTGAGGGCCACTGAATTACCCTTACGTCAGTGTGTGAACGAAACCAGGCTCTTACGATCCTCGCATTATGAATTGAACAATTATCTTGAACAAAATCAAATTGTGGCACTTCGTTCTCCGGGTAAACATTACGGACTGTCGGTAGCATTGCATTCTGAAGCACGTCGATATAATTTACAGCCGTCGCTCGAGGAGGTAGAGAACACAATTCTCCTACACCATCCGTACTCATCCAGCCCCAAATATTTACGGAAATTCGACCTGATTCTCTATTTGGGATTACATGATCATCTTTATACCGTGTTGAATTATATCGCCAAAGGTGAAGACGTCCATGCTGACTGGATTTAAACGTTTTTTCATCACAAAACACTGTATTAGACCAATCAAACTCTAAGTGCTCTCTGGCGAAGTTCAGACGAGCAAGTCTGTGAGCATCCGTCAAATATATTTTCTTGGCGTAATGCCTGTGGTGCAACCCCATGTAATGTAGATGATTCCTTATTGTTTGGGCACTCACATCGAACATCTCCGCAAAATGTTTTGTGGGCTTAAAACCATTGATTTCATATTCCCGTCTCATGAATTCTCTATCGTTATTGGGGAGTGCAGACCACTTCTTCTGTGATCCAACAAACTTCCCTCCTCTCCTTCACGACGAATCCAAAAGCGGACAGAACGCCTCGATATATTCAAATTCCGGGATATCGCACTGATACTGCTTCCCTCATCAAATTGGGCAATTATTTGTGCTCTTTCGGCAATGGTCAAGTTGGCAGGCATTGAGATGATTTTATATGCAGTTGATTGAAAAATAACACGGAAAATATATCGATTTTTTGCATATATTTGACAAAATGTCAATTGTCAGTTTTCTTTTTCAAATGGAATTCGGTTGTCTAAATAGTTTTTATTACTTTTGTTTGGAAACATTTCAATTGCTTTGTAGAAACTAATGTCCTTTTCATTTATACTAAAGGTTAAAATGTCATGTACTTATATGTGACATATGACGTATGAATACTAAATACATAGGTTTACGTCATGATAATGTTGTCTCTTTCAGTAATATCTTTTTATAACGAACCTTGTTGTAATTTTCGATGACCGGGAAACTAAATCAAAACTGGTACACCACTTTCTTGGCCGACCGTACAAAACATTCATCAAAACAAAATAATAAATCGTAAATTTGACAGCCGCCATTACAATGAAAATGTTGCTAGGCTTGGAAAATATTTTACCCAATTTTTTGTTATTATAATTATGTAGTACCTATAATCCCAATCCACATCTAAGTAGGTATTTCTACTCGCCATGAAAAAAAGTGTTGATGTTATTTTATTTTGATGAAGTGAAGATGTTGTACCATTTTTTAGGGTTCCGTAGCCGAATGGCAAAAAACGGAACCCTTATAGTTTCGTCATGTCTGTCCATCTGTCTGTCTGTCTGTCTGTCTGTCTGTGCGTCCGTCCGTATGTCACAGCCGTTTTATTCCGAAACTATTAGAACTATACATGTGAAACTTGGTAGGTAGATGTATTCTGTAAATCGCTTTCCGATTTTATAAAAAATATTTAAAATAAAGGGGGGCTCCCCATACATGGAACTGAAACTGAAAAAATTTTTTTTTCATGAAACCTATGCGTGTGGTATCTATAGACAGGTATTTAAAAATGACATTAAGATTTCTAAAACCACTTTTTCATAAAGTTAATCGTTTAAAAGTTATACGCATTCAAAGTGTTAAAATGTGTGTCAAAAATATAAAAAAAAAAATATGTTGTAGATCTTAATGTAAACTTTCAACCAAAATTGGTTTGAACGAGATCGGGTCAGCAATTTTTGAGATACAGCATATTTTCTAACACCGCAAATATAACTTTGTAATTCATACAAACACTATGAAAAACAAAGTTATTGGGCGTAGTTGTAAAAAATTTAAATAAGCTAGTTTTAATAAATGATAATGCCGATTTTAGGCCCAAGACTGCCTACGAAATTCGTTTTATTACAAAAACTTATAAAAAATTTACGTAATTAACTCTGCTATTCACGACACAATAGAAGTTGGAAACATTAAAATATAAATAAAAGTAATTATTATGTTAAAAAGTTAATTAGTCAAGCTCACGTCTATTACCTGTGAACCTTATCTACGATTTTGATATTATCTGTCTCATTCTGTATCTGTGGCTGTACTGAATAAAGTGGAATTACGTTTTTTATGTAAATAGAAAATCAGTTTCATTTAAATATAATCTTAAATCATAATAGCGATTTACAATCGACTTAGAATATTCATTATAATAAATTGAATGATCTACATAATGCGCCAATCTTTACTTTTTTATGTAATGGCAGCACTAAAACTTGTCAGTTGACAATAGAAGTGTCAATAGTTATTAGTGATGTGCCAACTCGGAATAAACACAACTCGAGTTAACTCGAGTTGAAATTCGCGTAACTCAAGTTGAAATTCGCGTAACTCGAGTTCAACTCGAGTTAAGTAACTCGGGTTAACTGGGTGAAATGAAACTGAGTAAATGATTTGTTATCGTAACAACATTTAAAAAAAATGAACAGATTCAGCATAAATATGTATGGGGACTATTATATTTAAGTAGGTAGCATTTAAATAAGAAAAGAAAAGCAATACATGCGTCGGTTGACGCGCTAGGGCGGGAGAATTCAAATCGACTAAATCGAGTCACAGAGAATTCAATTCGAGTTGACTCGAGTTAAGCCCAACTCGAGTTGACACATCACTAATAGTTATTTACTTTGTTTGCCTTTGCATCATAGTAATCTTTGCGTGTATTTTGCTAATAAAAATCGACATTTCTGACCATGAATACTGACTCTGGCGACTCTCCTAAACCTGACGACCACGGCCTTAATATGGATTCCGCTCCTGCTGATAACGACAACCCCCGCGATAACTTGGATTTGATGTCAGTACCCATCGATGACCCCGGCATTCAACCTGGTTCGAGTTCTTCACAGCAAACTGTTACAAGTGGATATGTACGCTGTGTTAATTGTAATTTAAACATATCAAGAATGCGAAGACATCCATTAGAAATCGTTGAAGTTCGATCTCTCATACAAAGATGGGTTGGACAGGTAACTATAATAAGTTTCACAACTGGAATAAAAATATGCAAATAAGATGAGCCTATTATTATTTCGAGTTATTTATACTCTGAATAAGATACCTGTTCATCTATGCATGCATATACTTACATATTGTTATACTGTTTCAGCCCATTTCGAGTCATGATTTGGTGTGCCATGCATGTTGGACCAATGCATGGAGTGAAATCAGGCAGCCAACAAGTCAACAGTCAACAGAGCCTATTGTTGGTCACACTCATGTGTGTATTAGCTGTGGTACCTCTCTTCTAAGACAAAGGTCACATTTGCTGAACAGTCATACACCACGGGGTGAACAAATAAGGAGTATGATTGCACGTCAAATATCACCACGTCAGGTTAGATAACAAACTATACTATTGTTAGAATTCTATTTACTACAGCGAGTTAGAAGTACACCAATTTATTGCTGTGTGATGTGAAAAGGTTATCATTATATCAGTTGTTTATTATTTTTTTTCAACAGTTGCCAAGATCAGCCTATCTCTGTCATACCTGTTGGCACAGGACTGAAAGAGCAGCTTCACGCTTAACTTCAGAACCGGAGTCAGCAGTACCAAGCCTCCCATCATTGGACACAGACTCTTCTCAAATGCAAGCTGAAGTACAAAATACATCTCATGGCATACAATTGCCTAATTATATTAGAGCTCCTGACACACAACGCCAATGCTTCTTTCCTGGATGTAACCAGTCTGATCGACTTTTAGTACCATCAGTATTACGAGTGAGTTTACTTTGCAACTACAATTATTATGTGCCTGCAGATTGTAGAATATGCTCTTATCACTTGAGAAGCAATTCATGGGATTTATTGCTACAGTCAATTTATAATCCTATCAGGACATTCAGTGCTGAGCATATGGAAGAAGTAATTTCTTTATTTAAAGATAATATGCTAATGCATTTAGATTTTGAAAATATTGTTAATATGCCAGAGCATATTGTTCATTATTACTTGGGCTTTTCAAAAGAACAGTTTCAGCAAATTCTCTTAGAAATTCCTAGACTATCAAATAGACATAGGGGAGCTTTTGCACTAGCAGCATATTTAATGAAATTGCGGACAGGCGATAGTAATGAGAGAATTTCATCTTTATTGCAAGTCCCAAGGAGCACATTAGAAGGTCTAATGAACATGGCAAGAGAAGTATTACATCAAGATTTCGTTCCAAGAAATCTTGGTTTAAATCATACCTCAAGAGCAGAAATTGCACAAAGGAATCTCCTGATTCCTAATTCTTTATATGGAGGGCCTGAGAGAACACCAATTATAATTGCTGATGGTACATACATATATATAGAAAAGAGTTCTAATTACTTGTACCAGAAAAAAACATATTCATTGCATAAATACCGCAATCTGGTTAAACCATTCTTATTTGTATGCAGTGATGGTTACATCATAGATGTGCTGGGTCCCTATCCTGCTACAACCACAGATGCAGATATTATGAGACAAGAGTTTGCAAATGAAAACAGTCCATGCCGTCAATTTTTCCAATCAGGAGATGTATTTATTTTGGATAAAGGTTTCAGGGACTCATTACCATTACTACGAAGTTGTGGCTATAATGTACATATACCATTATCTCCAGAAGATAATGAGTCACAATTGACAACAAGCCAAGCCAATAAATCCAGAGCCGTTACATTATGTCGTTGGGTTGTGGAGGTGGTGAACGGTATTTTTAAAAGCAAGTTTAAAATATTTAGACAAAACTTTTTTAATAGGGCATCTAAGCATCTTATGATAGATTTCTCTGTAGCTGCTGCTCTTATAAATAAATACCACATTAAATTAAGGGATAGGGATGATGCCTCTGAAATAATCCAAATAGTTCAAAGAAATATGAATATCAACAATGATCTCTCAGATTATGTTAGGGATCATAATCTCAATAGAGCTAGGGCAGATTTTCACAATATAAATGTAGACAGGGAAAATATAAGGGACTTCCCAAGATTGACCTACAGCGAGCTAATATTGATTGCCTGCGGGATATATCAGCTGAAACAAGCCCGCTCTTACTATGGAGAGCACATCCGATTTAATGGATCGTACTTTATAGAAATATCCAGAGACTCTAGGAATAGAACTATGGAAGAACTCATATTCGGGTCCAATTGTTATTTAATTAGAGCAAAAATTGCAAGTCGCCATATCAGTCGCAAAACATACTTCGTGTATATTTTAATTAGTAATACCGAAACAGGTCGTGAGGCGATAAAGCAGTATTGCTGTAATTGTATTGTTGGCCGTCGTACTGTTGGATGCTGTGCCCATGTCATGACAGTCATATGGTATTTGGGATGGGCACGGCATCAATCTAATATTTTTCCTCCTGCTCAGTTTTTGGACGATGTATTAATAGTGTATGATGATTGATAATACATTGGAAGAATAAAATGTTGACTAGTAATATGGTGTTTTATTTTCAACCATCTAAAATCTTAAATACTATAATATGCTATAATAATTATGTTATGTAGGAAGAGTTTGCAATAACTTTTTAACACGTGTGTACGGCACATTAAAAAACCTTATAATTTGGAAACTCTGACTTTTTTCAATAAGTTTCTTTTGTGAATAAATTATTTGTGGTGTATACTAATATAAGCATTCGGTCTTACATGTAGGCACTCAAGGCCTAAATCACTATGGCGGCCTGGCATTCCCCTTTGTAGGGTTTTTTTTTAATAAGTATACATATTATATTATATTATTATAGTTACTTCGGAACCCTTCATGGGCGAGTTTGATTCGCACTTAGCCAATTTTTGGTATGTGTTTTAGGATATAGTACATTATGATACATGTGTGCTATGTTGATCACTATACCCGAGGCGGTATTATTCGCACAAGCCACAGGCGAGCGCGATAAGGAAGCCGAGAGTATGATGACCAATACACACGCGTGTCATACGACGTTTTTCAACATACTTGCGAGGAAAAAACAGACTTGTATTGTTAAATATTAACTTGTATGGAAAATGGCGCGCTGGATTTGATTTTTCGCGCGTCGCGCTAGCGTGTGCGCGCAGGTTTACCTACACCTGCGCGCGAATCGCAAGCGCGGTGCGCGTTTATTTACATAAAAAGCACTGATAAAAACGCTATACAGCCTTTAGAAAAAATATAATAAACACAAAATAATGTTTAGACTGATCGTAGTGTTGTCGTATGTCAAATTGTAGTCTACAACAACCTGTTAAGTTAGTATAATCATAGAATATCAAGATTTTATCAAATAGTCATTCAGTAGGATTACTTGGTCTTAGGGAGTTGTGTTGATGACTTTAATGATTATAATTCTGTAAATACATATTACAACTTAATGCTGACCAGCAAATTACAAAAAACGTAAAAAAGATATTTCGCGAGCTAACCAGGCGCTTTCGCCTTAAACAAAATAAAGTAATAATATGAATAATTCGAATAAAACGCAACTTAAATAATAATTCTACGCTTATACCTACCGGCAAAGTTGGCAAAATTGGAACAGTTCCATTTTCCCCACATGCTGGGGAAAATGTCATTTACTTGCAACATTTATTATTTGCTTGTGTGCGTGTCGTCGAACGTAATTACATGCCGCTTAGGCACACATTCATTTCGTTGTTGCTTCAATTTTGAACGGAATTTTGAATGAAACTATCACTCTAAGTCTAATTACTCTAAGCATATTATATTATAATAGTTACTACGAAACCCTTCATGGGCGAGTCTGACTCGCAGTTGGCCAATTATTTTCCGTCATTTTACGAGCATGATCCCTCAGGCGTTCCAAATGTCGGTTTTTAGGGTTCCGTAGCCGAATGGCAAAAAACGGAACCCTTATAGTTTCGACATGTCTGTCCGTCTGTCTGTCTGTCCGTCCGTCCGTATGTCACAGCCATTTTATTCCGAAACTATTAAGACTATACATGTAAAACTTGATAGATAGATGTATTCTGTGAACCGCTTTCCGATTTTAAGAGAAAATTTAAAAAATATTTAAAATAAAGGGGGCTCCTCATACATGGAACTGAAACTGAAAATATTTTTTTTCATGAAACCTATACGTGTGTGGTATCTATAGACAGGTCTTTAAAAATGACATTAAGGTTTCTAAAATTACTTTTTCATAAAGTTAATCGTTTAAAAGATATACGCTTCCAAAGTGATAAAATGTGTGTCCCCCCTCTAACTTCTATAATAATGGAGTGAAAAATCTAAAAAAACCATATGTTGTAGATCTTAATGTAAACTTTCAACCAAAATTAGTTTGAACGAGATCGAGTCAACATTTTTTGAGATACAGTATATTTTCTAAAACCGCAAATATAACTTTGTAATTCATACAAACACTATGAAAAACAAAGTTATTTGGCGTAGTTGTAAAAATTGTAAATAAGCTACTTTTAAGAAATTTGTAAGGTTTTTGGTTTTTTTTTTTCAAATAAATATATTAATTATATTATATTTATTATAGTTACTACGGAACCCTTCATGGGCGAGTCCAACTCGCACTTGGCCAATTTTTTCACCTTTCGTTGTCTTTTATACTCATTCCCCATATCGGTAAACTAATGTTATATAAACATTGTTCACTTGTCAAATATAGATAAATAAAATCAGAAAACAAGACTAAACAATAACTATTTCGATAAAAAATTATAATCACGGTTGCGGGAGGAATCGACACAGGTCTATCACTGACAAAGGCCGCAGGCGAACTGGGCGGGCATAAGAAAGTGACAGAGTCTATTACTTCCACGTGCGAAAAAAAGAGAGCGCAACAATACGCTGGAACCAAAATAAAACAACGTAAGCGCCAAACCAAATAAAAATTGTTTAAAAATAAATTAAGCTACGCATCAAAAAATATTTTCAGTCAGAGTTTTCAATTACCTATTATGCACATTTTGAATGCAATTTTGAAATGAAATTCCTTAGGATTTTAGAATTATAGTGAATAATAAAAAAGAATAGAGGTCTTTTCGGAATCAAATTCGACGGAGCAAATTTAACCCAATTGCGTTTTCCTTCGGTCAAAGTATTAATGAAATAGTCAATAAACATATTACCAAAAATTAAATCTATACTTGCTGGAATAGTGAAATAAATGGTGACGAAAAAACCCCTAATTTATTTTGGTATCGCCTTAATTAATTAATTAATTAAAGCCTCCAGCCAGGGCCACTGGTGAAATCATATGAGAACCAGGTACTTATAGGTGTATGTCTGTGATGCTCTTTTGAAGAAGAACGCACAGATTTGAGTTGACCTGTCCAGACAATACAAACATTATTGCCAGTATACTCGTAGTATACGCTATACTATACTTTAAGCTATAACTAAAAGTCATTGACAAAATCTTGTTTACCTACAACGTTGATCTTTAAATTCTCCGCTTATATGGCTGTATTTCCTAACTTTATACGGCTTGTAATATTCTCACTAGTCAAGAAAACATTACTAAAGGTAGGCTTATGTGCTGTATGTGGAAATATAACTAGTATTTCTAAAATTTTTACACTTATTGCGTACTTCCTGTCGCCGGCAACATATTTACTCCCAATAGATAGAACGAGACTGACAAATGGGCGTAAGGGCATGAGTTCGATTCTCGGGTTGGATAAAATGTCAATGCGCTGTTCTGTAATTTTTCAATAGTCCGCCTTTGTACTATCGACCAATCTTCCGCAACTCACCTTTAAGGCTATAATCGCATAACACGGCTCACAACTCGATCGCCTAATGCATGTATTTAGACCAATAGGATGCACGAAGCGTATTTTAGTAGTGTTCATAATAGTAAGTATTAATAGAATGTTACACGCCCTGTACTCACAAAATGTATATTGTCTCTAATTGGGCGAAACCAGGAAGGGATGTGGTTTGTCACTAGCTGCGCTTCTACAGAAATATTTTCCGTATCTTTGGCCGATAGTACATATTATGTGCATAAAGTATAAATAAATACCTAAAGGCTTGCTGACGGCGAGCAGGGGTCGCTCACCGTCCGGTAAGGACCAGGCCCGGGTCGGCGGCGCGTCGTGTTCCACGCGCGCCTCAAAGAGCTGTCAGCACCAGTGACGGGGCCCCGTAAGGCCATTGCCCGCTGGGGTTGCGGAAATGTTCTAACGAGATACCACGGCCCCGGAACTTACGGGCAACTGAAGGAACAGGGTGGGTTTTTAGTCACGAGAAGTCTGACACTCCCTTCCGCTTAGCCCAGAGCGGGGAATTTATTCATTTATTTAATTACAACGGTTGGACCAAATACAGTAATTAAACTAACTAACAACTAGGATTATATACAAATCAAACAACAACTTATGTTATAAGAATAAGAATATTTATTTGCATAAAACATGGTACATTATAGGTCTTAATATAATTACATAGATCATTCATATTTCGCCATTTATTGGCATACAAATATTTAGACAATAATTTGTTCATTTTATATATTATTACCTATACACATGCTCACTTATAAATTTCTATAATTAATTATTTTTGTATTTTTTTTATGAATGGTAAATAATATTATTAGTCTATAATTAGGTAATCAGTAATAACATAAAAAAAAATCAGTAGCGATATTTATCTGATACCTTCTTATCAAAAAATTCCTTTACACTATAAAAACAATTAACTATTAGCCATTTTTTAAGTTCGGTTTTGAAGTATTTTAAATGGAGCTCTCGAATTTGTTTTGGTATATTATTGAAAATTTTTATGGATGTAATAAAGCTATTTTTATGGCATAATGTGCTTTTATGGGGAGGCATTCGTAATCTTGTGGGGTCTCTGCGGGCATATTTTGAATTTAAGTCACATGATTTGAATGATTTGGAATGCTCTTTTACAAAAATACCAGCTTGCATTATAAAAAGACTTGTCAAGGTTAATATTTTTAATTTTTTAAATAGAAGTTTGCAGGATGTTTCTGGGCTTATACCGCATGCTCCGTAGCACTTTTTTGCACCATAAATGCATCATTTATATTTGTGGAGTTCCTTCAGAGTATGAGTCCATATCTGAATAAGGACGAAACATAACCGTGGTAAGCAACAAGAGCGACTTCTTCGCTTGCGGTACGCCTTAAACTTTTGAGAGCTCAAATACAAATTGATTTCGTTTTTTACAAATATGCTCTATATGTAATTTCCAGTTACAATTTTGGTCGAGAATAAGTCCAAGAAATTTGTAATCTTTAACTTCGTTAATTTCTTGTCCTTTACAAGTAATTTTAAATGGTTTAAGTTTAGGGTTTGTGTTATATATAATTTTGAAAATTTATGTATTTTGTTTTATTTATATTTGCACAGAGATAATTGTTTTCGAGCCATTTTAAGACTTGAGTTATGGTTTCGTTAAGATTTTTTTCATGATCAATTTCTGATTTATCGTCATTAGTTACTATTACCGATATATCATCAGCAAAAAGTATACATTGTTGTTTTAATGCTGTAGGTAAATCGTTGATGTAAATTAAAAAGAGTAACAGTCCAAGTATACTTCCTTGTGGTACACCTGATTTTGTTTGTCAGTAATCTGAGCTATATGATCTATATTCATTATTTTTGTTAGTTGAGTTTATAATTACTTTTTGCTGGCGGTTAGATAGATAACTTTTTATCCAATCTATTACAATTCCCCTGATCCCATAGCTATTGCATTTTTGTATGAGTAAATATGTTATAAACAATGGGTAGGGCAAAAAATAAAATGAAAAGGTTGACATAAAAAGAATAAAAAAACACAGGTTCACAACACTTCTATAAATCCTGCTCACAATACTCCTGAAATGCCAATAAAATCTTCTTCCATTCATCCACAAACAGATCGTTTGTTGGATTAGAATCCAAGAGATCATTTAGTGCAGCCAGAGTGTGAGGTATCGGGGACTTCCCCAACCAAAAACAAAGTCTATGCAATATAGAAGACAGTAGGCAACCCCCCACAACATAACTGATGATTATGTGAATGATAACAACTGTAGCTTAGGTATAGGAGCTACTTCTTTTCACACTTGTTGAACGGTATCAAAATTGTGATAGGTACCTACTATCTTTTTTCGAAGTACAACTATAGCTATATCTACCTAGGCGAAAAGGAACTCATAGATGTAGTTTATGTGCACCTGTAGACAAGAATCAATGGGTTTTTTATTAATAAACTTGAGCCTTGGTGGGTTCTGTATTGTTACGAACACCTTCCACCACACATCATAAAGAGCCCTAATACCTATATTTCTGACTGTTTTAAACCGAAAGTAATCCTGACAGACCCAGTTATGTTTGTTTTAATTTTCAGAGGAGGAATGCGATGGCTTCGACGTCCCAGGACCGAGCGATGCAACGCGTGGAGAACTGAAAAAGATCAGAGAATTCTTGGAGACCATCTCGGCGAAGTTAGCAGGTGGTCCGCTAGAGGGCACTAGAGTCGCGCCGCTATACGAACATCCTGCGTGTAAGTAGTAGTTCTTAGTTGTGATCATAGATGGCGTTGTTTAATTTACCATATTGAAAATAGATGGCGTTACGTGTTCTTTTGGAATCATTGAATGAAGAATTGCTAAATTACCAAAAATATAATATCATAATTATAATGTTTGCTTTTCCTGAGTTTTCATAAAAACGCAGTAAACTAATAGTTTAAAAAAATATTTATTGGGATATGTAATAAATTCATAATGATAGTTAGCGTGTGGAAAGACTATTTATCATCAATGATATAGAAATAAGCATGCCTAGATATTCACTGGCCTAATACATTGCATTGTAAATATCATGTCATGTTTTCAATCATTTTAATTTTAGAAATAAGTACAATATTAATCTATGCATCAGTTTCTACATATTTTAGTTGGTATATTGTGTTGTTATTAAGACAGTTATAGTTCATATTTACTATGTGCATGCTTCCCATATTTAGCGATACTATAACCCTGCGTAGATATTCGCATGTTCGAGCGATACCACGCGAGACTGCGCGGCGCTCTGACGTCGCTTGCGATCGCGCTACGAGACGCGCTCACACGTAAGCTAGCGATAAAGTATAGCATGCACTGTGACATTAACTTTAGCAATGTTTTTCTTTGCAATATCACTTTTTCTTTTTTGGATAAAATGTCTTCATACTTTGGGAGGGTATAGCATGTAGAACTATTACCTGTTTCTGCTGATCCATGGGTGTTTTGGTATTTAAAGTTGTGTATCGGTACACAGCAACACACTGATATAACATAAGTAGGCATTTTTATACACTTGCATGATATTGTGTCCTGCTATTCTCGTATTTTAAAAGAACCAGAAACTTGTAAAAAATCTTCTAAGATTCCTACTTTTTTTGCCTACGATTTTGGCAAGTTTTTGACATTGTTTGTCGTCCAAATTACTTATATTGCTATTAAATTTAAACGATCTTGAAGTACGAGAATTGGCCTAAATATATAATAATACTGGAATGAAATGGTTAACTGTTTATATCTGACAATCTCTTGTAGGTATAGGAAAGGCTTCCAAAATCTATCAACTTTTAGCATGAAAACGCCTACTCAGAAACTATTATTACGTTTTATCTACTCAATATTTTAAGGCACTTGTATTGTCAAGCAATTTATAAAATTAATAATTTATTTGTGTTAAAACTTATTTTATTTCCTGAATAAATTTAAATTTTATGAATAATCTAAAAGGGACGAATCTATATTATATAGTATTATAAACAACGTGTAACGGAAACCCCATATCTATCCAAAAGGGCTGAAGACAACATCTGGTATGGAGACTCAAAGAATTTATACCAATTATTGGGTTCATAATTATATTTCTTGAATACCAATCATAACAAACGTGTCACAGCACTACGAGGGTCAATAACTTTCCACGTCACTTGCCAATAACACGATAATTCTTTTCGTTCTTCTTAATTTGAAAAATTCGGTCTCTGGTATCGGTGTATTGGAATTTGTAATAAGTTCTACACACGTAGACTTAGGATTACAAAACCCTTGCCATATCGTTTGTTATCATCCAAAGAAGCCATGTACTTGGTATGTATATACCCTTTAAATTACACATTGTATATGAAAGGCTTCCAAAATCTATCAACTTTTAGCATGAAAACGCATACCTACTCAGAAACTACTATTACGTTTTACCTACTCAATATTTTAAGGCGCTTGTATTGTCAAGCAATTTATAAAAGTACTTTATTTGTGCTAAAACTTCTTTTATTTCCTGAATGAATTTAAATTTTATGAATAATTTAAAAGGGACGAATCTAGATATTTGTAATGGTCGGGGTTGCGGCATTGTTCTAACGAGATACCGTGGCCCCGGAACGCAAGGGCAACTGAAGGAACAGGGTGGGTTTTTAGTCAGTAGAAGTTTTCATATTTCAATATTTTTAGCGGAGCTAATAAAATTTCAACGCCGATTTTAATATTTGAAACGCAAGTAAGTACCTATACAACGTGTAATTTAAAGGTTCACATGAGACTTAAGTACCTAAAGAACGAAATTTTATACCTACGGCCGCGAGACGCGAAAAATAATCCTTATAGCATGATTCAGTATTCACGCGCGATGGCTTCCCAAGTAGCACGTTAGTGAATTTTGGAACTTATTTTGCAACTGTAGGTAGCATATAAGCGATGCAAGAGTGTACGGTATTACTTTTAAATGCAAACAGCACTCGAATTTGCATATGAGTAACTCTTATCACTAACAGTTGCTTTTGAGTGATTTTTGTTCCTGCTTTATAACTTATGGTGGCATTAAGCCGAATTTATGACTTATAGACGCATAAAGGTTTCAATTTTTCTAGTTTAGAACTCAAAGAAGTATATGACATCTTAAAATCTCCCCTAAAGAACTGTGCCCTAATAGGTGGTAATCCGCGAGTTGACAACTTTGTAAAAAAGGTTTGAAACGCTTCGAAGCGCTTCACGTGTACTCGTAAAATAATATTTTATTCATCACTTAACCTTTCAATTAAAATATAAGTATTTTTTTAATTTATTAAAAAACTATGGCCCAAATCGTGGCATTGTGGTCACGTGACTATGTATGACGTCATCGTTCAAAAACAACTTTCCTGGCATTTGGCACATAAATGTACTTCGGGTATTTTATGATATTTTACTCTATTATGAACGTGAAAAATTATTATCAGTGCTGTGCAGTACCTGCTTCTGGGAATACTACTTTAAAAACGCCAACGAAACTATTTATTCATGTCCCTTTAAAAAGAGATATTCGCAAGAAGTGGTTAGAACTTCTGTGTCAAATCCATCCAAAGGTTGTCTGTAAAAGATCGCTTTTAGCGGTAAGACCGCCCATTGTATTACCCTTTTTAGTTGTTAAGTCCATATTTGTTTTACTGTTATGGTGTACAATAAATAATATATCTATCTATCTGCTTTTTTAAAAAGACAAAAAAAGGAACTCATCGAACAACTATTACAGGACGATAAGACAAATGAACCAGAAGAGAGAGAGTTAGTTATGAAATGAAATTAAATATTTATTTGTAAATTGGTTATAAATAACACTTTTACACGTCATGTATTTTTGCGTGTTTAGTTTAGCTAGATGAGGCCGGTATTTGCTAACTGACTACTCTAAGAAGAAACACCGAAACAAACTCCCTCTGAGTTTGTCGTCAACGTCTCTTTTAAAGTCCAAACAATTTGTATTTGTATATGAGAAGCATGTAGGTTCATGTCTTTGGTATTCTTTTGAGGAAATAACCACGCAAATTTGAGCGGACCTGTCCAGACAGTGCAAGCAGTTAGTTAGTTATTTCTTATTTTGTCTTACGCACCAACTAAAGATAACCAGTCAGCTGTCAAAATATTGAACGATGACGTCTCGTTTTCTGATTGGTGTTTCTAATCACGTGACTCACAGATAAAAAGTCTCATTTTTCTCAAGGGAAAATAAAATAAATAATTAATAATCTTTTTTTCATTTGTACTATTTTGTGCTTCATATCAATAGATTTACATAATTAAATAGTTATTTTAAATTTTTAAACATACTGTCAACTCGCGGATTGTTCCTTATTTGGCACCTTTAGTATTAAATAAGTAGTATATATAAGTTATTTATCACCTGGCTCAAGAGTCATTATTGCAGTTCATTTGGAACCTAGTGTAATTGCCTTTGTAAGGTCTAATATACTTTAATATGCCACTGTAACGCGTAGATCGATTCCAATAAGGCAATAAATGAGTGGAAATATGAACTGCAAGGTCTATTTTAAATCGCCATGTTTAAAAATGGAGTCCTTGAAAATAGATCTTATAACCACAAAAACAGGAAAACAGGAGCTTTTTGTGGCTGTCAATTACATTAGGGGAACAAAAATCACTGGAAGCATTAGAAGGGTGAAAATTAGCGCTCTAATTCACAAAAGGGAATTATTAGAGCTAAAACTGCAGGTTATGACTACATTACAATGACGCCATGATTTTTTAAGAAAACTTATAATACACTTGCAAAATTGAGTTACAATAGGTACGTATGTTTTTCAGTTAAATGTGCATTAAATATACCGGTAAACAATCGGCCACTTGCAAATAGAAAGTTATCGACACGTAAAAATACGGAAATAAAATTTATTCTGTATAACCAATAAAAAATATCTCAACTTTTGTTTCTTTTTTTTAAATCATGAAAGCGCGTCAAAATTACTCGAAAATTATCTTATATAGCTACAGTAAACTGGACAGCGTTTTAAGTCTCTTTATATATATTACTAATACAGAACACAAACATTTACTTACTTTTGTTTTATTTTAATGATGGCGACGAAAACACTTCATCAAAATATTACAAATAATGTCAACTGAAGATATATAATAAAGAACTATAACCAATTCATTCGTTCAAAGTAGTTCAAAATCATTCAAAAGTAGCGCTACGAGAGCTTTAGTATAGCGTTAATAAATCGTTATAGCTATTGAGGAACCTTTATGCAACCGTTGTGCAGGTTAAATAAAACTTTAGGCTGCATAAAATGGCGCCCAAATGGCGCTAAAGCGGCTGCTTTAAGTCTGTAGTAGACGCTCTAGCGCTTACGTGTAATACCTTAAATAATAATCGGATACGCTCCAAAGCCCTAATGCAGCCCATTTGTGCTAGTTGGGACGTACCAAGTGCACGGCTTTTTTAGATGATAACAAACGATATGGCAAGGGTTTTATAATTCTATGTCTACATGTGTGGAACTTATTACAAATTTCAATACATTGATACCAGAGACCAAAACTTTCAAATAAAGAAGAACGATCAGAATTATCATGTTATTGGCAAGTGGCGTGAAAGTTATTGACCCTCATAGTGCTGTGACACGTTGGTTATGATTGGTATTCAAGAAGCATATGAAACCGATAATTTGGTATCAATTCTTTGAGTCACTTATTTTTAACTGAAACTGTGCATAGAGACTCCATACCAGATGTTGTCTTCAGCCCTTTTGGATAGATATGGGGTTTCCGTTACACGTTGTATTTTGTACGTTATATTTATTCACAATATACCTTTTATATTCTCGGTGGAAATAACGCAATCTCTTTTATTTTTGAAACATACTTTTTTTATTCATCTTTCTTATAAAGATAAATAAAAAAATGTGTTTTTAAATCGCACACAGGGCACTGTTTTTTTTTTTAAATCGTTTATTATTTAAAACATGCGAATACATTTCTTACAAACAAACATACCACCCAAACTTGTACTTCAGAGAGTGTGCGCAGGAACTCCACGACCTAATCCCTTCATCCCCCTTTTACTAACCGGTCTACCAGATGTACCGCAGAATACCATCCACACTTGGTCGATATACCGTCTTGTCGTACTAAGCGCTTTTCTTCAACATTCATTGTGCACACAGCCAAGGTGTGGAACTCTCTGCCGGCTTCTGTGTTCCCTGCCACATATGACCCGTCAGCCTTTAAAGCAAGAGTGAATAGGCATTTTCTGGGCTCGCTCGTTCGACCGTAGACCTCATCTTACACTTACCATCAGGTGTGATCGAGGTCAACAGCGGGCACATTCGTAATAATAAAATAAAATAAAGAAAAAAGCATCGAGGGTTTATCCGTGGTATGTTAGCCGCGGCAATTCGATGCCACGCCATCATTAAAAGTGACACTTATTCTTTCTTGAATCTAAATACTTTCTAGATCGTAGTACAATCTAGAAAGATGACCACAGACCCTATCTGCAAGCCACCTTTGACAAACATTGCTTAACCGTCTAGATCGATGCAGTATGTACGGCTATTTTTATTGAGCCACGAACTGCTCTCGTATCAAGGTCATTAAATATTTAAGAGATAGACTTGCACCACGGAATAGTTAGAGAGGTTCCTCTATTTAACTTCTCCGTGTTTTGTACCATAAGACCTTCGTAGCTCGAAGTTTTTTTTTATTGATAATATGCTCGCGTTTGACCACCATCCCATCTGATGGTAAGTGATGATGTGGGTGGTCCAAGATGAAGCACGCTTACCTAGAAGTAACCTATGGACTCTTGACTTATAATCTACCAGGTTATAGCTATCAAGGAACACAGACTCCAGGAGAGAATTCCACTCCTTAGCCCGTAATGAAAGTATTCCCAAAACATTTGTGCGTATGGGTGGGATGTCTACCATGTAACGATGGTGCATCGCCGTTTGTCTTGTAGTCCGGTGATGGAACGGGCTTGGAGGAAATAGATTGTGTAATTCCATCGCTCACTCCCCAAAATGTAACCGATAGAAAACCGATAGGGTTGCAACTCGTCGTCGTTGCAGACTTTCGGCAATCGCACTAAACAATCTAATTTAAATATGTATTACTTGTAAGATTATTGTGTTTTCATGTGATGGCCGAGTCAATCTATTTATTTAAAACGTAATTTTTTTTTTTATATTGATATGGTCACTACAAGATGTTGTTAGGTTAGATAATTACGTAATAACTTAAGACAGAAGGTCCCTTAAGTAGGGACCGAATAAATTAATAACCGACTTGGTATTACACGGATCTCACAACTTTTTACGGTAGAAGAATTGAGTTGCGAGACTTGGTTTTTTTGACAAGTATTGTTGTTTTTTATGGGATTATTCATTTTCATTACCTCTCCAATGATACCACTCTATGCAAAATACTCAAAAGGATCTTTTAGGAGATGAGATGAAACTTACAAGTAAAATTGCGACTTTTGCATTTAGAAAACAAGACATTGAATTATGAAATTATCAATAAAATCTGTATTAAGGGGGAGTGTTACCTACCCTAGCTCTAATTACAGCTCTTAATCTTATTTTCATTGACCGTATTAATTTTGCGATGAATTCCCGTGGCATAGCGTTCCACTCCTCTTCGATGGCTGATTGCGGCCCGTGAAGGGGTGTAAGAACTGGACTTCATGCTCTTACCCACCTTTTGAGCTCGTCCCAAACATGCTCGATTGGGTTAAAATCAGGACTGCGGGCTGGCCACGCCATCATGATAATATTGGCGTCTTCCATATAATCGCGAACTGTGCTAGCGACATGTGGCCCTGGCATTATCATGCATGAGTACGAATTCTTCCCCCATAATCCAGCCATGAAATTGGCCAATCATGGTGTTTGAGAACTTTTACCACGTATCGCTGAGCTGTTAATCCTCTTGATCTAGGGCCAGTATTGGCCCCAATACTGAGAACAATGTTGGTTTTAGAATCGACCATTATGACAACCCAAAACATACACGATCCACCACCATAAGCGACACGTTCGCTCATACAGCATTGAGAAAATTGCTCTGATGACCTTCTATAGACTCTTTAGCGTCTATTGTGGTCATGTAAAGTCATCCTGCATTTATCAGAAAACATTACTGCTCTCCACTGATCGAACATCCAATTTAAATGCCTTCGGGCAAATTGAATTCGGGCTTGTTGGTAAGCTGTGGTCAATTTCGGACCATTTGCTGGTCGATATGCAGTCATTTCAGTTTCAGCTAAACTTGAAAAAGATTAATATCTTTTAGGAATAATTTCTAAAACTTTCTGATTAATGATTGAATTGGTTTGATTGTGTTTTTTGAAACACCAAGCAAACCAATTCAATCATTAATCAGAAAGTTTTTAGAAATCAAATTACTTAAATTACCGACTAACTATTTTTTGATAATTTGTTATCAAAAAATAGTTTATCGGTAATTTAAGTCGTTTGATTTCTGATTGGCAATGGAGTAAACAATTTTTTTGGAACAAGTCGTTCACCTTTAAAATTCACGAAGGATATTTTTATAGTAGAGTTAGGAAAAAAATCAACATGTAAACTTGGATAGGTTTTATCTCTTGTCGAAGTTATTGCAGGTGATCTAAAATAAAATTGAATTCAAAGAGTATCTATAGAGTTTCTCGCTCATTCTTCTCCAAAAAGATCTACGCTGAGGAATATACAAATAGCTTCTGGTTGTTGTTGACTGAGTAATTTTGACAGTTCAAAAGTGCCTGTATATATGCTATATTTGAGAGTCAAAGTCAAAAAAACCTGGGCAAGTAGGTAGGTAGGTTTGAAATAGCTCGTTTCCCATGGAAAAGAACTAGCAAGAAACTCCATTATTACTCTTTTCAAAACATCATTAATTTTTACAAAGCATCCAAAATACATGTTAATGTTAATTAGGTATGAGAGGACAGTGTTAGACCAATAAAGTAGCTGTGCTCGCAACTAAGTTCGCGTGATAGCTTTTTCCCGCCATTATCTTGATTCCGTGAGAATTCCGTGATAAAGAGAAGTAGCCTATATTATGCTACCCTATAACCCTCTTCTATCTTTCAGTGAAAGTCACATTAAAATTTGTTCACCATTCCAGAGATTAACCCAGACAAACAACCGATAAAAATTTAAGTGTCGATACTTCCTAATTGCCATGGAAACTGTTTTACTAACCGTCTTTTATTTCCTTTTTTGTTTCGAAGAGTTTACATGTATATAACACATCGCTTTGGTTTTACCATGACGTCAACGTTACTTCGTTTTTATTGACTTAACTTTGAACCTAACCTAGCAAAAAATCCTTACAGTAGGTACGTAATATAAATGTCTGCCAAAAACTCATAATTTATGGGGTTATTGTTGATGCCTCGTTAATAAGACAAGTATCTTGGGATTTGTATTGTTTGGTTCTTTCTATTATCAAAGTAACACATAACTACATACTTTTTACGGTTTCTCGTCCGCTTGGCTTAAATTCTTTTCTGACTACCTGCGGGATCGCAAACAGTTTGTCCGACATGGCTGCTTCGAATCCAAGCCTTACTACACTCGCTCAGGTGTGAGTCAAGGATCTGTTTTGGGGCCACCTCTCTTCCTAATCATGATCAATGATCTTATTTCCAATGTCAAGTTTGCGAAATGCTTGCTCTATGCTGATGACTTAAAACTTGTTGCGCAAATCAAAACGGTTGATGATTGTAAACTCCTGCAAAAGGACATTGACGCCATCTATGAGTGGAGCATCCAGAACAGGCTGTTTTTTAATACGAGCAAGTGCTATGTCATGACGTACGGTCGGAAGTTGCAACCAATCCATTACAACTATTGTTTGGGTGGAGAAGCAATTACTCGTGTCACCAATATTAAGGACTTGGGAGTGACCTTTGACCGATACCTGACTTTTAGAGATCACGTCTCTGCCCTTGCGAAAGAATCTTTTAGGCGCCTAGGTTTTGTACTAAGAAATGCTCGGGATTTCCGCAATCCCAATGTTATTAGGCTATTATACACCACTTTGGTAAGGAGTAAACTTGAAAGCAGTGCCTGTGTCTGGTATCCTTACACTGCAATTCAAACATTAATGATAGAAAAGGTTCAGAAAACCTTCCTGAGGTTCCTATTCAAAAGGTTATACCACTTCTTCCCTTACATGTACCCTACCAACTACCTTTTAGGAATGCTAGGCTTTAATTCTTTGGAGGTGAGGAGAGGCTTTGATCAGCTCACAGTAGCCTGCAAGATCCTGAGCGGACGTATCAATTGTCCCGAGCTCCATGGCCTTTTCTGCCGACTATTCGTGCCTGACAAGTACATCCGACATCGTCAGAACCGCTTACACAATTTGTTTGCTCCACCGACTTCCAAAACTGTCGCCAGAGCTGAATCCCCAGTATTTGGCACTCTAAGGATGCTCAATGCCCTCCTGACTACCAACCCTGAATGTGATGTGTTTGCTGACGAATGGAGTAAAATTATGCGTGCGTGTCTGGTCTTCTGTGAAAGGAAGTATGCAAGAGTGTCTACTGTTCCATGTTAATTTTAATTTTATTTTATCTTATATAATTTCAATTTTCAATCACAATTATTACTATTCTTATCTTAAATGTATTTCTATTTCTATGTTAATTAATGTAATTGGTGTTGTACCGTTTTAATTAACTATAAATAAATAAATAAAAACTACTAAGTACTAAGTTTTTTGAGAAATAAATTATCTATCTTATACAACATTACAAAAGTCAGTTAACGTAAGAAAGTTTTGTAACCGAAATGAACATCCCACCCGCGGGAAACGTTTTGGGAATACTTTTATTGTGCGTACGGCTAAGGAGTGGAATTCCCTGCCGGTATCTGTTTCCTGATAGCTATAACCGAGGGCTCTTTAAGTCAAGAGTGAATAGGTCACTTTGAGGTAAGTGTGCTTAATCTTCCACCACATCATACTCTACCATCAGGTGAGATGGATAAACTTAAACAAATTATTGTTGTAAATCCTGACCGGGGACCACAGAAGCATGCCGGCACCAGTTGGGGACTTCGTTGAAGACATAATAATTGGATTTCGAGACAAGACAACGTGTATGTAGTGACTATCGTTGTCTTCCCTACGGGTGTCATACCTAATCACCTCCACCATAGCCTTAAACTTAAAGATCTTAAAGACTCAATTAATATTACACCCTAGAAAGCTTCTATAAAATCTCTCAACATAACTGTGATACTTTATCTGCTTGTAGTCTAGAAATAAGAAAAATACTCGTTTACCCAAAGTGATAATAACATATGACGACACATATAACATATGATTTTCTTCACAAAATTACTTAAACCTAAATAAATTAAACTTAACTAAGGGTTTTATTTTGTGAGTAGTGTTGCCCAAACGAGAGTCTCGCAAGAGTCTTGCAATTAGCTATTATCCTATTGCTATTTATTAAACGGTAGTTGAGATCTCAGAACAATGTAACAGACTCTGTTACATTGTTCTGAGATCTCTATATGTCTCTATTTGTGAGAGACTAGTGCCTGAACACTTACGTTTTCCCGGAGTCTCCGATAGAAATTTGCGAGGGAACACGGGGTGGTTTTCGTCAATAAGAGTCTGGCAAACCCCTGCGCTCACTCTGGGCTAAGGACATCCGTGACGATTTTTGATGACTACCCAAGTAATAATTTGGTTGCCGATATCTTAGCTTAGCCGTTAAGGAGTACCTAATCCATATGAAACAATAAAAATATTCATTTCAATTTGTCTCTTTTTTGGAAAAACTCTTTATTTATCTCTTGTAAAATATCTCTCAAAAAATCCCTCTTATTTATAAGATCCACTAAACAAGCTAGCTAGCACTAGCACCATAACTTTAATAAACACCTCTACTTGGCTCATTTATTATTTCTAGGGAAAACTGCATGCAATATTTCTATATCTACCTTCCGCGTCTGACCCAGAGTGAACTGAAGGTACAATTATAATGAAGCCGGTGCAATAACTAAGTATAATCAATTCATAACGTTCTATGTGACTGCACATGCTGTGTTGCCAGATCTGAAAACGGTAAGCTTCGTGACATTGAGATTAAAATAGACAGAACCAAAATCACAAAGATGTTGCACGTTGATGTCTTTAAAAATATTTAAAACTAGTACTCACGCGGGGCTTTGCTCCCGTGGATTCTATTACGGTAAAACATAACTCTCCTTTTTTGCAGTCGCGTAAAAAGTAGCTTATAACCTTCTTCAAGCTACAGGCTACTTCCATACCAAATTGCATCCAAATCCACCCATTACTTTCGAAGATTAGCGCGTTCAAGCAAACAAACAAACAAACTTTTCCACTTTATAATATTAGTATAGATAAAGACAGTTGACAAGCCAAAATTTTGAGGAAAAGACCAAGGAGCGTGGGATTCTTACCTCACTAAGACGACCCCGGTGACCACCATCAGCACCAAAGGAACCCTGTTACCTCTTTAAAGACCACTCCGGAGCCTCCTCTGAGCAACGCCGATTAAGGTTCAACCCAAGGAAGACTGTAAACTGTTGGATCTCCCACGGACCCTGCTCATCATGGATGCCATTCTCTTTCATTTCAGAGAAGCAATACCGGAGTTTTTCCAGCAGTATGGTCGTAGTAGCATAATGTTGAACACGAAGGGCGTTGTAAACCAGTCGCATAAAATTGATCCACAACTGCACGTATAAAAAAAACTGACTAAATGCACTGCAAAGGATCAATTTCACATCTGTTCTACATCGCGCAAATCTACCAGCCCGCAATTCCAATTCCAAGCGTAGAATTTTGAAATCTGGCAACATCTACCCTAGACAACACTGCCCGACTTCACCCGAACGCATCCGACACGCTTCATTCGTATTGAGTATGCCTGAGGCACACGCTAATTAGAATCAGCTGAATATGAATGCTCTCAAATGAAGATCAGCAGTCACTTTGTATGACAATGACGCTGGATCAATAAGATTGCAACTCACGTCCATAATTGTATAGATTTGTCTCAGTAATTATAAGAACGTGATCCGATTTATTTAGATTTACATACTTTCTCGGTACGGCTAATTAATTTTATAGGAGTAATATAGAGGTGAAGTATCATTAATAAATTGTTCGTTAGTCAATTACTGCAACTATTGTTATGGACAATGATGATAGCAGTTAGGTAGGTTTCTGATTACAAATTGATCACAAGCATCAGTGTTGCCTTACGTACAAGGAGATGCTGTATCCACAAGAGCCGTACAAAATGCATGGAATTTTTAGTGATGCAAATATAACCAGTCAGTAAATTCACATCGATCGGTTTATTTATTAATTAAAATAATTAAGTAAATGTACTCATACCGTTATTATATATTAGGGTCGTGGCAATAATTTTGAAGTTATTTTTTATTTTTACTTTAGTGCGCTGTATTTTACAATATTGTCTATTTAATTGCATGCATTTTTAATCTTGTTTCGTGTTGACGTAAAATAAGGATAAAAAAACAAATAATCGAACTTTAATTCACGTTAATTTCGCGATTATTTGTTTGTTTATGCATATTTATAGATACCTAGGTAATTAAAATCTGATCGCGGCTGACAATCGGGCGTTTTGAAAACTATTTGCAAATAAGAGACCATTAGTGGTTGAACATTACGCAAACACTCTTTCATCGAATGTTTGTATAGTTTTAAAGTCATTTCAATATACAGTGTGGGTCTTTATAATGTGCACATTATAATTGGTTTTTTTATAAATATATAATAAATGAATAAATTTAAATGATTCATTTATCATAATATATAATAATGAATTTAAATTTAATAAATAAAATTTTAAATAATAAATTAATAAGGCTCACACTATATTATTATCACGACAATATGTAAGCGGGTGTTAGAATATATATATATATATTTGACTAGCTTCTTCCGTGACTTCGTTTCGCGTGGGTGTTTTTTCCCGCGTAAATCCCGATCCTGTGGGAAGTCCGGGATAAAAAGTAGCCTATGTGTTATTCCAGGATGTCAACTATCTACGTACCCAATTTCATTCAGATCGTTCAGTAGTTTTTGCGTGAAAGAGTAACAAACATACATCCATTCATCCATACAGCCTCACAAACTTTCACATTTATAATGTTAGTAAGATTGATTATTTTTGGCATCATGATTTGCTACCTACAGAGGGAGATAGCGGCTTTATTTTTATGGTGTATAAATATACCAAACAGCTTGAATAAAGGAATAATTAAAAAAAAACGTAAGATTGTGTAGGTACAGATATTTTAATTAGCCAACTTTATACTTTTATAATAAATAAAATAAAATAAAATTAATTTATTTTAGGTCCAAGACCCATCTATACTAATATTATAAAGCGGAAAAGTTTGTTTGTTTGTTTGTTTGCTTGAACGCGCTTATCTTCAAAAGTACTGGGTGGATTTGGATGCAATTTGGTATGGAAGTAGCTTGAAGCTTGAGGAAGGTTGTAGGCTACTGTTTACGTGACTGCAAAAAAGGAGAGTTATGTTTTTACCGTGATAGAATCCACGGGACCGAAGCCCCGCGTGAGTACTAGTATAAAATAAAATCAAAATTCAAACAATTGCTCGGCTTCCTAATTTAAAATACAAAGGGAGAAATTTACATACAAAAAGATTCAAAGATATATTAAAAGTCAATTAAGTTAATAATAATAACTTTTAAAAAATAAATAAAAATCATGTCAAATTATCAAATTAAATACAAATTAAATGTCAAATTAAATTCCAAATTAACGCGCACCGCTTGCGCATGGTGGCGTGGAAACAGTTGGTGCGCGCTTCCAAAAACATGCCCGAGGCGCTGCAGAAACGAGGCAGACCCAATACTGCCCTGAACGCATTGTTGTACTGGACGCGGAGGGCATTGTAGCTAGCTTGTGTGTAGCGAGCCCACAGGCTGCACGTGTACAAAGAGGTGCAGTACGCCTTGAAAAGGGTGATCTTAACTAAGTTAGTACAACGTGAAAACCTGCGGGCGAGCATGTTTGCTCTTCTCGACAAAGCCCTCCGCTCCCGTTCGATGTCAGCATGGTCTCTGAGATCAGACACAACCCAATGCCCAAGGTATTTAAATTGTTCCACTCTATCCAGAGGTAAACCACAAAGATGTACTGGAGGCACTGTTTCTGGGCACTTAGCATCACCTGCCTCAAAGACCATGCATTTGCTCTTTGACACATTTAAGGCCATGTGCACCCGCGTACTCCTCACAAATATGCAGCAACCTCCGCAGACCACAGACCGACGCACTCAGCAGCACCATGTCGTCAGCATAGCTTAAATTGTTGACGCATACCCCGTCAACATGCCAACCGACATGCTCACTGCTGAGCGCAACGATGAGTGCATCCATGTAGAGGTTAAAAAGGGTGGGTGAGGTCAAGCCGCCCTGGCTCACACCACACTCCAGACGATATGGCTCTGACACGGCCTCCGCCCACCTGACATGGTTAACCTGATGCGTATACCAATACTTGAAGATTGCCACAAGTTCGGGAGGAAGGCTAATACTCTCCAGCTTATCCCACAGGATATCATAGGCAACCAGATCGAAGGCCTTGGATAAGTCGAGGAAACACGCATATTCGGGGGTCTTATGTTCCGTATAGTATATGACGGTGTGCTTAAGAGACAGTATTGCGCTCTCCGTGGACAGCTGCGGTCTAAAACCAAATTGGTTATCATGCAGGTCCACACATTTACTCAACTGTGTATTAAGCAAACCGTCAAACACTTTGGCTATGATGGTGGCCAGCGAAATTGGCCTATAGTTCGCCTTATCAGCAAGGTCACCGGTTTTGTTTTTCACAACAGGCACCACCACAGACCTCATAAGATCCGAGGGCAGGTAAGAGTGGCTCACGCATAGAGAGTAAAACATCGCGAGGACTCGATGAATATGAGGGCCAGCATGTTGCATGTGTTCAATGCTGAGACCGTCATGCCCAGGGGATTTGCCTCTCGTCATGTTCTTTATGATTGAAGCCACCTCTTTGGCCAAAATTCGGACCCTCACGACCCCATTTGCCGCCTCTGCATTGAACATCTCACTAGCCGAACCCATTTATAACAATACGTTGTTAAAAATCTTATACAACTTCTCACTAAATTATAAATTTTTCTATAGCCAAAAGTGATAGGTAGACGCTCTCAAATTAAAATCGAATCCAGAAAAGAAACGACACCATAATAATGAAACTACAAGTACCAGATCACCCGAATCATTACGCTCAGACATGACTCAGCAGCTAACTATTTCAATAAGCAAAATTCATCAAACAAACCAGAAGACGGTTATTAAAATATTCCTATTATCCTCGCATTACATGTGACATAGCTTTATCCGTAATATATGAACAATAGGCATGAAAAACAAAGACTGTTGTCGAATGAATAGTTTAGATAGTACCTTGGAAATAGAAATAGTACCTAGTTTTAAAGATAATGCGGAAAACTTATGAATTACAATTACAAATACAATTGATGGCTGTGTAATTTGGATTACGACATGAGGTTAATATTCGTATAGAATGATATTGAATCAATACATTTTTTTAACCGAAAGAGAACGGTACACAATCAGACTTTTTAAAAATATTGATAAGCGGATTCTGAATTCAAATTACATACAGAGATTTCGAATTGAAAATCATGTTTAAATATTGTATTATGGTTGGAATGTTAAATATATAGATATATTTTATTGTACAACAAAAATTGAATCACACTTAAATCACAATATTGTAAAAAAAAAATGGTTTTGGAATTGAACGGATTATTAATACATAAAACTCCGTTAATTCCGTCGCATCAGGACCTTCTCAGTTCAAAGTAAAATTAGACACTGTCCAGTCAACCAAAAAGGTCGACAAAAGATGTTCGATGTATGAAACATCGACTTTGTGAATAAGCTTGCATCGGCTTTTTTCTTAAAACTAAGTTATGGTGAGACCTGTATTCTAAGGGTGAGACATTAAAAAAGGGTTTCTGAAAGCTTTATAAAAGTATGAATGCGAATTCACTTAGGTCACTCGCTAAAGTAATATTATTCATAACCATAATAATTTATTGATTTATTGATATTTCATTCACATTTTTTCCTAGTATTTGTTTATTGGTACTTTACTTAGGCCTTTAAGCCTAGGCATAGCTGGCATATTGTAATTTACAGGCGGCTAGCCGGGTAGACCAGTACACTAACCAAAAGGACATCATGTAGTTACCTTGTTAGATCAAAACATATTTGGTCTTCGCTCCACGCACCGTAGGCTGCGCTTGAGTCGCGCATACTCATAACTAGTGAAACTAGTACCTATGTAGACCCACAATTATACACGCGATGTATATAATCGGGGCCAAGTATACAATAATTACTATAAATGTAATCATACGTAATTCAAGTAATCGTAGTTGTGAAGCGTCATTATTTTTTCAATTAGCGTTTTAATTTATCCTCGACGTCGAAAAAAATTGCAACTCGTTATTCATTTTAAGAAATCGGTGTTGTACAATAAAAAAACGGCAATAAGTACCTACGTAAAAATGTATTTTTTATTTAAAAAAAATGTCCATTCCAGCTACATACATACATAAAGAAGAAGAACGAAAAGTAAAATACAAATACAACACACATCATTCTGTTATTATTTTGTGTCGATATTAAAAGTCTTACGACTACCTATTAACACAACCTCAATTCTATTGATCCCATCGCACCTGTATTTCTGTCTGTTAGCAATAAACTCCAAAACTACTGAACAGATTTTCCCCAATAGCAATCAGATTGATTCATGAGTAAGGCAATTACTTAGTGTACAATTTATTAAGGTTTTATGCGACCGTGCGAAGTAAAGCCTGGTCGCTAGTATTACTATCAATGTAAGTAACGTTTACCACTTTTCTATTATTAGTAATAGACTCGCGTTTCATAGAATTAACCTATTTACTCTTGATTTAAAGACCCCCAGGTTATAGGTATTAAGGAGTACTCCAGCAAGGAATTGCACTCCTGAGTCGTACGCATAATAAAAGTATTACGAAAACGTTAAAGCAATTAATTTAAAAAAACCATGTAAAGCAAGTAACAACTGGCAATTCGAACATTGCCCGTAAAAACCAACCCAAGAGGTTCTAATTATTTCGGTGACGTCATTGAAAAGCACGTGAAACAAACGAGTAGGTAATAACATGATGTATAAAAAGTTATAATTTATGGGACAAAGTTCAATTAACTTCCTTCGCATAACGACGTCCATAATAATACAAGAAGGTTGTCATAATTATAAAAAACCAGCTTCTCCTGCAATTTCGCGTGGGAGGGTTTTCCCGTGTAAATCCCGATCCCGTGGGAATTCCGGGATGGAATATGGGGTGATTCCGGGTGGGAATTCTGGAATAGTCTATACAACTTGTAACGGAAACCCTATATCTATCCAAAAGGACTGAAGACAACATCTGGTATGGAGTCTCTATGCAAAGTTTCAACTCAAAATAAGTGACTCACAGAATTGACCCCAAATTATTGGTTTCATATGTTTCTTGAATACCAGTAATAACAAACGTGTCACACCACTATGAGGGTCATCACTTTCCACGTCACTTGCCAATAAAACAATAATTCTCTTCGTTCTTCTTAATTTGAAAAATTCGGTCTCTGGTATCAATGTATCGAAATTTCTAATATGCTCCACACATTTACACATAGGATTAGAAAACCCTTGCCATATCGTTTATTATCATCCAAAGAAGCCGTGCACTCGGTATGTATATACCCTTTAAATTACTCGTTATTCCACGATATCAACTATCTACTTTCCAAATTTCGTTGAGATCCTTTCAGTATTTTTTGAAAGAGTAACAAACATATATCCATCCACACCCACTTTCGCATTTATAACATTCGTAAGAAATAAGATAAGACCTTGTATGTAAGACCGTAATTGTTACAGTTTGTTTTCACCTTTACTTCACCCCTTCCTGGCCACAGCTGAGTTTCCGTCATTTTAATATTTCAGCCTACGTTCCCACTGCATAAGGCAATCCATCGCGAGCTCAATAAGAGCGTAATTCTAACATTCAAAGCGAATAAATATCAACCCATCTATGTGCCTCTTATCATGCTCAATGGTGTGCCACTGAATGTAGTTCATAAATTCAAGTATCTAGGCCACATAGACGCTAGTGATTCAAGGGATAATGAGGATATAGAGCGGTAGTGCGGGGTTTTGGGTGCTCACAGATTTTTTCGTTGTTCTAGTGAACTGAAAATAACTACACACTTTTTAAGGCTTTTGCCAGTCATTTTCAACCTAGAGAGCTTATAGGCCAATTTCTTTGAAGAACTCAACTCACCAATACGGGTTGGGAGGCGAAGAAAAAATGCGCTACTGCAATTGGTCAGTTCAAGGTCAAGCTTCATAGATATGCCGAGTTAGGGATTGCTCTACTTGATTGAGGGAAAGTTATCGATATCGATAAAATGAAGTTTAACATTATAAAAAATACTCAATAAAATCACATAATAATATTGAATCATGATCAGTCTCAATTACAAAAAGAAAAACAAGTATGCTGTTATTATTGATTTTTAAAATGAATTAATTTGGTAAATGTTTTTCGAATTAAAGTTTTAGGGTCCTGATTGTTTTTGGTAAAAAATGATAACCGAGCGTCTATATATTTCTGAATTGTGCATCTTGCTAATTCAATCAAATTATTGGTGGTTTCTATTTCATATTGATGAAAATTAATATCCGGGAATAAATTATACCCAATCAGTGATTTTAAAACAGATCTCATAAAATAATTGGAATTATATTTCTGAGACAGCACTTCCGAACCACTCTCGTTGATCGCCCTTTTAATATAAATTTCACAACGACGACTAATTTCTATTACTGTGGTGGATCCATACAATAACTTGTTTTTAGTGTCTTTTTGAAATTGTAAGGCATAATTTTGATTAATCTTATATCGTAATTTTTGATTTGTAACACCAATCAACGCTCCAATACAAGTTAGGCATTTTATTTGCTTTATCAGAGCATGGACAATGTTGCCGGCCATAATATGTTATTTTTATATTTTATTTTTTTATATTTATTTTATATTCCATAATAAATATAATATATTTTCATTAAAATCAGTTGTGTCAACAACTGTAGCTTCAGCAGGCACTCTGTAATAATTATTTTTTTGGTGGTGAGTCATTAGATGATTTATCTAATGACTCCTCCCTCCTACATACACTTAACCCGTGGACTCGACATCGAAACAAAGTAACCTGTTTTTTTTTCCTGGGTGGGAAAATCATCGAATGACTTCTCCCGCTCTGGGTAAAGTGGAAGGGAGTGTCAGACTTCTACTGATTAAAAACCCACCCTGTTCCTTCAGCTGCCCTTAAGTTCCGGGGCCGCGGTATCTCATTAGAACATTACCGCAACCCCGGAACCAAAGTAACTTACGAGGGCGATATTGTAATGCAAAGGTCCAAGTTAATTGATATTAGACTCCGTCATACTATTTGAAGCCTAGAAAGATTGAATATAGGTATCTTACATTATTTGGACTTTTCTCAACATTATATCAATAAAAACCAAACTAGAAACCAATATTCCCTAGTAATCTTATCCATCCACTTTTCTTTTTAATCTGGAATCTTGGGAAATCGAAAATGAAAACATGCATGTCACATAGAAGAAAAAATATCAGAACTTTCTCCTTTTTTTAAAGTCGGTTAATGTAGATAGGTATTTTATGACAACTATAACAATTGAATTTAAAAAAATAAGTTTGATTTTATAATTATCGATATCGTATTCAGCCGTCATAGGTAACAGCACAGATTTTTACGATAAAAATACAAAAGGAAAGACAGGGGTAAAAGAATTAGAATTTCTTCATGTAAGAAAGAGATATTTTCAAAAGACATCAACGCGCGACACAATATTGCCCTTGACCACCCAAACCACCACTTTAAATAGACCTCTGCGGTAGCTTACAATCTGATTAAATGATAAATAATTTTCATATTATTACATTACTGTTGAATAGTTATGTCATCCATTTGGTATCTAAATGTCTGGGAATGTTTTCCACACCACTTCAACGCGCATGAAAGCATTATTATGCGTTATAAATTGGATACAAAAATTTAAAATTTGTTATTGTTTAGCATGCACACAGGCCTAATAAGTATTAGGCCTGTGTGCATGCTAAACAATTACAAATTTTAAATTTTTGACCAAGTGGTCACAACTAAAATGGTTCGTGTATCGTAGCCAATATATAAGAGCAATAACTCTCATAGTTTTCGTGCGTCGGGGCAACGTATGCGCGATCAAGTGGTTTTCTAATCAGTGTTACAGAGCCCTGCGCACCCAATATAATAACGTCTTTAGGAGGCTGTTGGGGCTGCCGTGCCGCTGCAGTGCGTCTGGCATTTTTGCAGACGCACATACTAACGGCTTTCAGGCCATAATCCGTAAAAAAGCAGCTTCACTGCTGCAGCGCTTATGAAGCAGCGACAACAGCCTCCTCAGGACAATCGCGGCGAGATTTGACTGCCCTATTCAGAGACAATGGATAGAGGTATATATATAGATAGGTAGGTAGGTTTAAGTTGAATGTATGTTTTTTTTATTCTTATTATTTTATTTATTTATTTTATTATTTATGTACACACAGTAAAATATAATAGGAAAACATAATTATAATATTTGAGTACAAAGGTACTGCTTATTTCTTATTTTAGTTATGTCTTTGTCTTTTATTTTTTTGTACTAATATAGCATAAGGTTAAATTGTTACTAAGAACCTTGGGGTTTGGTTGGACAAATATCTTTCGTGGGGTCCCCAATTACAAGAGGTGAGTCGCAAATTATTTGCTTCTGCTAGTTCTCTAAGACGGTTGCGTAACTTTCTGCCAACTGCCACTAAAATTGCGCTAGCACAGTCTCTTTTACATCCCATCCTAGACTACGCCGATGTCAGTTATCTTGATCTCATAGAGGCACAACTTGATAAACTTGAACGACTTCAAAATGTTTGCATACGATTTATATTTGGTTTGCGCAAATATGATCACGTATCCGAATTTCGTACGAAGCTCAAGTGGCTTCCTATACGTCTTCACCGGAACTTACACATCTTGTCTCTGCTTTATAGTATTCTGTTCAATTCTAAGACCCCTCTTATCTTAAAGAACGTTTTAAGTTCCTCCATGACACACATGCCAAATTTCTGAGGTCATCGGAAAACTTGAGGCTTTGGTAAGTCATTCGCAGCTCAAGCAGTACGACTGTGGAATACTTTCCCGTGTCAGTATGACAAGCACAAACCCTTCCTTCTTTCAAAAACATGGTAAAAGATCTCTATCTCTCTCTTTAATTTGTTACTATTTTTATATATCTCAGCTTTGTTCTTTTTATGTATATATATATTATGTATATGTGTATTGAGTATGTAGCAGTGGCGAAGGCTCCATACAACTCGATTCCTACCGACTTCCCTTTTGAAATATGGCAAATATTAGTCTATTATTTTATATATGAATATAGAAAGAGTTATCTATTATTTTCAATTAAACAAATGATTATTTACGAAGTTACAAGATTTCGAAGTCAGCTACAGGGCCACAGTTACTGGAATTTACGCATCACACTTGAGCAAGGTAAGCATTTTTTGGTCCGGCTTCCCTTTTATGAAATTTCACCCTTCGCCACTGGTATGTAGTTTATTACTTATTTATTGTATATAAGTGAATAGTACACCATGGACTACCCGCGTATTTATTTTCTCCTGCTGTGTTAAATCCATCCAAAGGTTGTCTGTAAAAGATCGCTTTTAGCAATAAGACCGCCCTTTGTAACACCCTTTGTAATTTTTAATTCCTTATTTAATTCTGTTATGGTGTACAATAAAGAGTATATCCACAGATTACTACTATGAGTATATCTATCTATCAAACACTCTATGGACTAAGTCTGAAATAAATTATTATTTATTTAATACGGGTTGATGGATGTCGTATGTCTTCGATGTTTAATGTGCCTGACTGGGTTCAACCCACAACCTGCACCCACAGCACCCATAACTTCAGCTCCGCTCATATTTTTTTCTATCCAGCAAACTTTATTCTACCGTTCAAACAATGTTTACTTATATGTGAACTTCATGAAGAACTACAGATAACTTGTATAATCCTTTAAGATGTGATAGACCAGATCTTAATTTACTCGTATTGACAGACTCCTAAGATTTCATTGTTTTTGCATATTTCTTTACTTTTATAATGTGAAAAAAATTTGAAGCCATTTTCAATATATCGTCGCTCTTAACTCAGCGTCAGAAGTCCGCACTTGGAGTTTGTCAACGAGCTGTAGAGCGAAGTACACTGGGTGTCAAACTTATGGATCGCATCAGAAACCGCATAAGTACCTAAACCTTTTTTTTATTCTTGTTTGATTTAGGGGCATTTATCTCCATGGACATGCCCCAGCGTTCCCTAATCTTGATCTCTATATCTAAAAAAACTTATTTCCTAAAAAGAGACAGAGTCATCGGTGCAAAAACATGTTTTCTAACATAAACTTTAAATACTTAAAAAGGCTCCTTGATCGTATGTGTTTATATGAAATTTTGCACCAATACCTCTCTCACTCTTTTATCTCACTCTTTTTATAGTACCTACCTACTCCTCAGTTAAGATGAAATATCTTCATACAAAGCAATATTCACTATCCCTTTCATGTTGTTTTAGAATAAAATGAGAAAGTCTGCGCATAGACGGCGGAGAGCAAAGGTCAGGGTCCCGGTATCTGATGCAGGCAAACCCGCGCCATGAGTATTGGTTTATTTTCAACATTTTGTTACGTATTGCTATGAATAAAGCTTACTTTGCGGTTATATATTTTAGGGTCCATGAAAAAAGTTTTTAGTCATGAAGGGTAAAATATTTCTTTAAAAAATATGTTAGGAATACAGTGTAGAAAATTCAACTTAATGTAAACAATGTTATGATCGTTATCGAAACAAAAAAAAGGATATCTCGACTTTACGGGGTGTGATATCAATTTAAATAATCGATTGTATTTACCAAGAAATCTATCTTTCTTAGAGCCGTCATATCAAACTAAAACAATTTCAGTAAGCATTGATAACATCATAAAAGTCGATTACGACGTAACCTTTATGTCTTCTGTCTCGCCTTTGTACAATTAAAATAACCATTAAATATACGCTTACTGCCACCCCTGAAGCACCAACCGATATGGTTATTTAAAATACCAGACTTACACAATCCGCACACAATTCAATTTTATTTCTACGTGATCGACACTATACAATTTCAAACAGAATCTTAACCGCATCAGACCAACCATTACCATATTTCACCATTCATGTCGTTTTTTTGTTGGGCAGTTTTACCGCCGCATCGCCATAAAAGAGCAATGAAATACGTATACATATCGACCCTGATATGGAAGAACATCGTAAGCGACAAAATGTAGGTATTTCACTTTTTCATTGTAATGTACTGCTAAAGTAATTTAGGTTCTAATAAAAAAATCCTTATATTCCTAATTGCATAAACTTCAAAATAATAACTAAAAATAAATTTTATCGCAAACGACAAAAGTAAAACTTTTATATAAACGAACAATCAGAATTATCGTATCCGACTTATCGTAAGTAACGTTTGTCACTTACGATAAAACATAGTTTTAAGATCTGTTCAAAACCTGTGATGCGTTTAATTATAATCGCAGTTACACTTATTGTTAATTATCAATTAGTGGAAAATACTTAATTTTTTTAGTTTGTTTGCATATATTTTTGAATAAAGTAATATTTAACTACGTATTTGTATATTTTTTATACCATATTTATATTTAAACATTTAATTTCACATTTGCAATTTGTTTAACAACTAAATACAAACTCGTTGATCGGTGCAAGTTTAAACTTATTTGAACTTTTCTTTAGTTTAATAATTAAACAGTAATCATTTCAGTGTTATAACATTAATATTTAGTGCATTACGTACATGTAAGTACAATCAATATTATTACGATAAATATATTGTGTTGTATTAAAGAGATGGTAAAGGTTACATTATGATATTAATTTGGTGTGTGCAAGAGTGTTCTATTTTAAGGGTTTCATTAACCGAATTATGTACCTACTTATTGCTTCAAAATGGGATAAAAATAAATCTGTTAGGTGCATTCTGCAATCCTTATTATTCAACGGCTCTATTTGAATCCTTATCTAACATGGTTTTTGCAGCTTACAAAGTCTTTCATTTGGTTATTACTCACCCATCTTTGCTTTTGCGCATTAGCATGATATAATAATTTTCTTTTCAGCGTTACGAATATCGCCATGAATAACGAAGATAAATTTGTAAACTGGCATTAGTCGAGGAAACAAACGTTCGTCGACGAAGAGCAGAAAGTGGTAGTAGGCGATCAGTCTCATATCGTTATTATTTTCCTTGGGGAGATGGTAGCAGAAAGAAAGTGTGTCAGCAGTTTCTATTAAAAACGCTAGGTATATCACAGATGATGTTAAGATATACCATAAAGAATATAACTGCTTTGAATGTCTCTAGGTCAGATGAAAGAGGAAAATCAACACCTTCTAACAAATATAGCTAGTTAGTCATTCAAGGAGTTAAGCAATTTATTCAAAAACTCCCAGCTGTCAAGCCTCACTATTGTCGTAATAAAGGAAATAAGTTGTATTTGCCATCTGAGTTTAGGAATCTTTCGTTCCTCTATAATAAGGTTTATCTTCAAGATGAGATTATCAAAGAAATAGGTTCAGTGCAAAAACAAACTTTTAAGAACATTTTTAAAAAGGAATTCAATTTAGGGTTTCATTTACCGAAAAAGGACAAATGTGAAATGTGTGAGGGTATATAAAATTTAGATACTGAAAAACAGAATGAAGCTATGAAAACAGTTGAATATAAAAATCTCATACAGGAAAAAAATACAGCAAAACATAAATTTTTAAATGACCAAGCTCGTAGCATGAGCTCCAATGATTTTTTGTGTGCCAGTTTTGATCTTGAAAAGGTTTTAACTACTCCGCACGGAGAAAGTATAAATTTATATTATTCAAGAAAACTGGCCTATTATAATGAAACTATCTACGAAAGTGGAAGCAGGAATAGATACTGTTATTTATGGCATGAGTCTGAAGCCAAAAGGGGCTGTAATGAAGTTTGTACGGTTGTGTTTAAGTATTTAAAAATGATTGATGAGAAGGGCGAACATTCATCTATAGCTTTGTATTTTGATAGTTGTTGCGGGCAAAATAAAAATAGGGCGATGCTTTCGATGTTGCCGTATTTCATAAGTAATGTTGCAATGTTCATTGAGGATATAACTATAAAGTTTTTGGTTCCGGGGCATCCAATGATGCCGGTCGATTCGGTACATGCCACAATAGAATCTTTTATAAAAGGAAGAACAGTTTGGGCTCCATCCCATTGGCCCACGTTAATTTCAAATGCCAGGATCAATCCGAAGAATTATGAAACTATAATGCTAGAAAATGCCGACATCTTAGACTGGAAAAGTTTTGCAGATAACTATTTACCAAAATCTATTAAGATCCCTATTACTAAATTAAGATCAGCCTACTTTAAAAAAAAATGATCCAAAATTCAACTTAATTACGGATTTTGTACGGATTCAGAAATTCAATGTGTGGACCTGGGCTTTTTAATAAGATCTCGACAAAGTCGACAGCGTCTCCAGACACCCACAAAAGTATCTATTGCCAAACCCAAGTATATGGACCTGAAAAGAATGTGTGACAAGGGTATAATTCCAGCACAATATGCACAGGAATATCTCACCTTACTTTATGATGGCAATACAGCAGACTTACTACCGGAAGAAAGTGATGAAGAGTGATATAATTTAAATTGTTTAAATATAAATGAAAATTGATTATGCATGACGTGTTGGCGTTTTATTTTGAAGAGGTGATTTTGATACCTGATAAAGAATATAATAAAGTAAAACACAAATAAATTGACTAATTTATATAGAAAAACAAGAGCGTAAGTGACGATTTCTGAAAAACAATATGAATTCATGAACTTCTCTTTTATCGTAAGCGACAATAGTACTAATTATTCAACTCTTTTTGCTATTATTTAATTGATTATAATTAAAGGCTAACATGTTTTGCAATATATACAAAAATTAGAGTTCTATAAGTAAACTATAAAAAATAATCAATAAAATACGTCTCCTGTAAATTTTACTTTTTGTCGCTTACGATGTTCTTCCTTATCAGGCTCGATATATTTTGACGGCGTAATGGCGAGCAGCGATCGGCTATTGAATAATACTGTAGCTATCGAGGTACTCATCATCACATCTACCAATAAAATCTTTAATGGTACCACGGTTACACGTCAGGCCGCGAATAATTGCACAGTGTGGAATCAATTGGTAAATACCTACTCGTAGTACTAAAGAGAGAGAGAGATATATATATATCTTTATTTGTTTAAACATGGTATATGTACATACAAAAGCATGCAAAATATTATATTGGTGGCATGTTCGTATTGTGAACAAACCCTCTTTAATAAATAAAATTAAAAAAAAAGGTATATTGTTTGAGTCTAGGCATTTAATGCGTATTTCGCCTTTTGAGATTTACTATGGGTAGAATTTTTTTACGCCATGCTAACACGGAATGTGGCGTTCTAATTAAAATGTTATTGTTAATCTTGGAATTAACATAAAATCTACCTATTGTTTAACATTTTATGCAGCAAAATTTAACTATCATCAGGATCTGATGAAAAGGAATTTCTAAATATAAAGTTGACTTATTTTAATCTCATTATTACCGCGATACAATGAGAGCTTCGTTACCAAAGGGTAATTAAACGAAACCTATTACTCCAACTTGGCAAAGAAAATCAAACACGGGAAAGAAATGCAGATTAAGGCCTTCAAATAAGCGCCCAAAGTAAAATCTCTCTAAAGAACTAAGTTTGCTTTCACTTACCGTTTGCTCTTAATTACTGAATGTACTTAGAGTGATACTTATACCTACATAAATATTGTCCTCCCTAACTTTCCTAAGCACTGCATTGTCACTACTTAAGGTGAAAACCGGTGTTCTCTAAAAGATTCGATAATATAGAGATATCCATTAGGTACTCGTGATGTCTTTAGAAAGATACTTATGGAACAAACTACTAAACTAATGAACTTCGGTGTTATTATTTGTAAAATAAAAACAGATAAATTGTAATGAAATTAAATGAAATATATATTTTGTAAATTCGTTATAAATAATACTTTTACACGTCATGTTTTTATTTTTTCGTTTTAAGTTGAGCTAGGGTTTAGGTATAAAATTTTAATAAGCCCCAAGTGTAATGCTTTGCTAAGTTTTGAAACCTAGTCTAATAGTGCTACTACTCATTTATAACTAATTCTGATAAATGAATTAAGCCAAATTATATGTACCGTCTGCCCTACATACTGCCCCTGGCCCCATTTTCTTGCTCGCCAGTGTACTCAATCGGCCATAAAACGGGGTACAATTCCCGACACCGAGCTAGGCCATGGTTTAATATTCAGGCTTTTTATTGCGTCCACCCGACCGTGGGACCGCGAAATAAAACAAAAAAATGGCCGGTCTGTGCACTTATTGTTGCCAGGCTGTGTATGCGTAGGCTCTCGTCTATGTCATTGAGCTTGGGTGCATGGCTTGGTCTTAGTTTTGTACACAAATAAAAGCTTTTGCCGTCAAAATATAATAAGTAAAGTTTCCATTTTTAATGGGACCTTCTGGGTACAAAATCAAAATATTACTCAATTTCACACTGAAAATCAGCACTTTTGGAACTTCAAAAATTTACATGAAGACATTCCCACGACAGTACCTGAAAACGGCCGCTAGATACAATTTCCTACAGTTTTAGCTTGAAAGAAATGACACAACAAACCACAACAAACTCTCTAGAAATACAACTGTCTGATAAATTTTAAAGGGTTTGAGCCTACTTGACCGAACAACCTCCTACGTTAGATGGTCTATCATTCTACTCGTGATATTGGCAAAATTGTGGTGGCTCCTCCACAAACGCCACTTAACAACAAGAGTTGAAGTTGGGTTTGAGTCTGGAGATCTGTAATTAGGGTTGCTATACGACCGGAATTTTCCGGACATGTCCGGTAATATAGGTCTTTGTCCGGAATGCGGATGGAATCCTAAACCGTCCGGAATTTCTACAATTGAATGAAAGAGTGAAACATAAAAAGATATAATGTTTTTATTTCAAATTAAAGAAAGTCAGGAATTTTCATCAAATGTCCAGAATTTACTCCGGATTTTCGACTTTTTGATCTGGCAACCCTATCTGTAATGCAGGTCCGGAACCCAGTACAGACTCCATCTCTCACTAAGGTCTATATCTTGTTGTGACTTATATTCTGTAAACCTATGTTGTACCTTTTTGAGAGAAATAAATAAAGATTATGTTATTTTATGTTATGTTTGATCCTCAATGAACTTCCATATAGTAGCCATGTAATTGTAAGTACTAACTTGAAGTTATATGGCACACTACATTATATCAACATGATTAAATACATAATTATTAGTGTAACATAGAAAATAATCGAATTTCTATAGGATATCCTTAAAAACAAGTATTTTTTTTTATTTCTGATAGGCCCGCCTGTTAGACCACCATCTCACCTGATGGTAAGCGATGATATGATCGAAGATGATGAAGCACGCTTACCTAGAAGTAAGTGTAGACACCCAAACTATAAGAAATATTTATTTACTACTTCGAACAAAACTACTCTTACTAAAACTGCACTTTCAATCAAACTGAGGAAGCACACAACAGGCAACGCTACGTAGGAGAGCGTGTAGAAACTTACTCACACCTGTTAAAACTTCGTTCTTCTAATTAACTTGAGAAAACACGAGACCGAACAAGAAATACTACTCATACTTTAAAACAAAGATAGCTAGCATGCTGATCATGTTATTTAGACATTAATAGAAGCAATTAACTATTACCTACTTTCACAAAACGTCGTTATCGCTAATAATGGGAACCGAAAACAATGTGTAATGTGAGAGATTTCATGTGTTCCAACTTCCAGAGTAGCTTGTGTTTTAGCTTATACAGAAGAATAGATAAGTAAGAATCTAGCTATAGAATAAAGTTACTTAGCTACTACTACTTATAGTGGCTTTTATAGCCTAATAAATCGTGTTGTAGTGTATAACCACCAGAAATAGTGTATTTACCCTAAAAATGCATTCTTGTCACAATATCTGTAAATAAAACTTCTTGTGGCTTGCTTGCCCGATACTTTTGGGTATGCAGACGACACAGCACAGTTGCTGAGAGATATGTGTCCAACGCGCGTGCTGGTAGATCACAGATCCAGTCTTTCCGTGAGGATATGGTTGGGCACTTAAACTTGTCCTTGAAGGCTGTCTCCGAATGGGGTGATGCCAACTTGGTCAAGTTTAATGCAGCTAAAACTCACGCGTGTCTCTTCTTCGCAAAAAGGAGTCAATTCGAACCGGCTCCTACTTTCCGAGGTGTAACCGAGCCGATTACTGATCGTATCAAGCTTCTTGGGGTAATACTAACTTTTACCCTCAATTTTGGCCCATTTATCGAGGCCAAGGCTCAACTAGCATCAAAAAAGTTGGGAATCCTAGCAAAGGTGAGACCGTACTTTACACCCGAACAACTGCTCAATCTCTATCAAGCCCAGATTCGGTCGTGTATGGAGTACTGCTCTCATCTTTGGGATGGATCTGCCAAGTACCAACTGGACGCACTTGAGTCTATTGAGAAATGGGCCAAAAGACTCATTGGCAACGATGCACTGGTCGAATCAAAGCTCCAGAACCTTGAACGTCGACGACGAGTTGCTAGTCTATCGGTTTTCTATCGGTTACATTTCGGGGAGTGTGCGATGGAATAACACAATCTAATTCCGCCAAGCCCGTTCCATCATCGGACTACAAGACAAACGGCGATGCGCCAACGTTACATGGTGGACATTCCACCCATACGCACTAAACGTTTTGGGAATACCTTCATTGTTTTTCTTTTATTTACTACTCATACCAAATGTAAAAAAACTACGTGTTCCCCCATTAAACTGAAATACGTAATGATACTGTCATAATGAAAAATACAGCGATTGTTACATCTTAAATTGCTACTTCCACATCAATTGAAGCTGCAAGTAAGTAATAATATATGTTTACAACTTGAAAAGAGCTGTCATTATATATTATTTATTTATTTATTATGTAACGAGTTTCAACAACTGTCATCATCTAAAGGTCGCCAAATGACGGGTTAATCTTGGTTAATCTCAGTTTAAAGTAGTCGGTTGAGTCTTGTTCGTAATGCGTGTAATCTAGTCGCTATTCAGATAAACGTCTCTTATGAATTTTTATAGGACAAAGTTGAGTACATATTTTCCTAATTGAGTATTAATAATATTTATAATATCGATACCCCCAAGCAAGAACTCAGTAATGTGCCATCACAGGCTTTATGCTGTTACGTCAAATTTGGCATCTATAGACTGGACTACATCTTAGCAATTTTTTTCAGAGATTTCCTAATGATATTTACAAAAATATCATGACACACATGATATTTTATGTGTATAAGTTTTGTTCGGTCCGACGTGAAACAGAACACACCTTTTGGCCGGCAACATTAATTATCTGTGGACTTGACATAACCTCTCTGACTTGACAGATTGACTTTGCTTGTTGGAAAAATGTCCGCACGTTTGGGACTTTGATTTGATTGTAATTGGTAAAATATTGTTGAATTCGCCTGTTGAGACCGATAATTGGGTCGCGAATTATTTGTTGGTTGAAGTGTATTCCCCATTTGTTGAAAACCCCGGGATATTGTTGAATTATACGCCGCCTTGTCGTCGGTCGGCCGGCACGCGGAATTTGTTGTAAATCGTATTGGATCTCACGAGATATGAACAGATTAATTGTGTTCAGTGATTGATTGAACTTTGTAAGCTCGGATTAACAAGAATCCAGTGATATTTCTTGGAACATATCGCCTTATTGCCTACCACGCGTAGCGCGCGCTTGCTGGAAACGAGTTAGGTGTGATGCTGTTGTGACCGCGCCATCTGGAGATCGGCGCCTTGGGAACGTTCTACAACACTTGACTTACATCACACGTTACAATTACTCACCTCATATCACATACAAACCACACTTAGGGCGTGACCTTTGAAGGTCGAACTTGGCGTCCCCAGCACTCAGGTTAGTGGTACATTTTGTTTATTGAAATAAGGCCTAAGAGCCTACCACAACGTAGGGCTCCGCGTAATCGCGGACAGTTCGACATACCAGTTACCGTTGGCTGGGCTTGGGGTCGAACAAATTGGTAGCAGAAGCGCGGTTCTTATAATATAAGATCCACTGGTTTAATTGGAAGTTTTGAATATTGTTGAAAACTTAAAACTTGAGTTTAATTACTTAACACAACTTATAACTTGATAAGTTTGAATATATTGCTTTGTCAGCCGGGCTCAAATAGTACTTGTGGTTTGTACTGTAATTTGTAGTGCTAGGCCCTTAGAATTGAACTGACAAACAAGATTTGTTTGTGAAATTAGGAATTATTGGTATAATTTGGTATAATTTGGTACATAATTTGGTACATAAGTTGGTATATTGTTGTAAAAGTTGTTTGGTATTTGTTGCAATTAATAATTGAATGTCATTGATCTGAATTTGAAAGGTTATCTAAATAATAATTACACATAGTCTAACAACATAGGACTTGAATTGTGTGTATTGCTTATTGCATTTATTTGTATTTATTGGATTTTGTTAGAGATTGTCCGGCTCAATATTATACAGACAATTGTTGTGCTTATTGATGTTTAATTTGAGGTTGATCCAGCATTGTATTATACATTGAATTGTTATTTATTTTGTAACTAGCCATCTGTACCAAGCTAGATTCATACTTGGAATAAGTACAGGGTTGAATTTGGACCTGAAATAATTGAATTTGAATTTTTATTTTGTTGAAACCATTTGGCCGGCTAACAAGTCATTGCTGTTTGTTTAATATTTGATTGTTGGTTGTTGATTGTTGTTTTGTATTAATATTTGATTGTTGCAATGGCCTCATTAAGGGCAGTGCCCCGCCCCCCGTTTGGCTGGCGCCCGGAGTCCTCGGGCTAGGGGGCCTGTTGATGATCGCCCCGCCCCCCGTTTTGCTGGCGCCCGGAGTCCTCGGGCTAGGGGGCCTGTTGATGATCGCCCCGCCCCCCGTTTGGCTGGCGCCCGGAGTCCTCGGGCTAGGGGGCCTGTTGATGTTCGCCCCGCCCCCCGTTTTGATGGTGCCCGGAGTCCTCATCATTGTGACTTTTGTAAGGCAACGGGGCATGTCATGGCGCGTTGCCCGGATTTTTTGAATTTGCACGTAAGTTCCCGCCGCCGCATTGTCAACGCACGCCGTTTGTGCTTTTCGTGCTTGGGGGCCCACTTCCATCGGGACTGCCCCGACCCCCGCCCGTGTAGAATTTGTGAAGGGTCCCACTTGGAGATTTTGTGCGCCAACGCGAACCGCTCCAGCAGACCAGCTTCTGAGGGGGGTTCGCGCAGGGGGGGGTACCCCGGAGACGAGCACCGGGCTGAGACCCGCGATTCCGTACGCCGCTCTCCACCCCCCGCGCAAGTTGAACGGGAGCCCCACGAGCGCCATTTGGTCTTCCCTCGTCAGGGAGAACGCGCATTGGCTGCTAGGCAGCAGTGGCCGGGTCGGCGCCGCTGCCTTTCCCCTCCGTTGGCGGAACGTCCCCGGCTGGAGTCGCGCCCTCCGCCATTCGGGCATTCGGTGGGATATGCCCCTCCAGTGATGGCGAGCGGCTCGGGACACCGCGCGGACGAATGGTTTGATTGTTGGCCTCGTCGTGAACGAAGGCAGCCTGGAAGCGGCGATCGGTCGCCGCCCAGGCATCACTAAGAGATTGACGCCTGCCCCGCTAAAGGAACCCCCCGATCAAGACGGTTTTGTTGCCAACGGCCTCGGTCACGGTCTGGGGACCCTTGGGTGACTCGATTGTGGTCTGTGCCATTTTGGAGACGGGAGTCCGGGGTTGCCTTTTGTCTTCTTGGTTAGCGGGACAGGTTGGCCTGAAGGTGAACGACCTTTCAGGCAAGATTTGGGGAATTGGCGAACCGGCTGACACCACTGTTGAGGGAAGGACCTGGTTTGAGGTCACCCTTGTGAGTTGTCCTTACCCTAAAATTGGTGCTCCTGCCCTTGTTGTAACTGAACTTGGTACAATTGTTGGTGACTGATCGTCACACTAAGAACTCGCATGCCGGTTGCAATGCGCTGTTGGACATTCTGCAGCGAGAATTTTGGATTTTGTCGGCTGATCGCGTCAATGAGGCGAGGCCCTTTGCTGGCGTCGTAACGGATTTTGTTGGTCCCCCTTTGTTGAAGACGTCCACCCTTCGTAATAGCAAGATTGTTGGGGCTTATTTGTGTGTTTGTCTGCCTGTCAACCAAGGCAGTACATTTGGAGCTGGTAACCTCCCTCTCGACAGAGGCCTTTGAGGCGACTTGGGAAAGATTTGTGTCTCGCCGTGGGTTACCTTCGTTGATTAGGTCTGATTGCGGTACGAATTACAAGGGTACAAGTAACTATTTGAAGGAGCTATACGCCTTCCTTAATGAGAGCCAGGTTGATATTGGTAATAGTTTGGCCCGCCAAGGGGTCACTTGGTTGTTTGACCCGCCAGCCTGCCCCCCATTGGGGGGGTATTTTTGGGGCCGCGGTGAAAGCGGCAAAGGGACGCTGGCGGAGATTGTTGGGAGACACCGTTCTCACCTTAGAGGAACTAGCTACGGTATTTGGCCGCATTGAAGCTGTGTTGAATTTGCAACCTTGTCAAGACTTCCAATTGATTAGCGGACGGGTAGGCCCGTCCGGGGGGGGTAGATGTTCGGTCCGACGTGAAACAGAACGCACCTTTTGGCCGGCAACATTAATTATCTGTGGACTTGACATAACCTCTCTGACTTGACAGATTGACTTTGCTTGTTGGAAAAATGTCCGCACGTTTGGGACTTTGATTTGATTGTAATTGGTAAAATATTGTTGAATTCGCCTGTTGAGACCGATAATTGGGTCGCGAATTATTTGTTGGTTGAAGTGTATTCCCCATTTGTTGAAAACCCCGGGATATTGTTGAATTATACGCCGCCTTGTCGTCGGTCGGCCGGCACGCGGAATTTGTTGTAAATCGTATTGGATCTCACGAGATATGAACAGATTAATTGTGTTCAGTGATTGATTGAACTTTGTAAGCTCGGATTAACAAGAATCCAGTGATATTTCTTGGAACATATCGCCTTATTGCCTACCACGCGTAGCGCGCGCTTGCTGGAAACGAGTTAGGTGTGATGCTGTTGTGACCGCGCCATCTGGAGATCGGCGCCTTGGGAACGTTCTACAACACTTGACTTACATCACACGTTACAATTACTCACCTCATATCACATACAAACCACACTTAGGGCGTGACCTTTGAAGGTCGAACTTGGCGTCCCCAGCACTCAGGTTAGTGGTACATTTTGTTTATTGAAATAAGGCCTAAGAGCCTACCACAACGTAGGGCTCCGCGTAATCGCGGACAGTTCGACATACCAGTTACCGTTGGCTGGGCTTGGGGTCGAACAAGTTTAAATGTTTTCTTTTTCTTAAATAATTAGGTTTTGAATAAAAGGAATTTCATATCAATGACACAGAAACATTTTGCAAAAAAAAATAACTTTCATTTAATACATCAATGACTTCAATAGTCCCACTCGTTGAAAACATATTTGATAAAATCAGCAAGTCTTTTCTCCTGTAAAATTTTCATTTTTTGATTACCGAGTTATTGCTTGGGAGCGTCGATATGTAATGAGAACAAATGGTTTCGTCATGGGTTTTCAAGGTTATGCAACGCGTGCTGGTTGGAATTGAGAATTACGGGTAATAAATTTGAATCACGTAGGTGATGTCGATCAGTCTTATGCGATAAATCGTTTGTTTTGATTATTTTTCATATCGATTTTCGATCTAGGATAGATAATGGTCTAATTTCAAATGAAAAAGGTTAGTAACACTCAAGGTTAGGTTAGGAAAATTTATTTAATAATTTTCATTATTACTTTTTATGTTTCCGTAGTTCAGTTTTAGTGTATTTGTCTTCGAGTTTTCTATTTCTTTTCCTATTCTAAAATAATTAAGATCCATTTAATCAAAAATGTTTCCCGGATATAAAGCGAATTCACGGAATAAATAAAACAACTCTTATTAATTATCAATTGTTAAACAAAGAAGAATACATTCCTTACTGATTAATTTATTTCAATCTAAAGAAAAATAAGTTATATAGACAATAATAAACAATTATCGTGGGAGTATATTGTTTTAATGGGAAAACTAAGGTAGTTGCTTTTTATTAATAATATAATCGACGGTTTTTATGTCTATAGATTACCATAGACCCACTTATTTCATCCTCTTAGTACTTTATGCAAATTAAATGAGTGAATAGCATCAATAAATGTACCATATTAAGACAATTAACATTTCGTTCCACGCATATTACATACTACCATATTGTTTAATGCGTCAAAATTGAAAAATTATGCAGCAGTTTGGGGCCACGAAACTAGCGGGAATCATAATAGGGTATAAAAATAATATGCTTTATTTGCTTGTAAAAATATTTTTGTTATTTTTAGAGCAAGTTATTGACATATTTGCTTTATCTATTTGGAACCACTTTTCATCATTTGTCAAAGAAATACTGATACTTAATTTTATAAAACATTGACATTTTTTATAAGAGACATAATAAGATTCTGAATCCAGAATCCGAGATACACTCTTTTTTTATTGATTATAGGTTCGCGTTTGACCACTATCTCACCTGATGGTAAGTGATGATGTGATCGAAGATGGAGCACGCTTACCTAAATGTAACCTATTCACTCTGGACTTAAAGACTCCAAGGTTGTAGCTGTCGGGAAACACAGACTCCGGCAGGGAATTCCACTCCTTAGCCGTACGCACAATGAAGGTATTCCCAAAACGTTTTGTGCGTATGGGTGGGATGTTCACCATGTAACGATGGCGCTTCGCCGTTTGTCTCGTAGTTCGATGATGGAATGGGCTCGGCGGAATTAGATTGTGTAATTCCATCGCACACTCCCCGAAATGTAACCGATAGAAAACTGATAGACTTGTAACTCGTCGTCGGTGTTCAAGGCTCTGGAGCTTTGACTCGACCAGTGCATCATTGCCAATGAATCTCTTGGCCCGCTTTTCGATAGACTCAAGCGCGTCCAGTTGGTATTTCGCAGATCCATCCCAAAGATGAGAGCAGTATTCCATACACGACCGAACCTGGGCTTGATACAAATTGAGCAGTGTCCCGGTATGAAGTACCGTCTCACCTTGGCTAGAATTCCCAACTTTTTTTATGCTAACTGAGCCTTAGCCTCGATAAACGGGCCAAAATTGAGTATGGAAGTTAAAGTCACCCCAAGAAGCTCAATATGATCGGTTATTGGCACGGTTACACCACGGAAAGTAGGAGCCGGTTCGAATCGGCTCCTTTTTGCGGAGAAGAGACACGCCTGGGTCTTAGCCGCATTAAACTTGACCAGGTTGGCATCGCCCCATTCGGAGACAGCCTTCAAGGTCAAGTTCAAGCGGCCAACCATGTCCTCATGTAGAGACTGGATCTGTGACCCACCAGCTCGCGCGCTGGACACATATCTCTCAGAAACTGTGTTGTCGTCTGCATACCCAAAGATACCGGGCATTAGCAGATCGTTAATGTGCAGCAAGAATAAAGTTGCTGAGAGAACAGACCCCTGAGAGAACCCGGCATTAATTGCCAATTGGCTAGACGAGCAGCCATCAATGACCACTCGAATGGACCGATCTCATATATGTCAACTCTTGCGTAACAATGTAAGAATCGACCCTGGTAAACAGGCGATGGGTTCTTCTTAACATCCAGTTTTTTTAAACATTGTCCACACTAGAAATTTCTGAAGATCAAATATTTATAAGCCATACCAACAGTCTTCCGGTGCTAGAATCGAACCCGCCACACCCAGCGCAGCAGTCAATCATTCACCATCTGCGCCACTCTCTCACTGCACCATCTGTGTCTTCAACTTCAAGTGAATCTATCAAATACGTATTTAAACGCCTAATCATAAAGCTCAATCTTCAATATTACCGTTCCATTTCATTTCATATTTCAAAACCGCTCTTCTCCGTTCATCGAATTCCCGCTAATTTCGGGCCCAACTAACTACCACGAGCAACAGTAACTAAGAACATCAAAGAGATTCGCAACTAGGTTGTAACGGTGTAAATTAACCTTTATATGTATATCAAACAGCATCGGTTGTATTATAATTATAGCGCTTTTCAAGCCATTCAACATTTTCATAACGATATAAAGCTAATAAATATGTGTGTGGTAATTGAATTTTATAGTTCTAGGTCTGACGTGAATAATGTGGATAGCTGTAAGTATTAATATATCAATCACTTTGATGTTTGGCAATATTTCATTTTAGTTTTAGACCGAGTTTTAATTGATTCTTATTTTAATGCTGATAACTGCAGTGTCTGATTCGTAACAGCCGGGTGTTGCGGTTATTTTTAAATAAGATACCGCGACCACGCAAGGTCAACTGAAGAAATGGGCTGGAATTTTTGTCAGTAGAAGTCTGAAAGTCCCTTCCATTCCGCCCAGAGCGGGAGAAGTGATTTGATAAAACCCTCGGAAAAAAGGCAGGCTTTATAAAACCATAATTAAATTACGTGATAAATAATTAATAATAGGGAAGTTTCCTAAAATATTTTATTTAGTCCGGATAACAAAAATATTAGACATTTATTTTAAATTTTTTCACGTAATTGAAAAATGAAGACGACACAGTGAGTTGTAATTTCGCGTGATGTCAAGCTGTGGTGTTCTTTTTAACAATCTGTGTCGTCAGCAGCCACTCCTGAGCTTGGAAGCTTCTGATTTTAGTAATTTTTTCTTGATTTGAAAGGTAAAAACACGTAAACAATATTTTTTGAAAATCTAACTAACGGACCAAATGGAATAATCATTTTTTAATACACTTCCTCGAAAACTGGCTCTTATCGCACTACGATTAGGTTCAACATGCAATGTATTTCACAGTCGTGGATTTTTTTTTTTCATTTTTCACACACGAGGGTGTTTACCATTACAGAATTTGCCACAGTTAACATTAAACAACTTTGCAATTCCCTATGTTCGGCGGTGATTGTTTTTTTTTAACACGCTTTTATTAGGTCGACCTGTATGTAACTAACTGTGTAATGGAATCTAAGGTAACCAATTTAACCATCTTCCAAGGGTCGTAGCGTAATGAAAATTGGCAAATGTATGTAGTTCTGATGAGAATACAATAATATGGTACTGTCGAACTGATCTGATGATGGAGCCGGAAGATATGAACTGGAAATTCATGATGGAAAATCGTATCATAGCTGTTTTGGATTTCTTAAAAAAGTCTTGTAATGAACTTTGACCACAATTAGGTTTCAAGGTCTGATGATGAAGCCGGAAGATAGGCACTGGCATTCCATGATAGAATCATCATAGTCGTGTTTGCACTTGTGAGAAAGGCCACGTAATGGACTTTGAACACGATCAGGTTTCAAGGTTATAACAAACCTAAAGAAAATCCGTTATCGGTTTTCTTAACATTTTTTTTGTTTTACGTGCATTCATAAAAGCGTGTTTTTCTAGTGTTTTTTAAACTATTAATTTATTATTTTCACAGCAAAGAGGCGCATGTTTTCAAGGCCTTATATTTAATGAAAATTAAAATTGTGTTTATGAAATAAACAGTTATCAGAAATAAACATTATTATTTATAAAATAATTTTGCTTTTATCAACAAACTAACATTTATTTGTGTTCCAAATAAAAAAAAATATAATATCAGTCTGTTTTACGGCTTCATACCTTTGCTTCTCCTTTAACCCGCGTACCTTCGCGGGTTAAAGGCGCGGGGAAAACTAAATATTTTATTGACAAAAATATTTCGTTATATTATTTTATTTCTTCAAAAGTGTATTGAAAAACGTCGTTTGATACACGTGGACATTTGTTACTGCAGTACTCGGCTCCATAACCCCCTCGCCTTGCGGCTCGGGCGTAACCCGCCTTGGCCGCAATAACAAACTTTCTCCACTTGATCAAAATGTACTATTGTAACACAGGAAACTACCCTATTCCATGAATGCCAATGAATGAATGAATGTAAGAAATATTTCTAATTAAAAAAAAATAACCTGATAGAGTATAACGCATCCTTGATAATTCATAAAATATTATAGATACAACTCTATTCTATTATAAGAGCGGAGTCTTTAACACAGGCATTGTTTGCCTGAAAGGAGGCTCCTAACACAGCTCATGTAATTTATCTTTTTCAGTAAATAAACTATTTCTTTATCCTATTTTCTAGGATATGCGTCTGAGACCGTTATGGATCTTGTTTATTCGTAATCAACAACTCAAATCTTTTATTTTTTTTAAACTGATATACTTATATATATTCAATAGGTATAGTACAGTGTTTCCCAATTAGTGGTACGCGTACCCCCAGGGGTACGCGAGATTGCATCAAGGGGTACGCGGAGCAATCTCTTTAACTAAAACAATAAATTCTTAAAAAATAAAACCTAGGGCAATAACAATACAGACCTCTCACGCCCGGCCTTGGTCGAGGCCATGCTGCGGGGCGAGAGGGAGTGGGAAGCGGTCGCCTCCTTCTGCGAAGCAGTCATGCTTCCGAAGGAGGAGGCGGGCCGCGTGAGGGAGAGGATGGCGTCCTCACTCCAGCCCAGCCGCAGTGGTAGACGCCCACGGCGTCGGACGTCGGCCGACGATCTCCGGCCACCGTAGGCGCGGGCATGCGGACAGCGAGTAAAGGGCAACTCGCTGCCCGACCATGGACCATGCCCGGGTCGACGGCGCGTCGTGTTCCACGCGCGCCTCAAAGAGCGTCAGCAACATGACGAGGCCCCCTCTGCAGAGGGCCGAAGCCCGCCGGGGTCGTGGGACTCATCCCGTTACCGTGGCCCCGGTATGTAAAGGGTTATTGAAGGAACACCGTGGATTTTATTCAGTAAAAGTCTGACAGTCCCTCCCACCCTGCCCGGAGTGGGAGGACTTATTTGATAATTTTACCACGTTAAAAAAAAAAAAAAAAAAGGCAATAACAATTGCCAAAAAATATTATTAGAAAATGCGCCTAGATACGACACATAACATGACGAGGCTCCCTCTGAACATGACGAGGCCCCCTCTGAACATGACGAGGCCCCCTCTGCAGAGGGCCGAAGCCCGCCGGGGTCGTGGGACTCATCCCGTTACCGTGGCCCCGGTATGTAAAGGGTTATTGAAGGAACACCGTGGATTTTAGTCAGTAAAAGTCTGACAGTCCCTCCCACCCTGCCCGAAGTGGGAGGACTTATTTGATAATTTTACCACGTTAAAAAAAAAAAAAAAGATACGACACATACGACAGCTTCAGTGCGGCATCGGCACCCGTGTGTGGATCTAGGCGCGTTTTCATACAACTCTCAACGATGCTTGCCGCACTGTCGCTGTCGCATCCGACATGCGTCATCGTGTGAAACGTCTTAAGGGGTACGCGAGTTTGAGGTTTTCCTTGAAGTGGTACGTAGAAAAAATCTAATTGGGAACCACTGGTATAGTATATCTGATATACTATACCTATTGAAAAACTAAGCCTACCCATGGCGGCAAGCTTGTTTCTCATCGTGCAAACCATCGATCTGCGCTGATGCAATTGCTGACGTGGTACGTCAGGCTATGGAATATTTTATCCCATTTTCTGACGTCCCACTTGGCTTTGAGGCTCGGCCTTGGTATAATGCAGCTTGTGCACAAGCTCAATTGCGCAAGGAGCAGGCTTACCAAGCCTGGGCCTCGGCCCGCAGTTGCGGCAGCGCTAGTGTTGGTGTTCACGCATTGAAGACAGCATTTAACTCTGCCGCTAAGGCCTGCAAACGGGTGTTACGGAAAGCTCGGTTTGACCATGTTGGACGAATTGGGGCCAAATTGGCAACCTACCCTTCGGGCAGTAAGCAGTTTTGGTCCCTCGCCAAATCGGTCGAGTCAAACTTCTGTCTTCCTTCGCTGCCTCCAGTGGTAAAACCGGATGGAACACTGGCTCATACTACACAAGAGAAAGCAAATTTATTTGCCTCCCTCTTCGCGGAAAATTCGCGTCTAGACACAGGGTCTAACTTACCACCTAACATACCTCACTGCGACTCCGTAATGCCGGAAATCGCAATTCACATTAAAGAGGTCCGTAAAGCCCTTTGTAGTCTGGACGTGAACAAGGCCAGTGGGCCGGACGGAATACCTGCCAGAGTCCTAAAAAGTTGTGCTCCAGAGTTGTCACCTGTACTGACTCGCCTGTATCGCCTTTCCCTCAAAACCGGAGTGGTGCCAGTGTCCTGGAAGCTTGCTAATGTGCAACCTGTACTTAAAAAGGGGAGCCGTGCCGATCCTGCCAATTATAGACCAATCGCCATAACCTCCATACTGTGTAAAGTAATGGAAAGGGTACTCAACAACAAGTTGCTGGCATACCTTGAAGACAATGAGCTCCTCAGTGACCACCAGTATGGCTTTCGCCGTGGTCGGTCCACCGGAGATCTTCTTGTGTATGTCACGCACTGTTGGGGCGAGGCCATTGAGAAACACGGTGAAGCCCTTGCGGTATCCCTCGACATCTCAAAGGCATTTGACAGGGTCTGGCACGCTAGTCTGCTAAGCAAGCTTCCCGCGTTCAGTGTCCCTGCTGGCTTATGCAACTGGATTTCCGACTTCTTGAGTGAGCGGTTGATCCGAGTGGTCATCGATGGCTGCTCATCGGATCTTATGGCAATTAATGCCTCAAGGGTCTGTTCTTTCTGCGACTCTTTTTCTGCTGCATATCAATGACCTACTTCAGCTGGGAGCAGTTGGGTACGCGGATGACAGCACAGTCTCAGAGAGATACTTATCCAGTTCTAGAGCTGACAGGGACGAAATTGCCACTCTCAGAAAGGCCATGGTAGAGCGCATAAATTTGACCTTAAATCTCGTTTCCCAATGGGGTGACGACAATCTGGTCAAATTCAATGCTCTGAAAACACAGGCTTGTCTTTTCAGCGCTAAAAGGAGCCCTTTTGAATTGACCCCTACTTTCCGAGGTACATCTGTGCCAGTTACCGGTCGCCTGGAGCTTTTGGGCATGGAGTTGACGTCAGACCTCAACTTCGGCTCAACCATCGAGTCCAGAGCTCAGACTGCAGCAAAAAAGCTGGGAATCCTACACAAGGTGAGGCGGTACTTCACGCCTGGACAGCTTCTAAATCTGTATAAAGCACAGGTCCGTTCTTGCGTGGAGTATTGCAGCCACTTGTGGGATGGCTCTGCAAAGTACCAGCTTGCTGCATTGGACTCGATCAAACGCAGAGCTAAAAGGCTTATAGGTGACGAGGTGCTGGTGGACAAGCTTCATAGCCTGGCTCATCGGCGAACCGTTGCTTGCCTGTCGGTTTTCTACAGATTGTACTTCGGGGAGTGTGCGCAGGAGCTCCATGACCTGATTCCTCCATCTCCCTTTCACTACCGGTCTACCAGACGCACGGCTGGGAACCACCCACACTTGGTTAATATACCGTCTTGTCGTACCAAGAGCTTCTCTTCCACATTTATTGTGCGCACAGCCAAGCTGTGGAATTCTCTGCCGGCTTCTGTGTTCCCTGCCACTTATGACCTTTCAGCCTTTAAAGCACGAGTAAATAGGCATCTTCTGGGCTCGCTCGTCCCATCTTAGACCTCATCTATCGCTTACCATCAGGCGAGATCGAGGTCAAGAGTGGGCCCATCGGTAATAAAAAAAAATAAAAAAATAGCAATAAATATTTATAGAATACATTTTCTTGGGAACCCGAGTTGCGGTAGTCTTAACCCATTACTTCCCAAGCATCGAAAATATAGAAATTTTTCGATGAAATATTTAAATTAAGTTCTTAATACGTTAAGAAAAAATAATATGACTTTTTTTTTTCAAAAAGTTCGAACACGATTTCGTGGCAATTTGTATCGACATGTTCCCGGTGCCATATTTATAGTACGGCTTATTTTGAACGTATCTCATAAGTTCCCAAATTCTATTTTGTTTTTGTTTTTATTTATTATATATCTTGTAAAGGTTTTAGAATCAGTTTTATGTACTTTGAAGTTGCTATTTTTTTTCTTTTACGGTATATAGAATCAGAACATAATCTCTTCTTAATGCATCAAAAATGAACAATTTGAAAAAATATATTAAAATTACGGAAACATTTTTTACAGCGAAAAAAAACATTTAATTAGAAAAATAGTGTAAAAATACGAATTTCATCAGAAAACATTAAAATAAAAGACCTAACATTAAAAAAAAAAAATTGAATATAGTGTCTTAAAAATAGGACAGTGGGGAGGAATGGGTTAATACACATATCTTTCGGTAACGTATAAGCTAGTTGTGTCATGTTTGTAACTTCCCTCAAATCCAGAGAGTAGTGGTTTTATAGTCTTTGCTCAAATCAATCGGTAGGTACCTGTTCCGATGACTCAACTGTGTTCCAGTTCACTATCGTCACCTGTCTCAGCGGATCGGTAACGCGACACCGTCCTTGCACAAGTGTGTAAGGTTGCTCAATAATCACTCACGTTAAACTTGTACCGGTGCCGACTACCAATCACACCGATACGTCGTCTAGATTATAGTTCGGTGAAACCTTTTAAGTCTCCAAAAGACATATCTGATGCCCAACAAGCCTCAAACCATGCAGTGATAATACCGGAGGCAAGTCAGTCTTTAGACTGGACGGGGCTTGATAAGGCCATTGCCTGCCGCAATTGAGGGAACGTTCTAAAGAGATTCTGCGGCCCCAAAACACAAGGGCAACTTAAAAATCAGGGGTTTTCAGTCAGTAAAAGCCTGACACTCCCTTCCGGGATGAGTCATTCTATGATTTTACATCAGATAAAAAATCAGTCTTAAGACAACAATACTCTGAGGTGAATAGGCTGTGAGGTCAAATACGCGACTTCGGCGCGCATGAACTTTGGTCAAAAACAGCTAGAAGTACAGAACTACTGGTTAATAAAATAAATAAATAAAATACGTTTAATTCAGGATTCAAAAGTCCCATATAGACACATACATTAAAGACAGATACATTACATAATAAATAAATTATCTTAAACGTCCACACAAAATATCAAAAATAAAAAAATAAAATTACAATTAAATAAAAAAAAAAACATGCAAAACAGATAGGCTATCCCACCCCATACGCGACATGTCTCCCACAACAATGTCGTATATAGGGACAGTCTAGCCTACCTGCTATCATCTTCAAAATAGTGTTGGAGCTAGTCCACACTCGGCGCACTAGGGATGCACTCCGCTTACGCATAGTCGCATAAAAGCAGCTAGTACGCGCCTCAGCAAACATCCCTGAGGCGCAGCTTAATAGTCACGTGTATAGTGTATATTCTCTGGATAGTAAACCATTTGACTCTTTTTGCTTTTCGCTTAGAGGCACTGTTTCATTTTGATTGATTTGATTTTTTTTCTAACATAATGAACGTTAACATAAAAATTTTGTGTACGTTATGTTAACATTGTTCAGTTACTTTTATCAGGGGACTTATGGTCCTCATGACGTACAGGGGACGTATGAAAAATTAGATGTCAATAACTCTGTAGAATCCAAGTTTTACTCTTATATGTACACATTGTTATTTCTCTCGTCTCTCATTCTTACGACTTTTTCGTAAGAATGAGAGACGTGATGTAATCACCTAATAAGACCATTTTCATTAACGGAACAATACATAAATAAAGTTTATTTGTGGATTATTAAATACCTCTGGCCCATTCTAGGTCACATCTAGTCGCTTATATTACCCACGGTATTTTGCTAATAATTCTTGTTTAGTAAGTTCCTTCTGTCTAATAAATTAATTTCGCACATATCAGATCTCAAGTGTATATGTGGTGTATCTCCTCAGTCAATGGCCCATCTTCTATCTTGCTCCGCCACAAACCCCATCACATGCTTACTTTTGATGGTCTCATGTCTTTATCAGCTAGCAGAATTTGCGCAGCTGATTTTTGGGCCAAACATAATGTTTGAAACATCTTGCAACAGACACGCTAATTCATTCAAATCTATTCATAAAACAATTCATGTATATAACATGATTGCGTTATATAATTAGGTACCTATTTCATCGTGTATTGATCTCAAGTTTAAACGGGTTATCATAAAAGACTACTATTATCTCTTTAAAGAATAAACAAAAAACGTGTCAAATAAGATTTTTACATGATTAAGAATAAAGGTTAACGACCGTTATAATATTAACTAACATTTCATACAGGATCAAAAAGTTCGCTTTAACACAATAACCATTTAGGACAAAACTACTGTTTCTATTCCCAACATAGTCCTTTACAAGTCTGCTACACATTTTATAGCATGGTTTCCAACATTTTTTTGCCCCGTACGATAAGGCCTCATTGTGCACTCGTTTTATTATTTGTATCCTTATAAATATGATATACAATAACGTATACCTGTATATCTGTCAGTGGCGAAGGGTGAATTTTCATAAAAGGGAAGTAGGACCAAAAAATGCTTACTTTGCTCAAGTGTGATGCGTGAATTCCAGTAACTGTGGCCCTGTGGCTGACTTCGAAATCTTGTAACTTCGTAAATAACTATTTGTTTAATTGAAAATAATAGATTACCATTTATATATTCATATATAAAATAATAGACTAATATTTGCCATATTTCAAAAAGGAAGCCGGTAGGAATCGAGTTGTATGGAGCCTTCGCCACTGATATCTGTATTTCTACACTAGTGTTACAAACAGTGAAAGTTTATAATTTATTTATTTATTCAATTGGCTTACCTACAACTGTAACACTAACACAGAGTTATAAATACGAAAAAATATATGAATAGTTATGAATAGTGTTCTTAATGTGTTGTTTTAATATATATTTGGGTGAGGCTCAGAGAAAATGTACCATAACACACGTGAACTTGTAACACACGATAACATACTGGAACTGTATAACACACTGGAAATATTGTGAGGCTTGATGCACATGAGCTAATAAAATGAGGTATCAAATAAAATACGAATAATCATAGAATTATTTATTAAAGCTTGTTTACAACTATAATACTTTTAGCGTACCTAAGGTGTTCTAATCATACCCGTACGGATAGAAAAAAATGTTCGTAATGAGCAATAATGAATTTGTAATAATCAACAATAATCTTCACTCGCATGTCGTATTTTTATCTACGGAAAATATTTTACTCAAAATAAACCTCATCGCTAGGATCAGCTAAAAAGTATTCTTTTGGTCGTTTGTTATTTTGTGTAATATTGATCTGCTTAACTATGAAATCTTCGGTTACACTGTCTTCATCTTTTATTTTGGGAACTACAAACCTTAGCATCGGTTTTTTTATAGTTTTCAAAAACCGTATGGTAAAATACGACTTTCTTTCTTTTTTAAATGAATCTTCTAAGAATCCTATGTAGTATTTACTTGAGGTTTTTTGAAGATATCTTACTAGTACAGTGTCTTTGAAAGATAGCCTCATATTTGTAGTAATATTTGATGTCATTTCCGAGTCACGATTTACACTGTCAATGTTGTTATCGTCATCCTGCAGATTTATAGAAATCACAGATTGTCCAACTAAATTACTTTTAGGTACTGTCTCAATTTCATTACAAATAATATTTATGCCTCTTCTTCCTGTATTATTTTCAACTTCATGTCTTGATGGTTCTATGTTTTCAGTCTCTATTTTACTTGTGTCCGATTTCTTATTAAATTTTTATAAGAATTGAACAGTTGGGCCATCTGAAAAGAAATGAATCCCGTCTACTTTGGGCAATTTCTCCTTGATCAATTTAAGTACGGGTAAAAGATGTGCCCAAATGGCATCTGGTCCGTGGTCTTTGTTTGGACTCAAGCTTGCAAAAGATTGATGACCTTTTTTGGTATATAACATCCCAGTGTGGAGACTGAATTGCTGTCTTGACCCATCAAAATGCATGGCTTGTATTTCGGTGCTTAATTTACAGGCATAATTTTCGGAAAAATCGATGTGTAAACAGACGGAACAGTCATCTAAATTTTCTATGCACTGCCGATATTGTTTGTACTGATGCACGATATTATAGAAATGGATTTTAAAATTTTGCATTTCTTCTTGAAAGGCATCTAGTAGCGTCTTTAGTGAACCAGTTTTTTTATCTAGGTCATTTTTCTTTGTAGTTTTTGTCACATCACAATTTCTCTTTGGTTTGTACTCATAAGTTTTCAAAACCCACTCTTCCCATGAAACATTTTCGTTTAAAATTTTGTCACCCATAGAAAAATCAATATATTTATTTTTACACAAATCACAGTCTCCATAAACGCATTCTTTTGATTGCAAAGAATATACAACCTTGCTCAGTAGCTCTTCAAGATCTGCTGTTGCTATTAATCCAATTGCTTTTAATGCCGTGGCTTTAAATTGCAAATTTTCGTGCCTTTTGCAAGCGCAAGTTTCTCGTTTCTCGGCTTTTGGTGGCAATACATAAAAGGGCCTGTACCTCTTGAAGGTAGCAAATGATAATTTTCCTCCTTCTTCTCTATATTTCTTATACAGTTTACGTAGAGTGCCAAGCAAATACCTTCTCTGTTTTCTTTGTTTATTTTGTGTTTTTACTTCGTTTTTCCCTGCTGTCATCCTACTAACGTCGTCTCTTTCATAAAAAAATCTTAACTGTGTCTCTATTAATGGGCTTTTACGTTTCTGTTTAGTGTGACGAATTTTTCCTTTCAGACCTAAATAAGTAGCTATCTTAGTTTTCATATTGTATTTATTAATGTTATCACTTTTGCTGAAAATATCTTTAATTAATCGTTTTTCTTCAGTGTTTTTACTTTTATAGCTCTCTTTTATAGTGTCTACTATTAAATTATGTTCTAGCAAAACTTTTGTCACGCTTTCTCTTTCTTCCGGGTGAGTATTAGGTAAATGTTTGTCAATATATGCACATGTTTTTGATACAGGGGTCATTTGTACATAGTCTTTCTCTTCTTTGGTATTTGGGCTTGACTTTTCTTCTAAGCCACGAATCATTTGGTTTTTCTCTTCAATAACGTCTAGTAACTTTTTATTTTTTTCTATATAACGATTTAATTTTTGCCTCATATTTTTCATAGATTTTTTTATATTTTTTTACTTCCTCTTCTATATTTGTCTTTTCCTTTTTCAATCTATAAATGACTCTTCGATAATAATTCTTCTTAGCTGTTATAATTTGCCCATTTCTTTCTACAGGCACTACTTTAGGCGTATGTTCTTCCTTACTTTTCTTCTTTCTGTCTCTCCACTGCTTTCTTATGATTTCTTGATCAGATGAAGGATAATCTGTGATTTTTTTTTCTGTTTCTCTTAGTTCGTTCAGCATTTTTTCTTTGCTGCAAGTTAATTTTTTCAGGATTTTCTTCTTTCAGCCGTTCTCGGTAGCGTTTCTGCCTTTCGGCAGGCGTTAATGGCATCTATAATACAACAAAGAAAGAAATATTGTGTAATTAAAAGTGTAGTTAAAGGGTATATACATACCAAGTGCATGACTTCTTTGGATGATAACAAACGATATGGCAAGGGTTTTGTAATCCTAAGTCTACGTGTGTAGAACTTATTATAAATACCAATACACTGATACCAGAGACCGAATTTTTCAAATTAAGAAGAACGAAGAGAATTATCGTGTTATTGGCAAGTGACGTGGAAAGTTATTGACCCTCGTAGTGCTGTGACACGTTTGTTATGATTGGTATTCAAGAAATATATGAAACCGATAATTTGGTATCAATTCTTTGAGTCAGTTATTTTGAGCTGAAACTGTGCATAGAGACTCCATACCAGATGTTGTCTTCAGCCCTTTTGGATAGATATGGGGTTTCCGTTACACATTTTATGTATATACATTACGTAAATCAGACAGTACATTTACACGAGACCATCCTGAAGGCATTCCCAAGGAGTAAAAAAAATTGTTTTTTAATCTGGAGAAGTCGTGTAACATACATACATTTTTTATTCATTCGAATAAAGTCATTCGAATGAATGGCTGGAAGTTTATTTATAGAATGTAACCGAAAGGGTATAAATATTGAATAATTTTACTATGGGTCCTACCCCGAAATCGCGAAAAAAAATTAGCTGTTCCCTGCATTTCGTCAAGTCGCGTGACGTAACATGTAAATGTAATTAATGTCTGATCAATAGTCTAAAAAATAAGTTTCAAGCTTCTAGCTTTAAAAATGACGCAATTTCCATACAAACTTTCATCCCCTATTTCAACCCCTTACAGCTCTTTTTCTCATTAAAAAGCAGCTTATGTCCTTTCTCAGGCTCTAGTTTATGTCCGTACCAAATTTCATTAAAATCGGTTCAGGATTTTAGGCGTTATTGCGTTAACACACAGACAGAGTTACTTTCGCATTTATAATATTAGTAAGGATTTATACCCTTTCGGTTACACTCTATAAATAAACTTCCAGCTAACCAATTTGCTAGTAACACACAGGCAAATAAAAAAACAAAATTATGTGAATATGAACTAAGCCTTATACTTTTCACGTGTGTTACGTCACACAATTTCGTAACACACGCAACCCACGTGAACAAACACTCGTGAATACCATAACCTACAATTCATCTAGTATCTTTGTTTGCAAAGCAAACCAGGGATAAAATGTATTGTTTAGGACTATTTAATGATACTTTCAACTACCTTTATACGAAATAAACTAAAATTATTACTTACCTTGCAAAATTATCTCTAAAAGTCACAAAAATCTTATGTCGAAAAATAACACACACCGAGTAATGCTTATTGCTTGTAAACCAAGATGTCTGACAAGACACTGACGTTTTCATGTGAAAGTTAGAATGATACCATTGTGAAAAAAAGATATTTCGGGTTGCTATTGCTTCTTCCGAAAAAACTACTACGTAACACAGCTTTTGTAACACATGTGAATCAAATAGAACTCATTTGTTTATTTATTGTTTTTATTGAATTTTTCACTAGTTTTTATTATACTGTTTATTAGAATAGATAATTTATGCAATTATATTTATCATAACATTGAGAAATCACGATACATTACTTATATGACGGAGTAATAAAATCAGAAAATATTTATTTGGCATGGGCACATTTTATTTTTCTATGAAACTATTTCTCATAAATTTTTTTGTTAGTTTTTTTCTGCTCATATTCAAATGAATCCACAATTCAAATCTAATAGTTTTAACAAGCAATTGACGCCCTACAGGGACAATAATCAGATTATTAATAAAAAAAGTAAATAATATTTGTATACATTTTTGAAATTTGGCACGTGAAAAATAGTGACGAAGTACATTTTTTGTGAGCCTCACCCATTTGTAATGGACAAACTCAAAAAAATATCAGCAAATTACATAAACTACGTTAATTTCGCTGAAAAACTTTTCATGCAATCGAAGCCGCGTTCAGAAGCTATCAAATAGATACGCATATCAGCCCGATTGGTAAGAATACGATTATTCCCGATGTCCACCACCTCTCTGGCCACCACTGGGGGACAGCGAGACAACTTTAAAACATTATTCTCGTTGTCCACCACTGGGGGACAGCGTCACAACTTTGTAAATTATTTCCATTCGCCACCACTGGTGGAGAGCGACACGGATTTTTTAACATTCCCTATGGCCGCCGTTGGTGGACAATGGCACAACTCGTTTGATCCCATTCCCACTGGCCATCAATTTAAATTATTTTATCTAGAGACCGGTAATGGATGGCTTAATATACTTACGGGTTTGTTTTTTAGCAGGGCTAAGGGTGAGACTAATTTAGTATAACATTTATTTCAGTCAACTACGTTCATACAAACAATAAAGTACAGTAAGTTCGATATTACACTCCGTTGTGACAGTCTTCCATGTGGCCCATCGGTTATGTATCATCATTTTGAGGTTGCCCAGTTGTAGTAATTAAGCAAATACCTTGCATAACCAGTAATTTATCTTAGGTATTGGTTACACTTTTGCCACCAGTCAGCATTTTTATTTTAACATTGTAATTTATGTACTTTCTATCAGTCATTTGGTGTGTATTGTTATTTTCTATCATGTTATCTTGTAACTGCAAAAATATCACATGATTTTTGATCTTTTATGTGTAGAGTTATCTAAATCTAGACTGACAATTAAATGCAAGAACATGACAATTATATAATAACGTTGTGTTGATCGAGGCTCGTGGCTATTAAAACATTTGCTGAAACGACTTTCAGTACCTGTCAACAATCTCGGGCGCCAAGTCAAAATAGGTACTAACTTTATTTGCTTAAAAGAATAATTATAAAAACCGGTCAAGTGCGTGTCGGGCCACGCGCAGTGTAGGGTTCCGTAGTTTTTATAACAGCCAAGTGCGTGTCGTATTCGCTGACTGATCGTTTCGTACCATGCTGTAACTAAAAGCTAAACATGACTACTTAACTAATTTGACTTCCTATACAAATCCTCACCTGTTTCGACAATTTTGCAAGGAAAGTTTTAATTTTTTTTTAGAGATTTGTATAAATCTTGTTATAGCCGGTGTTTTGAATTTAAATACAGGACACAGAGCTACACTACTCAATCGTCGCAAAAAAATAAAATTGAAGAAGTGGTTTGCTGGGGGAGCTTTGTGTTTGATATTATATAGCAAAATAATAAATAAATAAAAACATATTAATTTGAATTCACTCTAAAAACGGGCCCACATAAGGCGATGGTAACTGAAGAAGGAATTATAAAATCCAACTTCACAAGGGAAGTTTGAAAAAAATATGATCTAAGTATTTGAGTACCACCGCGTGTAGAGGGATGTGGTTGTAATAAAAACTGGTAACCAGCGTCACGTATTAATTTTGAAAACTGCAGTGTTGTCCAAAAAAAAAAAATCTCCAAATATTATACAAGGACTGTTATGCGTTAGTAAATTACTTACAAAACCTACTGCACGACTGTTGGGACATTTGCATGATCTATAAAAAGCTATAATCTTCACTGCATTTATTTCGAAAATTACTGTTTCACAATGGTCACCTCCAGCAATGTCAATGTAATACCGTGGGTTGCTATATTCAATATAATTTTTTGCCCATGCACGCACACCAAAACCTGGGTTTGAACTATACTCTTTAGGGCTATTTGTTCTAATTATTTCCTTAAAATTAGTTATATAAAAAGAATCTTGAGAACAGCTCCACGTTTCTACTACTAAGTAGATATCTGAAGCCATTATTTGAGGATCGCTTACAGTATCTTGCGAGTGTGCACGTAAGGATTGAACATTATGGAACATAATTTGGTATGAACTGTGGGGCTACCTCAAAAATCGATACATAGGTATTAGAGGATTTCGACGCAGCTTTTCCATTTCCATTACGACTGAATCTTGGTCGGAGGGTAGACGTGGAGGCTGAAAACATTCAGTAACGATAAATAAACCTTCAGCACATGTGGCACGTGAGCAAGCAACATATAAGATTGACCTAGAAATACCGGGCTTCACATGTACAACAACTTTTTCTAATGTGAAACCCTGGCTTTTGTGAATTGTAACAGCCTCAGCTGAAACCAATGGGAATTGAAAAAAAAAAACCGACTTCCAAAAAAAACACTACAATGTGAAAAATAACTTTAATTTCGGAAGTCGGTGGCAAAAAAACTAAAATACAGATCCAAAGACACCATCTTCTGAAATTAAAGTTATTTTTCACATTAGACCTAGTGGTTTTTTGGAAGTCGGTTATTTTTGTTAAAAAGTTTTTTTTTATAAAACTTATTTAAATATGAAACTAGTGCGATACAACTGACGCTTAGCGCCATCTATCGACATTTCTATGAAGTTGTTCGAAAAATTTGCAAAGTAAAGCGAATACTCATTACTCCCAAATTGTTTGTTGTCCGGCGGCAGCCGCGTTGTGGTAGCAAGGTTCCCAAGTTGCAGCTTGGTGCGCGGCAAGTCCTTTAGACAAAGTGTGTTTTTGTGTAATTATTAATGTAAAAATTTAATGAATATGAGAATTTATATATACTTTATTGTACAACAAGATCTTTGTATTTTAAACAACAAAAAGATGTACTAACTGGTGGCCTTTACGCATTCTCCAATCTCTTCCGAGTTCCATGCAATCAACAGTTAAGAGTAGATTTTTAGAGTTTACTAAATCTAGGAGGTAAAGTTTGTATGTTTGTATGTAGGGAGTAATCTCCGCAACTAATAGTCCAATTCTATTTTTTTTAATTAGTAATAGGGTGCATAATTTGTGAGTGTTTTAGGCTATAATAGACTATAAATTATTTAGAAATCTACGCGGAAGAACTCGCGAGCGAAGAGCTAGTGTTTACTACAAAGCATCTCTGACAGCAGACTCTTTGTAGAAACACAATATGTCCCATCAAACAGACATTCTAAAATCTTACTTTCCAATTCTAAAACAATAATTTTACCAATGAATGTAAATAAATATTTATACCCGTTGCAGGTAAAATTACGTAACTATTACATCATCAACTAACATCATCTCAGAAGATAAAGCAATGGGTGTGGACGTTGAAGATTGATCTTCATCAAATAAAAAAGAAACACATAGTTATCTCACATTAGTAGGAAATATTTTGAATCAATAAAGTGTTTGAAAATGATGTAAGAAGCTGATTATGTGAAGGAATAATTTATCATAAGTCATACTCTGCCATTTTTTTATTAATATAATGTTGGTAGAATTAATATAATGTTGGTAGATTGTATATCTATCTATCTCCCTATGAGACACGCTATGTAATAGGTCTAATTATCATCATTGTTTCCTCATACTCATACTCAATCATTTATTGCATTCCATATGTGTTACATGGGTGGTTTCATACAATTTAGATCAATATGGACCCTGTTGGGCACAGCAAAAATTAGAAGAGAGGAAGAGGGCTAATTATATTATTAACATTTTTTTAACTTTAACATAAATTATATTACTGTTACAATATTTATGAATTTCAATTATATCAACAATTATGAATAAACAAAATAAGATTCATTCCATTCAGGTCTGAGACCCATATAAAATAGAAAAGTTACACATGAGCCGTTGATCGGCTTACACTATTATATGTATAAGAATACATGCTAAAAACAAGAAAATAATAATTGTGAAATCGGAATTAAATTTAGTATTATACAAATTAAATATACAAAAATGTCAATAAAATAAAATGAAAAATGTCAGAAACTAAATAAAAACTAAATAAAAAACAAAATCTGATTACAAATGTCACAAAACAAAAAGAAAAATATATTTTGATGTCAAATTACTATTTACGGAATGATCTTTGTAAATACATAAAAATTGCAAAAATAGACTAAATTTGTATATTGTGTATAATTTGTAGTTTTATAACCCTCTACCTCTACTGAACTCTGAGACTTTCTGTGAGCCAAGTATATTTAACCAAATAAATAGTTACCAACTAGATTCTTACAGCTGCTGCAATATGGTCCTTTTTTGATACTAACTTTTAGCCGCATCTTCGTTACCACGATTTTTCTTCCTATATTTCAGCCATAAGGGGATGATTTCTAAATAATATGTTTGCCCACGGGTCTTCGTTTACCTGCATGTCAAATTTCAGATTCATTTATTTTTGTGAAACATAGGTACATTATAAGTTCTTATTTGGTAATACATTGAGGGCGCATGCTTTGCCTCTAGAGCGTACAAAAGAAGTCATTCATTTAAAATCATTAAAACAAGAAGCACAACACAGAACACAGACAACACAGATATGAACCACAATAAACAAGTAAATAAGTTAGATCACACTGAGCAACAACAACAAAATCTTCATCGTTTCAGCTGTTAAGCCATTAAAGCATAACAAACAGACTGCCTTTCGCATTTATAATATTATTATGGACTAGCTTTTGCCCGCGACTCCGTCCGCGTGGAATAGTTACTTTGGGCTAACGTTAAATTTAACCCCGATTTTGAAGCATTCTTCATTGGCGCTCCGCTCCTATTGGCCTTAGCGTAATTATATATAGCCTATAGCCTTTCTCTATAAATTGACTATTTAAATAAAAAACAATTTTTCAATTCGAACCAGTAGTTCCTGAGATTATCGCGTTCAAACAAACAAACTCTTCAGCCTTATATTATTAGTATAGATAGCTGTTGCCCGCGACTTCGTCCACGTTTCCGTCGTTTTTCGTAAAAAAAAAGTAGCCTATGTCTTTCCTCACGGTTCAGTGATTTTGATGTTTGAATTTAGTAGGGAAATATAATATGTCAATCTATAATACTGTTGAAAAATATCGCAATACCGAACCGCACAATATTATTGTTAATATCTGTGCCCGCGACTACGTCAGCGTGTAACTTGTGTGTTATTAAGTTAATGTATTGGTAATATTGTTTAGATCACGTTTACATGAGGCTTAAGTACCTATAGAACGAAAATACTTCAGCGCAAAGCTTCCGGGTAAACTATGTTTAAAGTTGACCCGTCCGGCACGTGAACATAAAGATTTCTAGAACTGCTAACCCGGGGAAGAGCGACGTACAACTGACCTTGCGAGAAACAACTGACACCGAGATCTACTCCAGCAACACGAAAAGTCTGCCCTTGAGCCTTATTAATGTCATTGCATAACACACCGATACTGGGAATTGCGTTTTTTAAATTGGAATGGAAAATTATTTGGTATTATGGGAATTCTGGGAATAAAGACGGTTTCTCTTGCACCGCAACCTGTTAAAATTTGAGCCTCGATTATATTTTGTTGCAACTGGGTTACTTTTAGCCGAGTTCCATTGCAAAGATGTGGTGGTTTTAAATTTCGGAGCAGAATAATAATCACAAAGCTTCGAACTGCTAAGCTATCGGGAGTTACACGTGTTATTGTGAGTCAACCATAAAAGATAGACATATGCTGTCGTGGGATATTTTTTATATAATTTTAAGCAGAACATTTCCGTCATAAATGATTTCTGTGTAGGGTTGCACACGCGACGGAAGCTTAAAAAATGGAGCAACTTCTCCCGTTTTCCCAACATTTCCCTTCACTGCTCTGCTCCTATTGATTGTAGCGTGATGAAAAGTACGCTATAACCAGCTCAGGAGTATGAAAAATAATTGTACCAAGTTTCGTTAAAATCCGTCAAGTAGTTTTTGTTTCTATAATGGTTATACAGACAGACAGACAGACAGACAAAAATTTTACTGATTGCATTTTTGGCATCAGTATCGATCCCTAATCAACCTCTGATAGTTATTTTGTAAATATATTTCATGTACAGAACTGACCTCTCTACAGATTTATTATAAGTATAGATGTCACACAGTATATACATAATTATATAATTTCTAGTTTCTTATCTAAATGTCACACTATAATCCGTGTTATCGATTTACGTTTCGACCCCGTTTCCTGATCTCTAATGTTGATCTATTTTTGTTTAAAATTTAAGCTGAATCTGTTCATAAATTTCGGAAGAAATTGGCAGTGATGGATAAGCATACAACGAGATCGAAGGGTCGATTGTTTTGAGAGTCAATGGTGCGTCGATTGCCACGCGCGCCTCAAAGAGCAGCACTAATGATAGAGCCATTATCTGCTGGAGTTACGGGAAATTCTTAACGAGAAACTGCAGCCCCTATTCGCAAGGCCAACTGAAGGAATAGGGTGGTTTTTAGTCACTAGAAGTCCGACTTTCCCTTCAGTTTTTCGCAAAGTGGAAGGAGCACTGATGATGATTATATTCCCAAAAAAATTGGCCAAGTGCGAGTCAGACTCGCCCATGAAGGGTTGCGTAGTAACTATAATAATATAATATAATATGTATATTTATTTGACAAAAAAAAACCTTACCAAGACCTGTCTAACTGTCTATAAATACCACACACGCATAGGTCTCATGAAAAAAAATATTTTCAGTTATAGTTCCATGTATGGGGAGCTCCCCTTTATTTTAAATATTTTTTAATTTTTTTTCTTAAAATCGGAAAGCGGTTCACAAAATACATCTACCTACCAAGTTTTACATGCATAATCCTAATAGTTTCGGAATAAAATGGCTGTAACATACGGACGGACGGACGGACAGACAGACAGACAGACATGATGAAACTATAAGGGTTCTGTTTTTGCCATTCGGCTACGGAACCCTAAAAAGGGCCTAGTTTTTCATTCGGATGTATTGAACCCCAAAAATAAATAGCAGGAAAATTACAATTTAGCTTGACTCAAGTCACACTGCAAAATCGTCTAATTAAGCGTACCAACACCGTATCAACGATTCACAACCAATGAAATAGGTATCGGTCACACTAAAAAAACTTAATTTTCACAAGTAAGCCTATCTTGAAATCGTTCTGGTCAATAAAGGATCATCTTGAGAACTAAAAGTTGCTCCATTCTATTGGCTCATTGAAAAAAATATTGCTGAGTTAACTCCAAAGTTCTGTTAGTTATTCCATCCGATACACTGCATCGTTATTTTTTCTCCGACACGCTGTCTTCTGTTGAATTAGCAATACCCTAACGATAATGGGTTATCTTATTAATCTTTATTTTTTTAGTTGCGCAATTTTTTATTACAATCTTGTTATCCATGATGGATCGGACGAATAGTACCTATGCTTGGATACCATGTTCCTATTTAATTGCAAAAGTATTAATTAAAAAATAAAACAAAATATTTGAATGATTGAGTAATAGAAAATGCTTAAGGCATTACTTGTACACTTTTGTGCCTTTAGTGTTGCATAAAGTTTTAATAAATAAATAAATAAAAGATGACAAAGAAAGTTATTACGTATTAACATACTTACAAAACCAACACGGAAGTTTCAAAATATCTTATTATTTTAATAAATTAAGATTACTAAGAACGAGGCCTGGAAAATATATCAATATAATTATTGAAGTTGAAGCCAGCATTTTGAACATCAAAGTTAAACAAAAATTCCCGTTGCTTTCATTGTCGGAAACCGTTCCACCATCCACCGCCAATGTTCAAACTAGCACTTGTAAGCTAAGCTTTTATACGTTGAGGTATTTCATTCCATTTGATGTAAACTAAAGAAAAAACTTCCAAATGTAGTTTAACTATAACAATAACGCCTACTTCGAAACAAAGGTAGAAATGTATCAACGCGAGCGAATCATTAAATTCGATAACTACCTTTATTTTATATGTATTTTATTTATTTGGGACAAAAAACAATTATACATTAAAGTGTTTTACAAAAAGTGGTTATATTAAGAGGTAAAAAACGTATAAACCACACTATTATCCACGAAATGACATTATGAGTAGTACACCAGGTAGTCACCGTGATTGAAGAATCGATTAACCAAAAGGGTTCCTGCCTGGGTACGTTCATAGACATCGAAGGAGCCTACGACAAAACAAACTTCTCCAGCATAAGCGCTGCACTCTCCAGACATGGGGTACAGCAGGTACTTATTGATTGGATTACAAATATGCTAAGCAAACGTGTGGTTCGCCTTGAGGAAGGCCAGCAGGTAGCCTTAATAGCCAGAGGCTGTCCACAGGGCGGCGTGCTATCACCTCTCCTCTGGAATTTAGTGATCAATGACCTCATCACACAACTCAACGCTCACCGTTATTACACAATAGGCTATGCAGACGACCTCGCAATCCTCGTGCCTGGGAAGGTAACAGGAACCATCTGTAACCTCACCCAGCAAGCGCTACGCATCGTGGAGCGATGGTGCAGGGAGTATGATTTGTCGGTAAACCCCACTAAAACCGAATTAATCTTATTCACCCATAAACGAACTCTAGGCCTTCATCGCCTACCTAAGCTGTTCAATACAGAACTCCAGTTGTCTAGTGAGGTTAAATACCTGGGGGTCATTCTGGACTGTAAACTAAACTGGAGCAACCATCTAGACTACAAATTAAACAGGGCATGCATCACCTTCTGGCAATGCAAGAAAATGATAGGTAAGAAGTGGGGCTTATCCCCAAAAAACACAATGTGGTTGTACAATGCTGTAATTCGGCCGATGATTACCTACGGGGTCGTGGTGTGGTGGCCCCGCACCAAGCTTGTCACAGCCGTAAACAAACTGCAACGCATGCAAAGGCTGGCCTGCGTGGCGATAACGGGCTGCATGAGAACTACCCCGACAGCAGCTGTGGAGGTTATGCTGGGGCTCCCGCCGCTCCATCTGTTCATACAACAGGAAGCGACGATGGCAGCAGTGCGTCTTAAAACACTGGACCTCTGGGGTAAGAAAGAAACACAGCACACTGCTCTGCTTGAGGAACTCAACAACGAGCTCCCCATAACGAAGGCAGTTAATGACAGGGTGCCCAAACAAATCGTCTTTGACAAAAAATACAGAATCCAACTGTACGAGGATCACCGCTGTGAGGGGCTGTGTCCCTCTGAGGTGCGTGTCTTCACTGATGGTTCCAAAACAGGTACTGGTACGGGTGCAGGAGTCTTTTCGGAGGATCTCAACATTCGTATAGCCAGACCTTTGGGGGTCTACAACACAGTGTTCCAGGCCAAATGCCTGGGCATCTCACTGGCAGCTTCGGCCATCAAAAACAGGGAAGTTAAGGACCACTCGATACGTATACTTTCGGACAGCATGGCGGTCCTGCAAGCACTGAACAGCCACATAGTTAACTCCGGGCTGATCTTGGAGTGTCACAATCTCCTTAACCAGGTTGGTAGACACAACAATATAACCATTCAATGGATCAAAGGACACAGCGACTCCCGAGGCAACGATGCAGCGGACGAACTCGCTAGAAGGGCGTCGAGTATGGCGATTATGGGACCTGAACCCATTGCACCACTCCCCTTCGGTTATCTGCGTCACCTGGTTAGGAAACGCACCAGAGACCTACACCACAAACTATGGGAGGACCATGGTGAGTGCAGGCAGGCCAAAGAGGCTCTCCGGACCCTTGATGGCCGCTTGTCGAAACAGGTCCTTAGACTATCTAAACCGCAAATGCGGCTGGTGACAGCCGCCCTTACCGGTCATGGATCATTTAATAAACACCTCTATCTAATAGGAGTCACAGACAGCCCACTCTGCAGAGCCTGCATGGAGGAGGACGAAACAGCAGCACACCTGCTACTAAGCTGCCCTGTAGTCGCGGATTACAGGACTAAATACTTCGGCAACCCAGGTACCCTCCGAGAAATGGTAAGCAAAACAAGGGCGTTGCTCGCCTTCCTGGAGGAACTGGCATGGATTGAGTGAAGAGAAATCTTACCCCTTACGCAAAATACGCGCATGGTCGTGGAGTTGCGGACACCTGCCCGACATACATACATACATACATACATACATTATGAGTAAAGATGCGGACGCGTACTGCAGGTATGTTTAAATACATATATGAAAATTAAAAACGACTGAGAAATAAAGTGTAAAACAAAACAAATTAATCTGGTGCGGAGGACAAGTAATTAATGACAAGTAGCTAATAATTGCGATGCTTTTTTACGTACGTTTCTACTAGCTTTCGGAGAGGGGCCCGTACCCCAGCATTCGTTCTGCAGCGTGCAGTAAAGAATAGTCGAGGTACGCGCACCTCCCGCCGTATAACAGTACGAAGTACTACATAGCATAGCTGATTAATTATCTTAGTACAGTTAAACTCTATGAAGATCATTGTAGCTGTGTAACTCGGTACCCCTTAGCAAGGCTAGTTTCAGCAAATCGCTACCGACTATCTGTAAAGACTGTCAAAGTTGTACATTGACAGCTGGGAGCAACGGATTAAAGTGTTTTCCGAGGCATGAAAGAATCTCGATAAATTAAAATCCTCACCAATCCACGGTTCTGCAGTTATTATTCCGCTTAATTATTCAACTACCGAACCTAATCAAATAAACTACCGACACATTATCAAACCATATAAAGTCACGGGGAATTGTAACCCGCATTCCTTCTCTAAATCTCATGGTTTACGTAACCATGAAAACATGTACCATGATCCGATTGCAAAGTTAAAATCGATTGGCCACACCGAACAGTGCACGTGGAGTTATCGATGCTATCCGCCGTCGATTGATATCGTAAAAGTAACATTGGATTTCTAATGTCGGGGTTACATTTATGAACTGCACTTTATTTTTGTTACGGTCATTTTCTCACAATTGCGATGGTTGTTTGTTTCTTATTTTCTACGTTTGGTACCGCTCCTTGGTCGGTCCATGATGGGTTGACCGTCGTTGATATGCCAAAACTACTCCGTGCCAACTATGGCAATGGATCAATGGCTTCTCGTGAATACTAATTCACGAGAAGCCATTGATCCCGACTGTAATATGTGGATAATTGACAGTCGTTTTGGATAGTCTAAAGCATAACTGAAATCAGGCGAAAAAAATCAGGAAAGAGCCCGATCGCTGGCCATCTTAGACGCGGGCGTGCGGACAGCGAGCAGGGGTAGATCACTGTCCGGTAAAGACCAGGCCCGGGTGGGCGGCACGTCGTTTTCCACGTGCTCTTTAAAAAGCAGTCAGCAGCATTGACGGGGCCAGACAAGGCAATTGCCTTCCGGGGTTGTGGGAACCAGATACTGCGGCCCTAGTATACAAGGGTAACTGAAGAAGCAGGGTGGGTTTTTAGTCAGTAAATGTTTGATACTCCCTTCCGCTAAGTCATGAGATAGGATGAAAAAAGGATAAAAAATTGTCTTTCATAGTATTTGTATGAATTACAAAGTTATATTTGCGGTTTTAAAAAATATGACATGACGAAACTATAAGGTTTCCGTTTTTTGCCATTCGGCTACGGAACCCTAAAAAGGCATATCAAGGAGCACTGTATTACCCAGTTACTAGGTTTTGAGAATCAGATAAATAGTCGTTCACAGTTGGGTAATGACTAGGTGGATTGATATAATTTGTAGAATGTTACAATTTGTGTCCATCCATCTTATCCCATAGTTGAATAAAAACAAAAAGCTATCTATCAACTATTAAAAAAAATGCAACGTCTTCACTTTTGACTAGAGATCGCTGATTGTAGATTTCAGGAAACAGACTCCAGCAGGGGATTTTACTCCTAATCTGTACGTACAATGAAAGTATTTTCCCAAAGTTTTGTGCGTATCGATTCCGAACATTTTTCAGTTTCCACCATTGGCCACTCGAATTTAGAAGACAACAACATTACTACTATTTTACTTCCTTCCCATAATAGTTCACTTCAAATACATTTCCTAATCGTTTACGTGTGGACCATTTCCTAAGATTACATGTGTAAGTAACGGATCAATTATGAGCTCACCAGACCATATAAGATGTTCCCTTTCTCTTCCTTAATCACTGTCTTAGTAACTTATTTAAGAATGTGCAATAGCTTAGGGAGTACAGGAAGTATAAGATGGTAGAAGCCTTTAAATAACCAGTGGCGTAGTCTGGACTGATAGACGTGGGTGGAGTCGCAACAGCGAGGCACCTTTTCTTTCGTTCCTCACTCACTCATGATAGTGTAAAATTAAAATGCGTGCAAGTAAAGCATAAAGATTCGAAAGAAGGTTTTACAGATGACTAATCATCTATGGTAAAATCTGTTGGTATCGGCAGAAACAAATATTAAAAAAAAAATTACATAAAACTAAACTATAAATCAATATATATCATCAAAAAATCGTCCTTAATGCTTTCAGCCGGTGACGTCTTTTCGATACATCACTAGCGCCGTTGCCACGTTGATAGCAATGCCTTTGACCAAAACAGCCTTTTCGAAATTTCTTTGAAAGGGCTATGAAAACAAAAGCCTCACGGTCTTAGAGTTTCGACCCCAAACAGCTATTTAATTGACGTAAGTTCATAAAAACTATACCTAGTCATTAAACGATAATTTCGCTAAAGGCGCGCAGTCACGTGCGCACACACTCGACCACCGCGCAAGACCCGCGATCTTTGACTGTGTGTACTGACTGCAAGGTCACCGAGAACAAATTATTATGTAGACAGTACGGAGAAAATTGAAAACATTATACCTACGTGTTTTTACACGTCGTATTCCCCGAAGGATAAGGCAGAGAGGACATGCACATGATATGATACCAAAACCATAATCTGCTCACTTACTCAGCTGTCGGGTATACTGGAGCCGCTCCATCTAAGGGCCTATGCACACCACGTCTTTTAAACGCGCGTTTGTAACGATACAGACGCGCCGGTGCCGCGCGTTTGAATCGATACAAACGACAACAAACTGCTCTGTAGGGATAAATCCGCGCCGTCGACGCGCGTTCCTAAAAAGCGCGTCGACGGCGCGTTTAAAAACATGGTGTGCACAGGCCCTAAAACACACTATTGACGACACACTAGATAGTAGATGGAGTGACTGCCTCCTGACCTCGACAATCCTGGATAATAATAACGCTGAATAACAAAATACCCCTTGGCATTTGCTGGCTTCTGAGTAACCCGTAACGACTTTCAAAGATGTAAAAACTTTTTAGCAAAAAATAGAACCGACTTCCATATAAAAACACTACAAAGGCAAAAATAACTTTAATTTCGGAAGGCGGTGTCAAAAACAAAAATATATACAAAACTACACCTTTGACACCGTCTCTGTTCCCATCCTAATTAACAAATTAGAGGCTTCAGGGGTAAGAGGAATTCCATTAAAACTTTTTATTGACTATCTTTCTAATAGAAAGCAAATGGTTAAGGTAGAAGAGCATTTAAGTGGTGAAGCTAATATTACATTCGGAGTCCCACAGGGAAGTGTCCTGGGCCCTACGCTGTTCCTGCTTTACATCAATGACCTCAATAACATCAGGATAAGTAATGCAAGTGTGTTTTCTTATGCTGATGATACTGCGGTCGTTTTTACCGGAAATTCCTGACATGAAGTTGCTCTTCGTGCAGAGGCGGGTATGGCCCTAATAGCTCGATGGTTACAAAAAAATTTGCTCTCTCTAAACACAGCCAAAACGAATTACATATGTTTTGCAATCTCAAATCGCACTCAACCAAAACAAGATTTTAATATAAAGGTACATAAGTGTGAAGATACTAATATGTGTCAGTGTCCAACATTAGATAGAGTATCACATACAAAATACTTAGGAGTTGTTGTTGACCAAAGACTGTCCTGGTATCCTCATCTGGAGCAGGTGACTACCAGGATCAGAAAATTGAGCTGGATATTCAGGACATTAAGATATATTGTACCAAAAAATATTCCTAAGGAACTAGGCAAACCAAGAAACCTTCTAAAAGAAATATACATAGCTCTGGTACAGTCTATATTGATATACTGCATACCTATTTGGGGGGTGCAGCAAAGACAAAATTTATCGATATTGAACGAGGACAGCGAGCTTTAATAAAGTGATGTATTTTAAAAATATTAGATACCCTACACAATCCGTTTTCCAAGAAAGTGGTTTACTATCGGTCAGAAAATTATAAAAATACACAAAATACTACCGTACGACCGCAATTTAACATAGAGAAGAAGGAAAGACATAATCGCTGAAGTTCCCTATACAAAGACTAAATTTGCCAGTAGACAGTATAAAAAGAGATCGGCACAACTCTATAATAAACTGAATAAACAAATTTATATATATGAAGAAAAACTATGTGATTGTAAAAAAAATTGTTAATAATTGGATAAAAACACTTACCTACGAAAATACGGAGGCGTTGCTAGAGTAAAATCACCTTAACACTGCAAATTATACAAAAAACCAAATTTCTCAACACAGCACATTACAGACAAACACACAACACTCACACGCACACACCCTCAAACACCCACACACACACACACACACGCACACGCACTACTTACATTCAATCAAAAAGTATAAATACATGGCATGGTTCTCATACACTCATACCCCATAGACATACCCAAAAATCCACTCACGCTCACTCAGCGACTAATATGTAGTTATTTTATATTATTATTCAGATTGTGTCATGTCATTGACAGTTTACGTGATCTTGTATTAGTATAAGTAAACCAGCTTCTTAATTTTACATTCACATGTACGTAAATAACGATATGGAAGAGCGGAGTCTCCCAATACAGGCTTTATTAGCTTAACGGTAGGCTCCAATCACTTTTTTATTTTTGAACTAAAGACACCGCCTTCCGAAATTAAAGTTATTTTTGCCTTTGTAGTGTTTTTATATGGAAGTCGGTTCTATATTTTGCTAAAAAGTTTTTTTTCACGCGTTTTAGTGGGTCGGTTTGTAATTTATCTAGTTACAAAAGCCAAAATGTCAACTACTTATCACCTTTTACAAAATATTGCTTTTCCCGGTGCAGAGCCGTTAATTTTTGAGGAGTTCTCCTGGTACATCACCATCAGCTCTACTTCACCATATGCATTGTGACGAGCATAAAGTGCTTAACATCCATATTCAAGTAATCTAATCGCAATAAACGAAATACTTATTATTGAGTAGTTTCGGTGGCCGTCTGGGGTCTTCATCATCAGTTCCACTTCCTCAAATGGTGCTTTTCGAGAGCAACTGCACAAGGTACTATAAGAAATACCCAAAACGCTATAGGTGTGCCTATAATATTTGAAGAGTTCCCTCGTTTTCTCCAGGATTCCATCATCAGATCCTGATTTCGTAACAATGGGACTAACTAGAAACTATAGCCATTCAAACGCAAAAAGATGTTTTCAAATTGGTTCAGCCTTCTCCGAGTTATAAATTTAAAAAAAAAGTTTAAGACGAATTGGGAACCTCCTTTTCTTGAAGTCGGTTAAAAAGGGAAAGATCATCTGATAGGAACTTGGATTGTCATTTATACGTAGATAAGAGAATCCAAAATCCTTTTTTTTCCCTCGATTTCTCCATGATTCCATCATCAGATCCAAACGTGACGACAATGGGACCAACTTGAAAGTATACCCTTTCGAACAAAAAAATAATTTTCCAAATCGGTCCAGCCATCTCCGAGTTATGAGGTAACTAACATACATAAAAAAAAAGAAAAAAAAAGTCGGTTCCAACAGCTTAACTTGCTTTCCGAGGCACAACGGGATCTACATATGTTAAGACACTCACCCATTCGGACGGACCGAATTCATTAAACGTTGCTTTACCTTGAAAACCTGATTATCCTCAAGCTCCTCATAACTTTTGCAAGTCCGGACACGAAACTCAATTCCTATGTGCTACCGGGAAATTCCATATGGCAATCCCTTATTATAACTCCCCGCCTGAACGCAATGTAGCCTAATGCTCCATTGGTCAACGGTAGCGTTTGCAATCACTACAACCATTGGGCAATAAAAATATTACTGATATATATCTTATCTAATTTCATAAACATATATAGAACATTTCTAACAAGCCAATCATTTTTTTAAGTGAACTTAGTATATTGACTACACTCTCTCTCTTTGGTCGGTCAGTCATGTTTGACGGTCATATTCTCGATGAGATGCAAATCTGGATAGGATGAACTGTTACCATCGACTCCTGTCAGTTGCAATTTTAGCGGCAGTGTAGAATTTCAATGAACCTAGATTCTTAAATTAGTCAGAGCATCTGGTTGGTGTGCGTCCTCTGGGTCTTTTCCCCTCTGTGTTCCCAACGATAATAATTTACTTCTAATATGAAAAACCTTGAGTACAAAACTTAAATTAAGTTTAATTCAAAATATTACTATGTATTTACAACGTGTAACGGAAAACCCATATTAACCACACAGGCCATGGCAGTGCCAAAAGAATTTGCAAGTCAAATTACCAGGGCTTCAGGAAAATTGTAGAGAATTGACGTCACACACTAAATCATGATTGAGGCAAGGCTATTGAGAGCTACTAGTAAAGTAGATACAGGTACTCTCATTGTCTTGAACACGACCTGGTGGATAGTTTCCGTGAGCAACCGGCGCCACCTATCAGAATATAATTCATCATCTTTGGCAGGGTGTCTTGAGGACTGTACCAAAAAAATCCCGTGTCGGATGCAACCTATTTTTAATGATCGAATGTTTAATTTTTTTTTATAAAAAGATAACTAGCAATGTGGGTAGAATTCACATTACTAGCAATTTTATTAACTCCTCCAACTAAGCGCAATATGCTTGTGTGAGGGGTTTCGCGAGTCGACCTCTCGATCACCTCAGCCTTTAGACTATTGAAGCTTATGAATTTTTCTTCACACTTTGTTGATCAGTTTCTCTTTGTTGCTTCTTGCGTTGCATATCTCGATTGATTTGAGGTTGGCACAACGTTGCATTCTCCCGCAAGAGAAATTTATTTGCCTCTTGGATGTCCACTTTACAGACTCCACGTTCAGCTCCACTGTAAACAGAATATTAACCCTTTATAAAAATCGAAAATCATGAATTGATTTCTCATCCTGGCTGGAACGTCAGTGTGTCAGAAGTGTCAATTTTTTCTGACTAAAAATCCACCCTATTCCTTCGGTTGTCCTTACGACCAAAGCCACGGTAACCTGTTAAGCCTGTAATACATGTTGGCCGAGTGTAGGCCAACGCGAGCTTTGGCAAATAGGTACAGGGCAAGAAATAATGTCCACACGTACGACAAGTTCGTCGAACGCCAATGCAGACGACCAATGTAGAAGAGGATCTGTAGAGCTGCCCACACGTCGGCCGAGCGCAGGCGAGTGCCTTTGATTTGTGACCAAAAACCGACACCGATCCGAAGTGAGGCAAGTGATCACGAGCAACGGCGAGCGAAGACAAGTTGCACCAAATGAGCTCTATACACGTTGGCACTGGCCTCCACTCGGCCAACTAGGCAAGTGACACCGAGCGATAGCAAGACAAGGCAAATTTACCGTCTACATGTTGGTATTGGCCTTCACTCGACAACGCTCGGCCAACATGTATTGCAGGCTTTAGAACATTCCCCCAAATCCCGGCAAGAACATGATTCTTCACTTTAATCTATTCTGTGAATGTTACGAATACTGTTGATAGTATGGCAATCGATGGATTTTAATTTCTTTCCGGTTTTGCATACATGCATATTTTGATTAGCTTCTTTTATATAATTCAATATAATCCAATTATCTTCGGAGAGCATCGCGATTACTGCTCTTATTAATTATCTGACACGCGTCTTACGTGAAAACCGCACGGGCCGGTTTCATCGACTGCGGATTAACTTAAACTAGGAATAAGCGCAGATTAATAGTGACGGGTGACTTATTAAGCCGGCCATGCATCGCTAGTTTTTTTTTGCTCCACCTTTTGTATTCTTGAAAGGTTTTAGTTTTCCCTTTTATGGACTTCATTGGCCTAACTTCAGCGCTTGGTTTGCTTAAGGATGACTATATTACTGACATAGTGTTTCAATTTCTTTGCACAACTTGTTATCAGTTTACTCCGTACTAGTGTGTCAGGATGTTGTATGAATAGTAAGGTGTGTTCACTATCAGTAAATCGTTTAGGTAACACATACCTACAAGCCTTTTCCAAACACGAGCCTCACACAATGATGTAACCTGTCATTGAAGAAAATTACTGATAAATTCAAATACTGTATAATAACATTAATAACTGTTATCACTTAATTGAAGCAGAAATATTCAAAGTGTTGTTGTTTGATTGCCATTTACGTAAATATTTTCTATTGTTGGACTATGGCGTCAGAACACACAAATGGTTTTATTTATAGTCTCATTACACATTTCTGACTGTCAGGATACTGTCAAAAGATAATTTCCTTTTATTGTTTGTAAATAAATTTTGTAACAAAATGATTAAAACAATTGCTTTCTTGAATTGGAAACTAAATACAGGATCATATATTAATTATATTTATTATTTTACTTAGGCATTTCAAACGGGCCAGCCAATACTAACGTAGCGCCTAATCTAATAATTACCCAAGTTCTGAAGTATCGCATCGTAAGCCAAAACATGTCTAATTGCCGTGATTACGTTACCTGTAATTATGAGTTTTAATCCTCAGGTTAACATAGTGGTGTCACCGCGTTGGTTTCTATAGTTAGCGCGCACGCATTAAGTTAGTCGTCTTTGCACGCGACGCCCGCATCACCGTCTGCGCGCTCCGAATTTTTCGCGCCACCGCGAAATCCGTTTTCCGAATACAAACCAATTTTCACCGCGCTTTTTTTTTAATTTACAGTCCGTAAAAAAGTAGCTGTTAAACTTTTACCGCCAAATATTGTGTATTGTGATGTGTTTTTGTTAAAGTGTTCAAAAAGTGAGTTTTTAGTTATAGTCGTGTATTTATATGAGGTTGCGTATTTGAACAGGTGACGATAAGATTTATTTCTATTATGGCTGATAGTGTTTTGATGGCACGTCATAGATTTATGGTAATTGCAGTTTGATTACATACATTTCGAAGTCTAGCTCATACCTGCAGAGACAACGTTTCTGCTGTAATGACCTGCAAGATGCTGTTAGAGAAAAGATATTGTAAATAATGTAGTAAACGCTATAAGAGATATTTTTATGTATACAATAGTTAAAAGAAATATTTTTACGGTCGGATATTCACAACACAAGAAAGTCGTTCTAGGTATTTTCATGTCAATCATGTTTGACTCCTATTTTTCTATATAAATATTTTACATAATAGTAGCTCCCAAATCTTGTGTACAGTTTACTGATAATATTGTTTATCGCACTCCTATCAGTACAAAGTTAAACCAGGCAGTTTTATCTCGTCGTTTATGTACTTGCCAAGACAGTTTTTCACAGATTTCCATAGATTTTTCACAGATTTTTATTCATAAGTTTCGGAAATACTTTGTAATTTACAAAAAATAGTAAAAACATTATAAATTCGTAAGCTTTTTTACAAGGCTTTTATAATATATAACATCATCTTTGGTGAGCCTGTTTACTAGCACGTTTTAGTTGAGGTCAATTACGAGGAAATACAAAAACTATCCAAGAATCTACAGACACTTAATAAGTTCACTGATATATAACCTTCTACGCCTACACAGAACTGGGGAAAAAACATTTTACCAGAGATTTTCCTCATATCCCAAATATTCATGACAGCATTCTTTAATCTATACCTATATTTAATCGCGAAGCAAACCCCCCCCCCCCCCCTTTTTCTTAAACCCCTGTTTAAGAAAACTATACAGACGGAGGAGTATGATATTTGACTCAGTTAAGTGGTTAAAGTTTATATGGAGAAAGAAGTGCAGAACGCTAATTTTTTTTTTTTTTTTTAATACAGACCGGTTAAGTAGACGCACAGCCTTACTGAGCTGATCTACGAGAGGCCCTACGTAAAAAAAAAAAAACAAAAAAAAAAAAATAAACGCAAATTTTTTTATATAACATTATATTGATAATAATTAAAGTTATGGTCAAATTTCGAACAGTAGGCGACCACTAGATATTATTATTATTTCTAGTTTTTTCGTCGGGGCCCATAACGGGGCCGTTGTCTGCCAGGGTTGTGGAATTGTTCGAAAGAGTTACCGCGGCCTCGGAACACGAAGGGCATATGATGGAACACGGATGGGTTTAGTCAGTAAAAGTCTGACACACCCTCCCGCTTCGTCTAGATCGGGAGACAGTCATAGGATGATTTCACATCCTTGAAAAAAAATGTTAGTTAACAACATTTATTAGGTAACAACCACGATGTAATTAATCTAAATATAGGGAATCCCATACATCGTAAGAACTTCTAATACTTACTTACATTATTCTAAGTCATAATACTTACCTAAATTCCTGCAATTCTATACTAATATTATAAAGCGGAAAAGTTTGTTTGTTTGTTTGTTTGCTTGAACGCGCTAATCTTCGAAAGTACTGGGTGGATTTGGATGAAATTTGGTATGGAAGTAGCTTGAAGCTTGAGGAAGGTTATAGGCTACTTTTTACCCGACTGAAAAAAAGGAGAGTTATGTTTTTACCGTAATAGAATCCACGGGAGCGAAGCCCCGCGTGAGTACTAGTAATTAATATACCTATCATTGATTAATTACTCTCAGATTAAAAAAAAACACGTTTTAACCACAATTGCTTATCAACCGTGTATTTAAAACACGACTATTATTTTTATATCCATATCAATTTTATGAAAACAATTCCATTCACAAACATTATTAAACACTAATTAACCACAAGTTCAACTCCTTATCATGGTCTGATAAGGGTAACAAGTAAGGTACAAGCTGGATATCTATCGAGTGCTCATCCATACCCTATCTATGGCAAGAAGTGGCTGTAAAAGCCACGCTCTGTTTGCTACCTTCTATCATGTGGCTCTAGAGATAGTTTTGATGATTTTGATGAACTTATTTTGCTGGTATCATCATCAGAAGTCAGTTTGGTGATAGTAAGGGCACGTAGCACTTGCTCTTGATTTGACGTCTGGTAATACCGATATTTTTTATTAATTTGATTTGATTAATTTGATGATTATTAACTTCTATTATACACCTCGTAACAGATTAAGCGCAATACCTCAGACACCCCAATTAGAATATTAAATTATAAGTCTAAAACAACATCCGTAACTAAATAAATTGAAACCAAACCTAGGCATTTTTTATAAAATAGTTATCCTTACTAAACGGCAAAACGTATGTGCGTCATACAATATCCTTCCTTTCGCAGAGGCATACACTCATGCAATATTAGCGGCCGACCCGACACGCACACAATTTCCTTGAATTGAGGATTGTATTAATTTGTCATGATACTGTGTTTCCATTTTAAGTTAAATAAAAGATTTTTCCATCAAAATTTAACACCTATCTTTTATGACGAAAATCGATTCAGAAGCCGATTCTGAACCAACTACTTTCAGGAATTGCGTTTATTCTGTTACACGTTGTTTACTAACACTTCGCCCGTGACTTTATCCGCATGGACTTCGAAATAATTTATCGCACTCACAAATAATGGTTGGTAATTTCATCTACATAAAACATTTTATTTCCTGTTTCGTCCCACCAAAAAAACATCAAATGAAAAATTGGCCAAGTGCGAGTCGGACTCGCCCATGAAGGGTTCCGTAGTAACTATAATAAATATACTTAATATATGTATTTGAAAAAAAAAATCAAAAAACCTTACAAATTTCTTAAAACTAGCTTATTTACAATTTTTACAACTACGCCAAATAACTTTGTTTTTCATAGTATTTGTATGAATTACAAAGTTATATTTGCGGTTTTCGAAAATATACTGTATCTCAAAAACTCCAGACTCGATCTCGTTCAAACCAATTTTGATTGAAAGTTTACATTAAGATCTACAATATATGTTTTTTTTAGATTTTTCACTTCATTATTATAGAAGTTAGAGGGGGGACACATATTTTACCACTTTGGAAGCGTATATATTTGAAACAATTAACTTTATGAAAAAGTCATTTTAGAAACCTTAATGTCATTTTTAAAGACCTGTCTATAGATACTACACACGTATAGGTTTCATGAAAAAAATATTTTCAGTTTCAGTTCCATGTATGGGGAGCCCCCTTTATTTTAAATATTTTTTTAATTTTCTCTTAAAATCGGAAAGCACAACAATACATCTACCTACCAAGTTTTACATGTATAGTCCTAATAGTTTCGGAATAAAATGGCTGTGACATACGGACGGACGGACAGACAGACAGACGGACAGACATGTCGAAACTATAAGGGTTCCGTTTTTAGCCATTCGGCTACGGAACCCTAAAAAGGCAGGCACATTAAACTGTGTAGGAAATTTTATCATCATTACTGATCTCAAAAATCCGCATACATACCTACCACTACAATACATAAAATTTAAATAATCAAAGAAGGCTCTATTTTAAGTTCTTTTAATACCAGACCGGTACAGACAGTTGCGAAGGTATCAATATTTTTCCCCTTTTACGCACTTAACCTTTACAACCCTCAAGTCTTACCACTATTGGTAACATGAGCTCTTAACTTTTTTACTCTATCTAGACAAGATTAAAAATAGATTAAACGCAAAACATGAAAGAATATTGTATAATGCATTATTATGAACCATTTTTACTATGGGAGGCTGGGAGCATTTTTATGAGTACTTAATTTTTTGCGGTCTTTCAGTTAACTCCATACTAAGGTAATCTCTATATCTACTCTATGTAAAGTATAGATCTACAGACACTTCAATTTCATTTATATGTAGAGACTCTCATACTAGAGACATAATATACATAAAATTGAAGTCTGTGTCTGCCTGGGATTACAAAAGAACTGTTTTCTCAAGTGAGTTAGTAGACACGATACTATAATACACATCATACTCATTAAAAAATTTGTCTGTCTATCTTTTGTTTGTCCGAGCTTATCTCTGGAACGGCAGAACCAATTTTAGTGGTTCTTTCAAAGGAAAATAATAGGGCAACATCCCGGATTTATTACTGAATCAGGATTTAAACAGGAACACCTTACACGTAAACGAAGACGCGGGCTTAGCTAGTTCATAATAGTTGGTATAGACAGGAGCCTTTTCGGGTTGGATATTTGAGAAATCGGTATTCGATTAGTCGACTCTTGACATGACCAAAACGATGGCTTTTCTGAATCGGCATTGCCATTCACCACGGCAATGCTGCCAGTGTTCTGGGCACTTTTCCCATTGACAGCGATGTTGTTCTTTTCTTACATCCACTATCATCATCTATTATTAGAGCTTTGTACATAATATGTTAATCTTGTAAATAAGAATAGTAGCTGTTTAATGTGTTACACCCTTTTTTTTCTGGGTGGGAAAATCATCAAATGACTCCTCCCACTCCTCCAACCCCTCCCACTGTGGGTACAGCGGAAGGTAGTGTCAGACTTCTACTGACTAAAAACCCACCCTGCTCCTGCAGTTGATTTTGTGTTCCGGGGCCGCGGTATCTCGTTAGAATAATCCCGCAACCCCGTAAGCCCTATCGGGCTCCGTCAATGCTGCTGATAGCTCTTTGAAGTGCGTGGAACATGGCGCGGCGCTGATTCGGGCCTGGTCCTTACCGCACAGTGAGCCACCCCTGCTCGCAGTCCGCAGGCCCGCGTCTACGGTGGCCGGAGATCGGCTCACGATCCCTGACGCAATGTGTTACACTCTGTATACCCAAGTATACTTATCTATACTAATAATAAAGCGGTTTGATTGTGTGCGCTAATCTTCGAAAGTTCTGGTTGGATTTGGATGAAACTTTGTATGAAAGTAGCTTGAGGAAGGTTAAAGGTTACTTATAGGTCATTTTTACCTGACTGCCGAAGGAGGGTTATGTTTTATCGTGATGAATTAACCACGGGAGCGAAGTCCCGCGCGACTTCCATTGGAAAATTTAAGCAATTTCTATCAGTATCATGTCCAAGCTAATGACGTGACTATTAACTAGGCTAAGTAAGATTTAAGTGCGAGCAGATAAAAAGAAAGTATATAGAAATACTGTTTAAGTACATTAAAAAGAGATTGAGCTACATTCTAGAAGAAACTAAATGCCTTTTGCATTTGCTGCCCACATTTAAGTAATTAAAAATAGATCGTTTATATGATATTGCTGTAGAAACTGTAACACTGAGAGTAGAGAGAAACATTTCAATATAAAAGAAAGTTTTGCTAAAAAATGAATAGCTGAAATGATATCGCTATTAAACGCGAAGTTAACAGGTAAAACTCATTCTAAACAAAAACGTGCAAAGAAAAATAAATTCGCTGACCTTGTGAAGCAAAACTTGCTAGGTTAAGACCAAAACAATAGCTAAATAATTATGATCTCATGAGAAAATAATAATTTGCATTTAAATAAAAATAATAATAGTTGAATGTTTCTATGATCTAATATTTAATTATGTAATCGTAACAGTCGTGCGGGGCAAACATTAACAAAAGATAACCTCTTCTTTTGCAGAGGAAAAGCCTAATAACCTTCTTCAAGCTTCAAGCTGTTTCAATACTAAATTCATCCAAAACCTCCTAGTACTTTTCAAGATTAGAGTGTACAAACAAACAAACTTTCCCGCTTTATAATATTAGTATAGATATAGACTAGTAGATCGGGTTCCAAATGTCGATATCAGAATGGGTAAGTAGGTAATAGATGATATATAACAACAAAATCTCTAATATTAACAACATATAACAACGGAACCTATAATTTTATTTAATATAGCGATTAGTTAATATAGTGAACGATTGATATAATTTTAAAATAACTAATTTTTATAAGCATAACATACATTAAATATAAAATCGTTTGACATACCTCTCAAAAGATATAAAACTTATTTGGTATATTTAAAAGTAGTTTTTCTTTGTTTTATTCTTTGTAAGTTCTATCATAGTTGTAGGTAATAGTAACCTAAGTAGATATTAAACATAACTAGTAACTGATTACCACCTGTGCTAAGATAGGTCGACGGAGCCCCGCTTCGCAGGGCTCCTATTTCTGGGTGGTTTTCTTCTAACCTAATTCTAACTTAGACCAAATGAGTTTATACGTTATGAGACGCACCCTATCAGAATACTTACGAAGATCTTAGATATCTGAAATCGCATAATGGAACTCAAGTGAAGTTGGGCAGGACACTTAGCTAGGCGCGGTGATGGCGAGGAGCGTTCAAGGGCTGGATAGAGGAGTGTTGTGACAACGAGATGAGCAGACATTGTTACCATCGCGAGTATACCCTGGTTGGATAAATGATCTTTATTTTGCAAATTGGTTATTAAATAACACTTTTACACGTCATTTTTTTCGTAAATATTAACTAGATGAGGCCGGTGTTTCCTAACTGACTACCCTGAGAAGAAAGACCGAAACAAACTCAGGGGTCCGTCTCTTTTAAAGTCCATACAATCTATACTGGTTTAATTATATGGGAACCTTGTAGGTTTCAGTCTAAGGCGGTCTTTTGAAGAAAGATGCTCACAGATTTGAGTGGGCTTGTCCATACAGGAACTTAGAGTCAGGCTGTGGATGAGATGATGCAACATAATATTGCTCTTAGTATACGGGGTTGCCCAATTAATTTAGCTGATAACTTCTTTCTATTTGAATCACAGTGCACTCATAATTCCTCTGGCTTCCTTAAACTCTTAGTAAATCAGAATTACTATACTTCAATGCAATTAACGAACATGCACCAAAATTTTGTGTTTGGACTGTGTTCTTTTAATTATTGAATCAATCATTCTTCTAACCATCCAAAATTATTAACTTGAAACTCATAAAAATTGAGAAATATGTACGTCATTTTGCTCAATAACGATTAGACGCTAGTAAATTATGTTTATTGCTAGATAATGATGATCTCATCATTATAGGAAATAATTGAGACTGTTTATAATCATTCATTGTTTATGAATTACTATTGCTTGTTTCCCTTACAATATGAAAACAGCGGAACATAATTTAATTATTACTTCGAGTGGCCAACTCACGAAACATAATAGCACTATAATTTACTAATTTCAAATGAAGTGCTAACAAACTTTTAAGCTATTGTGTTTAAAATAAAATAAAATACCTGTACCTGTAATAATATTCATATTAATATCTAAAGAACCCAGTTATACACATCTGAAGTTATGATGAGGTTGGTCAGTCGCAAAAATGATAATTCATTAGTACATTTAAACAATTAGAACATAAATAAAGATATCCATTCCAATCCTAACAACATGATCAAGTAAGTAAAACCTTCTCATGCAGAAAACTTACATCAATTTAAGATAGATTAAACAAACAATTGAAATTCGAGTCATCTACATAACAATTAACACGTTTATCAAAATCGCAAAACGTGCGTCAATGTTCGCATTCCGCCTCTTACGTACATTACGAACAATTAAAAGCATTTCCAGATTCGACCTACAAACAAGAAAGGTTTTTTATTGCTGTGATATAATAATATTAATTAATAATAAAGTTATGTGTTCTGATGCAATAGAACGCCGACTGCGATTACGATGCGTTCTGGAAATGCACCCAGTGGAATATGCATGCCATCGGCAGCACGCGATGTTACAGTATTGACATTTTTGGGTCCATTGATTGGTTTGTTTGTTTATAAACTGTCAAAGGAAAATGACGGAATGAAGCAAAATGAAACAAACATTTACTTAGCCTTTTACTCAGGTGACACCTCTACTACACCTATTTCCAGTTACAGCTAAGAAACACATACACAAACAGTCAGTCACACACCACACACAACACACTCTCACACACAACACGTAAAACACACACTCGCAAACACACTACACAAACACACAAGCATATATACTCTTATCCACAAATAGTTAATTTTGTATTACTTAATAGTTTATAATACGTATTAAAATTTAGGCTAACCACTGCTGCACCGAGGAACACTGACTCCCATAACACAGATTACTCTAGCTTGGGAGTCAGCAGACTCACATTTTGTATATTTTCCCTTCCAAAAAAATTATGTATTCATTGACTATTGTAATGTTATTTGGTTGTTAATAAAGTTAAACTTAACATTCATTCAACAACAACAAACATTCGCACCACTAGATGAAAACTCCGGGAAATCGAAATACCTCTTTTTTCAGAAATGACCAAAAACTGATTTTGGAATATTCACTAGAGATGAATATAATTAATAATTTATACATGAAGTTATAAGAGGCCGCGAGCACAAAAACGGCCTAAGTAACATTTTATAAAAAAAAAAATTGTTAGTGGACCTATCCTCTTCAAAAATCTCTTTGAAGAGCATAGATCTACTAGCTAATTTTTTTTTATAAAATGTTACTTCTGCCGTTTTTGCGCTCGCGGTCTGATATGTTCTAAAGCCTGTCCAATTAAATATTTTTAAACTATCCCTCAAAACTTGATGAAACCTATTTTTTTTTGTTATTTAGTCTACTTTTCGGTAATACGCGCTATTTTTGTGTCGTAAGTAGAATTACCTTACTTTATCGTATACAACGTGTAATTTAAAGGGTATATACATACCAAGTGCATGGCTTCTTTGGATGATAACAAACGATATGGCTAGGGTTTTACAATCCTAAGTCTACATGTGTGGAACTTATTACACATTTCAATACATTGATACCAGAGACCGAATTTTTCAAATTAAGAGGAACGAAGAGAATTTTCGTGTTATTGGCAAGTGACGTGGAAAGTTATTGACCCTCGTAGTGCTGTAACGTTTGTTATGATTGGTATTCAAGAAATATATGAAAACGATAATTTGGTATCAATTCTTTGAGTCACTTATTTTGTGCTGAAATTGTGCATTCTCTATGCACTTTTAACACAATTATGCATAGAGACTCCATATCAGATGTTGTCTTCAGCCCTTTCGGATAGATATGGGGTTTCCGATACACGTTGTATATAAGTTATCGTAACGTGACTTTTAAATCCGCGTATGTATTTTCGTGGGCATTTTGAAAACGCCATTAACTCAATATGAGTACTTTTGAATTAGTGAGGTTTTCATCTAGGGGTGCGATATATTGTGGTCGGCTTCCAGTTTTAACGGGTTCCTTCACCACCTCAGTTGGGTATCATGATACTTCTTAACAAGTCAGGTATCAGATTTTCTGGCTTCTAACCACCCGTAACGACCATCAAAGATGTACAACTGGCAGTCCCGGCTGCCATTTGTACATCTAACCAATCCCACGGCTTAGCGTCATTTTGGAGGCATGGAGGAATTTGATAAGACGGTCACCCATTGACGAACTGACGCTAAACAAACGCGCTGTGAATGTTGCTACACTTACAGGCATTATCATTTTTTTTTAACCATACACTATGTTTACATATGTACCTATTTGATTGATGATCTTTGTATGCATAATAGATACATATATACTGTAAGGAATATAAGTGTCATCATTGTCCTTGTTTTATCATCAATAGATAAACCAAATGCATGACTACAGTACAAACTACTACAAACTAGGTACAATAATCGTTTAATGATCTTAACACTATACGTGTAAGGTTCCTAGATCACAGCTGTTTTATGAACTCGTATACGTAACGACCAAGTAAGCACGTTAAACAATTTTTTGCAAGTCATTTCTTTGACCTAAACCTAGTACCAACGGTACTCTCTCTTACAGAGAGAGTGCCAGAGAAAATGAAACTTTATTCACGTAATTTAAAGTACATTGACCTACCGACCTTGACTTAGATCTGATATAAGATCACTGTTCCACAGACTACCACCAACGTGTCACTATGTACTTCTAGGAAATACTACGGGACCAATATTGGTGACAAATGTTGGTAGATGTTCGTATCAGATAGGTTGGACGTACAGTGGATACGCTTTTCTAATTAGCTTACTTTTCAAAGCTGTCTTTTTATATGTGTGTAATTTATTTGAACACCAACGGTCAGTAGTTCGAGTGGTAGACCCTCAAAGAGAGAAGGCCAGTTTCCCAACCATGGGAACATTATAGGTTCGATAACCAACCTATAACGTCCTCTCGGCTGAGATTAAGTATTAAAAACTTTTTACCAAAAAATAAAAACTTTTTTGCAAATAATAAAACCGACTTCCATATCAAAACACTACAATTATTTTTGGCTTTGTAGTGTTTTGATATGGAAGTCGGTTTTATTTTTTGCAAAAAAGTTTTTATTTTCGTGTTTTTTAGTGGGTCCGTGAATTTTCCAAATCGGTTCGTAAATGACGGAGTTATGCGCGAACAAAAAAACGCAATGCAGAGTAAACGAAAAGATCATCAATGTAAATATTTTTGTTAGACTTTTGTTGATTTTTCAGAAACGGCTTGTCCGATTTCGATAAAATTTTCATGGGACCATTTGGGAAGTGTACCCTTTCTAACAAAATAAGAATTTTTCAAATCAGTTGGAAAGCGAAGGAGTTATACGCGGATAAACATAAAAAAAAATACAAACAACCGAATTGAGAACCTCCTCCTTTTTTAGAAGTCGGTTAAAAATTTTAAACCGTCTTCCAAAAACACAGTGCAAAGTGAAAAATAACTTTAATTTCGGTAGTCGGTGTCTTTAGTTTTGTATTTTCGTTTTTGGCACCGACTTCCGAAATTAAGGTTATTTTTTAAGTTATGTTTTTCAAGTTACTATAAAAAATACTCAAACCACTATAGTTGTGCCTATAATATTTGAAGAGTTCCCTCGATTTCTCCAGGATCCCATCATCAGATCTTGACTTGGTGACAATGGGACCAATTTCGAAGTATATACAACGTGTAATTTAAAGGGTATATACATACCAAGTGCACGGCTTCTTTGGATGATAACAAACGATATGGCAAGGGTTTTGTAATCCTATGTCTACATGTGTGGAGCTTATTAGAAATTTCAATACATTGATAGCAGAGACCGAATTTTTCAAATTATGAAGAACGAAGAGAATTTTATTTTATTGGCAAGTAACGTGGAAAGTGATGAACCTCATAGTGCTGTGACACGTTTGTTATTACTGGTATTCAAGAAACATATGAAACCAATAATTTGGGTCAATTCTGTGAGTCACTTATTTTGAGCAGAAACTTTGCATAGAGACTCCATACCAGATGTTGTGTTCAGTCCTTTTGGATAGATATGGGGTTTCCGTTACACGTTGTATACCCTTTCAAACAAAAGAAGAATTTTTCAAATCGGTTCAACCGTCTTCGAGTAATCGGTGACCATAAATTTAAAAAAATACGCGTCGAATTGATAACCTCATCCGTTTTTTCGTCGGTTGAAAATGTGTTAAGTTCTTTTTACTTCATATTTACCTACTAAGATATCTAAATACAGTAATACCCCGACTTACGCTACCCTGTTTTACGCGAATTCGGAGATACGCGGTTTTTATTTATGATCACCGCGCTCATTGGCGTGTGGCATTATTTTACGTACGCAGTGCTCATTATTGATTTATCTTTAATTACGTCATTCAGAAGACCAAAAAAGATTCATTTGAACCCGACAAGACACGAAAAACAATGTCTTTGGAGTGTAAATTACACCTTATACGTATTTATAAGACGAGGTTGAACCCCGACTTACGCGAATTCGACTTACGCGGCTATCTTTTAGTCCCACCTATCGCGTAAGTCCGGGGTATTAGTGTACTTACTATTACATAGCACATAATATCGCACTCTCAGAATGAAAGGGACCTAACTCAAAAAATAGTATTTTTTGGATTTGAGCATTAATAACTAATAAAGCAGCATTGAATAAATTATATTCATATATCTCAAGTGGCAAATGTATAAGCTGTATATTTATAACTCTTAATTCAGATTCCTGTTTCCACGGCAATTCAGAGTAATGTTTCAGGCCAGTTTACACCAAAATCTGAAATTACACGAATTTAGAGTTAGGTCACTTTCATTCTAAGAGTGCGATATATGTATAATGAAACTGCCACGTTATTTATTACAAAAGGTCAATATCAAATTAATGCACACCTAATCGAAAAACATCATGAATCTATTAGCTTCTGCCCGTGACTTCGTTCGCGTCGGAGGGTTTTCCCGCAAAAATCCCGATCCCGTAGGAATACCGGGATAAAAAGTAGCCTATGTGTTATTCCCGAATGTTAACTATCTACTTACCAAATTTCATTCAGATCCGTTCAGTAGTTTTTGCGTGAAAGAGTAAAAAACATCCATCCATTCTAACAAACTTTCGCATTTACAATATTAGTAAGAAGTAAGATTAGTAAGACTCAGATCAGTCTTATTACAAAAAACTAAAACTAGTTTAATCAAGTTCAAGCAATCAACTCAGTTTATCGTTATCTTAAAACTGTTTCAAGTTATACAGACCGTGAGCTAGTACTTAATTTAATTTTCCATTTTCATTCCGTCATTCTCCGTTAGGTACACCTTAACGCCCATTCTAATACTTATGAAGACTTACCTTTTGTCGTTTTTAAGGTTCCACACGTCTATAGAAAAAAGTGAAACCCTTCATTTTCCATCCAACTGTCAAGACAAGACCCTTTTTTGGGACAATGGTTTTCAAGTATTTTATTTTTACATCGTGGCAGATAAAATTTACACAGTTGGCACAGTGGTTGAGCAACTGGCTGATGTGCTGTGTATGGTGGGTTCGATTCCCCGTCGTAAAAACATTTTTATTACCAACAAATATTTGTATCGAGTCTGGCTGTGTTGCACGACATACACGAGTAATTCAGGAGTCAAATTTTTGTGAAATAAAACAAATAAATCATCGGTACCTATTTTTTTTCCGGGTGGGAAAATCATCGAATGACTTCTCCCGCTCTGAGTGGAGCGGAAGGGAGTGTCAGATTTCTACTGACTAAAAACCCACCCTGTTCCTTCAGCTGCCCTTAAGTTCCGGGGCCGCGGTATCTTGTTAGAACATTCCCGCAACCCCGGTAAGCAATAGCCCTATGGGGCTCCGTCACTAGTGCTGATGACTCTTTAAGGCGCGTGGAACACGACGCGCCGCCGACACGGGTCTGGTCCTAACCGGACGGTGAGCTACCCCTGCTCGCCGTCCACAAGCCCGCGCCTACGGTGGGTGGAGACCAGCTTGCGATCCCCGACGCCCGCGGCTTCTGCCACGGCGGCTGGGGCGCAAAGAAGAGAGTTGCCTCTCCCTCGCGCGTTAAGCCTCCTACTTCGCTAGCATAACTGCTTCGCAGAAGGAGGCGACTGCATCCCATTTTCTCTCGCCACGCACGATGGTCTGAACCAGGGCAGGACGCGAGAGGTCCCGCCGCCAATCGCCTCCATGAGGACACAGCGGTGCTCCGCCCAAGCAGGGCACACCTCGACCGTATGCTCCACCGTGTACTACGGGTGGTCCTCACAATGATGACACCCGGGCGTGTCGTTCCGCTGTATCCGAAACAGGTACCTCCCGAAAGAGCCATGTCCGGTTAGCAACTGCGTGGCGTCTCTCAAGCCACTCTTCAAAGAGGGGACTTATCGCCGCGATTGCGGCGTACCCAAAATCATCGGTACCTAAGCTTATAATATTAACTTGATAAAAATGCTCATTAAAAAAACTAGGTATAACTTTAACTCACTATGTTAAAAAACATCAAGTCGAACCACTTATTTGAAGCAGGTTGTGTTTTATCGTTCAAGGTCAAAACTGAGTATACATGTGACATCAGCAAAACAAACATGGCCTTTAATAAACACAGACGGTATCAAAGGCTTGTGATAAATTAGGTAGGTTTATGAAAAAGATTAACTGTCCTGTTGGTGACGTATGGTACCCAACGCATTGTAGAATATAATATCTGATAATATCCAATAAACGTGCTATCGAATATACAGGGTTAACGGTAAAACACTAACAACCTGGCAAGACTGTATTACTAACATCATAAACAATAACTTTTGTTCTATGACTTTTGAGAAAACATAATACATGAACCAAAAATGAACCTTCAAGACTCCGCTGCCTTTTGTACTATAAATTTACCTACATTACTAGCGATTTCTTTTGCTTGACAGCCTGCGTAATATTTAGAGCGTTCAATTGAAATATTTTTATTTTTGTATGAAAATCTAATGAACTAAAATGTAATGATTTATTAAAAGTCATAGAACAAAAGTTGTCGTTTATGATGTCGCCAACATATTCCTGCGAGGTTGTTAGTGTTTTACCAATAACCCTGTATAAGAGTCTTATGTGTATAATTATGAATTTCGAAAACTGTTTTAGTATTGGACTAGAGTCCCCAATATGGCCGTAATACATACATTGCGATCTAATAGGGCGTAATTATAGTCTCGACTAATACAAATAAGTTATATTTTAGTTTCGACGAATTACTTAACGATTTTCTTTGCATAATTTTCTAGGTAACCGAAGGGGTAAAACCTACGTTTTACCCCGCATACACATACATTACATTTACACACATTTTAGTACATTTTATTCATCATTATTTATTACCCACGTAATAAATAATGATAAATAAAATGTACAGTACAAAAGTAGAAGCAGAATTAACAGGGTAAAAGAATTATAACATTTTACAAACAATATAACGCACTTCATTTAAGATTAGACGTAGATTGTATTAAGATGATAGTCGTATGTAAATGAAAACAGACAAAAAGTTAATTTATGCTCTCGACAAAAAACTGCATCATTTGTTGGCTGGAAAAAAAAACAATTAGCAAAATATTTTAATAACGACTTCAAGTATCTTTGCTTTTCATTTTCAAATATTTTAAAAGAGACTGGCAATTCTGTTTTCGGCTGCTGTTGAAAAACCTGTGCCATTGATTTAAGTAATAAATGGGTTCCATAATAAGCATAAAAAGTGGTTAAAAATAATAGTTTGACTTGTACTTTGGGCACACAAGACCGGTTAGTATCTTTTCGTCAAAGTTTAAAATAATTTAATTGCTTAGTAAGTAAGGAACCAACGATTTGCGTCTGACGTCTGGTTAAAATGTTGATTTTAAATTTTGATAATACCGCGTACTGTTACATTAATTTACGGTGTTTTCGAAGCCATTTTGCCGCAAGCAGGTGCGATAAAGAAATAAAAATAATTAAATAAAATTAGCTGCAACGTCATTTGATTATACATAATTATAAACTTAAGATGTAACCATGATGTAACATTAACTTTCATGATGGTAACTTAATGTTTATTAATTCATTGACGCCAGTTTTAATAAAATTATAAAACCTATCACCTAATTAAAATTCTAATAATTATGTCATTTACGTAATCGAAATTATAAAGAAACTAATCGCCTGCGAGTTCATTCGCGGGGGAGATTTTTCTCGAGCTAATGTCAAACTAGTGGGAATTCCGAATAAAAAGCCAACTAGCTAGTTGTCCTATAACATCCTCCATTATCCAATGCAAGCCGTCGATTCAGACGTTCCAGACATAAGCCCGGACAAACAGAAAGACATGACAGACAAAAAGGTTGATTGTGTTTTAGTATCGTGTAAATACTATACTTTAATTGTGGGATTTGTGCGTACGGCTAAGGAGTGGAATTCACTGCTGGAGTCTGTGTTTCCTGATAGCTATAACTTGGGGGTCTTTAGTCAAGAGTGAATAGGTTACCTCTAGGTAAGCGCGAAGTCAATAAATCATTTTCGACCACATCATCGCTTACCATCAAGTAAAATGGTGGTCAAACACTATTCTAAACTCTCAGTTATTTTAAAATCACAGACAGACACTTGAATTTTAATTATAATAGATAATATTATGTATAGAAGTCAGTCATAGCTAATAACGTTACGTCAATGAACCATAGACTAGACGGATCGGCGACCGTCCACCTGTCAAATTCATAAGCAAAATTACCTAATAGAAAGTAGGTATGTGTGTGTGTCAGATTGGGGACTAAACCGAACAGGAAATGTTTCTTGTATTAAAATATGTAACATGTGGAACGATTGTGTGACTTTTGTCACATCTCGTAATAGTTGGTTTTTAGTCCAGTGAAAGATGAATGCGATGCGGAAGCTAAGATAATAACGCTAATGTGAAAGGTCGTTGCTCATTTGTGTTACTTTTTGTTGGCGAGGCAGAACTTGATTTATGTATGAGAGATATAATTGAAAAACTGTTACAACCGGGTATATTTTTTAGGAGCGTAAACGCCGTTTTTGACTACATTATTGATCACATCGGGAGATATTGTAGCACAAGCCTATCAATATTTTTTTTTAAATTTTGTTCATCGAACCAATCGTCCCGGACTCTTGCAATGAGGCGAAAGATTAAATATTTTTTTTAAGTTTCAATTTGAACATAACTTTATTATTTTTTCTTTTTTGCAAAAAAATAAACCGACTTCAAAAAACCATAAAAGCCAACGAATTAGTTGATAAAAGCACTAAAAAGTAAAAACTAATACTATAACCTACCTATATTAATAAACCTAACCTACACCACAATTAACCTATAATAAAATTTAACACATTTTTTGGAGTCGGTGCAAAGCTAGATAGTAAAACGACTGGTAATTCCAGAGTATTTACCCATTTTAATCCTCGAACTCCTTGCTTTTCTTGCGTTGTTATATTGTGCAAACTGTGTTTGCTCTGATTTTATTGATTAAGTATTAACGTTACTTACTGTCTTTTCTTTGTCTCTCTTTCTTTCTCTCGTTCTTTTTCTATCTTAAAGTATTTTTGAATTTTGTTGTTGATTTTATTAATATTTAGAAGCTGTAAGATTTATGTTTTGTTTTTCTGGCCTTAGTCTATAGCTTCATTACAGCTTAGCTATTTCTACCCAACATTGGCAAGCAAGTGTAATGTTTGGGAAAGCGCAGACGCTAGATTTTCATTCAAATATAATTGTTATGTGCAGTTCCCACGTGGCTGTATAATCTAGGATTGCTGGATACCACAGTTTCTAACACACATTGTGTTATCTGTGAATCTGTTTTTATGTATTTATTACGAAGATGTTTTCTGCTCTCATTATGTTGCTAGAGATGTGTGGATGATTGATTGTGACGTAATGTTTAATGTAGTAGTTATATTACGTACTTAGGCGTTTTTTTCATCTTTCTACGTTTTGGTCTCACGCCTCTGATTACGGAATAGGCCTTTACGTTACGAATGAAATAAGTTTACGCGAGAAAAAGAGATTCACGATTGAAAATAGCAATTCAAGGATTTGGGATGAACTTCTAATCTTTTATTTGAATAGAAACTTAATATCTTCTTCTAACAATTAAGATTATACGGATAGCTCAGTGGTTCAGTGATGCTGCTAAGCTGCTGGTTTCGATTCTGGCACCGAAGCGAATGTTCTTGTAGCCTATAAATAGCTGTTCCGGGTAATGTAAAAATTCATCCACGACACAGAAGAAATTACTAGCGAGTTATGTTATTTCTTATATAGAAAAATAACTGTGTTGTGCCAGTCCGTTGTCTATTAACTGAAAAAAAGCTCTAACAGTTGAACTACGAAATCCGCTAATTTCCACAACCACACATTCTTAACACTCGACAACCCGTTTCTTTTTACGATGAATACAGAAAAGTAACAGTTGCATGCATTTTTATTTGGTTTATCACGCTTCTACGTAAGCTACGTCTTTTAGTTTGGAGAAGCTTGTCTGGGAACCTGAAATCCTCCATTTTTAGCGTTCCGTAGCTGGATGGCAGAATACGGAACCCTTATAGATTCGTCATGTCCGTCTGTTCGTCCATTTTTATTCTGAAACTATTAGGACAACACAGTTGAAACTCGGTAGGTAGATGTAATCTGTGAATTACTTTACGATTTAACAAGAATAAAACATTAAAGGAGCACCCATACATGGAACTGAAACTATTAAAAATCATCAGGTACCTATAGTGTCTATAGGTAGGTCTTAAAAAATTAAATATAGGTTCTAAAAAACACAATTTTTTCTTAAAACCAATCTTTTGAAAGATGAAACCACCAAAGTGCTAGTCATCCTGTAATGATGATGATCTCAATTAAAACTTTAAACGAAAATTGGTTTGAACGAGATACAAGAGCAACCAAAGGAACAAGGATAGTTTATAGTCAATACTCGTAGAAGTATAACTCTACTTTGCGCTTATTCATTTCCATTAATTTGTCATTGATGATTTCCACCCAAAAATAAAACAATTGAATGTCAAAATTCGACAAGACTTCAGTTCAACGTTTATCAAATCTACATTCTATATCTAACCGTAATAAAACAGTAACATTGACCTAAATGAAGACCACACAGAAACGACATTAACGACTTGTGGTTACTTCGTAATATAGTGCGATTAACACACATTATTGTATCGGGTAATCCAATGCGGTCAGGCCAACGAGAACATAATGAGCAGCTTTAATAAAATACTGAAATAGTTACACCAAGGAATATTTTGGTTTTGCCTGCAGAGATGACACAAAATGGCCAGAAATGTCGTGAAGGTATCACGAGGGTCGACCCCGTATAGGTAATGAGCCAAGAGATTGATTGAGTATTTGATTATAAAATATTGCCAAGAGAGACCCGAAAGTTAGTTCAAAATTTTTCGTGAAATGAAAATTTTATACTCTCTGGTCTTTTCCTCAAAAATCCAAAAGAATTTCAAAGGTTTCCTAAAAAAAATAAGGTAACTGCGAGCTGAATTTCAAATAAATATCAGTTATTGATGCCTTATATAAAAAAACGTCCTAACATACAAACTTTCACATTAATATTAAAAATGAGCAGGCACCCTTATAAAACATATCCTTCAAGACCACAATCTACATTAAGTTATAAGTGACCACAAAATGTTTGGCAAGACCACACTTTAATTACGTGATTGTGTAACGCGCCTTAAAGTGTGGTCGCTCTACGAATCTCGTATGATTTTTTCTTCTTATATCACGCGAAGGCAACTCACACGCATCATATTTACGTATGTAAGCCATCATTTATATGTTCATGAGATCATCGTGACGGCTTCGTGTCCGTGATCATTAATTGTGGATCAAAAATTCTCATGTTAATCATTGATTGGAAACTGTAGTTAGTAGCTACTTGATTTGCTAATTTATATTTTACTATGTTTAGCCTGCGATTTTGACCACGTTCTTACTTTGTTGCCGTACGTATTTTCACTTATAAACCTTCTCCTGACAATAACAAATACAACAGAAAAATAATTATCCAATTTGGTGCAATCGTTCCAAAGATATGCGCAAAAAAAATCTCATATATTTTGCAGATGTATGATCGCAAAGGCATGATTTTTCATCGCCTACAATTAGTCAAATTAATTATAGGCGATGAAAAATCGCCTATAATTAATTAAAAACGTGGCAATACCGCCAGTCTTTGGATACCTATATTACCAGCTGTCAGCATGCAAGACGAAATTTTCAAACCTTTTTTTGGAACTTGAACATCGTCATCAATCGGGTTTACTGAAATAACGTTCACCAGGTGTCACTGATGTGTCAGCTCCGGGCACTTATCAAACGCTAAAGTTTTTTGACATCTGTCAAATTGACGTCAATGTTACATAACTCATTTTCAAGGAAGAATACCTCTCGCCTCAGTGGTGCCAACTAGCGTGTTGAATTTTGCTGGAAACCCTTATAGCGTACAATGTCTTCTAACGCCAAGCTGTCTGTACGGAATGTGTCGTGCATGCGTGAATCGGGATACAGACAGTTTTAAAACCACTTGATGGAACTTCGAAGTGACTGCTAAGATCTACGGTAGTTTCTTAACGACAAGCTACAGATTAAGTAATATTTTGATCAACTTGTAAAACTTAAAGGTGTAATGATAAAATCACTTACAAAAACAACCCATCAATCAGTCTCGCAATCTTAACTATGTTCGGTTACACTTCCAGTTTAACCAGTTTACGACTTCATAAAGAACTGCAGCTCACTTTAACCACCTGTCGTGGTTGCGGGAATATTATAACGAGATGCCATTGCCCCAGACGGGACAACTGAACACTCCCTTCAGCTCTTCCCAGAGCGAGAGCAGTCATTTGATGGTATTCCCCTCGAAGAAAAACAAAAGCTCACCTTAACTACCCTGTAACTGGGACATACCATTCTCCTTGGTACGTCAACCGATAATTTACCAAATTGAATCAGAAGACACCTGACCCAGTGTACAGCCATTAGGCCATTACCGTACTTACGTCAGACCTGACGCGAAAACGATTGTAACTCGCAACTCACGCGATATGCTGATGCCGATACAGTTGTAACTCGTTTATGCGCAGGCAATTAACTGAACACCCAACGTTTCGGATGAGCAGGCGCGTATTATCGCATTATCATACATGCTTAAGTGCTGACGAGATTGGAGGATGAGGAATGTGTGAGTCAATGTAAAGGTGTGCAGTGTGCTGAGAGATTTTGTTGTCTGATTGGGTTGGTGAAAGAAGTGGTTACCGCCAATCTATAATAATCTAGGTAATCTACACTAAAATTATAAAGCAGAAAGTTGGTTTGTTGACACGCTGATCTTCGAAAGTTCTGGGTGGATTTGGATGAAGTTTGGTATGGAAGTACCTTGAAGCTTGAGGAAGGTAAGCTAGGCTTTATACCTGACTTTAAAATAAGGAGGGTTATATTTTTATCGTAATAAAGTCCACGTGAGCGAAGGCCTGCTAATGAAGTATTAACGACTAGCTGTTGCTCGCGACTTTTGATTAATCTATAATACGAGTATCGTACATTTTTCCGAAATGAAAAGCTACCCATGAGCAATTTAAGACTATAATCTATAATCATATACACATCCCACATCACATCACATACCATCCATACGCAAAAAAAGCATGTGTCCAGCTAAGGAGTGTAATTCCCTGGGAGTCTGTGTTTCTGATAGCTAAAACCTGGGGTCTTTAAGTCAAGAGTGAATAGATTTCTTCAAGATAAGCGCTTCATTGTCAAACGCGAGCCTATTATCAATAAAAGAGACTCTTTCTGTACCAAATTTTGATGCAGATGTCTAGCTATTTCGGAGTCATTGAGTTACAATCATATATAGATGCGTTGCTGGCCCTCTCAAACTGCTACATAAGAAAAATTACTACCGAATCTCTTCCCCGTAAGCCTATGCTGTCTTGCTACCGATTAGTACCGGGCTCCCTATCTCCATCGTAGACTTCATCTAACGCTTGCCATCTGGCCTGATCATCATCAAGAGCATTTTCATCCGAAAAAGATCAAAAGAATGCTTGTACTGTTTTTGGTACTGTTATGTTGGTGCATGACGAATCTACAGATAACAATTAAAATTATTTTTTGTTTTTAAAAGTGAGGAGGCTTAGTAAGCGTAACAAACCGCATTCTTTCCGATAAACTAGACTGTCATTAAACTACAATAAATTTATAATTCATCGTTCTTAAGAGACTCATATAATGTTGTCATTATTTAAGTTATCGGCAGATATGAATGGAGGTTGATTATTTAGTAAGTAAGTATTCGATCCCTAATTATAATAATAGGCCTGCATCTTGCAAGATCTTAACGAGGCCAATGTAAGAGCTATGCAGGTTTAATGATGCATACTTCATATTGGTCCAAAGAGGTTTTAGCATCGACCTAAAAAGAAATTACCTAATTTTGGAACGCAAATATAGATCCTACTTTAATTGTGTGTAATACTCATCTACAATTTGTGTGTAATAGGTACTCATCTAAAATAATACTTAACTAGTATCGAAGTAATGAAAGACCAAGCATTTGTTTCATAATTTTTATTACAATCATTTTCTAACATTAGGCAAGTCTAGTCACTACTCAGTAACGCAAGGATTCCTTTAAATTACAAAATGGCAGCTATATTAAGTATAGAGTAATTTTATGTAACGTGAGGTCAAAGGTAACTTCAATTACTGATCCGTGATGCAATCCCCCATCATAATAAGAATCGCAAAGATGTTGAGAAATCAATCACAACATCAACGGAGTAATCATCCAGTGACGGCAATGACAGCTGATGTCAGATGTGGTTGCTAACCACAGATTATAAAATTTGTGGTCAGGAATGGCACACGTATTTATTTATTCTGCCTTTCGTATTACACTCAAACACTTAAAATATTTTATACTATCTGAGCCCGTGATTTCGTTACCGTGGTAGTTTTTTTCCACATAAATCACGATCCCACAGGAATTCTGGGTTAAAATCTAGCTCATAATTTGCTGTTTAACCTTCCCTATATTCAAAGCCATTAAAAATCAGTTCAGCTGTTCCAAAGATTAGCCCGGACAAACAGAAACAGACAGACATTCACTCAATTTTAAAAACACATGTTTATGTTTTAGTATCGTGCGTTATTTTGAAACCACAGACAGACACTTCATTCTTTTAATGTTTAGATAAATACTCATTTGAATAGAAAAATAAGAAGTTAAGTGACTGGCGCAGAATGCCCTAGTCGTTAAGACCGCTATTGTACGTTTGTGTATGAGGTTATTTATAAATGAGTGGTTACGAAGTGGTCGCAACTAGACCATAATTAAAATTCGTATACATATTTATATAAAGAAATTGCTTTCTGCAGTCCTTCTCCCTATAAACTTTACCTGAGCCAAATTTCGTACTCCTCGCTTTGCGGATTTTCGTAAAAAGTGTACAAACGTTTTAAGACTAAGAATAAAATCTTTTCAAGACGGACATGACCTTCAGTAATGAAGAACGTGACAGAACAGGGGAGTAAATAAGTATCGTCATACAATGCTTTGCTAAAATCAAAATGATTAACAACATTGCGAAACAAAACGTTTTGGGAATACTTTCACTGTGCGTACGGCTAGGCAGTGAATTTCTTTCTGGCAAGGAAATTCACAGCTGTTGTACTGTCTGTGTTTCCCAATAGCTTTAACCTAGGGTTCTTTAAATCAAGAGTGAATTTTGAAAAAAGAAATTTGTATCGAATTGTTTTAGGAACACGTCAGTCTATGCAACTTAAGCAAAACAAACATAACAGAGGAAGTAAAGTATGAAATCGACTGCCAAAATTTAATACGTTTATCCGAAATAATTTACAACCATTTAAACCAATTAATAGATAAATTGCTAGGTTCTTCAACCACATTTTCCACAGCTTATAACCACATGTTCATAAATAAAATTACGACATAATTACGGTCCCTATAAGATAAATGTATCATGAAGGTGTTTATCTAACTGCAACATGGTGGTATGTAGGTTACTTTATATGTGGGACATGTTTATAGTTAAAACATTGGGAAAAACCTTCGTGAAATATTTACACGGAAATTGCATCCTACTTTTGAACATGTGCGGTATCTTGATGGTTCTGTGTTTGTGACGCTTGCGCATAAATAGTTACGAATTATTGTGTTTTTGGACCAGAGTTAACTACTTCTTTTTAATTTAGGCACAGAAAACCCAATTCTCAAAATGGCAATCGAATCTAAAAACTATGGAATCATCTGAAATAAATATATTGAATTGAATTGAATTGAAAAGGACTCTTCTTCAACTCACTGATTAAACAAATATGCATATAATTATTATCTTCAGAAATCTTTTATTCATAAGTAGATCCTAATTGTAGAAAATAAGCCATTTAGAGTATTGACCATACAGAAAATTACGCTTTGAGAGAATTTGCCTTTTTCAGAACTAGCTGCTTTTTGCGACTGGGTTGCTATTTTGAGAATTAGGCCTAATTCTGTGCCTAAACCTTTTTATATTCGAATTTGGAACAGCTTGAGTCTTAATCATCCTCGTGGCTAAGTATTAATAGCCGAACCAATGATGGAAGATTGAGAATCCTCCATGTCTCGGAAAACATTCCCGGCTGTCATTTCTCATTTGTAAATTTCTGACACTCGTTACTTAATCATTTTTAGCCGAAAGGCATCCAGTGCTGTTCAAAAGCCAAATCGATCGGCCTTGAGCATTCTTTCTGCGTTTTAGAATCATTCAATAATTAACGAATTAATATCTCGTCCAATAGGTACTACACCCATGCGCTCTGAGAGTCAAAGATCTCATAAAAACAGGCTAATTAATCCAAGCACAAATTCATTAACCATTTATGTCTAGCTATTTAATGCTACGTTCGCAAAAGGTAAAGTCTCAACTCTATAGAAAGTGAAAAGGTACGGCGGAAATAGTTTTCCTTTTTAGCGTATTGACTGAGCGGGTACCTGCGACCAATGTCGTGTGTGGCACAAGATATACGCGGCAGCTATTTCTTTATTCGAATTAGCGATTGTGTTTTTTTTTGTCATTTTCCGAGATGCAAAATCCATTTTGGTTTTAATATTAGTAAAACGGATCATTTTTCAGACGGTGAAGGAAAATATCGTGGAGGAAAGGGTGAGGTTTGGCTTTTCTAAGGACCAAAAAACCCGAAGACATGCGTGTTATACACAATCGCACTGGGCCCACGTGGTGGATTCTTCTTATAGGACAAGACCTGGAGACAATTCGTTATAGCCTGATTATGTATATTATGTTTGGAGTCTTCAGTCGTCTAGTTATTAGTACAGTACGGCCACCATCATATCTTCATCAATTAAATGAACTATTTCATATTTACTTACTGTACCATAAAATATAACTCTACAAGAATAACACTGAAAATGATTGCCAATTGCGAAATGCTATTACATCGCTATAATCGCATTATTAATCGAGTGGTGCGTATTCTTTATCAGAGAAATCTCTTAATTAACACTTATGTTATTAATTAACATGCAATTATGGCTTCTATTTGCAGTTTCATAATGAAATCCACCCATTATTACGTTTATCAGTGATTATAAATCACGCAGAGATTGTAAGACTGATACAGATCGTATATCGTTCCTTCGTAACATATGATTAGACTTATGGCATGTCTGATATACGCTGGCGTAAGCAGTTTGACGACTGCATTTGAATTCAAACTTTAGAAGCTTAGAGAACATTTAACATAAAAATGTGATGACTTATTTTTAAATAATATTTATTTTTGCAAAAATATTAAAAATCGTAAATTTAAACTAAATGTGGCCCGTGTTTCCTAACTGACTACCGTGAGAAGATATACCGAAACAAACTCAGAGGTCAAAGTTTTTTTGAAGATGATTCAAGCTTATAAAACAAGTTACCAGAATTATACAAAAACCCAAAACTTGCTTTTAAGATATAAGGTACGAGTACGTTTTAAATAGTTATCAAAATTTCTCAATTGCCATTTATTGTAAAGTGTCTAACATATAGGTGGTGGTAGTGGTGGCCTAGAATAATATCAAAATGAAAAAAAAAATTGTCTGCAGTACTTATTTAGATTTTTTATTTCCACAACTTTTAGCAAAATAGTCGATTAGATTAGCCTTTTAAAGGTGAATTTTCAGTTCCCACCACTACTTTTTAATTCGAATTTTTTTATCATTGGTCGCTCCCTTGTCGCTACCCGCTGCTCACTTATACCACAACTAACACAGCAATACCTAACCAAGCCCGTTCAACATACAAGGGAATATGAAGGTACCTATTCTGCATGAGGTACGAGGTACCTACGCGAGATGAAAGTGCCCTGACCACTGACATAGGAAGAGGAACCGATGAGTCGAGAGTGATCACTACTCGTTTAGCTTATGTTTTTGTTTGTCTGTCTTTAGACATCCGGAATATAGTGTAAATGCGAGATTGTAAACTATTGCTGTTGGCTGAGTGCCATTTTAGCAAGCTAGTTGGTAGTTATTGAGTTGTTATTTAATGTGGCTTGTGCATATAAAAAGCTGGTTCAGTTGTTAATCAGCGCCAGGCACTAACTGTCGGGCATTTTACTGAACTGGGTCTATTTATAGTTATATATAGATAGTGTCGAAAGAAAACCATCTAGTTTTGATTCATACCTCGTAAAATACTCGAGTAGAAAAAATCTTAGTTATCAAAAGCGCTCGGTGCTCCATAGCTTAGATTTTTCACTCGGGAAAGTGAACGGTTACATTCCAATCATGACCGAATCCGCGGTCAACAACGGGCAGTAATAAAAAAAATATGTATGTAAATGATACATGTTCCACATAACTGCGAGTAACTACGTCTAGTTATCTGTGACATTGCGCGAAGGCCAGTACAGTAAGCCAATAGGTGACTGATAACGCAAACGTAACGGTTTACGCTATGGTAAACTGTCGCGTGTGAGTAAGCATTCTATGTGACTAAAATCTTTATTTGAGTTTGCTTGGATTTAAAGGTTACAATTGTTTTATTGTTGTTTAAGTTGGTCTTAGGCCCGTTAGCATACGGTGCAAGACTGCCCCGCCTGGGCAGATCACCGACGTGTCCTCACGGCGGCGATAGGCGGAGACCTCTCGCGCTCGGCATTGGTCGAGGCCATGCTGCGGGGCGAGAGGGAGTGGGAAGCGGTCGCCTCCTTCTGCGAAGCAGTCATGCTTCCGAAGGAGGAGGCGGGCCGTGTGAGGGAGAGGTTGGCGTCCTCCCTCCAGCCCAGCCGCAGTGGCAGACGCCCACGGCGTCGGACGTCGGCCGACGATCTCCGGCCACCGTAGGCGCGGGCATGCGGACAGCGAGTAAAGGGCAACTCGCTGTCCGACCATGGACCATGCCCGGGTCGACGGCGCGTTGTGTTCCACGCGCGCCTCAAAGAGCGTCAGCAACATGACGAGGCCCCCCCTGTAGAGGGCCGAAGCCTGCCGGGGTCGTGGGACTTATCCCATTACCGTGACCCCGGTACGTAAAGGGTTATTGAAGGAACACCGTGGATTTTAGTCAATAAAAGTCTGACAGTCCCTCCCGCCCTGCCCGGGATGGGAGGACATATTTGATAATTTTACCACGTTAAAAAAAAAGGCCCGTTAGTCTGAGAGCCGAGACAGACAGCTAAACGTGCTTTCCCAAGCACGCAGGAATCTCAATCCTACTAATATTATAAATGCGAAAGTTTGTGAGGATGGATGGATGTTTGTTATTCTTTCACGCAAAAACTACTGATCGGATCTGAATGAAATTTGGTAAGTAGATAGTTTACATTCTAGAATAACACATAGACTACTTTTTATCCCGAAATTCCCACGGGATCGGAATTTGCGCGGGAAAACCTTCCTACGCGTACGAAGTCGCGGGCAGAAGCTAGTATGAAATAAAATATGTAATTTTTCTCTTATAAATTATTAGTATCGTTACATGGTGGACATCCCACCCATACGCACTAAACGTTTTGGGAATACCTTCATTGTGTGTACGGCTAAGGAGTGGAATTCCCTGCCGGAGTCTGTGTTTCTCGATAGCTATAACCTAGGAGTCTTTAAGTTAAGATTGAATAGGTTACTTTTAGGTAAGCGTGCTCCATCTTCGACCACATCATTACTTACCATCAGGTGAGATGGTGGTCAAACGCGAACCTATTACCAATAAAAAAAGACAAATGTGCCAAATCCACAGTGAACATTTTTGGATGTCGTATATCTTCGGATTTTTGGTACTAGGACATGTCAGTTTCCCCACGATGTTTTTCTTCGCCGTTCTGAGATTAATAGAGGTAAATTATAAGTCCAGCCACAGATTTCTATATTGACCACGTGATCAAAATTCTCATTTTATAACTAAGCAACGGGAATATGAATTTGGTTAGGTTTCTTTTATGATGTCATGTATCATATATTTTAGAAGTTTACTGCTTGAATGCATGCTACAAATATAGATGCTAAAAATAACGACCATGAATTGAATGAATGAATTGTTTGAATGATAAATTATTAAAATTAAGTTACTTAATTACTACTGTAAATTGGACTCATTTTTAGAACGAACTCGTCTCCAGTAAGTTTGTAAAAAATCTAATTTGGGGGCCTGGTGACCTGACTTACAGGTTTTGGAAAAAACTTAGTTTAGGCACCAGTCTCCCACAAATTATGTTTAAATTGTCTGTACCTTATGTCAATTATCTAATGTATTAATTTGTGGTGAGAAAATAAATAAAGTCTATTCTATTTACAGTGGCTTACATAGAAGATAACTAGTGGCTAAGATAGTGTAATTCAGACGCTCGTTAATTGTGGCCAACTTAGTTTAGAAGGCAATGTAGATTTTAGAGGCGAATGATGACATTAAAAAACTTTTTAACAAAAAATTAAACCGACTCCCAAAAAACACTGCAAAGTGAAAAATAACTTTAATTTCGGTAGTCGGTGTCTTTAGTTTTGTATTTTCGTTTTTGGCACCGACTTACGAAATTAAAGTTATTTTTCACTTTGCAGTGTTTTTTGGGAGTCGGTTTAATTTTTTGGTAAAAAGTTTTTATTTCACTCTTTTTATTTGGTCTATTTTTAATTTACCTAGTTACAAGAGCCTAAATGTCAACTACTTATAACCTTTAACAAAATATTTCTTTTCCCAGTGCTGGGCCGTTAATTGTTGAGGAGTTCTCTTGGTACTTCACCATCAGCTTTACATCACCATATGCATTGTGACGAGCATAAAGTGCTTAACATCCATATTCAAGTAATCGAATCGCAATCCACTCAATACTTATTATTGAGTAGTTTCGGCGGCCATCTGTGGTCTTCATCATCAGTTCCACTCCCTCAAATGGTACTTTTTGAGAGCAACTGCACAAGTTACTATAATTAATACCCAAAACGTCATAGGTGTGCCTATAATATTTGAAGAGTTCCCTCGATTTCTCCAGGATCCCATCATCAGATCCTGACGTTTATGAAAATGGGACCAATTTCGAAGTATAAAGGGTTTTCAATAAAAAAAAGAATTTTCGAAATCGGTTCAGCCGTCTTCGAGTAATCGATGATCATACATTAAAAAATATATATATATACGCGTCGAATTGATAACCTCCTCTTTTTGTCGTCGGTTGAAAAATAAATCTGTATAATTAGTGCCCATTCATAAATACCACAAAAGGAAAAGAACAGTCTTGTCAACATTATTTGGTTTTTTGTGCAAAGTCTGGATCCGTATTGATTATGTAAATATTTAAACAAGATTAGGCGCTCACATTAGGTGAAGGTCGTTTTCAATTATCACCTGTTTTGTTGTAGTTTATCCAGTTATGTCTGGTCAAGTGGGTTCGTCTCACAGAAATGTGAGGTGTGGCAACTTAATAATAGGTCTTTTATTTACTTAGTTAGGTTAACCTACAATTGTTTACACTATACATTTGTATGAAACAGTCATTAGTGCAACAATTAATTACAGCCTAACACCACATGCACTACTTAAGGTTAGAAGTTAATATTATTAACATACATAATTCTAAGCATAAAGGAGGCAGATCGAATGACAGTTATAATATTTAGAGATATAAAAAAAATTGCACTAAAAAACAATAATAAGTCAGTCATTTAGATTAAAAGATAAATTATAAATTAAAAAATATAACATAACTATCAATATAAATTAATCGGAATAAAATTCAATATCGCATATTCAATACTGTGCTATTTTATTTAGGTTGCACGTATACAAGCTTATAATTCTATCAATGATTTATGAAGATGCTTAGCTTTTTGCCAACTTTATAGGGGTTAGCCTCCAGTCTAACCGGAAGCAGTTGAGTACTAGTGTTTTATTTGGAGCGACTTCCTATCTAACTCCAACTCAAAATGTTTTATTTCACATAGGCCTACATGGGCACTTACAAAACGTCAGCAGTTAAATCACGCTTCGAAATTGGTCATTTTCTGTGTAAAACAGGCAAGGGGGCGTCCATAAATTACGTGAGGTGTTTTTTTAGATAATCTGTCCCTCCCTCCCCCCGGTGAGATGTCGTGAGATTTTATTCAACCCCCTCCCCCATCCCCCAATCTCACGTGAGGTTTCATCAAATCATGCGAAATAAAGTATTTTCGTGTACTTTATTGTTCTCATAAAGTATAGAGAACAATTACCTGAAATAACGTGCAATACTTTATTATAAAGTACGGGTGGCAACCCTAATTACGATATACGCTTAAGATTAAAGCTTAAGCATGTACAATTGTACAATCTGGATTAAATGGACCAAAATAGTATATTTTTTGACGTGACAACGTCTTATAATTCGATGAAGCTGGCTGCACGCACGAAAATACATGACTCATGCGGCGTTACGTTATTTGCGGGAAGAAGAATCCAGAACAACCTTTGTTTGTTAACAGTTGTTAGGAGAGGATGGTGCCGAAAACGTCGATGATGTTCACCAAATCGTCCCACGACAAGGATTCTCGATTGTAAAGAAACGCAGCAATGTAATGTCAAAGCAGCAGTATTGTTCACTTGTACGAACAACTAATCCGGAACAACGGCAGATCATCCTTGAGGTTATACATCGATTGCATGGTTGTGGAGATTACACTTCTGAAGCAGTTCAAATTTTCTTCACGGGTCCTGCAGGCTGTGGAAAAACTTACACGTTAAAGTGCCTCATGGAGACATACAACCGCTACACTCAGGAGCACAACTCAATGAACAACGCCTACATTGCCTGTGCAAGCACAGGTAAAGCCGCTGTACCTCTAGGTGGCACTACAGTTCATTCAGCGTTTCGTCTCACAACTTCTCGCGTGACGAAACTCTTATCCACAGAAAATTTGCAAGCTTACAGAAACATGTTCATAGGCGTCAAAGCCGTTTTCATCGACGAGATTAGCATGTTAAGTTCAGCTATTCTTCAACAAATTAACTACCGATTACAGTAGATTACTGGCATATACGACAAACCTTTCGAAGACATTCATGTTATATTATGTAGAGATTTCAGACAGCTTCCACCTGTACGAGCAACTCCATGTTATACTATGCCGATCAACCAATTAGGAGATCTGATTCTTTGGCACAATATTGATTACTTCCCACTGGTTCGTGTTGTGCGACAAACCGATGAGCGGTTTTCAACGATTCTTACAAAAATCGGCGATGGACTTTAACTAAGCAAAGGTAATATCTCCCTTATTGAGTCCAGACATAAAACTCAGGCTTGGTGCAAGGAAAACGTGCCTGATGCTGTCAGGCTGTATTATAGTAAGAATGAAGTGGATTCGTACAACAGAAGCGCAATTCTAAATGCGTCCAACTGTCTCGCACATGATATTATACTTGGTTATTCAAGTGAACAAGAGAAGAGACAGTACCAAGGTAAACTACACAAGATGACAGTGGCAGAAACCGATGGATTACCGTACCTGCTGCCATTGGCAGAAGGATATCCCTACATGATAACTTCTAACATAGATGTCGCTGATGCGTTGGTAAATGGAGCTATTGGTATCTTGCGACATATCTAACGTCAGCAGTCAAATGTAGATGACAATTCTGCAGAAGCAGGACCATCGACCAGTACAACTTTGCCAGCAGCTAGAGAAGAAATTGTTACTTTATGGTTCGAGTTTCCAGAAGAAACAACAGGAACCAGAGTAAAAGTTAAATGTCGACCTCACGTGCAAAGGAAGCCAAACACTTTGTCTACAAACTGGGTACCAGTTTATAAGAAAATAGTAAACATTACACTAACAAAAAACTATAAAATGCAAACGAAAACAGTTTCCTTGCTTTCCTGCTTGTGCCATCACTATTCACAAGTCTCAAGGTGGGACGTTTGCTGTCATTGTTTATAAATACTCATCCAAGCAACCGCAACAGTTGGTGTACGTGGCGCTGAGTAGGGTAACAAGTATATAAGGCTTGCATATTATCACCGAAAAAGATGTTCCATTTCGCTTTAAACACGGACGGGAGGGAAACGATTCACAGACAACAAGAGATATCCGTAACGAATACATTCGACTTCGTGGACACACACTTCGATCAATTACTGATAATGCAGTAAAATTCTGTAATGATTCAAACAATGCAGGACAAACTTTAATAACGAACCTTAATTCACAGATTTTGCCTGCTCACTTTGCAGATATTGAAAAAGACACAGTGATTCCAAGGTCTGATTATTTGATTTTGACTGAAACGTGGATGCGTGACAATTGTGATCCAATTTCAATTGAAAATTTTGTATGTGTAACCCGGCAGAATAATCGATCAGATTCTGAAACAAACGCAGCAGGTGGAGTGGCAATTTATAGAAACTTATCATCGACATCCACGGCCAAAATTTTCAACGTTGAACTGTCGAATACAACCCGCCTTATTAGAAACACTGGTGACGTTTGCTTGGCAGAAGTTACATGCTTCACCGCTGATACCACGTTTAAAATGGTTCTTGGCGCAGTTTATATTCATCCTGGAGCAAGTATCTCTAGCATCAGTATTCTGCTGCATCAAGCACTATTTCCGTTTGTTTACAACAGCCAGTATGTACATCCCATCATGGAAGTTGATACTGATGTACCAATTCTTCTTTGTGGCGACTTCAACACAAACGTGAAAAATGACGAAAAATTTCTCAAATTTATGCAAGACACTCGAAACACTCCCTGTCATTTCCTACTTTTCCTAAAATCGTCCTATTCTCAACAGAATAACACAAATTGTAAGAAGTTAAATATCAGACATGTTTAAAAGTTGTAAATAAAAATTGTAAAACAATTGCTCAAAGCACATTCATACTTGTAAAAAATATGTACATTGTTAAAAAAAATGACATAATTTTATTAATGCGTACAAATAAATGTAACTTGATCAATTCAATAGTGATTTCCATTTACCTCCTCTATATCCACACAAAATATCTATCAAACAAATAAAATTAAAATTTTCTTTTGAAATATGCCAACCATTCCATCAGTATTTTCTTATGACGTTGTCACGTTCAACTATCGTCAGTAAACCGACTTTACAGACAAAGGTGTTTTTTGATTCAATCTGAAAAAAAATTGCGTGATATTTGCTGAGACCCCGCCTCTCTCCAACGTAAGATTAGATGAGATTTGACTCGACCCCCTCCCCCCTTAAACATCTCACGTAATTTATGGTCGCCTCCCAAGAAACTCCACAGTTACTCTTTTCAAATCATATTATCATTTTTACAATGTATCGATAATACAGGTTAATTAGGTATGAGAGGACAGTATAGACCAAGTCATACAGCATAATTGAATTACAAATAAAAAATTGTTAAACAAATCTAAGAGTCTACAGTGTTCTCCCATTCACAAAAAGCTTTTATATTATGTTAAAATAAACTTGAGAAGCGACAACATCTGACCTCTACAATCCAGTAAGTACAATCAGTCTGACTGACTATTAAAGATGTCCAAATCATCCACACTCTTCCGGTTCAAAACCCACCCCTGTTCCGAGGCTGTGGTATCTTGGTAGAGCTTTCTCTCAAGTCCGGCAGGAAGTGGCCTTATCGGGTCCCATATTCTTGTAGGCCTTAGAACATCCCTAACATTATCGCTTGAAATAGTCTTCTCTTGTAATAAATAATCATGATTATATAAATAAATTTATTTGTTTATCCTTCGTATACTAATATTATAATAAAAACTTTTTACCAAACAATTAAACAGACTTGAAATTCGTTGTTGTGCGCTGAGTAACCTCTGATAAAGATGTCACCGCTCTTCCATGCCTTGGAAATCAAGGCTCAGTCCCCGCCCGCAACAGGATGTTTAAACTACGTCATAATAATAATATTTTAAAATTTAAATTATTCAAATGTTCATAAATATGTTTTTTTTTAATGAATGTGAAACTAGTCATTGGATACATGAAGTGGGCTGCCGTTGTAAGACGACTAAAATAGCACAGTGTATAGTGCAATTCAAACATAATGTAAGCTCGGGATATACACGTACTGCAACTCACTGCACGCTAGAAAATGATGGAGGATTGAGAGTGAGTGGTAGTGTATTGCTAAGAGATTCACTTCAGAGCTGCCATATAGTTTGAAACGTACCGCAGCTTGTAAACGTACTTATACTTTAATAGAAGTCACTGAAACGTGTTCTGTGTACCTTAAACCAGTAAAAAGGCCGGACGTTATTCCACATGAATGGAAATTATCTCATTTACATAGTCGTAAATTCGGTAACTGTTAATGAATAGATAAAGTAGGTGAAGTACCTACTACTTTAATATAGGAAGTGCCACGTAGATAATAGGTATCTAAGTAGATACCTACTTAGGTGGGATGTCCATGGTCCATGTCCATGGGGAGAGTGGTACTTGGGTGGGATGTCCATGTAACGATGGCGCATCACCGTTCGTCTTGTAGTCCGATGATGGAACGGACGTATTTTTTTTAAATACTGGTCTTTTCAGAACAGTCAGACTCTCAAGACTGTAGGAAGTAACAATGACTTCAAACTGTCAGCAAATCGTTAAAATATACATTATATATTTTTTAAGTTTATACATAACAAGGCTTCTTATAACGGTACCTGACTAAACAAGTGAAAATTTAGAGTCTAAGATCAAAGAATACCTACTTATTATTTGCCGAAGAATAGCGATTTTTTTTACATAATGGTTTGAATTGTAAAATTCTTTTTCGCCTTTACATTTATATTTTAGATAAAAATATATTGTAATATTTTTTTTTAAATATGTTCGCGTTTGACCACCCTCTCACCTGATGGTAAGTGATGATGTTGTCCAAGATGGAGTACGCTTACCTAAAAGTAACCTACTATAACTGTAACTTCGTAGTTCTATGACTACTTGAGGGCTAGAATATAATAATAATATTTGTGTACTTGTTTGGGAATCAAGACCCACTTGGATAGAAATAAATACTATTCCCACTCCATCTCTTGTTCTTCATGCATTGCGATTGTAGAACTCACTTCCATCTAAAATCCGTAACGCTAAAACTTACATTTATTTTCAAAAAGCTGATTTGTCATAAATCATTCCTACATCTCTATCGACCTGTAATTGAATTTATTAGGTTATATTTTTATATACTTATTTATTGTCTTTTATAATTTACCAAATATTAATTTATATTTCATTATTTATGTTTAGCATTGTCATTGTGCACCGCAACTCTCATAAAAAATAAAAATGTCTAAGTTTGATTATGACAACATGGTCCAGAAACTTCCTCACTTAAATAAGTACCTACAAGTGCAACTTGACAGTAACACTATTGAGACAGAAGCTCTTTAATAAACAGCTGTGTAGTACTGTTTACTGAATCGAAACCACTACGGTATCAATTTTCTACGTGTTGTTGTGAATTGGGTGTTTTGAGGGCTCCTACGAGTATATCAAATGTCCGTCACACACTGTGATTCCAATCGGATTTTGAAGATTAGCCTACATTTGGAGATTTTTGGATTTATTTTAAAGCCACGGCAATGTTTGGTACTTGACTTTAGGCGGAAATTTGTCAAAATTACCTGATACTAGCTTAATAAAGTGTGCTTACTAAAATCACGTCATAAATGGATTTTTTATCCAAATAAAAAATTATATATGGAGGCTTCTACGGAGGAATATCATCAAATTAGACTTACACTAACTTATGCTGACCCCGGAGTGTCAGACTTATGCGTATCCCTTTATCGAGCCCCGTCATTGGTGCTGACTGCTCTTTTAACATGCGTGGAAGGCGACGCACCTTCGACCTGAATCTAGTCCCAACAGGATGGTGACCCCTATTTGATGTCCCGCGCCTACGGTCGGTGGCCGGAGAACGTCTCCCGATCCCCGACGCCCGGAGCGTCTCTTCGGCTAAAGCGTGAGGAAGAGAGTTGTCATTCCCACGCACATTTGGCCTCTTCCTTCGCTAGCATCACTTCTACGCAGAAGGTGGCGACTGCATCCCATTCCTCCTTGCCCCAGCTTTAAATGTCGGTTTTGCAAATTATTACTGATGAATTGTGTTATTACAAACACTGAATTCGTCAGTGATTTAGCAAACAAAATATTGCTTACTAAACACTACATCGAACAATCATTTAATCATCGCCAAAATAAGTGGCAAAGACAAACGAAACTACGGAACGATGCGTCAGTGCTTTCATTATTCATTATATTGTATCAGAAACGCTTGTCATGGAACATTTTAATTGTTTACCAACACTTGAATATCGCGGCACAATTGAACAGCACTTTTGTTTATAATCAAAACAATAATACAGGAAAATTAACTCGGGAAATTCAGGGAAATTATATGTTAGAATTGTTTTGTAACAACGTATAAAAATAAAATCTCTCTCACTTACTGGCTGACTGTACTTACTTATCAACGCATTACCCATTTTTCTAAGGGCTGAATATTCTCTCAAGAGTTTCCTTAAACTACGTGACCAAAAAATAATTAATCGAGTTATTTGCACCTATTATCTGTGCCTCTTGGTGTCACCCATCCACCTTATTACTTCGTTTTTACTTATTTTAGCATATCATAATATCAAATAACTTATCATGGGTAATAGGGCTACTAAATATATATAACTCAAAGGTGACTGACAGACTGACTGACTGACTGACATAGTGATCTATCAACGCACAGCCCAAACCACTGGACGGATCGGGCTGAAATTTGGCATGCAGGTAGATGTTATGACGTAGGCATCCGCTAAGAAAGGATTTTGCGAAATTCCCACGGGATCGGGATTTACACAGGAAAAACTTCCCACGCGGGCGAAGCCGCTAGCACAAGCTAGTAGGGCTATAAAATGCAAAAATGAAGACATATAATTGGAACGTTTCCTCCAAAATAACTCATGCGATGCAAAAACCGAAGGAGGTTCTATTTTTGTCTGTACTTATGCACTTTGTACAAAATGTGACAGATTTTTTTTTAATTATTCGGATTAAGAACAACAGACAAGGTAATAAACTTCGCAATACTCAAATGATTGTCTTTGCGCAATCAGCTTTTAATTTTGACGACTACCTACTGAAATTTTTTGTTGTTTATTAAGAATCATTATTTTTAATTTCAAGGATAAGTAATGGTTAATCTCGTTGAACATGAGCTGTACTTAAAATAATATATTTTTTTACTGAAAAGGTCGTTTATTGGAAAGTGAAGGAGGTACCTGTACAGTGGCAACGATTTCATTAAAACGAAAAAAATTGTCAAGAATTTTAAAAGTAGGTAGTGTTTTTTATCAAATACTATCTAATTTTGTAAAGCCAATCGAGTGCAGTGATTAAAAAGTGTTATCTTACCTTTATAAAAAAAAGTAATAAAAACTTACTTTAAATTATTTGACAATAATAGGTGTAAGACGAGAAAGCTGAAAAAAGTAATTGGTTTAAATATTGAGCTAGATTATCCGTAAAAATGTTCTTATATTTTAGTTTCTTCATTTTATTCATAACTAACAAATAAATACTAATAAAATCAAGCGATTTTTAATTTCAAGAAAGTTTCACATGTAGAGGATGGTAATGGACCCAAAAATTATGTGGTTTTTCTCAATAATGCTTACATAGAGTGATGTTAATAGTTAATCAACAAAATTATTAAAATTAGTGATTGCCTCGTCATGGTAATTCTTTTACAGTCGGATAAAAAGTAACCTAGCCTTGCTCAAACTTCAAGCTATTTCCATACCAAATTTCATCCAAATCCACACAGTAATTTCGAAGATTAGCGTGTTCAAACAAACAAACAAACGTTACCGCTGTAATAATATTTATTATAAATATTAATATACGCATTACGGATATATTAATACATCGAAGTTGTAATATTAATACATAGAAATAAATCCATATATTCACATTTTGCTATCAAATACGCAAACTCATAAAAAACTTCACCTTACAGGAACTAAAAATGTCATAACATAACTTTAAGTGAATACTCTAATTATGTGCCATAGGACTGAATGCTAACTAACGCGTGCTAGTGATGCGACAAAAACCATGTGGGAGTACCTTGCAGTGTTGCTACTCGGCTTTTGGCTCGGTGTTGCCATATTCTTGTACATTTCTTGCTACTGGCTTGAGGAGATCTTGGGTAAGTCTATCACTAAGCTTAAAATTATGTTTTTTTTTTTCTCATGGTGGAAATTCTGGATGTCTTCCACCCTGGTGCAGGTGAAGTGGTCCAGCCACGGAACAGATGAATAAGGTTGGAATGGTAATGTGGGCGGGTCGAGCGCGCCACATTTATGATACGACAACCATAGCGCGACCGATTAATTCATTCACCGCGTTTAGTGCGCTTCGTATTACTTCGGAACACAGAGCTCTGCTTTAAAATGCCGTGTTGTGCAATTATAACCTGTAAAACAAAAACTCAGACCGCAAGTATAGAGCGAGGAGGTATATCTTTCCATCGGTAAGTCGAAAATAACATTTAATTACAATTTTATTTGTAAAAAACAAAAAATATTCTGATCACTATGAAATTCCGAACATTAATAACATTATCGCAACAAGTTACAAAAAGTATACATTGCCCGTTGTGTACTCGCTTAATCAACGCAATGACCAAGTCCGCTCACAGTGTACCAGTGCGCCACACTTCAACCATTGACATTTTGTCCTTTGCCCTGATTGGCCGTGATGCACGGCGTGTGTTTATCAACAGTGAGTTACAATCAGTAGCAAGCTCTCGATTTAAGTGTGTGTAATTTATTTGTGTGCGTAATTCGCATACGTAACGGGCCTCTTGCTTGTAGTAGAGCTAGAGAGTGGGGAGACAAGCGGCGACACGCGTTCTCATACAAATCAGGAACTATTTCCTTTCTAACCTCTTTTATCTTTGCTGTGGGTCCAGCAGACTCTATCTGATTAAAACCAACCTGTGATCCCTTGCACATTTGCGTCGAAATGTAGTTTTTTTTGTAGTGATTCAAAGTCACGGCGAGGTATCGCTACTTCAGAATCGGTAGTTTGTTACAAGGCACCACCTCGAGGTGACTTTAAATCCCTACAAAAAAAATCGATATTTCGGAATGTTGAAAAACAAATATCGTAAAATTGAGTATATAGTTTATTGTTAAGTTCATCAGAAAATATAGTGATTACAGACGGCTTGTTAAATATTTTTGAATTCAAATTTCGATAAACATTTTTTTCTTTGGTTCTAACGACTGATAAAGGATATTTTTTTTACTTATTAAGGGTTGTTTCTTAAACCACAGTTATAAGATTTTTTTTTGCGTTTTTTAATTTATTTTTTATGTAAAACATACGTAACTTACATTCTACGTCATCACAGGTTTAATTCTGGAATGTACATATATGTACTGTAAGAAAAAATGATAACAGATCTAAAATTAATGTTTATTTATTTTAAAAACTATAACTAGTTGATTTCACCTTTTTCGTAAACTTTAATTTCCGTCGATCGGCGTTCAAGATGTTTTAATATCCAATGCAATGTTCATTTTACAATATATCGTACAGCGGTGACCTCAGAAGTATTTTACGTGTTATTTATAAATAAACAGGTGCGTTCATATACGTGTATGTACTGACAGACCTTGAGGTCGGAAAGATCTGTGCGATTGAGTTCATATCTTGTTTTAGTACCTCAAGTTTTTATTCAAGCAAAGAGGTTGTATGAGCAAAGCCTTACATTATCAGTAATTTTAAGTTTACGCTGACATCGACGAGCAGCGAAATGCATATTCAACTAATAACTAATTAATTCAAGGCATCGCGTTAGTAGCTGCAGAAAGGTGTCGCGATTAATTAAAGCTTGTAAAATCCTTCCAAAAGTTAAAACTTTTTATTTTACTTTAATTTTTTTCGTTAAAATGTCTTATCGCTGAGAGCGATATCTTTCACCTACACCTATTCAACAATATTGCTTAAGTATTTGCTTATGCAATATTGTTAAATAGGTGTGTTTCAATTTTGGTGTATAATAAAGTACCAATGTATATTCTATCTATCTGTACTACATATATCAAGCAAATAATCTATTAAAGACTATTTTGCCACGTGTCGATCTTTTATCATTTTTGTCCATCAATTTTACCTTTTCGTTAAGTTGTTGGACTTTCAATATATTATTTTATCATTACAAATGTATTCTACCCATCGCTGGTTTGCGAGAATATCGACATAACTCGAAATGCTGTCCAATTTAACTAGATACTTACTTGTGTGAAATAATCATTTACTCGACATATTTTACTGTTAGTGACCCCCACCAAAATTCCAGGCTGCGACCGTGCCTGCAATAGTCGTGACGGGAATTAAGAAGTCTTAAAATCTGGCACCGGTTTAGCCAAAAGCATATTTCATTTGCATCCTGTGGGACTGGAAGTCGACCGAATTCGAACCGAAATCGAAGTTGTGAAAAGACTAAGTAGTAATCTACTAAAGAAAGAAAAAAAGAGAGACATTTTTCATGAACTCATAATTGCGTTCTTGAAAAATGTCTCTCTTTTTTTCTCGTTTTTTTTTTCTTTTAAGCAACAACTGATAAATTTGATTAGTCTCCGTTATAAAATCTTTGATTTATTACTTTATCTGTATGCTCCAGTGTTGTCACCTCGAAAATTACAAAAATGGTCACAATAGTTGGTTGGCGTAAAGGACAACCAGCTGAGATATTGGCAATAACCACTTAATTACTTATTTTTATAAAGAGCAATGCATGCGTACACACACGTATACATTATAATGAGTATCGGTGGGTCGTTTAGGAATTCTTAAAATCACGCGGAAATATTCTTGTTTTATTCTTAACTTTAGGCTAGTGTTGCCCAAACGAGAGTCTCGCAAGAGTCTTGCAATTAGCGATTATCCTATTGCTATTTATTAAACGGTAGTTGAGATCTCAGAACAATGTAACAGAGTCTGTTTTGTTTTGTTTTGTTTGTGAGTGTGTGTTTAATAAATAGCAATAGGATAATCGCTAATTGCAAGACTATTGCGAGACTCTCGTTTGGGCAACACTACTTTAGGCAGTTTACTCAAAAATAAGTTATTTATATAATACTAGCTATTTCCCACGACTTCGTTAGCACGATTTTTCATACAAACTTTTATCTCATATAACAGCATTGACCTTAAATTAGGCATTTTTTTTTTTTTGGAAAAACAGTTACCGTCACCTAAGTCTTCGTCTATCGTCGTCTTCGTCGCCTAAAATTGTTTAGTGCTTTAGCCGTGAAAGCATAATAAACAGATAGACTTCCGCATTTATACTTTTAGTATCGACGTACCCATAATACTTAGTGTAGCTTCTCCCAGTGGAATATTTTTTTAAGAAAAGATTCTCTTCACACACACTGACTTCAAAAACCTTAATATCTCCAATAGACTACACGGCTTTCTTCTTTATATAGTCAGTTCCTTTATAGACCACATATAAAACACTTCTAGTATATAAAAATCAATTCCTGTTCGTTAGTCTCGCAAAAACTCGAGAACGGCTGCAATGTTTTCATTAATTGTTTTGTATTATGTTGTGTATGTCCCTCTCATACAGGGAAGGTTCAATAGGTTAGAAAGACAACTTCTGTTGGTTCAGATAGTATAAAATTAAGCATAGTCTCAACAGTAAGATATGCACTGTACCACTTTGCCCTCCCGTAAGCAATGCGGCATCGACCGACACTGTTGGTTTCATCAGGTTATCGTCCAGCTAAAATCTGTCAAAAACAATTTTTCTTCGTTCGTATCACATAAAAAAAACTGTATGTATATACCATCCTTCACGAATAAGTTTCGGCAGGTAGAGTTTGTAAACCGGTTGCATTTATCCTTAAACAGTGAGTTGTCGACATTTATAGTGACCCTTACCACATAAAACCTTCAGTAATGGCAACACTGACATCTGCGCTACATTATATATAGCCTATTGGACAGCCTACATTGGACAGGACAAAGTTAATTCGATGAGACTATTTCGTGTATTAAGACTCATAAAATGAAAGACGATAGTCACTGTACTCATTGCAAATGATCAGATCCTAATTATAGTGAAGCGGTTACTTCTAGGTAAGCGTGCTCCCACATTACCATCATGAATGTGAGATAATGGTCAAACGCAAGAATATAATGTATGTATTCAACGTGTAACGGAAACCCCATATCTATCCAAAAGGGCTGAAAACAACATCTGGTATAGAGTCTCTATGCACAGACTCAGCACAAAATAAATGACTCAAAGAATTGATACCAAATTATTGGTTTCATATATTTCTTGAATACCAATCATAACAAACGTGTCACAGCACTACGAGATTCAATAACTTTCCACGTCACTTGCCAATAACACGATAATTCTTTTCGTTCTTCTTAATTTGAAAAAAGCGGTCTCTGGTATCACCGTATTGGAATTTGTAATAAGTTCTACACACATCCGAAGAAGCCGTGCACTTGGTATGTATATACCCTTTAAATTACACGTTGTATATTACATATAATAATAATTCTCCTCACCGATTTTAGCCACAGCGGCGAATCTCATCATTAATTAGGCTCTGCGCAGCAGATATTATAGTGCACAAGAATGTGTGCAGGTATAATGTGATAAGAGGGTGCCTCTGTTCCTTTACTTTCATAGCTCGATGGGACGAAAATCCGACACGACCGCAGAGAGATCCGCTATCACACCGCTTACTTACCAAACTCCGGGCTACTACTGAGGAATTTCTATCAGAAAAACCCTGAGTGGACTGATAATGCATAGTGCAATATAGGCTAGTTGTACCCGTAATTCACACTGGATAGGGATGTCACTCGAACGAAGTCGCGGCCACTGCTAGATGTTTAAATTATCTAATCGAGCACCTAAATAGTTTTCGTATTTAGACGACGAGTCATTAGTATCAAACAGTACAAACATTTTGGAAGCACTCGAATGGTAGTCAGTGAAGAGATTGACAATTTATTTTAGTTAATTTCACGCTTTAGTAGCGCTGTTTTCTGTTTCTTTTGTTGCTATCTTGCCAAATGAAAGAAAACATAACTTAGACTAACTCATAACTCGTTGAAGAATGTTTCTTTGTAATTAAGTAATTCCTGATGTCTACCGAAGATTGATGCACCAGTACGCTAGTCACGTTTGTGCGTGAGAAGTCACAATCATTTCGAGACAAAACAATAGATTAGAGTAAATATGGAACTCGACCGAGTGAACAGTGGTGCACGAATCAAGCCTAGAGACGACACTATAATCTGCCTTTTCTTTTTGTTGGGAAAATCTTCTACTAATTCCTCTCGCTGTGAGTGGAGCGGAAGGGAGTATCAAAATTGTACTGACTAAAACCTTCCCTGTTTCTTCAATTGCCCTAACGTTCCAGGGCTATCTCGTTAGAATATGGCCCTGTCGAACCTCGTCAATGCTGCTGACTACGCATGTTCATGTAACATGACGCACCCTTGACGTCGCTGACAACCTGGGGCCTGGTCCTTAGGAGACGGTGAGCCATGCCCGCGCCTACGGTGATAATATCACATTATACGATGATAATATACGATGATAATATACGGTGATAATAAAAACGTGATAAATCCCTAACCTATCTCGTCTCTTCTCAGTCGAGCGCGATCGTTAGTCATGTAGTTTTCCGGTCTGTTGTGATCATCTTCACGATATTTCGCTATATTTTTCTGTATTTTTTTTATTGAATATAGGTTCGCATTTGACCACCATCTCACCTGATGGTAAGTGATGATGTGGTCGAAGATAGAGCACGCTTAATTAAAAGTAACCTACTCACTCTTGACTTAAAAACTCCTAGGTTATAGCTATCGGGAAACACAGACTCCGGCAGGGAATTTCACTCCTTAGCCGTACGCACAATGAAGGTTATCCCAAAACTTTTTGTGCGTTTGGGTGGGATGTCCACCATGTAACGATGGCGCTTCGCCGTTTGTCTCGTATTCCGATGATGAAACGGGCTTGGCGGAATTAGATTGTGTAATTCCATCGCACTCCCCGAAATGTAACCGATAGAAAACCGATAGACTTGCAACTCGTCGTCGATGTGCAAGGCTCTGGAGCTTTGACTCGACTAATTCATCGTCTACTGCGGCTCTTCTATCTACACGAACCTGTAATCGAACAGATTGTAATCATACTTTAAGTAATGTAATTATACTCAAAGTATTAAACATTGTCAGGGCGTTCCGGGAGACGCAAGGGAGTTACTGGACCAAAAAATCCGCAATGCAATTGTAAAATTTCCACCCGAAGTCGCAAGCAACAGCTAATATAGGATAAAATAGATTTGCTTATCCTGAAAGCCTGTTCCACGAGTCACTAAAATGCCCATTTATAAATCGAAGAAGTGAACACGCACCTTTACATATCCTTACAAAGGAGGTATCATCGCATCTTAATAGAAGATATTTAAATGATAATCTATAAAGACATTTAAGTCTCCTCAGTATGGCAGGTGCCGTATTATATTGCATGTACAATGAAATTGTCATAGATTATGTTACACTAGTACCAATTAACACAGAGGCGTCAATAGAGTGGGTGGATAGTAAAAAAGTGATTAAAAAACTAGGCGAGACTAGAACGAAGTATGTAGGTTAATTACTTAAACTATTAGTTCACATGTCGTTTGGAATAATTTTCTGATCTAAGGAAAAAAACATAATTATTGAAATTCATTAGATAACTCGGATACAATTAACTGCTGCGTTGTATGTCGCGGCTTCGATTCCCGTGCCGAAACAAATGTTTGTATTGCCTACAACTAGTTGTGGTGGATCTGGGTGTCTATTATAAAAAAATGCATTCACGGTACACCAGAAATACCAATTTTGTACATTTTTTATACTATAAGGCCGTGCGCGCACTGCGTTGCGTTTTGGAAACGCAAAATCTGTGAAGTATGGAGTGTCATAGAAGTGCGCGCACTGCGGTGGAATAAACGCGTGCGGTAGAGTCACCGGTGGCCCCGGTCATTCTACCGATACCGGTGCGGTAGAACTACCTCAATTGCGGCCACCGCAAGGCAGTGCGCGCACGGCCTAACAGGCAGAATTAAATTGCAGAGTACTTTAAAGTGAAAGATGACATAAAACTTCAATAACCTGTAATATAATGCAAATAAAAACATCTTTTAATTTTTTACTTATACTTAAGTACAGTTTTTGGTACACTCGGCTTTTCTTAGTATAATTTAGAAATATTTTTTTTACTATTTAAAAACAATTTGTGAGAGACTGGTGCCTAAACTAAGTTTTTTTTTTAAACAAAGCAAATATGGTTTTAAAAGATTTAGTTTGGCATACATCCCTTCCTCTGTTTCTTAATTCATTGTTATGGGAAGAGATGAGAGAGCGTTGTTTTAAAATAACATTGAGAATAAAAGCTGACGAACTGACAGGACTTTAGAGGTTATATACAAATCTATTGTGGGGAAACGGAAAGGAAGAAATCGCGGACTGCCCTAATGTCTAAAGTAGTAATTGATAATTATGTAGTTTTATTGGATACTTATGTTGCGTGGTTCGCCTGAAAATAAATGGTTTGTTATTACTAAATTCAGAATGGCATCCGATGTGACTTTGCGGAAATCCAAAACATAAATGTGCCTATAAAACCCAAAACTTAACTTGTCGCCTAAGATGCGAATGTTGATTTTCAATTGCACCTGAATCTTCACATTCACACCTTCTTCATGAGCACATATTTGTAGGCGGGAGGAAGGTACTGCATACTGCGTGCCAGCTAAATATTATCGTATAAATATTTTTGTTATTACACTAGATATGCCCGCAACTTAGTTCGAGTGGGAATACCTACGTGATGTTGTCCGCATACATCCCGATCTCGTAGCAATTCCGGGATATAAAGTAGCCTTAATGGTGGCCTATAAAATTCTCTAATTTTAAGTGGAAAACGGTTCAGTTATTCCAGAGATATAAAAAAATAGCCCAGACAAACAGAAAAATAGACAAAATTAAAAAAAAGAGTGTTTTTAAGTATTATGAAAATATGTATAAGCACTTGAGGAAACATAGTTATTTTAAAGTCACTAAAAGACAATTCAATTTGATTTATATGCAAGTCTGTACCTGCTAGGTACAGACATGCATACACAGGTAGAATATACTTTATTGTACACCAAACTTTAAACACACCCATTTCACAATATTGTTTAATCTATGGTTTATTATCGTTACATTTATTACGCCAATTATATGAATGTATCTGAACTAAATTCAAGTAATCAGGATATTCATCAAATTAAATCTTTATTAACACTTGCAGCCACCCACAGCGTGTTCAATGTTCTTACATTATTAGTCATCATTGCGAGTAATTATGTTGTTAGAAGTGCCTTATCATTTCTGCCACCTCTCAGCCACGCATTATCTCGAGATTAGTTTGACCCCAACATTAATTACGTTATTTTATCATTAAATCCGCCATTTTGTAGTTATTGTCTGCCATTTTTAGGGTTCCGCAGCCGAACGGCAAAAAACGGAACCCTTATAGTTTCGTCATGTCTGTTCGTCTGTCTGTCTGTCTGTCCGTCAGTCCGTCCGTATGACACAGCCATTTTATTCCGAAACTATTAAGACTATACATGTGAAACTTGGTAGGTAGATGTATTCTCTGAACCGCTTTCCGATTATGAGAAAAAAAAATAAAAAATATTTAAAATAAAGGGGGGCTCCCCATACATGGAACTAAAGCTGAAAATATTTTTTTTTTTCATTAAACCTATGCGTGTGTTGTATCTATTGACAGGTATTTAAAAATTACATTGAGGTTTCTAAAACCACTTTTTCATAAAGTTAATCGTTTAAAAGATATACGCTTCCAAAGTGGTAAAATGTGTCGTCCCCCGCCCCCCTCTAACTTCTATAATAATGGAATGAAAAATCTAAGAAAAAACTTTCAACCAAAATTAGTTTGAACGAGATCGCGTCAGCAGTTTTTGAGATACAGCATATTTTCTAAAACCGCAAATATAACTTTGTAATTCATACAAACACTATGAAAAACAAAGTTATTTGGCGTAGTTGTAAAAAATGTAAATAAGCTAGTTTTAAGAAATTTGTAAGGTTTTATTTTGGCAAATAAATATACATATATTACCTATATTGTTAGTTACTGCGGAACCCTTCATGGGCGAGTCTCAGTCGCACTTGGTCAATTTTTATTTCGTTCATGTCAAGGCCGGCTGGTAACCTCTCCTTATTTATGCTAAGACTTTGCACTGTAATGATAAATAAACACGTGTTTTCCGAATGATAGATTGATGTGCAATATCTGTTCTATCAATCAATCAACAGCTAATTATAGTTAGCAGCAAGTTATAGTGTGTCAGTCTCAGGCTTCTGTATCTGGATTGGTAGACTCTTTATTGTACACCATAATACAATTAAATAAGGACTTAACAACTAAAAACGGTGTTACTATGCGCGGTCTTATAGCTAAAAGCGAGCTTTTATAGACAACCTTTGGATGGATTGGACACAGCTGGAAAATAAATATGCAGGGCTGGTAACTGTTTGAATGATTATTTTCAAAAAGACAATATTTATTTTAATAAATATATTGTGTTTATTACAAAATAGAATAAGATTAAAATACCTCATCCTTTTGTATTCGGAATTCAAGAGAATTTTCAAAATATAGAAGAATAAAATTTAAGTATTGCAAAAAACGTCCAAAATCTATTGCAACCCATCTCCTATTTTATTTCTTTATTTTTCTATAGATATAAATAATTACTTATTAAAATAAAATACACCAGGTTTATGCTGATTTTTGCAATGGTAACTATAGGTTCAAGAGTAGACAGGTAATGTTTGCCTTTGCTTTGGGCAACTGAAATGCGTATAGTCCACCAAAAGGTGGCGGTGTGCCCACTATTTTCCACCAGATGGCTTGCATCATAACAGCATAAAAAGATCATACTCTAGCATATGTCCTCCAGTCGACTCAAGCCTGAAGCTTAACTAAACAAAATACTTAAAATCAAATTCTGGAATTGTCTAGCCAGCCAGTTAACAATAAGCACATTCTCCTTTACTTTTATTATATTTACACTTGGTAGCACGCGCCTTGAATGGCGTATGCGCTTCGTTTTAACGATAACAACCTAACATGAAAGCCTATGTAGTTAATTTAATCTTTACATCGTATTTGAATGACTGATAATGATCAAAAGGCGGGGCTTACTTACACACGGACACTCATTCACTGTTGTGGTATCAGTGAGGAAAGAATTCCTTTCTTAGACAATGCGGGGAAGGCGTTAACCGGAACTTCGGCGGAATACCTTTCATAGAATATGGACCTTCGAATATTAGACGAGCTCCTTTGACGGGAACCGATAGAGCCAACGAATTTTCTAAATTGATACCGCGGTCTCGGAACAACAGAAAAGTAGGTAAGGAACAGGGTGGATTTTTTGTCAGTAAAAGTCCGACTTACCTTTTCGCTCCAGTGCGAGAGGAGTCATTTTAGCTAAAATGGAGTCTGAATTTCATATATCTGGCTACGTGTTGGAGTAGTCTGCTGTCACACCCAGTTCCCAGAAAACTGGCAAAAGCTTGACTAAGCTTTAGCCAGTTCTGGGAAAGTTCTCTTGACTACCGCAGTCAAGAGAACTCCCAGAAAACAGACGCATAAACCCATGGTAGCTGCTTCCTCTATGCGTAAAGAGCTGATCTGAATATGGTTTTTGTCGCACTGATTAAGAGTTGAAGGGGACAAACACATATACTGCGGTAACCCTACACAAATTTGGCAACAGATTAATTACACGTAAGTAATAAAGTCATACACTCTTCACAGAGAGGTCGTGGCTATATTCATGGTGAACTGGGAGGTGTTCTTGCCAATGGCCTTTTACAATAAGGCACCACTTTTTTAATATGATTAACGAAACTTTAAACGTTTCTCATTGCACGAGCACTGGACTATTCTGGTTTCCGTGTACTTTATTATAAAACTACGCAAAGATTCATTCTGATTTTGACCTGTGCTCGTAAATCGAGGTAAATATTACCGCAATAGCAATCAAGAAGCAAGTAGGTAAACAAATACCAGTTTTACCTATTGCGACCAAATCAAATACTCATTACATATTGCACAGTAATGTTTGGTGAGTGACCTAACATGACATGTTGACACCTCGGGTGCGAATTGACGCACTTAGCGGATGTTGCACCTGCGCAGCGACCCAGGGCCGAAGTGGGGAAGTGGTGGGTGCAAGGTGCTTATGAAAGTTCCATTCGTAGGCACGTTCACGGATACCATACCATGACTTTTCTTGTTTAAAATTACTAAACAAATTGACGTGTAAATGTTTAATTTTTAATCAAATATCAATTATTATTATGAATACTGGCTATCTTTTAATTGGCGATTGTATAAGTTAAAGGCTTTTCAATTACTTTTACTCACAAAGTACTGTATACAGAAGCTGTTCCTTAACATTTACAAACATAAATAAATAACTGATTTTTTTCACATGTAGGACATTGATTCAAGTTAGCGATGGCTCCAAATTAAGTCAAATATGGCTTTAGGCCGCTTGTAAAAAAATAATTACCTTATTGTGAATGGTTCAACATTAACCAGTTCAGAATATTTACCAGTCTGTGAGCCAGATCTAAGAGCAGTGGCGGCCCAGTGACTTACCGAGTTCAAACCAAGGCAGGCACATTACTTTGTATAATTTCCATCAGCAGCAATACTCTTAAAATGGTGAGAAAGCAAGATACGTTTTAGATCCAAAAATTCCGAAGACATAGGTACATACAACATCAACCAGCCTTCACTGGATCCGCGTCGTCAATTGTAGTAGAGAGGAAGCCACTGTTGACGAGGTCCCAGTGTCCCATGTTGAAGGCAATTCTAAACTTCCCAATACCTTTGCCACATTTCAAATTCCCAAGTACTTTTACTACTTAAATTTTTAAATATGCAGTCAATCAATCCATTTGTTTACCAAATATCGCTCGTTTTTCCAAACACCTAAATTCCATTCAAATTATTTGGTTCAGTGCGTGAATATTTATGATAACTGTTCCGTCGCATTGAACCTGAGTAAACAAAGATAAAAATTAGTAGGTAATACACAATAACGTGACATATTTCATTAGGCTGTTTGGTATTAAGGTTCGGCATGTTTATTTATATGAATCATGGAGTACGTTACATTACGAACTGTTTGATTTGTGTAATTCACACTACAGAAATACATCGTATCGACTCGTCCCGCTGTGGGTGGAGCGGAAGGGAGTGTCAGTGTCAGACTTCTACTGACTAAAAACCACCCAGTTCCTTCACCCTGGTTTATTTTAGTTTTTTTTTATGTTTACGCTGTATTTCTGTAATATCTTTCACTTTCCCTTGCGTGCTGGAGCCGCGATATTTCAATAAGACCAGGCACTGCAAAATAATTTTCACGCAAGCTCCGCCTCCATCCACCCCGGGTAGGCCGTTATATACTAAACGCTAAAGCGGCAGTAATGAAGTTGAATATCGCGTGCGCTCTTTCACCACGTTCGGTTTCGAAACTGTCGTTGTGTGCTAAACGCTAACGTAGCAGTAATAAAGTTGAATATCGCATGCGCTCTTTTACCATATTCGGGTTCGAAACTAAATGTCGTAAGTCTCCATTCTTATTTCGTTTATAACTAAAGTGATAATTGATCTAGACAAAAAATGTCCTATATTTGGATAATAAACTATATTTTCTTATTGTCAATACTAATTTTAGACATAAAACCTAAGTAATCTTTATTAAATTTTGAATAATCTTTAAAAAAAGACATGATTTTCGATTAAAAAATGAATCGAGTGAAAATGTTCCAATTGCGAAACTGTTCTAGACATGGAAAGAAAAAGATCCAATAAATCATATACTAAAGTTCCATTTTGATTGTATGCGTGATTGTTTCAGAATATTAATACAAAATTACATACAATTTAGGGAGCCTCCTCTATTCCCTTAACCCGCTAAGCCGGGGTTAAGGGAATAGAGGAGGCTCCCTAAATTGTATGTAATTAATAATACTCTTTGATTTCAATATTTTAGTCAAGACAGGAAGCCATTAAAGCTTGAGAATTGCGGAATAAAAATACCTAGCACTATTGTTTTTGCATTCTGAGTAGTCAGACTAAAATGACCTCAGTTCTCATAGATTAAACATAAAAAACTAATAAATGCTGAGATTACACGATCTTAAAACCTGTTGAGACATTAGCCGAGTAATTGTAATAATTAAAATCATTATTTTGTAAGTGATTATTTGTTTTATGTGTTTAGTTCCGCGTTAATTGACTTTTTTATTCTGATGGCATTGTAAGGAAAATTGGCGATTCTTAAAATTTGCATTTTAATATCATACATATATTTAAGCGCTTCCAAGCGATGAGAACTTCTTTTCAACCGACGACAAAAAGAGGAGGTTATCAATTCGACGCGTATATTTTTTTTTTTTTTTTTTTTTTAATGTATGATCATCGATTACTCGAAGACGGCTGAACCGATTCGGAAAATTCTTTTTTTGATTGAAAGGGTATACTTCGATACTGGTCCCATTTTCATAAACGTCAGGATCTGATGATGGGATCCTGGAGAAATCGAGGGAACTCTTCAAATATTATAGGCACACCTATGTTGTTTTGGGTATTTATTATAGTAACTTGTGTAGTTGCTCTCAAAAAGTACCATTTGAGGGAGTGGAACTGATGATGAAGACCACAGATGGCCGCCGAAACTACTCAATAATAAGTATTGAGTGGATTGCGATTCCATTACTTGAATATGGATGTTACGCACTTTATGCTCGTCACAATGCATATGGTGATGTAAAGCTGATGGTGAAGTACCAGGAGAACTCCTCAACAATTAACGGCCCAGCATTGGGAAAAGCAATATTTTGTAAAAGGTTATAAGTAGTTGATAATTAGGCTCTTGTAACTAGGTAAATTAAAAATAGACCAACTAAAAAGAGTGAAATAAAAACTTTTTACCAAAAAATTAAACCGACTCCCAAAAAACACTGCAAAGTGAAAAATAACTTTAATTTCGGAAGTCGGTGCCAAAAACGAAAATACAAAACTAAAGACACCGACTACCGAAATTAAAGTTATTTTTCACTTTGCAGTGTTTTTTGGGAGTCGGTTTAATTTTTTGGTAAAAAGTTTTAAGCTGGACAAACATTTCTACGAAATAAATAATAATTACTGCATTCTATATAAATAAAAATGAATCGTCGAAATGTATGTAGGTATGTACTTACTAAATACACGCATAACTTGGGGACGCCTTCATCAGATTAGATCATTCTTTTTTCTTTTGTACGTTATTTTCAGGAAGATATTATTTGAACAGAAAAGAAATGGCGGTTCCAAGTTCGCCGAATCAGCTAGTTTTGATTTAAAATCCACCATTCTGGATTAAAGTAATCGTAGTCAGTTTACTTTTATTGAATACCTAACCCCGATGTAGACACCTATGGTTTTATTTCAAAAGACAACCGAACATACGAGACGTTCGGTTTAAACAAAAAACAAAGGTTCAACAGACTTTGAACTTTCGGTCAACGTTTGTTAAACCTTTTTGTGCCTTGATTTTAGTGTTTTTCCATCTCGATACTAATGGACACTGACATCACACTATAAGCCTTAAACTTATTGAAAAAAAAGAACAACCTTATTTATCTACCACGATTAGTTTTAAAAATAAAATATGTTTTCGGTTAGGAGTCTTTATAATTAAATGATTAATTCGAGATTATTGCATTTGCATTTTTAAGACCTATCCGTTTGGTATAGTAGACACAAACTACCAAGACTAAAAGTAACTTCATCACTATGAAGTGATGAAGTTACTTTTAGTATTTGGTCCATCATGTCAGTTAGATTTCGAAAAATATAGGAAATGTAGGTATTTTTGTCAAGTTATCAGATGTCAATACAGCAGCGTGTTTTTCCATCTCGATACTAATGGACACTGACATCACACTATAATTATCTACTCGCCTTAAACTTATTGAAAAAAAAAAAAAAACAACCTTATTTATCTGTCACGATTTGTTTTAAAAATAATATATGTTTTCGGTTAGGAATCTTTATAATTAAATTATTAATTACATAATACGAGATTATTGCATTTGCATTTTAAAGACCTATCCGTTTGTTATAGTAGACACAAACTACCAAGCCTAAAAGTACTCATCACTATGAAGTGATGAAGTTACTTTTAGTATTTGGTCCGTCATGTCAGTTAGATTTCGAAAAATATAGGAGACTAGCTTGTGCCAGCGGCTTCGCCCGCGTGGGAAGCTTTTCCCGTGTAAATCCCGATCCCGTGGGAATTTCGCAAAATCCTTTCTTAGCGGATGCCTACGTCATAACATCTACCTGCATGCCAAATTTCAGCCCGATCCGTCCAGTGGTTTGGGCTGTGCGTTGATAGATCACTATGTCAGTCAATCACCTTTGAGTTATATATATTTAGATGTAGGTATTTTTGTCAAGTTATCAGATGTCAATACAGCAGCGTGTTGCAATTTCTCGCAACTTTACCTACACAGTTTACAGCCGCACGATACTTTTGAAAGAATGACGCCATCAGGCTTAAGAAAATGAAAACATTGACTTTATAAAACATACCTCCTGATATGTTACGATGGTCACCTTGAATATCCCTTAACCTTGAATATCGAATCGGGTGGCTGTTTTATTTAGCAACAAGCTCCACCGCTGTATACTTTATTTAATAAACTTAATTTACATCAATAATGGGCCAGCGCAACCTTCCTTCATTGATTTTCATTGAAGCTTGTTTTTCTAATTCATGTTTCAAGTCTAATATACAGGGTTATTGGAAATATGTCCCGATCCTGTTAAGGGCGTGTAGATGAGGTCATTAACTAACAAATAAAATGTTCCGCCGTCAAAATAGATTAGTGATTTTTAGGAGAATAAAAATATTTATTTAATAAGACGTTGCAAAAATCATAAAAATAAAATAAGTATTGGATGTCTTTTTTCAAAAGTACGGAAGTTTTTAATTGTTTTATGTTTTTTTATTATGCGCAACTTAATTCTTTAGCTATTTAATAAATAAGAATGCTAAAACGTGTTTTCGTTTTTTTTTTTATATATTTTTAAAAGAGATAAAGTCCTATTTCATTTTAATATTTAAAAAAAAAATCTCGATAATGGTATACTTTAGGCCTAGAAGCTTAGGGTTGATTTGTTAGTTAATGACCTAATCTACACGCCCTTAACAGGATCGGGACGTATTTCCAATAACACTGTATACATATATAGGTACTTTGTCATTTTTACAAGCAGGACAATAATAACTTGCAATTATGCTCTATCTACAATTTAACGTAAAGGTATCCAATCTACACGTCAGAGTTTATGTAATTAACGATAATCACTTTACTGAACATAAACATTGCACTAGTTAATATCAGTAGATTGTTAACAGTTACCTGAATATAAAATTTCGTTCTAGGTACAATCGAATCCGGGTCAAGTAACTTCGATAAAGAAATTAAAAACATCTAAATACCTATTTCAAAATTACATACTGATAATTTCCAAAGTGAAGAGCCTACTATCATATCGATTAAAACGTTGGCGCCCAATACAAAGCTGCTATTTAGGTATTTCAGAGAACCTTTTTTTAAAAAACACATCTGGGTAGGTATACACGCGGGCACCTACTATACATATCTATTATTAGTATATACCTTCTAGGCTTTACAATAATTTTATTTGTTGCATGAAAACCTAAAACCCTCTTGACAATCATCACTCCGTTATTAACTGTACCTACACCAGGTCAAAAGTATTTGTCCAACCAAAAAAAAAACTAAAAAAAAGTATACCTAACTTTGAATAAATAAAATGTCTTCTTACTTAGCCATTTAAATTATTTATCAGCAGAATAAATAATATTGTTTTCTACAATTATTTGCGCATAAATCAGTGCAAAAATTAGTTTGCAGTGACACTCTCACAAACTGGAGGTGGCCAAATACTTTTGAGCGGTAGTGTAGACAGTTTGAGCGTGTATGTAGTGTCTTACTTTAAACAACATAGTTAATTTCAACTATCAAAGCAAAGAAAAGACACTAGCACACTATAACCCCTAGCACTTGTGTTAACCCCTATAGCACGTTGGAGTGGAAAGCACGCGTGACGTCACATAATATCTATTTCAAGAACCAAATTTTTAATTTCCATCTCCAACTTTTACAGACCTCCCCGCGCCCCGCAGCCAGTCACCCTCCTCCGCTCCTTCGGGCCACAGCGCGAGCGGTGCGCACGTGCAACTCAAGCGTCTGGTAGCCAGGGTCGTTGAAGAAGCGGCGTCGTTGCCAGCCCTCGCCAGATATGCTGCAGAACCACACACGCCGACGATCGAGTCTTCGACTTATGAAGATTTACTGGCCACGGCGATTTTGAATAAGGTTGGTATCTACATGTTTTTCAAATAGGTTTAAGTCTTAGACGAAAAAGAAGAGGGCTTCGAAATTTTTCGTAATAGAAGGACTTAAGAATTCAAAGGTCGAATCTTTACACAATGCTTTCATCACGCCAAATCCTTTACATCAAATTGTTTACTGGCTAGGTAAGATAGGTAAGTGGCTTAAATAACAATTCTATTTTAATTATATTTAAAAAATACAGACCGCCTTATTAGTGTTTTTTTTTATATTGTGGTTTTCATTTAGGAATCTTTCAAAAGAATGACACCAAGTTTTGATATATTAGAAATTATAAATGATGTCTATCTTTAGTTTTTATTTTTATGGAAAGTTCAACTAGGCAAAAAAATAAGAGCTGCTACTGGGCTTGGCAAGTCTTTACTCATTCTGACAATCTCATCTCCATATGTCTAGTGATAAATTGACAAGCAGCAGATGGGTCCATGTTTTGAAATCCTTGAGCAGATATTCTTAAGATAAACAAAATATCGTAAGATGACTTTCTTTTCAATTCGGAAAACAATCACGTCTATCGTTTAGTTAGATATAAAAGTTCATAGAAGTAAGATAAGTAGATATAAGTATAATTCTGTTTTCGGCCACAGTAATGGCGTAGTTAATTCTACTTCTTCTTCACCTAGACCTTATTCCGCTGTCTGGAATCTTCTTCTTCTTCCAGACCTTATCCCGTTGTCTGGAATCTTCTTCTCCTACCGGACCGTATTCCGTTGTCTGGAAACTTTTTCTTCTCTTGGACCTTATCCTGTTATCTGTGATCAGCTCTTCTTATCCGCATTAACAGAACACGACTATGCGTTTGACTTGAGAGATGATGATGACGATTATAATAAGGATATAGTGTTGCCACTGCCCTCAAAACGGTGAGAGTCAATATCGTCAGGTAACCGTCATGTCCTTTTTTTATTTGGCAAAATCATCTAAGAACTCACCCTGTCCCTTCAGTTGCCCTTGCGATCCGGGGCTGCGGTATCTCTTTAGAACATTCCTGCAACTTTAGCAGGCAATGGCCCTATCAAGCCCCATTAATGTTGCTGGCTGCTATTTGAGGCGCGCGTGGAACACGATGCGCCGTCGATTCGGGTCTGGTCCTTACCGGACGGTGAGCTACCCCTGCTCGCCGCCCGCAAGCCCGCGCTTACGGTGGCTGGAGATCAGCTTGCGATCCCCGACGCCCGGGACGTCTCCCGCGGCGGCTGGGACTTGAGGAAGAAAGTTGTCTCACCCTCACGCGTTCAGCCTCCTCCGTCTGCAGCATGACTGCTTCGCAGAAGGCGCCTGAATCCAATTTCCGCTTGCCCGCACGATGGTCTGAACCAGGGACGGGAACCGGTCAGTCCTAGGACAAACAAATCCAGAGGCATGCGACATCCACCAACACTTCCATTCCCTTTTTGGGTTTATACTGACACTACTGGTACATACCTCCTCGCTATGAAAGGGCCACTACTTTTCTTCTAAATAATAAATAAATATCTACTTACCTCCCAAAACCTCTTTCGTTCTGAATAACCTACGGGTTCTTCTAAAATCAATGAGTGATATTGATTGCGCACAAATCCTGAGAAATCCAATTCAGTAGCGTGACCAGATGTAAACATAGCCTTATGCTCGCGAACCCTTACAAACGCTTCATTAGTTTGCGCTAATTTAGGGCTATCACATAAATCTTATCGAGTATTTAGATATATGTTTTTCCTTTACTACCAGTCTATCAGACGTAAGTACCGCAGGGTAACATCCATACTTGGTCGCTATACCGTCTTGTCGTACTAAACGCTTGTCCTCACATTTATTGTGCGCACAGCCGAGGCGTGGAACTCACTGTCGGCTTCTGTATTTCCTGCCACATATGACCCGTCAGTCTTTAAAGCAACAGTGAACAGGCACCTTCTGGGCTCGCTCGTTCCATCGTAGGTAGACCTCACCTAACACTTATCACGCTTACATGAACACCCACGCAAATCAAGTCAGGGGCACAGCTAGTATTAAATAAAAAACTAATCTAATGTGTTAAGTTCTCACAATAACACATAGGTAACTCCTTATCTGATTGGTAAGCGGAACCAGGAAATATGATTAATATTTATGGATATAAATAACTTCATAATTGATTAAGAAACTTTCCCTAGCACCCAACGTTCCCACATGTTTAATTACGCACACAATAGACCGATAGCACGAGTATTGTCATCAGATGGCATAGAAATGTTGGGAATCATTTTATGAGAGAGAAATTACTAACTAAACTAAACTAAATGTAAACAATACGGTTTGTTTACATCTGGTTAAATGTAAATTACTTGTTTACATGTCGGTAAATGCGTTAATAAATTAGGCAAGTGAGACGCTAAACCCTTTCCCTCGTCTGATGATGTTGACTTTACGAGAGGTTCTATTATTCTACTTTCCTTAAAACCTACTGCACAAACCGCTGCAAATCCTACACTGGAACTTGAAAAATAATTAACTACCTTGTCACTTTGATTGTAAGGTTCTTAATTGAAGGCCAAAGGGTATCATAATACCCCAACATAGTTGGTAAAATGACTTCCCTCGGTGTTGAAATTTACACAAGAAAAACCACGTAGGGTTACATGGACATCCGTTGTCTCAAACGGGCAGACACAGAAACTACATAACTTTTACCGCGCTTATTATAAAAACTTTTTTGCAAAAAATAGAACCGACTTCCATATCAAAACACTACAAAGCCAAAAATAATTTTTATTTCGGTAGTCGGTGTTATTGGTTTTGTATTTTCTTTTTTTTTCACACCGCCTTCCGAAATAAAAATTATTTTTGGCTTTGTAGTGTTTTGATATGGAAGTCGGTTCTATTTTTTGCAAAAAAGTTTTTATTTTCGTGCTTTTTAGTGGGTCAGTGAATTTACCAAATCGGTTCGTAAATGACGGAGTTATGCCCGAACAAAAAACGCAATGCAGCGTGAACGAAAAGATCATCAACGTACACATTTTTTTAGACTTTTGTTGATTTTTCAGAAACGGCTTGTCCGATTTCGATAAAATTTTCATGGGACCATTTGGGAAGTATACCCTATCTAACAAGATCAGAATTTTTCAAATCGGTTGGCAAACGACGGAGTTATGCGTGGACAAACATAAAAAAAAAAAAAAAAAAAAAAAAAAAATACAAACATCTGAATTGAGAACCTCCTCCTTTTTTAGAAGTCGGTTAAAAACAAGGATAAATCATTATGAATACAATCCATCACTAGTAGACTTGGCTCGATACCTTATCTAGTAACCTTATCTTCAGATAGCGGCCCATATCTCACTGTGGCCAGTACAAAGATACTTTGCCACCCAATCCAATGTTTTCCAAAGAAATGGTAAGTCATCATCAATAAATAATGAGATTAATGAGTGTAATTCTTTCACACTTAGTGCTAATCGCTTGTCAGAAATGGTAGTGTTCATAAGTGTCGTGAGGTGAAATGTAAATATAATAAAATGTCGTACACTGTGACTTTGGTAGGAGTTGTTGTGTTTCTATACATTCTTGCAGCCATAAGTCTGGTGAGTTACGTAAATCTGCGCTTGCGCTCGGATATTTTGGTTAAAGCGTTAAATGTTGTGATTTTTTGATAGGCGATAATAATAAAAGTTGTGATTATGTGATTGAAAGAATACTTGAAATATTTAAGTGGTCGGTTAAGTGAATGGTTCTTCTTTCGCCAATGATTATTATGTTAACAAATCGTAAATATTTGGTTTCACACCTTAATTACATATACGAAAAATTGGATGAATTGTGAATTCATACCGCCAGCCCTACGCCATTCGATTGACCCCACTCGCGTCTCGTCAGCGCAGTACGACCAAGCGCCCGTGTGAACCAGACCTTTTTTTAGAAAACTCTCACATCTCTCACCCACCACGTATAGCCGCGGATTAGAGTTCAATTTCGTGTGGCAATACGTGAAAATGTATAATTTCTTCAGTTCCATTGTGAGCTACTTTCCCGAAGCGAACAGCGAGGTTTGAGGTTTTTTCATTCGATTGTCAGTTGTTATGAATTCATGCATTTAGCTTGTAACGCTGCTCCACTGCCTCAGATACGGCTGAGCGAACGATGTTCAAATTTTCCGAGCTAGATTATCGCTATGTATCATCTAGGTGATTAAGTGCAACACGTTTCCTGTGTAAATCTTGAAAGTGAAGAGAAATGTCTGGTGCACAGTGTGAATTTCGGTTTCTCTTGCATACCACGGACGAAAGCCTAAATATAACTCCTCATTGTCACGATTTGGCGGATATTCGCTTGTTTGGCGGATATTACAGTTATTAGTGAAAACTTGTAATTGGCCATATTTTTTTTTTCAATTTTTCCAAACATAATAAAATAAATAAAATAAAATTTTGTAACTTTTATCATTTAATTAAAAATGTAACTAAATAGATGAACCCCCATTACAGGACCAAGACCTTATTTCTAACGACAGAAAGCTTAAATTCTGTAAACAGCGGGATGGGAAACTGCTGTTGTCTTAGCTCAGTAACCCACAGGCAAGCAATGCAAGCTTCAGCGTGTGTGCGCAGGACCCCACGACCTGATCCTTTCATCACCCTTTCACTACCGGTCTACCTGACGTACTGCAGGGTACCACCCACACTTGGTTGATATTACCATCATATCGTACCAAGTGCTTCTCCACTTCATTATTGTACTTACAGCCAAGGCGTGGACCTCTCTGCTGGCTTCTGCATTCCTTACCACATCTAATCCGTCAGTCGTACAGCAATACTGAAGAAGCGTCTTCTGGGCTTGCTAGTTTCATCGTAGAACCCATATATCGCTTACCATCAGGCGGAATTAAGGTCAAAAGCGGGCTTGTCCAAAAGAAACCTCTCTGTCTCCTATTTGTTTATACTAAACCAAAGCAAAAAATAACATGTTATTCTTTTTCCTCAGGTGATAGAGCGTTACCAGAACGAGAATGGTTCGGGTGGTCGCAGCAGCGGCATACACTCGGCGAGCGCGAGCCCCACACCATCAGAGCGTTCCTCACCGCGCTCGCTACACACACCACCTCGCTCGCTTCACTCCAGACACACAAGGAACATCACTCCTCCTGTAAGTCCTTTGTGCTACGCAGTTTCTCCTAAAATTTAAGCTCAAGAACTTGAAACTCCTGGTAACATACGAACGCAAATTTTTAGCTTTTAGTTCAAATTAAAGAATTTGATTTTGTGGTGAAAATCGTTGGTACAATCTTGTGATACCTAAGAGAGTCCTATGTCCAGTAGGGAATATTTACCTGCAGAATTATGTAAAGCTCCAGAATAGATTTCTTGGCAATGTCTAAAAATTTAGGTAAGTACATGGTGTTATTTTGTACAAATTGTAAAAGAATCGATTTCAAGAGTTCCCAAAAACGTATGTTATAGAAACACTACAAGGTCTTAATATTTATATATTATAAATTATATTATTTTATGATCTACATCACGATTGTCTCCTTTTCCAGCTCCATGAAGAAGACGACGTGTCTGACTGGGAGGAGGGGGATGCGACGGACGAAACCCTTGAAATGCCACGCCGCGTGCCCTTCCCGGAGTTCGGGGGCGACATAGTGCACAACACAGGTATACATCACTATTATATTACCTTTTTACCATATTGACAAGACAATATAGAAAGTAAGCGAAAGACTACCAATGAAAGTAGACCACCGTGGAGCAACCTCGAAGCGTAACCATGGTCGCTCTAACAACAAAATGTATATTATTTGTATGTCCGATTCATTGAGCCTCCAACCATGAAACGTGCATCGTGACAGCAGTTGTATTACCATAATATCCGAGCATAAGCTTCATTTCTTTTTTCATAACTTGAATTGTCGAACATTTTTCACATTTCTAATGCAAATTCTGCAACTTATCCAGTGTAGCAAAATATAAATAAATCAACAATCAGACTTACCAGCTTACTTATCAATCATAATCAGCTGATAGAAAAGCAACGGCACGATGTTAACAACCTCATTCTAGATAACCTTCCTTATCAGCTTATATGCTGTTATGCAAAAATTAATTTCAAAGGATAAATATTATCTACAGTTTTTCCGCCTACGTTTCAGATAATGAGGAACGAGAGTTTGACGAAGTTTCCAGTAGCGACCTGCAGGCAGTGGACGGTACTTGGGAAGAGAACTGGTTGTTCCAGAAAAAGAAAATCAAGACTATACAGTCTGTGCCAGTCCCCATGCTTGTTCCTAACTCCAACACTGAGTATCGGGCTCTGATCGGTGACAGAGATGCTGACGACACCACAGACTTATCAGACAACGCAAGCGACTCAGAAGAACAAGCTGCATATAAAAGTGACATGAAGAAAGTTCTAGACTCTAAACACGTCATTGGCGGCGTATCTAAAGTAGAAGAACATGACTTTGAACCAGACAGCCTCACAATTGTTGATGGAGTTGACGAATTTGACAAACTCGTCGAGAAAATAGATGACGATGAAACAGTAGACGCAATCATTAACGAACTTAATGACAACAACGTTACTATTGTTGAAACTATCAATGTGAATGCGACAGACCAAGTTGACGGAGGCAAGCTATTGGTCGGTATTGAAAGTGGACCTTTAACTAAAGCAGAATTCGCGGTGAAAGAGGAAATACACAGGACATTACTAAACGGAAACACGGAAGAATTTATGGATGAATTATGTGCTAAAACTAATGGCGACATACTATACAATGGACATGCAAATGAATTGCATAGTGCTGATAGCCTCACAAGCAACAAAGGTCAGTAAAATTACATCATAATATTCAATATCAAATTATTAACTATTCTTAACATCAATTATTGCAATAGGAAGTAATATGCGATTTGTACAAAATTTTATCGGATAGCTTAATATGGATTACTGACAATCATTAACACAGCTTTGATTAAAATCGATTACACCAAAGATACACATAATCATACATACAATTATCACATATGCATATTGCATAAAGATAAATATAGAATAAAATACAGGCGACGAGGTGCTGGTGGACAAGCTTCATAGCCTGGCTCATCGGCGAACCGTTGCTTACCTGTCGGTTTTCTACAGATTGTACTTCGGGGAGTGTGCGCAGGAGCTCCATGACCTGATTCCTCCATCTCCCTTTCACTACCGGTCTACCAGACGCACGGCTCGGTACCACCCATACTTGGTTGATATACCGTCTTCTCGTACCAAGCGCTTCTCCTCCACATTTATTGTGCGCACAGCCAAGCTGTGGAATTCTCTACCGGCTTCTGTGTTCCCTGCCACTTATGACCTTTTAGCCTTTAAAGCACGAGTAAATAGGCATCTTCTGGGCTCGCTCGTCCCATCTTAGACCTATCGCTTACCATCAGGCGAGATCGAGGTCGAGAGTGGGCCCATCAGTAATAAAACTAAAAAAAAAATGTATTAGTTAATTTATGAAACGACAATGTTTCAGAATCGACGAACACTCTGAGTCATCACGAACGCATGGGTGAATATGAAGAGACCGTGACATTGCCTGTGCAGAGGTACGCAGATAGTCTGCGCAGGAAACACTTTGATGACGGCCCTCATGAGTAAGCCTTTCTTATTATATCCACACAATACCAGTCAGTAATAATCTTATTAGTAAGAAATAATAGTGCAGGTTATGATCTTGCTTTCAACTGATCACCAATAATAATCAGTTACATGTAAGATCATAAACTGCACTGAAACAGTCTTTTTACAACATTCTCAAGACACGGAATGAAAAACTATTGATAAATATAATATTAAAATAAATATTTCCTTCTTGTTTTCAGGATCCCCACTCGCGATACTGATCAAGACGATGAATTGATACCAGGTGAGTACACATACATGCATACATACTGCAAGTTGGTAAAAGAAATTGTATTAAAAAAGTGATATCTGCTATAAAATTTTCGACATTGCAGGTTCAATAGCCTACAGAGAGCGTAAGAAATGGCTTAACTACGTTGAAATGCCAAATAACCCATACTCTCCCGAGGCCATTCAAAAAAGGTTATCATCCAAGAGTTCGTCATCTCTCTTCGATATGTTCACAACCAAGAAGGAATCAGAAGATGGCAAAATTGAAATAAACGAGCCAGGTGAAGGAGAAAGCGAAATAAATGATATTCCAGTTAAAGATATCCAACACAATAAATTAAGTTTAACTATGAGTAATGATAGTATTAATAGTATTGGTAGAACAACTAAAAGTCCATCACCAAGAATATTAAAAGATGTGATGGCTGAGGAGATTCCACAGTATAAACGGTGAGTTTTCACAAATCTAAGCTTTCAACAATAAGTAACACAAATTACAAATTGATATGATTATTTTTGTTTTCAGTTACGGACGTGACTACTATATAAGAGAGGCGAAGGCGTCAAGTGGCGGTCGTAAAAAGACGAGCACTGACGAGGCGAGCTCGGTGTCGTCCCTGTCGATGACTATGAACAAATCCACCAGTTTAGACAATTTCGACGCAGAGTTCGCGTCGCCTGTAAGTGCCAGCAGTTCGTTGAGCGACCTCGAGGCATCCGCCCTTCATCACAACATCGTCCGCAACGTACTCAGCCCTAGGAACGCCAGCCCCAACTTCGCCATAAACCCCATATTCGAAAACCCCGATAGACAAAATGATAACGCTGACGAAAATCATGCGACAGACAAACTTTATGTCGGTCAAAATGCCAACGTAAGACAACAATGTAGAGCTGTGTGCGACGGTGATGGTTATGTGGAAAACGAGGATATAGTTAGACTTAAAATACCGAAAATACCCGAGATTACCGAAGACCTTTTTGAGACGTACACCCATGTTAGGCGGAGCAACACGCTGCGCAGCGAAGACCTGTGCGTCCGCGCTAAGCGACGGCCGACCCTCAATTTTACATTTGGTGGCAGTCTCAGGTTAAGCAAAGGCTTTCGTACCGATATCTGGTGACAGCAATCTCTAGTACCGCCATATCTCGTAATCTAATACACCCGCTCTCAATGGCACTCCCACTGACCATCATCTCTCAACATGTGAATCTCTTACCTACTGTGTACGATACATACATAGCTTCCGGACGAACCCGACCTACAATATGATAACATAGGCTACTGACATCATGGTCACTTTTCATAAATATGGTGAAAGAACTCTTTCTTATACTAAATCGAGCATAGATCTAAAATATCTTCGTTTGACACACAGTAATTGCCTGTTGTGTGTAAAGTTGGCATGTATTTGTTGGATTTGAAGAAGCTGACTAACAGCACTGTGCACTATTAATACAAAAGTTACCTACTTAGTATTGCACTCATAGATATTTGTTCTTCTTATTAAAATTTTCAGTACTACAGTAATCCTCAAAGACGTTAGTGGTGAGTGTAAGATTTTGGCAAACAAAATATTTGACTAACCGCATCCGAATGCTTGCCACTTGAACTAACGAATCTATAAATATTAATTCTACTTTCTCGACTACTAACTTATTCGCAAACACTTCACACACGGTCATTTCATCAATTGCAATATATATCGATTGGATTCAAATATCTTTAATTCTATATTCAACACCCGTTTCTTATTTCAATTCAGTAGCCTTGCACGGTTTAACGCTTACAAGGGCACCTTTAGTATATAAGCCTATCAATAACTAATAATCTTTAACTACTTAATTTACTAACATTAACATCTACGGCACCAGTAGCAACTAGTAGTTATTTCATAGTAATTGTACAAAATCAAACAATGGGGTATTTAAGCTATAAATATTCGTAAGAGATAAATCAAACTTCATTCAAAAAATAAACCAATTACATAATGATAATGTTATCAACATTTTCAGGGATTACTTATAAACCAATTCAACAAGATAGCAACAAACCAACACTACACAAAATTCGCAAATAAAGAGGACATGGCATCGCTAACAACGACTACATATAATAAAGATGAAATTATGATTGAGTATGATGATGAGGATGCTAGCAATCAAACGCTTTTCATCGCAAAGACTGTATATGTAGATGAAGACACAGATAAACAGTTCGAAGAAATCCTAGAAACAGCATACAAAAACGCAGCGCCAACAGAACCCCCACCACCAATACCAGAAGAAGACGATAATTATGACAGACCCGATGAGCCTCTTAAATCACCTCTTAGCGTGGACACATCTTACATAAGCACTAGCAGTTTAGAAGACTCCATCAAAATTTACAATGTGCAAACAGGAGAGATTATTAAATGTAAGCCTGATAACATATCACCAAGTTACGAGACCGACACAAACGACAACATCGATATCGTTGATAAGAACATCTCGGAATCTGATAGTGTTAGTTACACCGATGACGCGCACCAAGACACTACTGTGCAAGAAGTTAATCACGTTTCCAAACTGGAGTTGATTGAATCTGATGATATTCTGCAGAATTTGCCCAAAGTGAAGGAGCTGGCGAAGATATTTGTCAGTATGGAGAATATAGAAGAACCAATAAAGGTACGTGTAGTGATAAATTGTTTTTTCTATGTATATGAGTCATTATTTGCCCAAAGTAGGCGAGGTGGAGATAACATACGGTTAGTTTTCCGATTACCGGTATATAATTAGCACGGGTTCTGTGAAAATGGTTTAAAGATAAACACATGACGCTCACACTCCCTGAGAGGGTGTAAAAAGGCGTACTTAGAGTCACATTCGATCAATTTGTAATTAATAGACGCCAAGTATAGACAAATCGAGCTATAAATGAAAAATTTAAGAAAGATTCTTATGGAAAATGGTAATTCCAGAGGAATTGTATGTTTTTATTCGGGTGGGAAAATCATCGAATGGCTTCTCCCGCTCTGGGTGGAGCGGAAGGGAGTGTCAGACTTCTACTGACTAAAAACCCAGCCTTTTCCTTCAGCTGCCTTTAAATTCCGGAGCCACGGTATCTCGTTAGAATATTCCTGCAACCCCGGCAGAGGAATGTATGCCGCCAACGTTATAAAAAAAATAATTAAATATATTCTTATTTCTATTCCAGCCAGTCCAGCCTTACGTAGGTTGGCGGAAGAGCAAAGAGAACATCCTTTCAGAACCCAAATCAGAAAAGAACAAACACATCTACATGCACAGTCTAACTGCTAGAAGCATCTCCAAAGAATTCAGAGAAGAGCTCAAACTCTCCATGTCCACGCCACTAACAGTCCCTGGTGGATCCAAAGAAATCCCCGAGGGTATTGAGGAGGTCTCCAAAGAATCTAGCAGGCCAGGTAGTCCCGTACCAGAACCTGGTACCATCAAAACAAAGCTAGCCTTCTTCGAAAGTCTCAAGTCCAAATTCAGTCATAAGTGAAATGTTAACTAGAAAAGCGATGCCATAGACACAAATTAATGTAGGAAGACTTGTCCTGAACAAATGTATGTTAATTAGGAAGTATACAAAATTGAAAAGTTCCAATATGTTTCGGTTTAACTCTGCTATCGCTTTTCAGTGTAACATTACTTCACTTAGAAGAACCAAGTGGCTCATCAGCTGAAATTACGCAACCGAAATTCAGCTTGCTTACGTTGACTATAATAATACGCAACGTAATTTCAGCGTAGCTAAGCACAGCAAAATTTCCGTCGCGTAATTACGGCAGATGTGTCATTTTTCAGTCTCTTAGAATCGGTATTTTCACGTAGCAAGAGATATTAGCATGATTTTCAGTTCATTGCGTGCTGTCTATCGCAGTACTTTAACTACAACTTGTTTGTGTCGTACTAAACAAATGATGTAGTTAAAACACTAATAGAGGGCAGGATAGATTCTTTTTAGTTTAAAATTTTAAACACTAGTGCATAATAACGGTCACATAATTTAATTAAATCAAATAGGTTACGGTGTAAATATTAAGTGCCATTTTGTAATCAATATTTCCCATTTATTTAAGTAAATTGATGTTTTGTTGTGGAAGAAATGTGTTTATGACCGATTTTCAAAATCCTTTCTTCAAAATAAAGCTATATTATTAGCGAGTAACATAGGCTACATTATTGCCATTGAAAAAACTTTTTCATGCAAGCGAGAACGTATTAAAATATGGGACCATTTATTTGAAATTCAACTGTGCCTTTCTTATAATCACATTTCTTCCCCAAGATCATGTATAATTTAGCTAATGCCAAAGTTGTAAATAAATAATATAACTGGGTATATGTATAATGTATAGAGGTTGTGTATTAATGTATAATGTATAAATGTAGTCATGTCGCAGGATGTGCAATAAGATATATTAGGGGACCACTGTACTTTTGTGATAGGCGTGACGTGAACTTTATACAAACGCCGAGTTATTTAATAATATGATTGGATATTGGATGAAGGGTGGCATAGAATAAAAACTTAATGTAATATAATAAGGTATTTTTATTTAATTTCCTAATATATATTTTTATAAGTTTTTAAACTGACATGGTCACTAAGAGTATAATTATAACTTAGAACTGGATATTTACCAGGTGTATTTATTGTTGCCGATATTTCGACACTGTTGCAAGCACCATGATACTTCTTTTTTTATTGATGATCATTTGACCACCATCTCAGCTGATGGTAAGCAATAATGTGGTCGAAAATATAGCACGCTTACCTACAAGTAACCTATTCACTCTTGACTTAAAATCCCCAGGTTATAGCTATGAGAAAACAGTCCAACGATGGCGCATCGCTGTTTGTGTTGTAGTCCGATGATGGAATCGGCTTGGTGGCATTAGATTGTGAAATGTAACCGACAGCAAAACGATAGGCACTTTGACAATAAAGATACTGTTGGGGTTAAAGGGTGGACACCAAAGGAAAAACAGGTTAATAATTTAAATTATAAGAGTTTATTACCCTTTCCTTCTTTGTGTTTCAATAATAATATTACATGAGATGTGTGATCTCAAGCAAGGTTAAAGGAATACAATCGTGTTCACAAGGAATATCGGTCAAAAAAGAACTAGCAATTTACAGAAACCAGCACGTCAATCTACCCCAATCTGTCAAATTTAACCAACCGAACATTAACCTTCCACTATTGTGATAAGGTTGAAAATCTATTAACCTTTTCACCGCCAAGCACTTCTATAGAAGTTCGGGATTTTCGTGCCACCAGCGCCACAACTTCTATAGAAGTTGTTCATTTTAACTATCTTATTAAAATAAATTTACTGTGATTAAAAGCTTTGTTTCATTTTATTATTTAACCTTTTCGCCGCCAACGTACACAAAACGCAGTGCCTCGCCGAGCGCCAAGCTATAAATGTATAACTAAATATACAGTAAACAGTAGTGATGGGGATATCGTCATATCGATGAAAATGGAGGTCCGTGCGAGCCGCGGTACGAGACGGACGCGTACAGTGAGCGCTCGCGCCACAGCGACAACAATCGGGCGCGCGTCGCGGTATCATCATTATTTTTTTTAACTACCCCATTTAGTGAATAGTGATTTATTGTTTTATAATAGTGAAATAAAATTATTGGACTAATAAAATGTGAACATGAGTGAGACAAATGAACTAACAAGCGATTCTCCAACAATGGGGATGGACTTTACGAATAGTTTTAAGGAAAAAATAGACATTAGAAACAGTAACGGAGTGTTGTGTGAAACCCGTAAAGATCTCTTCAATAATGAGGACGGTTCCTTCTCGGTTGACTGCAACAACTGTAACTTTGTTAACAAGGTAAAGAACTTCGTGGAGTTTAATAATGGGCAATCAAAAATAAAGACACTTAAGTGCAAAAAATGCAATAAACAAAGTGCCGTGAAAATTTACGTAAATACTACACAGAAGCTATTGGACAATAAATTTGTGACCGAAGTATCGTATAAAATATTTAGCTGTGCAAACACGATGTGCAAAAGCTTATTTCACAACTGCCAGAGCTGTAATTGATAGTGAGAGCCATCCCACAGGACGAATTTCTCGCTAGTGAAACAATTGTATGCAATTGTAAAAAAGTTAATACGGTGTACGTGCACAGTGATGAACTAAACCTACGACGCAATAATAAACTTTGTGAACGGTTGATAAAAGATGTTACAAACTCAACGAGTACAAATGCACCGAATAAACAATGTAAACACGCCGAGATACCGACAAGCGTCGGCGCACGCGCACCGGCGATTAATACCTCAAACCGATTTGAACTACTTTGCTGTAAGGCAAATGAGCCCGCATATGCGCGCTCGTTGTCAACAGCATCATCGTTGCGTTCAAACTCAGCTAACTCGCGCAGTTTGTCACGCAAGCGTACACTACCCGAGGGTGGGGATACCAACACCCCGAAAGCAAAGAGGACAGCCGCGCAAAAGAAAAGTCCCCTATTGACGCGCAAGGAAAACACAATAGTAAACAAGAATGGATACGTTCCCCCGATACTTATCAACGATTCGCGGTACAAATTCAGCAACGCGAAGGACGTTAAGAAAACGATATCAGACAAACTTATCAGTGACCTATCGCGCATCCTGGCAACACATAAAGCAAGAGTCAGCCGTAACGAGAAAAGTAAGAATATTCTCATCTCGGTAACGGACCTTGACAAACGCAGCATTTGCATCGAAGAAATAAAGAAATTTAAACCAGATCTAGCTTTCATAGCTCCCAAACCTCGTTCAGAGCAAGTACGAACTACCAAAGTGATAATCAGGAATATGACACACGACTACACTCACGACGAACAACTAGATGAAATGGAGAGGTGCATCGGCATTCGCCCGTTGAGTATCAGACGCATCACGTCTGATGTGCAACTATGTATTTTCGACGGCTCTTTCTCATATGTGGAGCTGGCGGAAAAAATGAAGAATGCCACTGAGGCCTTTTTCTGCGCCCACAAAATTAAACCTGAGCGCTACACTACGAGTAGTGACAGGATATTGCAGTGCAAAAACTGTCTTCTTTTTAACCACGCAACAAGTGCCTGCTACGCTCAAAAGCGCAACCCGACAGTCGATATCGTGAACAGTCACGGTGAAACGATCAAAGTGTGCGCGAACTGTAGAGACGTGAAACCCGAACAACATACGGCGACACAGCGCAAATGCCCGCGATTTCAACGCGAGATGAACAAGCAAAAAACAAAACGTGAAGAGGCAATCCTCCGTGAGGAGGAGAAACATTATAACAAGCATCAACAGCAGCCTCCCAAACAGGAGACACCACGCGAACATCAATCCCGCGCTCGCGAGAGACTAATAAGAGGTGAACGTAACTATGCTAACGTCACCGCTAACCCCCAACAACAAGAGACAACAAGATCGAGTTGTAAACTCTCAAAACAAGAATTCCTCGAGATATTCGAGCGTTGCTTCAGAGAACTGCGTGATGATATCCTTAACCGCAACTGGGACTAAGAAACAAGTGCGTATAATGCACATCAACGTGCAAGGCTTACGTAGCAAATTCACCGAAGTCAAGCATATTGTGAACAAGTATAACGTCGACATTCTTATACTCAACGAGATAAAAATTAACCTGGACGAGCAAAGGTACAACATACCCGGCTACGACAAAATTCACGAAAGAAAAGAGCAACATCTAGGCACCGTAATGTATATCAAACGGGGCCTAAGATGGGCTCAAACCCGTCTTATAGATAGTATCGATGACACGGACAGACGCATCGAGGGATGCAGTATCAATCTTTACACCAATCACAAAAACAGTGACAAGATCACAATTAAGGGCATCTACATACCGATACCGAGACAGGGAGACCTCGTCGATGAGTTCGAGACGCTGATACTGGGTGAAAGCGCCATCATCATAGGTGACTCGAACCTGCGCACGAGACAACTAAATCACACCAGAGACGTGGGCCTGGGCATCGTACTCCGCGACGCTATTCAACGCGGCTCCGTCAGACTCGTTAACACAGGTCAACCATCTCGGCCTACGAGTCCAGGAAACAGTATACTCGACACAGCAATCGTGAATCACGATCACACACTATTGGAATTTAAGTGTCAGCAGAGGGAGTGTATTTCTTCGGACCACCTCCCATGGACTTTGGATGTAATAATCTATAGCAATTACGAACAACCGATGAGTCGCGATCTCATGCAGATAAAAGGTACCCGAAAAGGCAGACAAGCTTTTGAAGAACTACTTGCTAACAATATGGTTTCAGAAGTGCAGATCGCGTCAAACGACGACTGCGAAATGTACATCGCGGAAGTAGAAAAGGCCGTCGTGAAAACACTTGACGAGTTGGCCCCGCGGAGAATCGTTGACTCTAAAGAGAGACTTCCAACACACATAAGAGACAGAATAGCCGAGCGTAACACCAAGAAGCAACGCGCCTGGCGACTTAGATACACTGGTCTCAGGACAGTGGCAAGAAGGCAATACAATGCCTGTAAGCATCAATTGTCTAAAGAAATAATCCAACATAAAGAAGCCGAGTGGATCAAGCTACTCGAAAACACTAAAGATAATAGGAAACGCATGTGGGCCGTGCAAAGAGCAATGAAAAAGCCCATCATGAAACTGCCTCACTTCAGCGATTGCACCAATGAATTAGAAATCATCGATAGAATGGTCGATACAGCCATAGTCAAGGAAGCTACTATCGATGCAAGTGACGAATGTACAGAAATTACAACACCGTTCGCACCACTCGATCGAACTTCAAAACACGAGCTTAAATTAGCTCTCAGACGCTTCAAGAACAGCAAAGCCCCCGGACCTGACGGCATCAAAGCCGACATACTCAAACTAGGCGGCGACACCATGATTGCAATATTCAAACGTATCATGGATTACATTCTCGAGACGGGTTACTTCCCTAAGCGCTGGAAAACCAGTACCTGTATTTTCCTGCATAAGGCGGGTAAGGATCACAGTGATCCCAAATCGTATAGACCCATCAGCCTACTCAACATCATGGGCAAATGGGCCGAGAGAATAATACTCAACCGCATCGAGACAGAGTTAAGCGAAATAATACCCAGCCACCAGCATGGGTTCACGAGGAACAGAGGCACCGCCACCCAAACCCTTCGTACTGGCAAATACATCGCCGACGCGCTGGATAAGGGCCATAGCGTCGCCATGATATCGACTGACCTCAGCAAAGCCTTCGATTCAATCAACCATAAAGGGCTCTGTCGAAAACTGATCGACGCTGGAGCACGCAACAACATCATAAAGATGATCGAGAACTATCTAAGCAACAGGACAACAAGAGGAAGCTTCAGAACCACTTTGGGAACTGAGCAACGTGTGCCACATGGGGTGCCCCAGGGATCGATACTCAGTCCGGCGATCTTCAACCTCTATGTGGCTGACCTACCAAACGAAAGAATAGCAGGCCAGATGCTGTCACAGTACGCCGACGACCTATGTATACTCAACGCAGCTGAAAGACCAGACCACGCTACGCGCCGAGCAGAGTGGGCTGCTATCGACATAATCGACTACTACAAAAAATGGGGCCTCAAATGCAATGTCGATAAGACAGAATGCATAATGTTCTCGCACAAGAGACCAAGACTCAACAATTTGAACACGGGGTATCGGAATTATGTTCAAATACGTGACGAACGCATCGTATTCAACAAGAAATAAAATACCTCGGAGTCTGGCTGGACAAAAGGCTTTCGATGAATAAACATGCCAAGGAAAACATTGAAAAGGCCAAGAGAGTCAGGGGAGCGCTGTATCCAATCATCGGCTACCGCTCCAAGTTAAGTGTCGACATCAAGCTACTTGTTATCCAAGCATGCTTACTGCCAGTGATAGACTACGGAGTAATACAAATGCTACCGAGGTACAGTAAAACAAACCTGCTCAAGCTTGAGAGGCAGTATAAAATGGCATTGAAGAACGCCGCACATTTACCCAGACGCATTGACACCGATCTACTATGGAAAATCTTGCAACAAGACCCGTGGCACATTCGTGCGCATGATCTCCACGGCGACATGATAGAACGTCTCAAATCTCTGTCGATCGAGGGTCTACAAGAACAAGGCCCGGCGTACACGCGCTATGGACAACACAACCCCTTTCTTTTCGCAACTAGAGTAGGTGAAATTGAATACATTAATAAAAAAGAGAGGGACAAGCCGCTCTTCAAACGACTGGCCCCCTTCCGACAGCGTAGGCTCTGACTGTAGAGTTACTCAATAAAGTAATAAGCGACCCGCCGCTGGGGCTAATCCCCACTGCTTTATCGTTATCCTCATGTTAAATTATATAAGCACTAGTAATAGAGGAAACGACCAGAATAGGTTTCAAAAGCTCCTGCTCTACGGACAAAATGAAACACGCAATTTGTAAAATGAGATTTTTAAATGAAATGTAATATTAAAACTAGAGAAATAAATAAATTCTGATTCTGATTCTGATATCGATGAATAAGATTTGTACGCGTAAAGTTAAGATTTAAAGTTGATTTTACGAATATAAATAAAAACTGATTAAATATTTCCAGATTTCTTTTATTTCACAGTATCCCTAATAAAAAAAACAGTATAAATTATGAGTATCAAAGAAACTAATACATAACTCAATTAGAACTAAAAGGAATGGGGTACATCTCTATTTGTTTCATGATCTCATTCTTTAACTTCATATCAAGTTATTGGCACTGAGGGCACGTTGAATTCGATTCTGATCAGGGATGGGGTCTATGGTCTTTCTTTCTTCTATTTTTGTTTATTCCTGTGTTTTTTTAATAACTTCAGTCAACGTTTTTTACCGTAGGTATCTAAGTGGCAGAATTTTTATTTGTTTTTAAAGTGTTTTTTGAAATGGAAAGTAAGTATATATTTAAATTCTATCACGCTTGTAGCCGTGTTTCTTTGAAAAGAATTTCTAAAAAAGTTAAAATTACAGTGCTTTCATACACTGTATTTACCATAATAGTGTATAGAGTACAAAAACAGTACCTAAATCTACTGTAATTACAGTGCATCTGGAGATACTGGGCTCACCGAACATTTTACATACTTATTGAATTCCTACTCTTTGATGAATAAACATTATTATTATCATCCAGTTAGACATACCTCAGAATTATCTTCTGGTTCAATGTTCTCCACAAAATACTCCGAGTCCGATTCCACACCTTGCAAAATTTTAAGAAGTTCGTCCGAATCAAGTTCTTCACTCATTTTTCTATTTGTTATCAAGTGAAAGAAAGAAAGATGCGTGCGCGCGAATCCGATTTTGTGCTGCACTATGCCAAAGTGACCTTGACAGCCACACGCCTATGACGTCACTGAACAACTTCTATAGTAGTTCGTGGCACTCGGTGGCGCACAGGGGCATAGACGACCAATTGTTTTGTAGAGATGGGAAAATAACTATCGACAAGAATTGGTAACAACTTTATAATTACGTATCGGCATCTACCTGAAGGTCGAAATTCATCTACTATCCTTTGTAATGAAGTAGATAACTAAGTTCATATTTTATTGACCTCAAATTGTTTTCGATATTCGTAACTTTCTGTATTTATAAATATTTCAATGGTGAAATCAACCTTTCACGGCACATCACTGGCCAACTTGATATGAAGTGATTGGCGTTCTGAGGAAAGTAACAAAATTCGGAGTTTCTGTTTTTGCCGATTTTAGGACAAACTTATTTTGTGCTTATTTTGTGTAGCAAAATAAAAAACGGTAGTAGACAGTGCTATCTTAAATAATAAAATGAAACAAAGCTTTTAATCACAGTAAATTTATTTTAATAAGATAGTTAAAATGAACAACTTCTATAGAAGTTGTGGCGCTGGTGGCACGAAAATCCCGAACTTCTATAGAAGTGCTTGGCGTTGAAAAGGTTAAGATAGCTGTCTAAAATATTTAATCAGTTTTTATTTATATTCGTAAAATCAACTTTAAATCTTAACTTTACGCGTACAAATCTTATTCATCGATATGACGATATCCCCATCACTACTATTTACTGTATATTTAGTTATACATTTATAGCTTGGCGCTCGGCGAGGCATTGCGTTTTGTGTACGTTGGCGGCGAAAAGGTTAAAGAAATTTGACAGATTGCGTCTGTACGTAGAATTCACATTACTAGCTATCTTGTCAACCCCTCCAACTAAGCTAAATATGCATGTTTGAAGTGGGTTCACGGCAATCGTGTATTAGGTGGGGTTCGACCTAAAGATCACAAGTCCTAGAAAGAGAACGATCGATGTTGAAGTAGGATAGATTTGTATTTGAGGTAAATATAAGAGTTGTACCCACATATTTTCTTTAATTATAAAATACGACATTATAAATATATGTACAAGGATATAGGATTAGTATTAAATATTTTCATGAATAAAAATATTACTTTACTGCTGGGTTCGAAGATATTATTATCAATGATTGAATAAATTGAAGCGTCATTGGCCTAATGGCTCCTTAGCCATTAGACACCTTTGTCGGGCTTATGATCGAGGGGTCGCAGGTTCGAACCCCACCCATTACACTATCGCAGTGAACCCACTCCAGGCACAAGCATATTTAGCTTAGTTGGAGGGATTAACAAGATTGCTACTAATGTGGATTATACCCACTGTAGCGTAAATAAAATTAAGTGCTCAGTAAAACACAAACCGCTACTTAACACGTTTAATTTTGATTAAAAGGAAAAAGATAGAAAACCTGTACTTAATTAAAAAATATAAAAAAGTTAAATATTAGTTATTATTGGGAACCTTTCAGTGATGGCGTGGGTTAACTTAGCGGAAAGAAAAAGAATGTTATCGAAAGTATTATGCAAATATTTTTAACTTACCTAACAAAAAAATCGATTGCAATCGGTTATAGCTAGGCGAATACGCATTATTAGTAATTTTAATTACAAAAACACTAAGAGCATCCAACGCGTCTTGATAGGCCTTAGGTTAGAAAGAGTTTTTGACGTGAGAATTTTTAGATTAGAAATATACAAATTAGGTGCACTATTTAAAATAGAACTCCTGCTGCGAAAACTCGGTAATTCCTGGACGGCTGAACACGACTGTGGGAAGTAACGTAGAAATCACGGAGCCACTGCGCTGCGGAGTCCGCATCTACCTCGTACTCTCTTCAGGCCTTTGAGATGGACGTCTCAGGCACAGGATGTGCTCGGATATCGGGCGAGAGCGCCCCGACCTCCGTCGTCGATAACCGACGTCGCTTGCCCGTAGGGTGGAGCCAAAAATTGGCTTGTAACGGGATCTAAACAAAAAAGAAACTTCAGACCACCGATGCAAGCTGAATCTTTGATTAATTATGAAACTAGTGCGAAATGGATCGAAAAGAAAAAAGGCGACAATACATACCAAATTAACCAGAAAATCACCCACAGACTATCCTTTTGCTAGGACACTTTATATTTTTTATTGGGTTTACACCAACAGAAAAAAAACTTTCACTTCATAATTTCGATATTAATCACAAAAAATAAGGTCGACCATCACTTATCGGGTCCCAAAAATGTAATGACGCCGTCGAAAGGCAAACAACCGACGATTTTTTTACAATTCCTGGTTCAAATGTGAATAACAGCTATGAAGAAAAAAATTTTTATTGAAAAGTTTGCATTAGGATTGGAGGAGGTCTTAACCGTAGCGGTTTTACGCTACACCACATTGCCAGTACTCTATAAAAGAAAAAGATATAAAATATCTTGATAATAATAAAATGACGTTTTACTGGTAACCAATAAAGGTTTAGCGCTAACTCGTAGCACTACTTTAGTGCTATGTTTGAGCACTATTTTGAGAGATTATTTATAAGGTAGTGGAGAACTACTTTAGACAGCACTTTGGAGAATAAGTTAGGGAGAGCAATGACAAGGCGTGAAGTCGCAGTAATGAATGTGGAACGAATGTTCTTTATTTAAATAGAATTGTGTATATATAATTGTAGTGTTTACATTAGTTAAACAGTGGCCACTGTGTGAGAGCGCGGCCCTCCGCCCGCGTCTCATATAACTGTTGACATTATATTTAATTTATAGTACAATTATCAAATAAGTCCTCCCACTCCGGGCAGGGTGGGAGGGACTGTCAGACTTTTACTGACTAAAATCCACGGTGTTCCTTCAATAACCCTTTACATACCGGGGCCACGGTAACGGGATGAGTCCCACGACCCCGGCGGGCTTCGGCCCTCTGCAGAGGGGGCCTCGTCATGTTGCTGACGCTCTTTGAGGCGCGCGTGGAACACGACGCGCCGTCGACCCGGGCATGGTCCATGGTCGGACAGCGAGTTGCCCTTTAAGCGCTGTCCGCATGCCCGCGCCTACGGTGGCCGGAGATCGTCGTCCGACGTCCGACGCCGTGGGCGTCTACCACTGCGGCTGGACTGGAGGGAGGACGCCATCCTCTCCCTCACGCGGCCCGCCTCCTCCTTCGAAAGCATGACTGCTTCGCAGAAGGAGGCGACCGCTTCCCACTCCCTCTCGCCCCGCAGCATGGCCTCGACCAAGGCCGGGCGCGAGAGGTCTCCGCCTATCGCCGCCGTGAGGACACGTCGGTGCTCTGCCCAGGCGGGGCAGTCTTGCACCGTGTGCTCTACGGTGTCCTCAGGGCGACCCTCGCAGTGGTGACACCCAGGCGTTTCCTCCTTTCCCATCAGACACAGGTACCTCCCGAAACTTCCGTGTCCGGTGAGGACCTGCGTCATGCGGTAGGTCAGGACGCCGTGACGCCGATCTAGCCACTCCTCAAAGAGGGGTCTTACCGCCGCAAAATTTACATTTAAATTTACTTAGAATAATATTCCTTTGTGCATTGTATGAGCGATTGGTTATCAAAGTGAAGGGTGTGCTACGTATGCTACAAAGGTTATAGCGAAAAAGATAACTAGAGATTATTTTATACATGGATAATAATTATCTGATGAATATCAAAGAAAATAATTATCTTGATGAGTTCCTGAACCCTAGTTTACTGTATCAACTTGATTGTGATTGTTTATTTTAGGGGAATAATGATAATTTTTAATAGCATGTCAATTTGCACACATAGTTATCAGCTAAACTAACACAATCATGTCAAATCCCCATAAATAAATGACTTACTATAAAATGTAGATACCAGTTAAATAAATCTAGCAAGCGAGCACCATTCTTTCAACATGTTACTAACAATATAATTATCACAAATGCTTATTTCGTCAAACACTTACGAAACTTAATAATAGATCCCCAAGGTCTTATGAAAAGGAATACTCTCCATTTCATCAGCATACTTCCTCCTGTAGCACCATAAATAATAATCTATGAGACTAGAGTTTGGAACCTCTGCCTTCCGGCCATCCAGTTTCTCTTCTATTCTCTTCTTGAGGAGTTCTACGGCGTGGATGGAGCAGCCGCGGATCTCCACTTCTTCTTCTGAACCACTTGGAAGGAGAATATCTGGAATGGTAGTGATTTTTTTCTTAGTAAGTTGACACACAGATCTATGCCTCCCACGTACATTGTTGTAACCCATAAATTGCAATATTACAGGAGAGCGTTTCAAAGATACTATTAGCAATAAAAACTGCATTTTTCAATTAATCTTTATACAATTCAGTATTACTAACGATATTCACATATTGAATTGTATAAAAATTAATTGAAAAATGCAGATTTTATTGCTAATAGCATCTTTGAAACACTCTCCTGTAAAATTGCAATTTATGGTTTACAACAACGTACGTGAGAGGCATCGAGATTTAAATCTATACTAATATTATAAAGCGAAAAGGTTTGTTTGTTTGAACGCGCTAATATTAGAAAGTACTGGATGGATTTGGATGAAATTTGGTGTGGAAGTAGCTTGAAGCTTGAGGAAGGTTATAGACTTTACCCGACTGCATAAAAGGAGAGTTATGTTTTTATCGTAATAAAGCTCAAGGAAGCAAAGCCCCTAAAGAACAATATCACTGAAAAAAAAATTGGGGATTTCAAAAATAGATATTTTTAAAGAATTTATTTGTTTACACTTCATGCCCATCTTTTTTGTATTAATATTATAAAGAAGTATTATTTGTAAGTGCAGGGGAGGGGAAATCTTCGAAAGTAAATTTCCCATTCTAATTTTTTTTCCTCCCACACATACCTACGCACAAAACGTTTTGGAAATACCTTCATTGTGCGTACAGCTAAGGAGAGGAATTCCCTGCCGGAGTCTGTGTTTCCCGATAGCTATAACCTGGGGGTCTTTATGTCAAGAGTGAATAGGTTACTTTTAGGCAAGCGTGCTCCATCTTCGACCACATCATCACTTACCATCAGGTGAGATGGTGGTCAAACGCGAGCCTATTATTAATTAAAAAAAAAAATTTACTTCTGTACCCGTGATCCGTAACGACTGTCAAAGAGGTTAAAATTACAGCTCGGGTCAACGGCGTAACGTTATTTCCGAGACATGGAGGAATGTCGAAATGTTAGAACGGTCACCCGCGTCCACAAATCAACCTCAGCTCGCGTTGCTTAATATTGAACATCAACCCGTGCAGCTGTTATAAGTTAGCCACGAGTTGCGAAATGAAATGAAATATTTATTCTGTAAATTGATTATAAATAACACTTTTACACGTCATGTTTTTTTGCGTGTTTAGTTTAGCTAGATGAGGCCGGTATTTCCTAACTGACTACTCTGTGAAGAAACACCGAAACAAACTCAGAGGTCAAAGTCTCTTTTAAAGTCCAGACAATTTGTATTTGTATATGAGAAGCATGTAGGTTCATGTCTGTGGTATTCTTTTGAGGAAATAACCACGCAAATTTGAGCGGACCTGTCCAGACAGTGCAAGCATTTGTCAGTTATCGTGTAGCTCAACTTAGAACTTAAAAAGCTCAACAATTTGACGAACAATACCAAAGTAAGGACCTTTGGGTAGGCCACACAAGTACTCAAACTGCTTGACATCATTAAATAAATTATAAATAATATAAAATTAGAAATAATTAAATTACTGTCCCAAGAAAAACGTTTTCCGTACTTGTAACGTCAACCCTCCCCGAACTTTGCCAAACGAGCCAGCCCGCGATTCTGAGCCAGTAGCAATAAATAACCCCATTAATAATAATATGACCCAGCCTGACCCTTTACTGCCCTTCACCAACGACCCCGCTATGCCGAGGCCCGTACTCCACAGGGAGTGCCTTTAGCGTGCGGTTGTTTAAAGTAAATATTAGTATGTAAGCCTTGGCTGGGGGCCTTTAAATTTAGAGATCACCACAGGATCGTCCGGTTAAGTAGTAACCAGCCTTAGTGTGCTGAACTACGAGTGCAACCATAAAAAAAGTTTTCGTTTTAAATGTTGCCAAAACGAGACCATATGGCTCGCACTTACAAGTTATTAGATTTCTGGTAGCGCCAAGCTTCTAAAACTAAGCGCCCTAACTTTACAAACTCTACACCTTAGTCAAAATATGTGGCTTGGCCGTTTCGCAACCGTCACAAGGGCGTAAGGTAAAAAATGTATTCACTGATCATTATTTTTCTGTTATACAATAGTTCTTGTACCATTTAGATAATCGTCCTATTAGGTAAATAAATGTTACTGTTGGAGTAAGATTGAGGTAATAGGGAAAAACCTAAAAATTACTAATGCGAGTTTCACCTCAATTAAAATGATATTTGTTTTCGCAAATTGATTATTGAATAACACTTTTACACGTCATTTTTTTCATATACTTAAACTGTATGAGGCTGAATTTGCATAAGACAACAAAATCGTCTGTTGTTGAGATGGGAAATAGGTACAGATGATAAGATAAAGTTTGAAAAGAATATTACATTTATCAGATGAATTACGGTTGTCGACTAAATTGTTTAACAATGAACCAGCGATATAACAAGAAGCGTCAATAGCCCAATGGTTATGGTGTCCCGGGAGAGGAGGAGAGGTCCCGGGTTCGAACCCCATCCATTACACTATTGCCGTGAACCCACTCCAGACACAAGCATATTTAGCTTAGTTGGAGGGGTTAACAACACTACTAGTAATGTGGAATCTATCCACATTGGATATCATATGATTTGATCACTACAGATTGTATGGACTTTAAAAGAGACGTTGACCTCTGAGTTTGTTTCAGTGTTTTTTCTCAGAGTAGGTAGTCAGTTACGAAACACTGGCCTCATCTAGTTTACATTTACGAAAAAAAAGACGTGTTTAAGTGTTATTTATAACCTATTTGCAAAATAAACATCATTTCATTATATTGCAAGTCCTCTTTTTTTCATAAAAAAAAAGACATCACACACTAACACGTTAAAGACCATATTAGTCATAACATGGACTTTAACGTGTCTTACAAGTGTCAACTTGTCATACTTTGCCAACCCTCTCCGATTGACCTCATAACATGACACTGGCAGAATAGTCGACACCGGCTCAGTTGCCAAAGGAGAAAAAAAAAAAGTGTAGCAATGTGTGAAATAGGGTGGAAAACCTTTTAGAGCCTTCCACCTTTAGACACTTAGGCGATTATCACACTGCCACGCACCACGCTGCATGTTGCGTGACTGCGTGTTTTAAGGCCGGGTCACACCGGATGCGTGGCGTGACGTGACGCGTGCACGCACCAGTTGTAATGTATGAAACTGTAAGAAAGATGCCAGACCAGATGCGTGACGTGTGCACGTCCGTGACCCACGCACGCAGAGCCGCATCTACTCACAAACTGAGTCCGTGCGCGTGTGTAGCGGAACGGCAACATCGCACACGCGCCTGCAGTGATGACGTTGTATTATAGGGCGTTCCCTGTTAGATGCCAGACCGGGCACTCACGCACACGCATCGGTCATTGCTGCACGTGCGCACGCACGGCAGTTTGTATTTATTTACAAACAGAATACAGTTTACGAGTGTTTTTTTCGCAATGGAGACAATTTTAAAGGAAAAACTTATAGAAATAGTTCGCAAATATGAGTGTCTCTATAACACCAAACATAAAGAGTACAAAAATAAAAGTTATAAATTATTATTATGGGAGAGAATCGGGACAACGCTGGAAATAGACGGTAAGTTCAAATTATTGTTTTTATTTATGTAATTTAGTACAATCATTAGAAAATTTCAATTGTTAAAGTATGTAACAAATTTTTCTCGAATGTTTATTGCATTATTGGATGATCTTGCGTTAGTACGTCTGAAGTTTAGTAAAGCACTTTCGCTACTAGATTCTTGACTATGAGCCGTGTTCGCTTCATCAGGAATCCCTTGCGTCATGGTGCCATGCTTGATTCGTACATAATTATGTAAACAGCAAGCAGCTTTTGTAACATGAATAGCTTTTTCAACATTACATTCCATTGGCCGATGAAATATTCTCCATTTTTCTGTTAGAATTCCGAACGTATTTTCGACTATACGTCGCGCACGGCACAATCTGTAATTGTATGTTCGTTTTCTGGGATCACGTGTAGATATAGAGCTATTGAATGGTCGCATTAAGTATGGCTGCAATGCAAAACCTTCATCGCCAATCAAAACGTGAGGTATTGGCTCATTAGCGCCAGGCAGTGGTTTAGGGGGCAACAAAGTTTTTCCTTCTAGATAGTGTCGATAGAACTCTGAATGTTCAAAAATGTTACTATCGCTATGTCGGCCATAACTACCTACATCAACCATTGTAAATTTATAAAATGGATCGGCTATTGCGAGTAAAACTATAGAAAAATGACTTTTGTAGCAAAAATAGTCAGACGCACTGTTATTAGGGCATTTTATTTTTACATGCTTCCCATCGATGCTGCCCACACAGTTTGGGAAGTTCCATATTTCTCGATACCCCAATTCAGATTCTCTCCAAGTTCCTTCTGTAGGATTGGGCATATATAGAGGTTGTAAAATATTCCAAAGTGCTTTTGATACTTCTTCAATAATAGCAGATACAGTGCTTCGTCCTAGTCGAAACGAAAATGAGATTGTCAAAAACGAGTCTCCAGTTCGTATATATCTGAAATGAGGAAAAAGAAACATTCGATAATATAGAGCATTAGTTATAATAGTACTAGAGTCCCTTCCTATAGTTGTGTCGTGGTCATTGGTTACATAGCAGTATAGTTAATTAAGTAACCCTAATAATTTCAGGTAACCAAGCAAAAGAAATATGGCGGACGCTGCGAGACGGATACGTCCGATATATAAAAAAAAAAGCAGGGAAGACTGGCTCCGGCAGACAATATCATAATTACACGTGGAGCGCTCAAATGGCATTTTTAGATGGTACGTTAGAACTAAGGCCAACGAGCACCAACATAACAGCACCGCAGGACGCTGGATCTCAATCGCCAGAGTCACCAATCTCACGACAAGTTTCGTCATCATTACCACCCTTGTCCCCACAACCAGGACCTTCTTACGCAGTGACACCTCCATCGCCAGGGACACCTAGTACTGCATCTTCCATACAATTACCGCTGTCTAATTCCATGCACACCAACGTATCGTCATTACCACCATTTTCTTCACAACCAGCACTTTCCTACGCAGAGACACCTCCATCGCCAGGGACACCCAATACTGCATCTTCCATACAATTGTCTAATTCCAGGCACGCCAACAAACAATCATTGCCACCTTCCGCAGAAAGATCTGTTAAAAAGAGAACCATTTCAACCAACCTTTCTTCCGAGGGGAGGACAGACAAGGTTCTAGAATATCTGCAGAAAAAAAATAGGAAAAGACATGAATATGACGACGTGGACCATTTATTCGCAAGTTATGCAAAAACATTCAAAAAGTTATCACGAAGAACCCAAGCTGAATTAAAAGTTAATCTGGCAAAACTTTTCGCTGAGGCGGAAATAACTGAATTAGATAGCGATACTCAAATTAATGAATCCCCGCAGTCACAATTGGTGTACTTTTCACCCGAATACTCAATAATTCCTGATGAATCAATACAGCCTATTATATTAGCTTCAATGTCAGACGTACAAGTACAACAACCTATAGCGATAGACCTTTCACAACCGGGACAGTCTACCACCGAAGACCTATCACAAGAATCAGCCGAACCTATGCCTGAAGCCGAAGAAGTCATCCTTTACTAGTTAACTATAGAGACTAGAGATGGGCCGAATGTGGTTTGAACCGAATCCGAACTTCGGCCGAACATTCGGTTAAAATGAAAAGTTCGGCCGAAGTTCGGCCGAATTTCGGTTCAATTTCGCGCGCTTTCTCAAGAGCGACATGTCGTGACTTGTTTACGCATTTACTTCAATCTCGAATATATTTATCGTCTCCTGGAAACTCTGTATGTTCTGAGCAACTTTTATCGGAGGCAGGAAACGTATACGAAAACAAAAACATAACAAACTTCTGCCAGATAAGGCAGAGTTTTTGGTGTTTTTGCACCATAACCTGCCTCTAGTAAATTTTAAACATGAGTGAGTAGATAGAGGAGAAAAGTTTATTAATTTGAAAAATAAGTACCCTTTAGTTAATGAATGTTTAGTTTGTGAATCAAAAACGTGATTTTTTAATTCAATTTACGAATTGTAATCCAGATGTTTGTTAGAAGAATAATAAGTTTATTAAATTTTTGTAATAGCATGTCTAATTACTATGTCAAATTAATTAGGCAGAGATTATCAAGACTAATAAGAAGAACCGATTTAATTTAAGATTTACATTTACCATGTTCGTAACTAAAATAAATGACTATGAGTGAGTAAAAGACATAATTTTATAACAGTAATGCTATTCTAATTCTATAAAATTTTAGTAAAAATAGTGCAAGTAAGTATTATTTTTCTTGTGCCGAATGTTCGGCATCTGAACCGAATTTCGGCCGAATGCCGAAGTTCGGTTCAAGCTGCCGAAATTCGGTTGAACCGAATGTGAACCGAATTTCGGCCCATCCCTGATAGAGACACAAAATTAATGATAAACAAAAATTGTTAAAATTATTAATTGTTGATTATATTTATATTAAAACAAAGTATTTAAAAATTGGTTGATTATGATATGATTAATGTTAAAGATTTTTTTGGTAAGTAAAGCTAGTGAAAGTTAAAGTTACATGTGCAGTGTTAATTTTAAGATAACTTAAAGACATAGTAATATAGTGTGGTAGCCTGCTATGTGTGCTAATAACTTGTTAATTACCTATCTGTGATTGAAGACTGATTGTAATAAACAAACCTTAAACAAATCACTAATCTTTCTCTGGTTCTAATAGCCTTCCTGTAGTTGGTGTCCAATTTACAGATGTGAGGTTTCACCAAATCATGTAACTCCTCAAAAGAGCTTCTTGACATTTGAAAATACCAATAAAAACGATCTTCATAAGACTCAAGCTCTCGGCATAGTTTATGATATTCACTGCATTCCTCTCTTCTATTATTAATATCATGGACCCAAAGTCTCTTTGTAGCAGCAGAAGATTCTTGGCATAGTAGCAACAATAACGCTTCTTCATCAGAAGAACTGCTGTTGTCTAACATCTTTTCGCCAAATGCTCTCAACTCAATATGGCTGCTGACAAGGTGGCTCGCACGCGCGTGCAGCAGTTACCTGCGTGACGTGTTGCGTGCGCGCCCGACGTGTGCTGCGCCGGTCTTGGCCGGTGTGACAGGGCTTGCACGCGCGTGCGCACGTCACGTCGCACGTCATGTCACGCTACGCATCCGGTGTGACCCGGCCTTTAACGTTACTTGTTAGTATCTCCGTTTGTATAGAAAACATGCACAGTCCAACACACTGAAAACGCAACCACGCGCGTTCATGCGGGTCACGCGCATACACGCGGAGAAACATGCACCCCCGCGCGTAGGTGCGGGGCGAGACGCAAGGTATGGCACACCGAATCCCGCAGTGCCACGCGTGATTTTGAATGGGCGTGACGTGTGTGTTTGAAAATGGATCTCGATATCGATCGATTTATATTCGAAATCGAAAACCACCCAGCTATCTGGAATATGAAATGTGATGAATACAGTGACAGAGCGCAGAAGGTGAAACAATGGGAGGAAGTAATAAATATGTTTACTGATAATAATGCATCGGTTGAAGAAAAAAAAAAGAACGGTAAGTTGTTTTAATTTTTTTATTTACTACAAGTTAATGAAAGGTAAATTACAATTATGAACGCTGCAGCTAGTTTAAGCATATTTGTTTTGCCACGGCAAAGGGCATTAAGCAAAAAATTAACAAAAAAATCTGCTAAATTATTCCTTGCGTCACTTCCGCGTGTACCTGATAGAACTCTAGCCCTCGGAATTTCGCACATACCCTCTGTATCACCATTGAATACTATTTCGTTGAAATTAACACCATGCCTTTCTCTTACGAAATTGTGAAGCAAACAGCACGCTTTGATAATTTTTATTGCTAAATTTACGTTAACATCTAATGGTCGTTGAAATATTCGCCATTTGTGATTTAAAATTCCAAATGCACATTCTATATACCTGCGCGCTCGGCTCAAACGATAGTTAAATATTCTTTTAGTAAAATTCAAGTTGGTCCCCGGATATGGCCTTAATATGTGGTCAGAAATGCTAAAAGCTTCATCGCCTATGAAAAAATATGGCAGATCATTGGGAACTCCCGGAATATTCGATTCTTTTGGTATATTAAGATTAAATTCCCTAAGTTTTTTGTAAAATATTGAATTCTGAAAAACAGTACTATCGCTACATTTACCATACGCACCAACATCGATGAAAATGAATTTATAATTAGAATCACAAATGGCTAATAACAATATTGAAAAAAAAATGTTTGTAATTGTAATGCAATGATCCTGTTAAGGATGGTTTGTAAACTCTGACATGTTTTCCATCAATAGCTCCAATCACATGAGGAAAATTTTACCGTTGTTGGAAACCTTCAGCTATGCTTAACCACGCTTCAGTCGTGAGCTCAGGAAAACATTCTGCTCTCATGAAGTCCCAAATGGCTGTGCAAACTTCTTCCACGATTTTTCTGATGGTTGATAATCCTATTCTGTGGCTGAAATGAAGCTCAGTAAACGAGCAACCGCTTGCTAAGTATCTGAAATATAAGAGTTTTTTTTTTTATTTTGTTTTAGGAACATTACTTCAAAAAAGGTTGAGAACGCTTCGTGATGGTTTTGTTAAACAACGGCGGGAACTAGCTACTACCAAAAGCGGATCAGCTGCTACGCATATAAAATACAAATATTATAGTCAACTCTTGTTTCTCTTACCAGTAGTATCAATGAATAAAACGCACAACAGCATGGCAAATCAAGAAAACAATGACCCAGTTGAAGAGCAACATGGTAGTAACATAATTCCACCGAAACCAAAGAAAACCAAAAACAGTGACCCAACAGATAAATTTGGTAGTGAACTTTTGAACGTTTTAAAATCTACGTTGCAACGAAAGACTGATGAAGAAGATTCTGATCGACAATTTATGTTGTCATTGGTTGACGATTTTAAAAGGGTGCCGCTAAGATTAAAGCCAAGGATATAGATAAATATAATAAAATGTATCTTGGAAGCACAAAATGAGGAAGGTAATTTCCAACAAGTACAAGGCGCCGATTATTATGAATACGGCACTTATTCAAATCAATATGGTGGTTACTACACTAAACCTCACAGAGAATGTACGGAAAATACGCGTCCAAGTAATCAGCCCACCTCATCCAGTTTTAATCTACCAGCTGAAGAATATATTGAAAGAAACTTTTCCAATAATCAGCAATCACTTGTGGAAAACTCCACATTGGCAATGGAAGATCAAATATCTCCAATGTCCGTAAATACTCAAAATTCCGAGGAATCTGAACTTTTACCATTGTTCGAAAATTAAAACTACCTAATACGCTACAAAAAAAACTTAAGATATAAGGTACAAAAAGTTAACAAAATAAATATTACTGGGATCTTAATTATTATAGTAACTGCGATTACTGGCTTACTTAAAGGCTAAGAACTTTTTTTGTGAACTGTATTCGTGATTTCATGAATGAAAGCTGTAATTAGTAGAGTAGATACATTAAAAATAAGTCGAATGGCTATCTCGTGGGTTCATAATTGTGATTAGCAAGAAGGTAGTTATTTGTGATTTTAGAAATTAAAGCTGTGATTAGTAGAGTCATTAAAAATTAGTAGAATATCTATTTAGTGGTACTATCTAATTGTGATTAGCAAGTAAGTAGTTATTTGTGATTTTAGAAATTAAAGCTGTGATTAGTAGAGTCATAAAAAATTAGTAGAATATCTATTTAGTGGTTCTATCTAATTGTGATTAGCAAGTAAGTATCTAAACACTTCCAAGAATGAAAGCTGTGATTATAATAGTAGACTGATGTGTATTAGATAAGTACTAATTAATATTCCATAACAGTGACTGCAGTACAAATTTTGATAAATAAACGCGCAATAAATCGAAATCACTAGTTTTATTCGTATATAATAGCCTGGGTTTAACTATAATAATATCGATATAGTTAACTTAATATGTATTTAGAAAATTGAAATTATTTACTTACCTCAATGTTACCCAAAGCTTCTCTTCTGGCGTAATACAAAGACGAAAATTTGTATCTCTTCCACTAATACCTGTTCGAATTTTGCTGAGCAAATAATCAAAAGATGTTGTTGACATACGCGTGTAGTTGAAGAATTTCTCTTCATATTTTCTAAGGTCCCAATAATTTTGAACAAATGACCCATTTAAAGATCTTGTTTGTAAATAAGGTTGTACCCAGTATCTTCTATAGGCACGATTTCTTTTAATTTGACCGTACAAAAACCAAACAGTTAGTATAATGGCAGCGTCCTGAATGAGTTCCACACTATTAACCATTTTTATCAAAACTATCGTGATGCTCAGTACTGCACGACCACCACAGAGAACGGCGAATAAATGAGAGCCGCCGTGCGTGAATCTACAAAACGCACCTACGCGCGTGAGTGCGCAAAAAACCCGCACGATGATGCAGATCTGCACTCCCGCAGGAACGCGCGTAGGTGCGTCGACACGCAATATGCAGCATGATGCGGGGCAGTGTGAAAATCGCCTTACGTTTTGTAACATTACATTTCAAAATTGAATAGATATATCTAAGTATTATAACTATCTACCATCTGTATTAAAATCTATAATGTGTTTACGTCGCATAATCTCAGGGCCGGATTAAGCATTAGGCGGAGTAGGCAACTGCCTAAGGGCCCCGCATCAACTTGGGGCCCAGGCCACAGATTACTAATAAGTTACTAACGTAACAGATCCATCGCTTCCCTGCAAAACGACAAATACCTACGCTATAATTAACTAAACTTTCTAGCTGTCAAGCGACACGAGGAAATATGAGCTTAACTGCTTTGACTCAACTGAGCGTTTCAAGTGCACAGCAGGCGATGACGTCGGACGGTATGAAGATACCTTAGGGTTGACCCAATTAAATAAAATACAAAAATGTTTTATAAATGATTTAATTTTATAAAATGGTCAATTTGTGACAAGCAGGCGGGACCCAATTGAACGTATTTTTTTTTAAATTTGACGGGTCCGCCTGCTTGTCACTTTTTAAAATAAAAATGTGCTTGTTTCTTGCATTTCAGTTGAGCAGTCGGGTTTTTAGATTTTTTAAATAACTTTTTTTTTCAACTTTTCAGTTAAAATATTAATTAACAATTTTTTAATTTTCCCGGTCGTGTCACATTGGCACCCCACCGGATTCAGAAAGTGAAAGAGCTCAAGTCCATATTTTTAAACTTTCTCTTTGTATTATTTTTGCTAGTATTACACTAATGATAAATATGATATACTTTTTTGAAATCCTTGTGATAAGCCCTTTAATTTGATACCCATATTATGGTATTCGAAAAAAAAAAAATTTTTTTCACTAGGTATAATGACTTCGCACAGCCGCCATGTTTGATTTTTTCAAATGTCACCTATCTAACACTTGGGCTGCTAAGACAAATCTAACGATACCTCAATTATGTGAATCCGTTCAGTGGTTCTGGAGATATGTGGTAATAAAGAATATTACAAACATACATACATACATACATACAAGATACGCGCGAAAAACATAACCCTTCCTTTGCAGTCGGGTAAAAATGGTCTATTTGCTTTTTACCTTCTCTAAACGTTGCATTTGTAAAATGAATCTAATAAAAAGTTTGATCAAATAATCATGTGAGATGCATGGACACAAAGACTTGAAGTGTTTTCATAGAAACTTCATACAAAATAATCTGATTGGACAAGACAGAAACCCTATTTCTAAACAACTACTTTTTATAACAAAACACTGAATTCTAGTGAAAATTATACCGAAAAAGAAACACTTACCTTTCCTCGTCTTTTGACAATGTGAAAAACGACATTTTTTTATTGGTTCTTTGATTTTGACATCCGTATACCGCACAATAATGTCGTGAATTCGACATGGTTAAAATGCTTGTTAAGGTTCTACGCGCACAACTACACAGGCGGGCGTGCGGCACCCCTCTGCCACTTGTGCGTTCGAACACACGGCTAGCCGGTAGGTACTTATCGCGTGACCTTGAGCGAGTGACGGAGGCCTGCCCAGGCCCAGTGCACGCACCAAGAAAACACGTTTCTTCGAACGAGAATTTGATGTGCGTGTGAACATAGGGACTTCACTGTTATCTCACAATATACAAATCGTTAGATTTAGTAGTAGAATTAAAACAACTTTTGAACAAATCTGGGAATAAGTAAACAAATATATTAAAAACCACAGCCCTTAATGTGCGTTTCCTCAGTTCACACACGATTTGGTCAGTCAAAGTAAGAAAAGGGGCCCCGAGAATGCCATTGCCTTAGGGCCTCTGACAGGGTTAATTCGGCTCTGCATACTCTATGTCTACTTTGGCCACATAATGCGGAAAGTCTGGAAAAGCTAGTGTTTATCGAGTAGACGGCAAGAATGCCCAAAGTCGTTCGCTAACCAAATGGTCTGACCAAGTGATAGAAGCATCAGCTGGAAATGGATTTCACCAGGCAGTGAGTGCAACGATGGACGGGGCCCGATAGAGAACTTTAATTAAAACAACAAAAGATCACGATCCCCGGTAATGTGAAAACACGAAATTAAAATTACCTTTTAACTAAAACATTAAAATATTTTTAACCCTATGAATGTGAACCTAAGGAAATAAAAATAATTTCAAAGCTGCTCTTTTAATGTCACATTAGGGTAGAGCGGGGGGGGAGTCTCCCAGATGTGACAAGTATCTACAGAGGAGTACAAAAATCATGAAATTCGTGCAACGTAGTTTATGGATGGCCCCCAAGCGTGTCGTCATATCGACCCAGTCCTGTGCTCTTTGTTTTTAGAGACGATCTAGGGTCTTTTTTAAATAGGCATTTCGTGTCCCACATTGGCTTTGGGCTTGCAGAGTAACATAGGAATGGAAATCTGGGACACGATTTTTAATTTTGGATTAGAACAGTAGAACGCAGTTAGTATTTTAACTCCATAGGTTGCCAACAATATGCATAGGAATTGATTAAATATATTAGATAGCTGGTAAAATATGGTTTTACGTAATATATAGATGTATAAGTGCTGGGACTACTCGTTCCAAACAGTATACTGCAATGAGGATCAAGGGAGAGTTTATGTAAATTACTGATGGCATGTATGAACCTATAACAAGTTATACCGGTGACTCGGGCAGTAGAGTTTTCTGGACTCTTGGCAGTAACTGTGTTGTTCTTACCGTTTCTTCGAGCCTTTACCTGGGACTGAAATCTAGACTACTTTTGTTTGTTTGGGTCCCTACCTGCAAAATTACATGTAGATATAAAAAAGTACAAAATGAGACAAAAACTAACCTTTTTTCAATTTATCCATCAATTCATGGCTGTAACTCAAAGCTCCAAAATAAACGAGCACCTGGGGAACTCTATAGTCTGCAAACATTGTCATTCTCTCAATATCTGTGAACTCTCCCAAGCCAGTACCACCAAAGAAGTTCCACAAATCTGCCACGAGAATCTGTGCCCTTTTATATAAGGCTACTTTTTGCCCTTTGAATGTTGCTTCATCATGGAAACATGGGAAGTTATCAACAATAATTTCAAGTAACTTTACAGCTGACTTATTGGCTTGTTTCAAACATGTTACGAAAGTACCATTGTACTTGTCTAGAAGGATAGCACCAACTTCATGTAGTACTGATATGCGTTGCTCGAATAGCGGTATTGATGCTTCATTGTCACCTTTCATTATTGTGCGGAGTTGATCTTCGGTTATCTTAGAGTAATATTCTGGGTTTGTGATGTCAATTTCATTCTGAAATAAGAAGTGGAAATTTACTGAGAATATTACCTAGCAGACTTCTTTGCAATGAAACACTGAAAGCAACCAGAGGTCGGTCTCTTTTCAAATCCATGCAATGGTTATCACATGATGGATGAAATATAGGGCATAATGAAATGTAATCAGCCTGTACCATTCCCTCCCACTGCTGAGTCAAAGGCCTCCTCTGTATGTTTATTGGAACAGGTCTCAATCATGTGGGTCCAGTCTAGGTTGTTAGATAATACATTAATGAAGGTGTCATAAATGTGTTTGGTGCTCTTTTTAGGAAAGCACCAAACAGATTCAATGAATCTAACCAAGCAGTGCCAGCAATTGGCAGTTATTGCAGAGCTCAACTTAGTTCATCTAAATTGAGCTCTAAGTGTAGCTTTTAGCGATAAGACCGCCATTGTAACCATATAATTAAGAAATAATGTTAAATAGGTGTGTTTAAATTTTGGTGTACAATAAAGTATATTCTAGCTATCTAATAAACTATCACTAAAACAAGACAAGTTTAAAAATAAATTCACCTTGATCGCTCTAGCAAGTGCAGCCTCCAATGCATAATAGCCAGAATGCCCATCTACTGTCCACTTGTGAGCTCCGGAGTATGACCAGAAGCAAAAGTTCAAGGCATCGGCCACAAACACCCAGTCAGCTGCCTTCTCATGGTTTTTATGAGGATGGATGATGTCTGCACCAGTTTCAGGGATCTCTAGCTTGTCAGTTATTGATTTTAGCATCTGGAAATAGATACATTTCCTAAGTGACGACCAGCTTATAGTGTTCGAGTTGTAGGTATATGATCAATGCTATGATTATGGTATACTTACCAAAATAGTAACAACTATTAACCTAGTCTGGCTTCACACTAATCGATTATAGACTAAAACCTACCTCATGAATCACTCAATCAATTGGTGAAAACACGCACTGGACTTGAGCTTTTTATAATATGTAAGGATAACACAGAGAATTAAAATTCGCGGTTGTGGTTTTTAGGAGTAAACAAGTTTCCTAAGTTCTTATATCACTCAAATATAATCTTAGTAAATAATATAAGGTTATCTTACCTCTTTACAAAGTTTTTCAAGTCCCTCTTCGTGAATTTTAACATGTTGCGCATTTTTAGCTATAAATTCTCCAGATTCCGCTGGTGGTAATACTCCTTCACGTACCATATTGGTAAAGAAACGGTAATCTTAAAACTTTCTGGGTAGTTGAGTCAACAATAACAATAGCAGTCCTCTTATAACACTGCTAAGAATAATTATCAATGGTTATCATTTATTACCCATAAGACTATATACTAATACAAAACTAAATACTACTCCTATATACTATTTTAAAATCCTATATTTCAGAATTGAGAATACAATTTAAATTCGCACTCGCAACTCGCTGTGTGTGCAGATTTATTTAAGTACAAAAAAAATGAAAACAAACAAATAGTCGTTTCTGAACGAGTTCATTGCATAAGGTATACCCACAGAGTACTTTCATATATATAGTAAGGAATACCTTAAGTTCAAAATTTTGTCTCCTAGATCAAGATATCAGTTGAATACTATATAAAAACTTCGTAATACACTTAATACAGTGTATCATAATTATTGTATAAAATAAAAAGACATTAAGAATTGTTGAACATACGAAATAATTATAATATCTCTTCGTTTGTATGTGTAAAACTGCGTATAATGAAACGCAATATTATTATTAGGGATGGCGATTCTTCGTTGAAATAGAATTTTAATCAACTACAAATTATCAATTCTCAAAAATCGATTTTAATTCAATTTGATTTGAACTTTTAATTGTATGCGGCCAGTTTTTTGGGTAGGTAGGTACACCGACAACGTTGTGGAAGAATTTTTAGATACTTTATTCTAGTCTATATTGTAGATTTTTCAAATCAAAAATCCAAATTATTTTATTTTAAATAGGCCTTAATACATGGGCATTCATAAAACGTCAGAAGTTAGTGCACGGTTCGAAATTGGTCGTTTTTTATGTAGAAGAACCCGCAAGAAACTACACGGTTACTCTGTTAAAAAATTTTTGAAGTGAAAACTTCTTTAGCGGCGGCGTTGTGCACTTTTTTGTAATGGGTAAAAAATGTTAAACTCGCGTCAGGACACGTGACCTGATTGAAAATTCGTAAGACGGACGGAGAGTAGACAGCCGGCGCGGCGTAGGAGAGGAAGTATCCCCCTCTCTTCCTACGGCGCGAAAATGTATGCCTGCGCAAACTTTTTACTGTAATATAAATTGTCATGTTTGTGTACGATAGCGCAATAAATAAATATTGTTTTCTACCACATAAATAATAGTACTTTTATACTGATAATTAAAGCAATTCGTGCAAAATTATTCCCTAACCATTCCAAAATATCAAAAATGCACAACGTTAATATTCAAGTTTTCACTTCTGCCGGCACTCCCGGAGTGCAACCCGTCGTTTTTTTATTTTCACAATCTTTTCATAATAGATACAATTTTTTTGTTATGAGAGGACAGTACATATAGGCCAATTGACATAATACAATGTAATATAACAAATCAGAAATGAATCTATAGTGTTATCGCATTCACATTAAAAATGAGCTTTACAAAACTGCAAATAAACTAAAGCAAAGCACATAAAAAAAAATTAAATACAAGCAAAATAAAATAATAATAACAACAACAAGCACACACACCAAAAAGGGGAGTTGTTATTAGACTTTTATACAGTAACGCAGTCACAATAAACCAGGAAAGCCACATGTGCAGAAGGAAACATAACTTAATCCTATAATATGCATTTTTCATAAGGACACGTTTAATATGGGTTTTAAACTTTCCCTCGCTAATTTCTGTCACAAACTTTGGCAATTTGTTATAAAAGCGTATGCTGTTTATAAGCAATGACATTCTTGATTTGGCTAATCTCCATTTGGGTATAACAATTTCATGTTTATTGGTCGTGTTTATTGTATGGAGATCGCTTCTAATCATAAAAAGTCCTATGTTTTTGCGTACCTACGTACAGTATGCTTTCTAATATATTTAAAAGAGAAGACAGAGTCAGTACATTTACTTCTTTAAATACATTTCTATGGGACTCGAGGGGGCCCATTTTATATATTGCCCAGATTGCCCTGTTTTGTAGTATGAAAATTGAATCTACGTCAGCTGCGGATCCCAAATTAGTATACAATACGACATGACACTGTGGAAATAAGCAAAATAATGTTTTATTGAAGTGAAAACTTCTTTAGCATCGTTGTGATTTGAAAGTTTATGAAACGAAAAAGCGACAGTAAAAAGAGACAGACACATAATTTTTTTGAAGGTTTCACTTCTACCACGTGTGAATTGCACACATGTTTTTTTTTAATTGACGATCGACCAGTTATATTTACAAAACGTTTTGGGAATACTTCCCCGTTTTGTACTAGTGGAATTCCCTGCCGGAGTCTGTGTTTACTAACAGTCTATAACCTGGTAGTCTTTAAGTCAAGTGTGAACAGATTACTTTGAAGCAAGCGTGCTCCATTTTCAACCACACATCACTTCTGGTGATTTAAATCGTCAAAAGCTTTTGTTTTTAAGCGTAAATTAGTAAAGTTATAAAAAGTAGCCTATGTCTTATTCTGGGATTTCAGCTATTTACAATATAATGACCAATTATTACATTTATTTAATATATTATAATTTCATTCAAATCCATTCTTTAGTTTATGCGTGAAAGAGTAAAACAGTGGGGGTACCCATTCCAAAATTTTTACTAACATTTAGTTATGGTTGAAAAATTTAAAAAGTAGCTAAGTGCGAGTCACCAGTACCAATGAAAGGTTTCGTACCTAAGCATGTATAAGCAAAAATAATTTGTTTTTATTAATTACGAAGTTCTTTCGTCAACCGTTTGTATAAATTACCATATTTGTGGTTTTTGGAGCTGGGAAGCGTGGCCGTCCTCGAGAACCCCGACAAACCTGGCGTCGCACCGTGGTGGCGAGCATCGGGATAACGTGGGGCGTCCATTTAAGGGTCATAGGAAATGAATTCCAGTAAGACAAGTAGCCGAATGGCATAAAAACGAACCTTAAAAATTCGTGATGTTTGTCCATCCGTATGTCACACACACAGTTGAATCTTGGTAGGTAGATGTATTCTGAGAACCACTTTACGATTTTATACAGAAATAAAAAAGGAGCGAGCGCCCCCAATTCATGGAGCTGAAAAAATAGTTTTTCAAAACTACATATTATAAAATAAGAAAGTGAAAAATCTAAAACAAAAATCTGTAGATCTCAATGAACACTTCCAACAAAAATTAGTTCAACAAAAAATGTCTGTTCGTCCATATGTCACAGCCACTTTATTCCGAAACTATTAAGACGACACAGTTGAAACTTGTTATAAATCAATGGTGTGCTTCGGATACACGGAAGTCATCATCTGCCTAGCCTTTTCCCAATTATGTTGAGGTCAGCTTCCAGTCTAACCGGATACAGCCGAGTATTAATGATTTACATGGTGCGACTACCTAACTGACCTCCACAACGCAGTAGGGAGTCAGATTTTACTGGCTACTGACTACCCGTTACGAACGGAGGCGCCCGTTACCGCCTCCGCCAGTTTGACAAAGTTATAAATAAATAAATAAATAAATAAATATTCCACAACTTTTTCACACAACGCCATCCAGTCCCAAACTAATCAGAGCTTGTGGTATGGGTACTAGACAACTGATAAACATACATATATATTTCTAAATACATACATATTATAGATAAATTACACCCAGCCAAAGAACAACTCGGCTGCACCTGACGTATGCGAGTATGCACCGCCAGGTTGGAACTTCAATAAAGCCGACTTTTGGTTATTGTATTCCTCAATTGCGGCCGTAGATTGGACTCCTTTGTATGAATTAGATTTAGAAGAGAGTTTAAATTATTTTTATAACATTATTAATTCTATTATAGATGACTGCGTTCCAAAAAAAAAGCGAAGTCGTGTAGACTCAAGATACGTTTATCCTGAGTGGTACACTGTTGAAATAATTCGCGACATAAGATTGAAGTCCTTTTTACATAAACAGTATAAGGCAAGTGGGTCGAAAGTCGACTACGAAGCGTTTGCTTGGTGTAGGACCAACGTTAAAAAGGCATTGGTAGTTGCACAAGAACAGTATCGCCACCGTATTCAGAATCAGATGCGAAATGATCCTAAATCCTTCTGGAATTATGCGAAAGCTAAAAAGGGTAAGAAAAATCCGCAAGTGATTCTGAAAGACGGCGAGGCATTGGCTGGTCAACGCTGTGTTGAAGAGTTTGCAAAGTATTTTTTTTCCGTGTATAATGCAGAACGACCAGATCTGAATGTAGGCGCGGCCATAGCAAATGCAGGTTACGGGAATGGGGCGGCGCGTGTACACTTGAACAAATTAGAGTTAGGAGACGTATGTCAAGCACTTCAAGGTCTTAAGCCGAAAAAGTCTGCAGGACCTGACGGCATTCCACCTTACATATTCAGGGATTGTTCACGGGTACTAGCTAGGCCGCTGCTTCACATATATAACAAGTGCTTAAAAGCTGCAGTGTTTCCGGAGAGGTGGAAAGTGACTCGCGTTGTTCCGGTACCAAAAGTTGGTTCAGCAGAATCGGTGGAGAGCTATAGGCCGGTCGCAGTGTTGTCGACGCCGGCAAAAGTATTGGAAGCTGCTATTCATAAAAGCATTTATCTCCAGGTGAGCTCACAACTCTCTGACGCTCAGCATGGGTTTCTGCCGGGTAAAAGCACCACCAGTAATCTGCTCTGTCACATGGCTCAACTGGTGCCGACAGTGGACAGTGGGGGACAAGCTGATGCTGCTTACTTTGATTTCAAAAAAGCGTTCGACCTAGTCGATAATGACGTGTTGCTTAAAAAGTTAGCAGCATTCGGTTTTACCCCACAGTTACTGAATTTTTTTGCCAGTTACATGAGCGACAGGCAGCAGTATGTGGAATATGCGGGACATGTATCAGAGCCATATTTCACGAGATCTGGAGTAAGTCAAGGGAGTAATCTTGGCCCATTGGAGTTCATTCTGATGATAAATGACCTACCAGAAGTAGTTAAAGACGCTCACTGTCTGTTGTTTGCCGACGACCTCAAATTGTCCCTCGCGGTAAAAAACGAGGATGACTGCATTAGGCTACAGAGGGACATAGATAGGGTAGTGAGCTGGAGCAAAGAAAACCTTTTGCCATTTAATAGAACGAAGTGCGTGACTATCACTTTTTCTCGCGCGCACAAACCAATCTTACACAACTACCATATTGACGAGTTGCCTATGGTAAGGGTCACGGCAGTCAAGGATCTAGGAGTAAGTTTTAATACCGGGTTGACTTTCCGTGATCATATCATGCGTAGCTGTAAGAAGGCTTACAGAAATTTAGGTTTCATGCTTCGTACGGTGCGAGGGTTCACGAGCATAAAAGCTATTATAGCATTATATAATGCATTGGTTAGGAGTCAGTTAGAATGTAACGCAGTCATTTGGGCTCCGCATGAAATTAAGTATAGTCTCATGTTGGAGCGTGTGCAGAACAAATTTATTAGATATTTATATATGCGGTATTATGGTGTGTATCCATTTTATCCATTAATGTATCCTACTTTATTTATTCTGGGTATGGTAGGATACAATGAACTAAGGGTTAGGAGGGAAGTGGCACTCACTTCATATTTATTTAAAATATTGCGTGGGAAGCTGCATAATGCGACGATTTTAGGGCAGATGAGCCTGTGTGTCCCGGACAGGTACGTGTGGCGACGGCGGCAGCCGCAGCTGCTGGCGGTTCCGAGCGCTCGAACCAACCTTCTGAGGCAGGCGCCTCTGACGCGTGCACTCAACACAATAAACGTTATTGCTAGGGAGACAGACCTATTTTTTTGTTCTCTGAGTGAATTTACAAGGTCAGCACTGTTTGTAATATGTTATTATAATTAATGTTTGTGTATGTTTTATTGTTTTTTACCCGACTGCAAGGGAATGATACTTTTTTTTTCCTTTTGCTACGCTATCGCATTGGGTTAATACCTGTAAGGATAGTTGTATGTGTATATGTAAATAAATAAATAAATAAATAAACAAATGACCGTGCTTATCACACAAATATTTGTCCTAGGTGGGAATCGAACCCACGACCTTGCGCATAGCAGTCAGGGCCACTGACCACTATACCAACGGGCCTGTCAACCCCTAGTATAACTTTGTCATTTATACAAAAGCTATACAAAACAAAGTTATTTTTCGTTACTCATACTTGCTACTACGAAAACCTTCATGGGCTAGTCCGACTCGCACTTGGCCACTTTTTTTAGAAATACTTACGATTGACTTTTCCGATTCTTTGTATTGCCACTACTGTTGTGATGCAAGTTAAATTAATTCATGTGAAAATTTTCGTACATTAAGCCTTAACCCAACTTCGATAAGTGATCATCGCTTCTACCACCAGGAACATAATAATGTCCATCAACCTTCACCACATTTATAATAACATAATACACAACGTATACGTAAGCACATAATTTTTTTAATGTTTGCATATATTTAACTGATTATGAATAATTAAACGGTTGCATTATATCTGAAACAAAAGAAACATACCGAATTTAGTTCTTTTTGTATCTGAAATCAATTCATTGAGTCGATTTTATTCCTTGGCTTGTTCAAAAATTCTTAAGCCTGCAATACATGTTGGCCGAGCGTAGGCCAACGCGAGCGTTAGCAAATAGGTACAAGGCATGAAATAATGTCCACACATTGGACAAGTTCGTCGAACGCCAATGCAGATGACCAATGTAGAAGAGGGTTTGTAGAGCTGCCCACACGTTGGCCGAGCGCAGGCGAGCGCCTTTGATTTGTGACCAAAAACTGACACCGATTCGAAGTGAGGCAAGTGATCACGAGCAACGGCGAGTGAAGACAAGTTGCACCAAATGAGCTCTATACACGTTGGCTCTGGCCTTCACTTGGCCAACTAGGCAAGTGACACCGAGCGATAGCAAGACAAGGCAAATATACTGTCTACATGTTGGTATTGGCCTTCACTCGACAACGCTCGGCCAACATGTATTGCAGGCTTTAAGGTGAAAGGATAGCCCAACGTCCTTGAGCATTGAACGTGAAACAAGCGGCCAGTGCTGACCACCCCGAGCGCCCGCGCGCTCCCCCGAACGTCATATGTATCAACGGACGCTTATATATACGTTCGAAGCATTTTTGTCGCTACCTATTAGCTTTTTTATCATCATAAATCGATTGAATATAGTCGGACTCAGAACATTTGCAATGCTTGTTTTGAGAACAAAATATTCTTTAGTGAGTACAGTTATTGTAGTTAGAGTGAATCAAAATATAAAAAATATTAATTTGTTTTTGTGAAAATAAATAATAACGCTTTTATCAACCGACGACAAAAAAGGAGGAGGTTATCAATTTGATGCGTATATATTTTTTGTAATGTATTTTCACCGATTACTCAAAGACGGCTGAACCGATTCGGAAAATTCTTTTTTTTGTTTGAAAGGGTATACTTCGAAATTGGTCCCATTGTCACTTAGTCAGGATCTGATGATGGGATCCTGGAGAAATCGAGGAAAATCTTCAAATATTATAGGCACAGCTATAGTGATTTGAGTATTTTTTATAGTAACTTGTGTAGTTGCATTCGAAAAACATAATTTGTGAAGTGGACCTGATGATGAAAACAACAGATGGCCACTGGAACTACTCAATGTATAAGTAGAAATAATAAGTATTTCAGTGTTCCGCTTCGATTACTTGAATGTGGTTAGTTATTTTTCACTTTGCAGTGTTTTTTGGGAGTCGGTTTAATTTTTGGTAAAAAGTTTTTTTAATGTACTAAAAAAATTGGCCAAGTGCGAGTCAGACTCACCCATGAAGGGTTCCGTAGTAACTATAATAATATAATAATTATGTATATTTATTTGACGAATAAAAAAAACCTACATTTTTTTTTAAAACTAGCTTATTTACATTTTTACAACTACGCTAAATAACTTAGTTTTTCATAGTGTATGAATTACAAAGTTATATTTGCGGTTTTAGAAAATATGCTGTATCTCAAAAATTGCTGACCCGATTTCATTCAAACTAATTTTGGTTGAAAGTTTACATGAAGGTCTATAGACATATATTTTTTGTAGATTTTTCACTCCATTATTATAGAAGTTAGAGGGGAGACACACACATTTTACCACTTTGGAAGCTTATATCTTTTAAACTATTGACTTTATGAAAAAGTGGTTTTAGAAACCCTTATATCATTTTTAAAGACCTGTCTATGGATACCACACACGTATAGGTTTCATGAAAAAAAATATTTTCAGTTCTAGTTCCATGTATATAATGTAATTTTTTTTCTTAAAATCGGAAAGCGGTTCACAGAATGCATCTATCTACTAAGTTTCACATGTATAGTCTTAACAGTTTCAGAATAAAATGGCTGTGACATACGGATTGACGGACAGACAGACAGACAGACAAACGGACAGACATATCGAAACTATAAGGGTTCCGTTTTTTGTAATTCAAGTCATTCGGCTACGAAACCCTAATAAAAACTGTCCGAGTGCGAGTCGGACTCGCCCATGAAGAGTTCCATAGTAGCAAGCAGTTTTGCTTTCAACTTTGTTTTTCATAGTGTTAATAAAATAAATAAATATATTTCAAACGAACGATATGCATGCCGAACGAGCTGTGGGCTCGTAAACCTCAAGATTGGTGCCCTGAAACAGGGACACAAGGTCGCGGCAGACCACGAAGTAGATGGCGGGACGAACTTGATGTCTTCCTTGAGAATTGGAAAGAATTGCCGCACAATCGGGACCATTGGAAGGAATGAAGGGAGGCCTTTGCCCAGCAGTGGGACAGTGCAGGCTAAATAATAATAATATTTCAAACAATTGACTTGGAGAAAAAATGGTTTGTATCATTTGGCTACGAAACAATAATAACTACTATATAAAATCTATCTATCTTTATTTACTTAACATTTAGTTTAGTCCACTCGCAATCAACACTAAAACTAAATATTCACATACGTCCAAGCGCAAACGAAATGTCCCATTTTTAAATAGCTCAACCGTACCACTGTACCAAACGTACTATCTACGCTGTTTACTCTTTGACGCAAAGTTTAAAAAGCGGGGCGCGCTAACATGCGACACAGCCTCCCCGTGCGAACGCTAGGGTGAGTATTATAGTACTCTATGGACTGGCCCTTGCGTATGAGTGAGCGCGCGCGCCGAGCGCGAATGTAATAATATGGTATTATTGATTTAACGGCACGTAAGTAATAATTTTGTAAAATTTTGAATTTAAATTTAATAAAGCAATAAATTCTCTATAATAATGTGAAAGAAATATTTAAATCGGTTCAGTTATTTGAAAGCAGTAAGCAAATTATTGCAAAAATAAAGAGGATATATTCGATTTTTTCTGAGAAAAGTATGAACAAGAATAAAAAAAATAAATTAAAAATTTAAAGTCAAATATGTTTTGCGTATTAGGTATTTTTAACCGACTTCTGAAAAAGGAGGAGGTTCTCAATTCGGATGTTTGTTTGTTTTTGTTTTTATCTATTTGGTCCATCCGTCTAGTAGTAGTAGTCCTTCAAAGAGAGGTCTATTTCGTAGTTTGACGTATCCTTTCGCCTTAAGTACTAAGAATCGATTCTTAAATTTAATCTCGCTTGTATTGCCATGAGCCATCCCTAACATATTATAACTTTTATAACCTCACTTTTATGTCATCCAAAACTATATAGCGCCAACGATTATAATATTTTTTGATAGTATTTTTACTATCAAATAATACGAATTATAACTGTTTTAAAATGCCGCTTGACGTGCAAGGAACATTCGTATCGCAGAAAATCAGCAAAATAAGGTGGATAGCAGAGGATTACGTTGAAACTAAATGTTTTTTCACCGGCAGTTGGGACGATGATGTGAATTCCGTTAAAGTTTGGGGTTTCGAAAGTCCTGACGAAGAAGATGACATTGAGTATCCTCGCCAGTTGTCTGAATTTCCTGTGGAAGGTGACGTCACGGAGATAAAGTTTACAGAGAAGAACAAAATCGGCGTTTCATTGTCTAATGGAGATGTTAAAGTTCTCGAAGTCAGTGTGTATGAAAAAGAATCTCCTCTTAAAGAAGTATTCCACTGGAAGAAGTTACACAGTTATGGGTAAGTCCATACTTTTTTTTACTGTTTATAGGCTCGCAATTGACCATCTCATCTGAGTAAGTAATGATGTAGCCGAAGACTAGACTGCAGAACCGATTTTGACAGAATTTTGCATGGAGACACACATTATACATAGGCTTAACCCCTTAAGAGCTGTAATAGGGAATGGGTGGAAGTTTGTTAAAAATGTCTAGTTCATCATAGTTCTCTTTTACTTTTTAATCAAGAAAGTAAGGTATCTGTATAAATATATGAAATTAAACCTTTTTGCAGAACATGCACTAAATAGCAGTCTGTTATTGAATGTTATACTTATTAGACTATTCCCTCATTCTTTTGTAGGCTTGCCTTGTTTGTACAGTGTCAGCTTTCAATCTATTTTCTTCTAAATTCTATTGATTCAAAGATTTTCTATAAGAGATCGTCCTGTGTGAGAAAACTGCCAATTGTACAGTATTTTTTATAAAATTTGTAAATATTGTAAGGTGAAAAAGAAAGTTTTTTTTTTTTATTGATAATAGGTTCACGTTTGACTACCATCTCCATTCCAGTGATGATGTGGTCGAAGATGGAGCACCCTTACCTAAAAGTAACTCATTCACTCTTGACTTAAATACCCCTAAGTTATAGCTATCGGGAAACACAGACTCCGGCAGGGAATTCCACTCCTTAGCCGTACGCACAATGAAGGTATTCCCAAAACGTTTAGTGCATATAGGTGGGATGAATAATAAACAAAATGATCGAACATTACAGAGAAGAACAATGTTCCTGCACATCACTGGATGTATTGGAAGGTGATATTGCCACAATCGGAGAAGATGGCAATGTGAACATCCTGAGTGGAAGGCGTGGAGAGGTGATGCACAGTATCAAAGGTGCAGACAGCTGTTCTTTACATTCCATCTGTTTCATTAAACATAATGAGGTGAGATTTCAGTCCTACCACTTAACCATAACAACTAGACTTAAAACTAAGATTTAACTATTGTTGGAAAAATATATGGCACTAGCAGTCTTGCGGGTCTCTCATGGACTTTATGACGATAAAAATATAGTCCTCCGCTTTTGCAGTGGGTAAAAAGTAGCCTATAACTTCCTCCATCTTCTAACTACTTCCATAACAAATTTTATTTTATTGAAAATAGGTTCACGTTTGACCCCTATCACACTATCATTATCATATTAGTATAGATGAGGTACCAAAACTATACATGTATAAGTAGTTAAATATCTCATAATGTGAAAAGCTTATATTGTTTAAAAAGCCCTTGATGACCACATCTGTAGAAAAATATTAAAACCTAATTATAAATTTAATTAGTAACACTTGTTATAGTTGTTAACTTTATTATAACTATGTAATAATAATAATTATCTACTTTTCTCATTCTGTAAGTGAACTGTAATGTTTTGTTTTGTTTTGGTTTTAAACTGAACCGTTCAGGAATTGTATTCTGAAAGGCAGTGAATGCAAGTTTTACTCTCTCATTATAATATAACATAATCAGCTATAACATTCCCAAATGCTCCGCCAGGGAATGTTCTTCTAACCCAGGGTTGTGGGAATGTTCTAACAAGATACCACTGCCCTGGAACTTAAGGGCAGCTGAAGGAACAGTCATTTGCATCAACAGAAGTCATTTGATGATTTTCCCACCCGGAAAAGAAAGGACGGATGTTCTAACGTGACATGTGTCTCGTGAGAAATTCATCCCTGAATTTAAGGGCAATTAGGACAGAGGTTTTCTCTCTAGGAGTCTAAGTTGTGTCTTTGGATTTTTTGATACTAGGATATTATGCTGGTTTCCTCTCAATAATGTCCTTCACCGTTTGAGAGCAGCATGGTGATGAAAATTACATTAGCAATATTCCTGCCTGGGTTCAAACCCACAACTTACAACTTTAAACTCGTACCTGTTAACACAGGGTCAGCATTCCTCTTTATCTTAACCATTAAGTATTTATCTTGATTTATTAATGATTTATCAAGATAAATACTTGCTCTTTACTTAATCTTTAAATAATTATATATAAACTAGCTTCTTTCTGTGACATCACTTGTGTGCAAGATCGACTTTATTATCACATCCTTATTATTTCCCGTTACTCTCTCCATAAAAACTTTCCTCATGCCTTTACAACAAAAAATATTAAAAGAAATTACCTGAATTGTTTAGAGCCATTCTCGAGGTTTGGGTGTTTCTTTTTTTATTGTTTTTAGGCTTGTGTTTGACCACCACCCAATATTAAGTGATGATATGGTTGAAGATAAAACATGCTTGCCTAAAAGTAACCTAATCACTCTTGACTGGAAGACTCAGAGGTTATAGCTATCAGGAAATACAGACTCCAGCAGGAAATTCCACTCCTTAGCTGTACCCACAATGAAAGTATTCCCAAAACGTTTTGCGCGAATGCGTGGGATGTCACCATGTAACGATGGTGCATCACCGTTTGTCTTCTAGACACATTCTGTGTTTCATTTTCAATAAATATTTTTTAATATCTTCCTATCACTTCCAGGTTATTACTGGCAACATCAGAGGTCACATGAAGATATGGGATCTTAGATCAACAAACAACAAGCCAGCTGCATCATTCCTATTGGCGGGTGACGAGCTTGCTGCTATGTGCATCATCCAGCATCCAACCCAACCACACATCGTCATCGCTGGCAGTGAATCAGGGTGTCTTGCAGTTTGGGACTTACGTATGAACCAATTCCCTACGTCCTTAGTCAACGCACACGCTGCTGGCGTCACTGAAATGCAGTTCCATCCTGAAAACCCACATAAACTAATCACAAGTTCTATATCCGGAGAGCTATGGGATTGGAATATGGAATCTATGACTAAAACTTCTAAAGGGCAAGACAACCAAGTGACCTGGATGCCAATAGAGGATAAAAAAGCTATGATGGTAAACTCCTTGATACCGACTTTACATAAAGCAATAAACAGCATCCATTGTGACAAGGGCAGGGTACTTTGTGGATGTGATAATGAAGCTGTGTATTTAATCAAGAATTTAAAATATTAGGTTTGAATTATGTGGACTCTACTGGTTTTGATATGCTTTTAGGAAAAATGTGATATTACAAAGGATTCTATGCCTAAACATACAAAAGTGGATCCATTGAGAGTGGTCAAATCTCAAAGTGAAGTATTTCAGTTGTCCTGAAATCCAACAATGTTGTTATTATTCACATTATTTCGATTTTCTATAATGTCTGTGATTTCAAAATAACTGACTTTTCTCAAGTGCTTAGTTATTTTAAACAAACCTTTTTAAATGTTTGTGTCTGTCTTTCTATTTGTTTCGGCTAATCTCTGGACTGGCTGAACCAATTACATTATAGAAGTGGGCAAAATGTAAAAATTTTTGCGAGTGGAACATTTGCATCTCAATCACTGAAATGATCTGGAACACTGTCACGTTTCATTTGGATCATCGGCTCTAGGGATTTAATAAACAGAACGTATACATTATGTTGCGTCGCGGGCGTTTACTACTGAGTCATAGAAATGTTATGTGACAACAATGCTGAATGTTTTATGTAATAAGTTAGATTATAATTAAATTGATCTTCCTTCATACGAGACACAAGTCAATAGTTAAGTAACTCAGTGTGTCACTCTGCCTTTCACGCTCGCTCACTGTTCAGTCGCCTCCCGTGTGACGCGTCGCGCGGAATGAGTCCGAGCTAAGTAATGTTTCAGATCTAAATAATGCGTTTGAAACGTTACTGAACCAATCTTTTGAATCACTTCAATGATCCGGATCAGTGAGTCGGTTCCGTATAGACTTACACACGCCTAATACAAGGCATATTCCTTATTATATGCTTGAAATCTATATGTATAAAAATCAATTTCTGTTCGTTAGTGTCGCTTAAACTCGAGAACGGCTGGACCGACTTCATTAACCTTTTCACCGCCAACGTACACAGAATGCGATTACCTCGCCAGTGCCAAGCTATAAATGTATAAGGAAGTGTACCTATAGTTAACAGTAGTGATGGGTAGGGTGGTAGGGTATCGTCATATCGATGAATGAGATTTGTACGCGTTAAATTCAGTTTTATGAATATAAATAAATACTAATTAAATATTTCCATAATATATTTGTTTTATTTCACAGTATTCCTAGTTTGAAAAAAAAACAATATAAATTTTAAGTTTCAAATCAATAGAAACATAACAATACTACAGATATAAGAAACGGGGTAAATCTCTATTTGTTGGCGCTAAGAGCACGTTAAATTTAATTCTAATTAAGGATGTGGTCAATGGTCTTTCTTCTCTTTGGATTAATCGAATCGAAGCTCACAAATATATGTAATATTTTTAATATAAATATAATATATGGGCCCACAAGCGACGTTAGTTTGCGGTTTACCGAACGTTTCCCTTATAACTTATTGAATTCTTACTTTTTGATGAATAAATGTGACCCATAATTATTATCCAGTTGGACATCTCAGATTCTTCTGGTTCAAAGTTCTCTACAATAATACATACTTTGAGTCCGATGCGACACCTTGTAAAATATTTAAAAGCTCATCCTAATCCAGTTCTTAATTTCGCTACCTATCTACTATTGTTAACTTGTTAGTAAAATATAACAGTGTTACAAACAAATCGAAAGAAGGATGCTTGCGCTCTCAGCACTAGCACTAGCAGATGCGTTTGCGATCACTAAGCCAACAAGTATTTTATTGTTATAACATTTCTAAAAAGAAGAAGTCTGTGACGGTGAAAAGGTTTATTCTATTTGTATGTTCCCTCTCATACAGGGAAGGTTTAAAAGATTAGGCAGAACGTCTGTTGGGTCTGCTGCTACCAATCTTCCGCATGCTCACCTTTAAGGCTATAATCGCATAGCACGGCTCACAACTCGATCGCCTAATGCATGTATTTTGACCAATATGATGCACGAAGCGTATTTTAGTAGTGTTCGTAATAGTAAGTATTAATATAATGTTACACGTCCTATACTTACAAAATGTATATTGTCTCTAATTGGGCGAAACCAGGAAGGGGTGTGGTTTGTCACTAGCTGCGCTTCTACAGAAATATTTTCTTAAGTGAGCATGCGTATCTTTGGCCGATAGTAGGTACCTATCTCTCATAAAAGTTTAAGTAGCCTATGAAATCTAAAATTTTACATGTCAGTACTTTCACCACTATTTTAATTAAATGTTTACGAAGTTGAAAGCTATTTATAAAAGGCACACTAGTTTTTAAAAATAAAATTAAAGTCTGCAGTGCTAACTAAAAAATAAAACATTTGAATAAATAATATGCATTTTATTAAATTCTGAAAAGTAGATACACTTACAAAATAATATTACATAATAATAATACACCAAGTCAGTCTTTGCATGCTTAGTATCGGTAAATTATATTACAAAAACCGAAGTATATAGTATTTACATGATTTATATTTAATTGTGCAACTTAATATCAATGCAAGGCACCATTTCTACAACCGTTAGATTATAAATTAATATATTTCCTAAAGGTAATATCTCAAAGTAATGTTCGCCTTTTACTTACTCGTGCAGCCCTTGTTAGTATTTATTTAGATTTTCAAAGATGCCCAAATGTGTATTATATTCTCGTAAATCTCAAGAATCTTTCAAATCCAAATCACTAGATGGCACCAAGCTACTTTAAGCTTTTCTTAAGACTCGAAACCAATTCCTTGTTCTTAATACAATCTAAAATATTCCGATTTCTGAATCATAATTAATTCTGAATTTATCGAGAGCAAACAATTATTGTCTTCTTTTCTAGAATTTATTGTAGATTATTTAAAGAACGGCTATGATTTTAATCACATTCTAAAAGGTTACACCTGTGAAAGTCAATCACTTTTCAACCTTATTATTGATAGCATAAGAGTGAAAAGTGATCCATCAGAATGGGTACATCAGCTTGGCTCAGCCTCTAAACTGGAATAACATATTGATAATATCACTACAAATTAAGAAAAAATGGTTGAATATTTGGCATCTTATTCACATTATTATACAAAATAACATAATGGAGTATAATTATTGTAGGTAAGCATAATTATAATAATTATCACTCGTCTATAATATTGTTCAAGAATAAAATATAATAAACACAGCACAATTTGACTGAAAATAATATTGGATATATTAAAATTGTTCTTATTCGATATAATACTTATTGTGAACACCATTTAATGGGTGACCAAAAATCCATTAAATCGGTAAAGTGACACACTCTTGAATCCTTTCGACCCTGGTGCCCCAAGGTTACTCATTTAACTTAAATGTTCATTCATTCACTATACCAAAACTGGCAATCAAATCAACTTTGACCTTGACAGTTTCAATGTTAAGATCAAAATTAATGTTCACTGTTCGTGAAAGCCAGTTGGAGCCCTTCCCGGGAGCTTGTCTTGACTATGTACAATCACTTGGTGCGAACTCAGGTGTGGAGGTTTCTCCTGTGAGGAGGAGGTTTCCTCTGCGCGGCGGCGAGCAGGGAGGCCGGTACGAGCCACAGTTGGTCGCACCAGCGCATCAAAGCCTCTGTCACATGGCAACTGTTTGCCGCTGTAGCGAGCTGAGTTTCGAGACTGTCTGACTGCTTGATCAGGAGACTGAAAATAGAAAACATTCCAGTTAGAATTGACGCCAACAAAGTCAAAAACTTGCATAAACTTTTAACATGGACTTTGGAAACAAAAGCGGCCCAATATAGGACCTTGGGGTACTCCACGTTTAACAAGATAATAATGAAGTTTTAAAACAAAAAAAACTTCTTTATAACACGTTAAAAAAAGAGATTGCATGATTAATCAATTAAAAGGTTTTCCATTTGCCATATTCCATCATATTCCGACTTTCAAACATCCCATCATGTTCTACTCAATCAAATGCCTCGGGCAAATCTCAAACCACTGGGTATTACTTGAATTAAGTATAATTAATTGAGTACCTGGGCGGGAAGAGCGTAGGAGCGATGATCATGGCCACATTGTGTTCGGTCATTTTGTTGGTGTGTTGCCTGGCGACGATCTCTCGCACCAGTCTCATGAGTTCTCGTAAGGTTGCCCGCTGTTCTGCTGGGAGCAGTAGTACGAGCAAGTTCAGTGCCCGGCCTTGAGTTGTGCCGCTTAGAGCTGGAATATTTAGAGAAGTTGATCAGTTAAGCTTTTGGAATGATTAGGATAGTCTTTTCCTGTCTCATGACGCGAGAGACCGATTTTTGTAAGAATATTTGTGTAAGATTTGGGTATTTTTTCATAGCTTTCTATTTTCCCATCGGTTAATTATACCGTTGATCTTAGTTTCAATGTATATAACATAACATACAATAACAGTCTTGGAGAGTTCAAGCCCTGCCTTACTCCACACTCATCCTGCATCGTCATTTAAAAATAATTTCCCCACCAAAAGTATTTGTTTGGATTATTGTACCAAAAAGATTCATGAATTCAGTTGGAGCCCCACCGCTCCAAGCTTGACCCAGAGCCTGTTGTAGTCCACTAAGGCCGACTAAGTCCACACTACGGAATATATATTTTTTCCCACCACGTGGTGTTTACAAACTCGTTGGTCGAGAGGTCGTGGTCTGGGTTGTGGAGATCAGTTAGACAGTTGCTCCATGTGAAACACAAATACTCAGCAGTTAAACTGGGAGATGATGATGATGTCTACAAAAAATATTCTCGTTTTCAAAATGTATGCATGCTCTACCCTATTTCGCGAGCGTCGCATTAAGAGGAGGCTCCCTAAATTGTATGTAATTTTGTATTCATATTCTGAAACTATCACGCATACAATCAAAATGGAACTTTAGTATATCATTTATTGGATTTTTTTCTTTACGTCTAGACCAGTTTCGTAATTGGAACATTTTCGCTCGATTAATTTTTTAATCGAAAATATGTCTTTTTTAAAGATTATTCAAAATTTAATCAAGATTACTCGGCTTTTATGTCTAAAATTAGTATTGACGGTAAGAAAATATAGTTTATTATCCAAATAAAGGACATTTTTTCTCTAGATTAATTATTATTTTACTTATAAACGAAATAAGAATTGAGACTTACGACATTTAGTTTCGAACCCGAATATGGTAAAAGAGCGCACGCGATATTCAACTTTATTACTGCTGCGTTAGCGTTTAGCACACAACGGTAGTTTCGAAACCGAACATGGTAAAAAGGGGACGCGATATTCAACGTTATTACTGTTGCGTTAGCGTTTAGTATACAACGGCCTAACCGGGGTGGAGCTTGCGTGAAAATTATTTTGGACTGTCTGGTCTTAAGAAGAAACTTACCATATGTGTGATAGAACAGCCTCATGAGCTCCTGAGTGAGTGGCGGCTGCGGTAGCGCTCGCAGCAGCCTCTTGAACACGGCGCCGAGGTCGTGGCTGCTGGCGCGAGCGAGCGCCGCCTCCACGCCCGCTCGGTCCGAGTACCACTGCCGCTCGATCATCTGGCAGAGGGCTTCGATCTGAAAGATACAGAAGACAAGGTTTAAAACCTGGTCTAGGCTTTATTCGATCCAGGGTTGCGGGAAGGGAGGATATGAAGATTCGCAGCATCAAAATTAAGAGTGATACGCCAGTTCGAAAACACATTAAGTCCAAAACCGGTACATCGAATGACTTTGTCACGAACACGCTGATTCGAAAAATTGTGTGAATGGTACGCTAGTACGAAAGTCTTGGTATCGAAATCCAGTTCGATGCTCAGACTAATTCATATTGGAATATACCATTCGCAACAGTGGATTTCGATATCAAGTGGTTTCGTACTAGCGTACCATCATTGGTTTTCGACTTAATGTGTCATATAACGTCATTCGAATCTTCATATCACTCCCTTGCGGGAATGGTCCAATGAGATACCGCGGCCGTGGAACGCAAGACCAAGAGCAACCTTTAGATGCTCTTGCGTTCAAAACTCACCCTGCTCCTTAACAGGGTGGATTTTTAGTCAGTAGAAGTCTGACACTCCCTTCCGCTCTACCCACAGCACATGAAGTCATTACATGATTTTCCCACCCAGAAAAAATAAGGCTTTTAGTCGATTCGAAAGTCAATTGAAAATCCGTTACATTTCTAGTCACCAGTGGACAAAACTTTTCAGTCCCTGTTGACAGCGCCACTAAAGATCAATTAAACTCTTCGTACCTATGTGAAAGACGTTTTAGCTTAGTGTGAGCGTTAAAAGATTCAATATGAAATAGGCAATCCAATATCTGCCTAACCTAGTGATATTTTTATCAGTCGATGCAGTTCTTTAGGCGAATTTTACTTAGTACCTATTTATAATTTTATGCAACGCAAATTGTCCAAAAGCTGACTTAATACCCGAGGCTTTACCAGTTTTACTAGTATGTAGGTGTGTGTTTTACGGTATTTATCTGTAGGCTCGATGCCTGATAATAAAGGATTAATTAGTAATATTATTAACTACTTCATATTACCTTCTGCTTATTCCCGGGTACTCTCAGTAGCCCTTCATCAGCGGTGCGCTGTGCCAGTGCAGTGGCTAGAGCTCTCACTATGCTGGGCGCGCAGCTCCACGTCTCTTCCCACAATATCATGTCCTTTCGAACCAGCGTCTCTAGAGACACGCCGAAAACTGAGCCTTCTGAAAGGAGAAACATTTGGACGTGAGTCAAGCATTTTTGGCTGTCTAGCGGATGAACTGAATCCGTAGATTGTAGAGGATATACATACTTAATGCTTTGGCTTTAAGCATTTATTACAGAAACTGGGAAGAACTGGTCAACACAATTTTGTATTAAGTAAGTATGCACAACCACAACACGCTTTGCATAGTTCTTTACGAAATAATCTTGGTTACAGCTGCATCAAAATCAGGTAGGTAATTCCGTGAATTCCTATTTGAATCTCGCTTTTTCTAAAGCCATCAACCGTGAAATCTTCTTACCTTCTTTCCTCTTCTTCTTGGGCGACTTCCTCTTCTGGAAAGGCAGTGAGTAGCGGTCGAAGAGCGCGGTGAGCTCAAGCCATAGGAGAGGTGGCAGACGCTTTAGTTGCGGCTCGCCGATGCTCTCGATATCCACCGTACTATCCTCTTCGGGCCAGTCCTGGGGAGAAGGTGGTTTTTAGATTAGGATAATAGAACTAGCTGACCCAGCAAATATGGTTTTGCCGTATTAATTACTAGCAGTACGCGAGGCTTCGCTCCCTTGGAATTTATCACGATAAAAGCTCCTTGTTCTAAGTTGAGATATACGTTATCTGACAAACGCTTGCACTGTATGGACAGACCCACTCAAATCTGTGAGCATCTTTCTTCAAAAGACTGCCTCAGACTGAAACCTACAAGGTTCCCATATAATTAAACCAGTATAAATTGTATGGACTTTAAAAGAGACGGTCCCCTGAGTTCGTTTCGGTGTTTCTTCTCATGGTAGTTAGGAAACACCGGCCTCATCTACTTAGTTAACATTTACGAAAAAAATTACGTGTAAAAGTGTTATCGTTCACTATTCAAGATTTCAAGCAGCTCGTTTGTGGAATGCATTACCCATAGAAGTGAGGCGTGCTCAAACTCTACCAGCGTTCAAAATAATGGTGAAGGAGCATTACCTCTCCCTATAACTTTTCCCCTTCTTTCTTTCAATTATACATGTAATATTTATTAGTATATGATTTTGGTATTGTATGTATTTTATATTATTATGTTCAATTAATATTATGATGTTTGTACACTGACAGCCCTTAATCTGTCTCCTTTAAGTTTGTCCATCCAAAGGTTGTCTGTAAGAGATCGCCCTGTGCCATAAGACCGCCCATTGTAAAAAAATAAACTAGTGGTTTATTTTTTTTTGTACCCATATAAATATTGCATTGTGTACAATAAAGTATATAATAAATAATATTTAATAACCAATTTGCAAAATAAAGATCATTTATCATTTAACCCTCCCATTTTTTTGCGGTCGGTTAAAAAGTAGACTATAACCTTCCTCAAGCTTCAAGCTAAGGAAGTAGCTATACCAAATTTCATCCAAATCCACCCAGTAATTTCAAAGATTAGCGCGTTTGAACAAACTTTTACTCTCTATATTATTAGTATTGATTTCTAGTGAAAAAAAAGTATCCTACGACCTTTTCTCAGACCTACCAAATATACACACAAAAAAATGTTGCGGATTTCCCAATCGAAAACAAATGGTTGCATGTTGCGATGGGTGTTGACTAAGTGAATAAAATATAGTAATTTAATGTGGGTTTTATTCTTACTTAATTGTGTAATTTTAACAATGTATAGGTTGTTTTGAAATCTATACTAATATTATAAAGAGGTAAAATTTGTAAGTTTGTATGTAGGGGGTAATCTCTGAAACTACCGAACCGATTTTGAAAATTCTTTCGCTTACATGTAGCTGCATTATCCCTGAGTGCTATAGGCTATAAATTATCTTTATATCATGCATATTAGCCGAGATATTATAATCTTTGTCAAGCAAGTCGGGGACGGGATCCCGTGGAATATTTTCGACTACTACGCGGACGAAGTCGCAGGCAGAAGCTAGTCTGAAATAATTATGAATTCTGATATGTTTTTTTTAAACTAGAACTAGAAATGTTAGTAAAATTCACATTACTAAGAATCTTGAACTCGAATTGATGGAGCAGGGTGGGTTTTTGTCAGTAAGTCTGCTTCAGCTTCACCCCAAGCGGAAAATAGACTCCTATTTGATGGTTTTACCCCACAAATAAAAGTATTTTCTGGTTTTGAAATACACACCTCCTCTTGATCAAGCATTTGTCTGTCGAGATTGAACTTGTGTTCGAAGCTGAGCGGCTGCTGAACTGACGCGGCACTCTTAGCGCGGGAGACGGCAGCATGTTTGTTGTTACTGTAAATTAAAATACAACATTATTAAAGCCTTTGAGTTTGTGGCGAAATTGTAACAACCGCACGGGTGGATCTATAAGGGTAAGCAATAGTGGTCGAGGACGGGTAGTGGATGGGTGACGATATTAACTTACGAGGTTCCTATCCTATCTCACTTATCGGATCCAGAAAGGTACACGAGCTGCGACAAAGATTGTTCATGTTGATCGACTGGCGCGTTACTACGGGTCTATCGATGCTCGGGTCGAGCATGTCTTAGGAGGGGGCAGTGTAACGCCAGTCGCTTAGTGAAGTACGTCGAGAAACTTCGACATAAATCTAGAATGTTCGAGACACTAACGCCATCTAGCGTCGAATAGCGGTACTGTGTACCTCGAGTAGCTTCCTGGAATATTCTAGGTAGTATAAACAGTGAGTCCTATCCTCGAAAAACACGTTAAGCCCTGCACAGCCTCAAAGAGTGTCAGCAAAATTGTCGAGGCCCATAAAGGGGCCGTTGCGTGCCGCGGTTACGGAATTGTTCGAAAGAGTCACCGCGGCCTCGGAACACGAAGGGCAAATGATGGAACACGGATGGGTTTTAGTCAGTAGAAGTCTGACACACCCTCCCGCTTCGCCCAGATCGGCTAGTCATTGGATGATTTCGCATCCTTAAAATAAACCTCAATATCATTGTAGCGAGTGGACTGTATTTAATTGAAATTCCGAACTGGTAGTTACATAAGATGGCTTTATTTATATTATTACATATTTTAGGTAATACAAATTGTAGAGAGTAAACTTAGGAAGAGAATTTCGGTCGACTGCCGACTGCGGTCGCATTGCCAGGGTCCGGGTCTTTTATATGCCCCGAACCGCAGGGGGCGCGAATCGGCCATATTTTGCTATCGACCAATGGCAACGCGTGAAGCGACTGACCATATAAGGTAAAGTGACGGCGGGCTCCGTCGCTATCTACCATTCTACCTCGTCGTTACCTTATATGGATACGAGGTAACAATAGCAGGCGGCACTATATAACGTTGTTGTCGAGCACAATCATTTTTAAAGATCTGTTTAATGATACCCCATTTGACATAGTTTGTCGATTTTTGAATTTATTTTTTTGATAATATGGCGCCTGATTGTCGTTGTGGTTATTAGGTTTTATTTTAATCTATCCTATGACTCTCGTGCTATCAAGACAAATCTAACGACGTATCATTTATCCAAATCCATTTACTGGTTTAATAGTTACGAGTGAACAAAGGAACAGACATACACACGCGGTAAAAACATAACCCTCCTCCTTGCTTCGCCGCAGTCGGGTAAAAAAGAGCCCTGCAGCACGCTTAGTCTTGGCTGTCATTTTTTCATTTTTGAGATTCATTACGGGAGTCATAAGCCAGAAAATTTGACAGCAGTCTTGCCAAGGGGTTATCGTGTTACCCAGTTGTGAAGGTCAGATAGGCAGTTAACAACCTCTGTTAGACTGGAAAATGGTTCAGCAGATGATGTTTATTGAACGCTTTGCCCTGATTTAAAACTATACTATTCTTACACCAGTCGCTTAGATAAGTACGTCGAGAAACTTCGACCGACATCTAGAATGTTCGATACACTAACGCCACCTGGCGGCGAGTAGCAGTACTGAGTATAACGAGAAAGTTCGACACACGCGACATGACACACGTTCGAGACACTAATGCCATCTAGTGGCGAGTAGCAGTACTGCGTATCTCAAGTAGCTTCTGGAATATTCTTGATAGTTTAGGCAGTGATTGTACAAGAATGTTCTAGAACGCAGAGCGGGGTCTTATTTCAAGATACGAGGCAATATAATCGAAGCTTTACAATTGAATTTCGGTGCGATTTAAGTGTTGAGTCACAAGTATTGTACTGTGAATAACTGTGTTAATTTTTATTTGGTGTTTATTTAAGTAAAGTGTTAATTTTGGTTTAATTGGTGTAAATTATTTCTATCCCGAACCCCAGCTCATAACACTATGTATGTGCATATTCCATTCGTTTTGAAATCCTGATCGGGATCAACAATCTATGTTTTTGAATAATTTACGAGGCCAATGAACTGCCTAAAACAGGCTGCGGTGTGGTGTTTAAAGATCAATCTAAAAATGTAACAAAAGAGAGAAGGCCTTTGTCCTAGCAGTTGCATAGGCTCGTTATGGTATGTAATCTTAAAAATCAGATTTATGTTTCCATCTGTGATGGCTTTTACTTGGCTGGCCACATTGTCAGTAACTGACTGACTTAAAAATGTATGTTTAGAAATAACAGAAACTCACATAAATAGATCGTTGTCTTTCAAGATGGATCCATTGATTCGTTCTTTACCGATCCTGGGCCCCTGGACTGTGCCGTATCTTTGGTAACCTAGGAGCTCGATACCCTCTGGAAATTAGAAAGGTTTACATGAGTGAGGAAATACAATATTTATACGAAGAGCGGGTGATGCGTTCACGGCATATGGTACCTACATAGCGATGGCTCATCATCGTTATCTAAACTATTTTTTTTAAAACAACTAGCAATTTATGTAGAATCAAATTATTAACAATTTTGTAAACCCCTCTAACTAAGCTAAACATGCTTATGTCTGGAGTGGGTTCACGGCCATAGTGTAATGGGTGGGGTTCGAACCCATCGTCGTTATTTGTATCTCAACAATGCTGTTCTGCGATGGCAAAATATATGCTTTGGCTTCTTATACTTGGCCATTAGATTTCACTCAAAATTTCCTAAGGTCACAGCAAACAGAAGGTTTGACGCTCTTTTAAATCCATCCAATGATTGTCTTTAAAACATAGCTCTTAGCGAAAAGGCCGTCTATTGTGTCACCCTTTGTAATTGTATTTAAATTATATAAATCCTACTTCCTTCCTACTAATATTATAAATGCGAAAGTTTGTGAGGATGGATGGATGTTTGTTACTCTTTCACGCAAAAACTACTGAACGGATTTGAATGAAATTTGGTATGTAGATAGTTGTCATTCTGGAATAACACATAGGATACTTTTTTATCCCGAAATTCCCACGGGATTGGGATTTGCGCGGGAAAACCTTCCCACGCGTACGAAGTCGCGGGCAGAAGCTAGTAGCACATATGGTGTACCTACATCATAAAGATTATTCTATTCTACAATAGTAAATAAATAAATAATAGTGAACAGTGGGACAACGAAGTAATTTTTTTTAATGGTACTTTGAGATGCCAGAAACCGTTGTTACAGAAAGTTGTCACAAATAACTTCCAACAACCTACTACTAATAATAATCTTTATTGATATAAATTGCATCTCGATTTTTTCTTTACTTAAGTTTTTTTTTTGTAATCGTGTGCTAATATAAATATGACAGGAACCAGTGCAGGAGAAGACACTGGTTCTTTAACTTTTTAAATTAGCCATCTATAAATTAGCTATCTTTAAATTAGCCGGAATGAGCAAACGTTTAAAAAGTTTACGTTTTAAACAAAAGTAGATTATTTGTAAAAATACTAATAAAATAGATGAAATGAATGAATGAAATTTCTGGGAGTGTGCGATGGAATTACATAATCTAATTCCGTCAAGCCCGTTCCATCATGCATCGGCGATGCGCCATCGTTACATGGTGGACATCCCACCCATACGCACAAAACGTTTTAGGAATACCTTCATTGTGCGTACGGCTAAGGAGTGGAATTCCCTGCCGGAGTCTGTGTTTACCGATAGCTATAACCTACGGGTCTGTAAGTCAAGAGTGAATGGGTTACTTTTAGGTAAGCGTGCTCCATTTTCGACCACATCATCACTTACCATCAGCAGAGCCGGATTAACCCTATCAGAGGTCCTAAGGCAATGGCATTATCGGGGCCCCTTTTCTTACTTTAACTAACCAAATCGTGTGTGAACTGAGGAAACACACATTAATGGCTGTGGTTTTTAATATACTTGTTTACTTATTCCCAAATTTGTTCTAAAATTGTTTTAATTCTACTACTAAATCTAACGATTTGTATTTTGTGAGATAACAGTGAGGTCCCTAAGTTCACACGCACATCAAATTCTCGTTCGAAAAAACATGTTTTCTTGGTGCGTGCACTGGGCCTGGGCCCCTAGTTTATGCGAGGCCCCTAGGCAGTTGCCTGCTCCGCCTAATGGTTAATCCGGCTCTGGTTATAACCTGGGGAGTCTTTAAGTCAAGAGTGAATAGGTTACTTCTAGAAAAGCGTGCTTCATCTTCGACCACATTCTTCATTATTATTCATTCATTATTATTCATTCATTGTTCTTCATTATGGTCAAACGCAAGCCTATAAACTATAAAAAAAAATAGAATAATCTTTATAGGGACACCATATGTGCTATATGTAGATATCATCAAACGTCGAAAAAAACGTTTTGTGCGTATGGGTGGGATACCCATACGCACAAAACGTTTTGGGAATACCTTCATTGTGCGTACGGCTAAGGAGTGGAATTCCCTGCCGGAGTCTCTGTTTTCCGATAGCTATAACCTAGGGGTCTGTAAGTCAAGAGTGAATAAGTTACTTATAGGTAAGCGTGCTCCATCTTCGACCACATCATCACTTACCATCAGGTGAGATGGTAGTCAAACGCGAACTTATTACCAATAAAAAAAAAAAACTTATTAGTACTGTGTGTGCTACTAACCGGTATTACTTGCAATATCAGCCCAATGCAAGTCGTTAGGCTTGAAGAGTTCGTGCATGGGCAGCGGCGGGGAGTGCGGCGTGCCCGGCGGCGTGAGGCGCGTGCGCCGCGCGCTCGCCGGCGCCGACGGCGTGCGGGCCAGCGGCGCGTGGCTGCCCACCACGGGGTAGCTGTCGCTAAAGAGAAAACAACAACTAATTAGCCAAAGATCACACAACCGCCAAGACTGCCATTGTAACCATTATATTGTTATTTCAGTGTGTTTCAATTATTGGTGTAGGTACAATCTAATTCCGCCAAGCCCGTTCCATCATCGGACTACAAGACAAACGGTGATGCGCCATCGTTACATGGTGGACCTCCTACCCATACGCACTAAACGTTTTGGGAATACTTTCATTGTGCGTACGGCTAAGGAGTGGAATTCCCTGCCGGAGTCTCTGTTTCCCGATAGCTATAACCTAGGAGTCTTTAAGTCAAGAGTGAATAGGTTACTTTTAAGTAAGCGTGCTCCATCTTCGACCACATCATCACTTACCATCAGGTAAGATGGTGGTAAAGTGTATTCTATCTATCTATCTATCACACAGTCATACTTATTTGCTCATTGTAATCATGCCTTGCCTAATGCTTATGCCTTTGTTATTTTTTTTTTTACCGAATGTCTTCTTGTAATTTTCTCTTACGTTGTTGGTACCATGTTTATGTTATACTTAAATATCTAAATACATCATAATAAATTTTGCCTTTTCTTGTTGAAATGAGATTAAAAAGAGCTCTGTAATACAATGAACACTAAAGACTATTTATATGACAAAGCACGATAAATAATGTCGATCCTTTGGTTCGAATTTCAAAGACAAACGACAACCACTATCATAAACTGGACCCGTGTGGTAGATTACGGCCCATTCCGTCTCATAGACAGGAAGCCTGTGTCCCAGTAGTGAGAAGGTTATAGTTTGCGAGTTTATACGAAATAATCTCTGGATCTACTTCTAGACCTCTAATCGATTTTATTCACCAATAGAAAGCTACATTATTCCAGAGTGTCATAGGCTACATTTTCCGCTTATAAAAACTTTTCACGCATTTGAAGTCGCGGGGTGAAGCTAGTGTATAATATAGGTCCTCCTCCTTCTTAAGTCGGTACCTCAGTGCTAAGGATCGTGGCTACGACGGCAACGTTGCAACTTTGAAACGGTCTTCAGCTTGATGGAAAGCCTGGGACATCGGCATCCATAGTACACACATCAAAAGTGTCTAGGGATCAAGCATTTTTATGCGGATTTCTTGAGATGGAGATGTGGCTTTGTAATAAATTTATGATTTTATAAATTTATATGGATCCTTTTTGGTGCATTTCATAATTTAAAACAGGAACTGTTAATCAAATTCGAGTAAAAGATGAAAATCAGCTGTCAATATTTTCCCTATAAAAACATACAACGCATTGAAGACATTATTAGTGCTACTGTTTCCCTACTACTGATTAAAACCAACGTTATTATGGAGCGGCGACGTCATTTAAGCAGGGAAGAAATGCTCAGAGCCGTGGGAATGATAGAAGCTGGTTCCCGGCAACGTACTGTGGCTTTAGCTCTGAATACAAGTCAGAGTGTTATCAGTCGACTTTGGACACGTTACCGAAGCACTGGTACCGTGGCTGAGCGCCATGGAGGACGGTATCGCTGCACCACACGGAGACAAGACCGATACATTCAAATCTTAACTCGAAGAGCTCCAACAATAACCGCCATGATGTTAGCCGTGAGGCTTCATCACTCTTCAGGGAACTTAATTAGCGACCAAACAGTCAGAAACCGCTTGCATGAAGTGAACCTTCATTCCCGAAGACCGCTACGGGTACCACCTATAGCAATGCACAATCGTAGGATTCGATATCAATGGGCTCTTGAACACAGAAATTGGGCAGAAGAACAATGGCGTTTCGTGTGCTTTTCTGATGAGTCTCGTTTTGGTATGAGACCGGATACAAGACGTATACGACACTGGAGAACCCCTGGACGCCAACAGCGATTAAAATCCTGCCAGGAAGTCCATCCTTATAGTAGTGGAACCATCATGGTATGGGCGGGTATTTGGATCGGCGGAAGAACTGAGTTGATTTGGATTAGAGGCAACCTCAACGCTCAAATTTATGCTGAGACGATTGTATCTGACGTCATCGTTCCTCTACAAGTGCAAATCGGTCCCTTATTTCAGTTAATGCATGATAATGCACGACCGCACACCGCAAGAGTTGTAAGACAGACTCTCGCCGCAGCTAACATCAATGTCCTGCTCTGGCCTGCTCAGTCGCCAGACTTGAACCCGATTGAGCATGCATGGGATATGCTACAGAGAAGAGCTCTGCCGAATATGGAGGGTATCCAGTCGCAAGAAGACCTTTTTTTGTTGTTGCAACGAACATGGGCGGCTATTCCACAGCGTGATTTGGATGAACTCATTTTGAGTATGCCAAACCGATGTTCTTGTGTTGTTAGTGTTCGCGGTAGAAACACGGATTATTAATTGTTTATGTTACCCAATAAAATTTTAAAGAAAACTGTTATTTCAGTCTTATTTTCGAACTTTAATGTTAGTGGTTCAAATGTCAAAAATCCCTTTATTAGGAAAATGGCAAATTTCTTTATTAATGCAAAGGTGACTTGGTTTATCGTTACTGTGACAAACGAAAACACTTTATTTGATGAATCCTTAAAGAAAATTTTAATTAATATCAATCAGGAGAAAAGTTATTGCAAAAATATATGTTGATCCCTAGACACTTTTGATGTGTGTACTTCGGATACCTGGTCAGCCCATTGTCTGGGACTGCGCCCTCTTGGTCGTTTACCATCTACGTTGCCGGTAACAATGAGCTTTTCCAGGTCTGAACTTCGACGTGCTATATGGCCAAAGTACTGCAGTATTCTGTGGAGACGTAATATAGGTACTTACACGAAATCCGGCGGTGTAGCAGCATCGGCCCACTCGGCTGGCGGGCTACCGGACCCGCCGCTCGGCAGAGAATCCAATGAGTCGGGAGTCGCACTGCGCGACCTCGGTTCACTACCACTTGAGTTCTGCGGACAACATACCAACAGATTACATATGATACACAAGTTTGGATGTTGATGGATGGTGACGTCGAGGAAGGACAAAGAAAAGATATTAATAACCAGCCGTCACGCGGGGCTTCTCTTCTGTGGACTTTATCAAGATAAAACCTATAACCTTCCTCAAGCTTTAAGCTAGTACCATACCAAATTTCATCGAAATCCACCCAGTACTTAAGAAGATTAGCGCGTTCAAACTAACAAACAAACTTCCGCATTATAATATTACTAGCAGCTGCTCGCGACTTCGTTCGCGTGGGAAGTTATTCCCGTGTAAATCCTGATCCCGTGGGAATTTCGCAAAATCCTGTCTTAGCGAACATCTACGTACTAAAAGGAATCCCCATGCGAAATTTGAGAGCCCTATTACTTGTAGTTTCTGAGATTTCGTGATTAATCAGTGAGTGGTATTTCGCTTTTATACATATATATAGATTAATTATATATATGTTTATTGAAAAAATTTAAGACTAAAAATTCGAAAAGTTTAACACTGGCCGTAATAATATATATGTGATTTAGCCTTATGATGGATGGACTGTGTGTGAGGAACGATATGAAAGAAAAAGGAATCAATGATGATGTGACGTCTGACAAGGGAGAAAGGAAGGAGAAAACGTGTTACGTTGTCTCCAAGTAAATGGGATGAGGGCAGGAAAATGTTGATGACACAAGATACAGCATTTTATCGTAGAAAAAAATCATGGAAAAAAAGTAATAGCGAAATATATATAATTGTTACAATACATAGATCAGCTGTAGATGTGGCCGAATAAATATCTCCACGAATATTATAAACAGAAATGGTTTGACTTTTTGTGTGTTTGTATTGGATAAACTCAAAAACTACTGGACTGATTTAAAAAATTCTTTTACCAATATAAAGTAACATTATCAGTAAGTAACATAGGCTAAAAATCCTTTTCCCGCGAAGGAAGCTGCAGGCAAAAGCTAGTTTTAAAAATAAAACGGTTACTGTATAATTGTGAGTAAGATGTTTTTATTTGGACTACAGATCGCGTCAGTGACGTACAAAAAATACTATACTCTGTCCCTAATCACGATTGTCTTTAGACGCGCCGACTCCTACCCATAACGCTTGTTAGCAATCGATCACTGCCGCTGTCGTAATCCTGTTCTGATGATTAATATATTTTTGTTCTCTTTGAACACAGAGAAGCACGTGGTATGAAAACTGGAAATGCTTCCTTCCTTTAGTAGGTTTCTATGCACAATCAAAAATACTTTTTTTGTGATTCGTTGTAAAACCCTGTAAATACTAGAAAGAAGTTTGAAAAAAAAAACATCTAAAAACGAACCTACTTATATGTATATTTAATGATCTTACCAACACATATTACGTAACATATAAACCAATATTTTACATAAGTGTATGCACTAGGCAGAAACTAAATAATTGATTTGATCTGTGTCTATAGTACTTAAGACAGCGGGTTTTTCATACGTGAAAATTTTTATACCCTATTTTACGAAAATTATGTACAGACGCCAGCACATGAAGCTACCCGAAACTGTCAAATTTTCCCAATCAAGCTAGAACCTAATTTCTTTAAAAATAATGTTGAAAATCTATTAAAGAAATTTGACAGATTGTTGTAGCTTGATGTGCTGGCGTCCGTACCTAAACGGTGCAATATCTAATTTGTCACAGTTAATGTTTATACAGAGAGAGTGCAGAAAGCTAATAATTGCATGATTATACTTTAACAGAGTATAAAATTATGTTCGAAATCTGACCACTAGTGTAAATAAAAATAGTTCGCCAAAATATATAAATATAACTTCCGAATGACTGTAACAAATTGGACAATATTTTTTTTTTGTTCGTCACTGTCAAGATAAGGTTTGTCAAGAAGAAAATAAAAAAAAATGACGTAACGAAGTTCCAGTGCCAGTTAGTATTTTAGATACAAATAGTTGATTAGTAAATGATAAATAAATAAATGTTTGAATTTTTTAAGTATGTCATGGAAAACACGTAAGTCTTTTTGGTTTTGGTTTCTTCTACCTTCGGGTCACATCCTATTGAAAACCAATCACTTCCCACAATCGATTGCCTGCATTACACTCGAGTTATTTAGTAGTTTTTGTCCCTGTTATGAACTATGTTTTGCACCGTTTTGTCCTGCGTCTCTTGGATGCGCGTGCGCTTGTCACGGAGAGATGAACTGTGAGAACGACGCATTGTTCGACAATTACGCTGTTACCGGTTGTGACATACAATTGCTATTGATCGCTGAGTTATTAGAAGAGTTTTTGCGCGAGAATTTTCACTGATGGCGGCTTTAAAGGAAATCTTATTTCCCAGTAATTTTATTGTGGATGTGATATGGTTGCGTGTTGCAATCAAATTTACAGCATGCAAGCTAGCAAAAAAAAATAGTATGTTTTGGAAAAGTCATTCAATTTAAATTTGAATGTCTTTTCCAAAACAGACAAATCTTACCATCAACCAGTTTAAAAATAGTAGGTAGAATCAATACATATTGTTCAGTTAGCGGCATATTTTTTGTTTCTGATTTTAGCTCTGAAACTTTTGGCTTTCCATACTGAAACTGAGATGTTATATCTAGATGGTGCACATCGTTGGAACCTAGTCCCTGGACTATCACGGCTGCCACAATGCCTCATCATCATCATCATCACATCAGCTAAATTAACTCCAATGGTGGACTTAATCTTCTCAGAAATATCGCCACATGCATAGTGTCCAGCCGGACACACAGAAACAATGAATGTGGTGATGTGATGATGACGATAAGACATTGTGGCAGTTGTGAAAGTCCAGGGACTAGGTGCATGGCCAATGCACCCAGTCCCTGGACTTTCACATTTTCTTAACTAGCTGTACCTACTGCGACTCTTTCGTGTGGTCGGTTTCCGTTCCCGGGAAACTCTGGGATACAGTGTATACGTTGCCCTATAACCTATCTTCCAGTGAAAGGCTCATTGAAATCAGGTCAGCCATTCCAGAGATTATATATAGATAAAAAATAACTGTTTTCTGGCTAACCACAATGTTGGAGGCTCCATTCGTCTTCGCATAGATACGCAAAGTAAAGCTAAAATGTAGCACAACGGTCGTAATTACTAACAAAGCATAAATGTGCAGTTACTATGTAATAGTGGTCATAAACTCGTACCATTAAAATTTCCTCTTCCATATAAGGGTTTAGAAATTTCAAAACCGTGCTTCTTGTTACAGCTATGAACATCGTCAGTTACTCAAGCAGCATTTTAATACTTTAAGTTCCCAGAATATTGTATAAATTACTTTAAACTGTACCATTTTTAGTTTTCCGTACCCAAAAGGTAAAACGGGACCGGTATTACTAAGACTCCGCTGTCTGTCCGTATGCTAGCAGGCTGTATCTCATGAACTGTGATAGTTAGACAGTTGAAATTTTCACAGATGATGTATTTCTGTTGCCGCTATAACAACAAATACTAAAAAACAGAATTAATAAGTATTTAAGGGAGCTCCCATACAACAAACGTGATTTTTTTTTGCGTGTTTTTGCTTGATATCGATAACGGCAAAAGGTAGACGTTTGAAATATAGTATTCACAGAATATTTAGTTATATATTCACTTTAAAAATAAATAATTAAATTAAAATAAAACAAATATTTAAAGGGGGGGGGGGGCTCCCATACAACAGACATGATTTTTTGCCGTTTTCAAAGATAATGGTACGGAACCCTTCGCACGCGAATCCGACTCGCACTTGGCCAGTTTTTCAATGACATAACTTTTGGGAGAAAATATACTTATATAAAACTACGCGGGGCTTCGCTCCCGTAAACTTTATCACGTTAGAAACATGACCCTCCTTTTTGCAGTAAAGCCTTCCTCAAGCTTCAAGTTACTTCCATACCAAATTTCATCCAAATCCACCTAGTACTTTCGAAGATTAGCGCGTTCAAACAAACAAACAAACAAACTTAAGTATAGTATAGGACAGATTAATCTGGGAACTCCCAGATTATTATATAAATTATTTTAAACTGTGCCACTTTGTAATTTTATTTTATTTTATTTTATTTATTCGGGAAAACAAACAATTACACACTGTAAATGAACTTAAAATTATCATGCAACAATATGTATACCTAAGTGTGTAACCCACTACGTTATCCACATTTTATATAATTATGTAATGACATACATTTGGGAAATAAAAGAAAATATATAATATCAACATTCCCATAGTTAAAAGTCGCCATTGTCCCTTCTTAAATTCAAGAATTTAGTCACAAAGTGAAACTTTACATTACGTATTGTTTGTCCACATATTACACAATCCGTAGTGAAAGCTCCTAAATTAATGACTGGCTACTTTTTAGAAGAAATTCAATGTAATTTCTACTTATTAATGTTTCATTATGTAATCGGCCATTTATGCAATACCTACTTTGAAGTTCACTGACATTCTACTTAAATTCATAATTCTGTATCATGATTAGATAATCTATTCTTTTCATATGATAATATTAGGATCGGATATTGACGCTTTGATCTTATTAGTCTTAAGTTATGCCGATTATATACGAATATAATATTATTTTTGCAGCAAATTAAAAAGTATAGAAAGTAGGAAACAACAACTAGCGTTTATATATGGATACCTAGTTTTGTCATGACTACGGTTGATATGAAAACATCTTTTCGTATTATGGTGTCCCTAAAATACATCATTTTTACCTACTACTACTACTACTAGTCGACCCAACATTTTTGATTCTGCTGGCACACAGATCTCCTCTTTATGAGATTAATGGGCCATAATCTACCATAAGTGCCCAGTGAGAATAGGTGGGTGTCACATATCTTCAAATTTAAAGTCATGCCGGTTTCTTCGCGAGGTTTTTCTTGATTTGACCGATTTAAGAGAATTGTAATGATATAAATTGCACAAAGTAGTGTACTTGATAGGGTTCGTTGACCACCACCACTGCTCCACTATTTAGAAACAAATATGTAAATAGGTACCTACTGACTGTTCCATAGTTCAACAGCATTTCAGCAAGGGCACTCAACGCCGTCGTCGCAATGTCTATTGACAACACAGCCTTGAGCAACCCGCCTTAATTAAACCCAACCAGTGATTAGATATCAATCAACCCGTCACAACGGATACACAAGTAGCGGATATTGCGGAAGCGACATCTATCGGCAGTCCCTTAGCATTAGACATGGCCATGTATGTCAACGGTGCACCTGAAACCGGTCAGAATTAAGTCTAACCACCGCCCGTTACGGAGGCAAGCGATAAATATTGATAAGGCAATCTTTGCAAGAAACTAGCTAGCTATACCTATTAGGAAGTAGCGAGAGATAGGCTGAAGAAGTTTATTTAGATATTAGATAGTAATGTGAAAACTGTGGTAGATATTTCTTGGAAACGGAAGTGATAACTTAAGTTTCAGAGTCGTAAACGGTTTCTAATAACTTAATTTAATATCGCTTCTCTGTAAGTTATATTTGTTCTTATTCAGCTTTTAGTATTATTTGGTGAAGAATTTAATGCGCCCGTAGGTACGTAAAAAAATCCACTAATGCCTGGATGTGGATACATGTATTTTAAATCAATACAAAAACTGGCAGATAGTTTAGAAATATATTCAAAAGGGACAACGAAGGGTGACAAGATGTTTGAAGGGATGAGTGTAATTATAATGATGATTAATGTTTACGAAGACTTTATTACAAAACAACAAAATAATGTGCACAATAATGCCAATATAATAGATGTCCCCAAGGTGAATGACATAATCCTTGCCTATACTAAATCTAATCATGAATGTACTTGAAACTAACTGTTGCAACAAACGACGGACATGTTAGAATAACAATATAATATTATAGGCGACGGGAATGAGAATCAGTTTACTGTGAAACTATTCATATGCAATGCACTGATGATATCAAAGGGCTTATTGTTACTAGGATTTTCCTATGGGCGAGGTATGCAGTAAGAAATATTCTTATAAGGAATATAAATACGTTTTGTCAATGGGAAATATGAAGGTAAGAAATACTCAATGATTTTCTAGTAACCGTTGATTTCAATGATGTTTTTTTTTGTAAGTAAGCCAGACTTACTTTATAAAGAAATCTACTTTTTTAGATAAATTCAACTCATTAATGCGTACCTACATGAAATAATAGATATCCAAAAAAAACTTTTTACCAAAAAATTAAACCGACTCCCAAAAAACACTGCAAAGTGAAAAATAACTTTAATTTCGTCAGTCGGTGTCTTTAGTCTTGTATTTTCGTTTTTGGCACCGACTTCCGAAATTAAAGTTATTTTTCACTTTGCAGTGTTTTTTGGGAGTCGGTTTAATTTTTTTGGTAAAAAGTTTTTATTTCACTCTTTTTAGTTTGTCTATTTTTAATTTACCTAGTTACAAGAGCCTAAATGTCAACTACTTATAACCTTTTACAAAATATTGCTTTTCCCAATGCTGGACCGTTAATTGTTGAGGAGTTCTCCTGGTACTTCACCATCAGCTCTACATCACCATATGCATTGTGACGAGCATAAAGTGCTTAACATCCATATTCAAGTAATCGAATCGCAATCCACTTATTATTGAGTAGTTTCGGCGGCCATCTGTGGTCTTCATCATCAGTTCCACTTCCTCAAATGGTACTTTTTCAGAGCAACTGCACAAGTTACTATAATAAATACCCAAAACGTCATAGGTGTGCCTATAATATTTGAAGAGTTCCCTCGATTTCTCCAGGATCCCATCATCAGATTCTGACGTTTATGAAAATGAGACCAATTTCGAAGTATACCCTTTCAATCAAAAAAAGAATTTTCCAAATCGGTTCAGCCGTCTTCGAGTAATCGATGATCATACATTAAAAAAAATATATATACGCGTCGAATTGATAACCTCCTCTTTTTGTCGTCGGTTGATAAAATACCAGGACAAACGATGTTATGTAAAAGCCGAAGTGAATTCTGTATATGTGCTAATCACATTAAACAAAGCAACACCATGAACTCTTTGAACACCAAAACATCTGTAAGACCTTGATACTCAAACCGGAAAACAGAACAGAATAAATTAAGCACGAAAAACAAGCTACATGATTCGACCGATATTAGGTGCGTGTTTGAGCCATGATCTGTGAAGTCTTATGCTTAGTAAACACAGAATCTTTACAGGCCATTAGCACATGAGGCTGCTAGCTTTACCTTCGACATAAAAACACTAGAAAACAATAAACGATCGGTGTTTCCTGCACGCTCAAGTTGCGAGCCAAATTCGGTGCTCAATGATTTATGCGCAATGGGATGTAATAAGTGTGGAGGATTACGTTTTTTTTTAGAGGCAAAGTCTCATTTTGGGATTGAAAAAAACATGCTGAGTAATTTTGACGGAAAATGGTAGGAGATTATAAAAAAAATATAGCAAATGTTAATAATCATAATGTTACTAGCCACAGTTCAACGACTGTGATTCTACGCTGTATTTATTTAAAGAATAAAGATATATCGAATGGTGTTAGTTTATAAAAACCATGTCACCGTTTATCAACCGATCCAATTTGCATATAAAAAGTATGCAAATTGTACCATTCAAAGTAGGTATCTTTTACATTTGATGAACCGTCAATAATCGCATTTATTTGCCCCACTTTATGTATTGTTGGTAAACAATGAGTAAAAGTAGAACAAATCAATCATGATCGATATAGCGCGATACAAATCTGACCTAGGTATAGATAACATATAATTAATCACAAAACTATATCTATATTTCAAACAAAGGTATTTTCTAGGAATAATAAATAAATAAATAAAATAAATAGAATTTTATCTCCGACTGTCAATTTTGAATCGAATAGGTTAAAAAGGACTAGGTACTTAAGGCAAAGCAAAGTAATTATGTTATCATAGATAGATACATTAAATTAAATCTTATGCCCTAAATCTAAAATGTCTATTTGTAAACGTGATTTCGGAACACTAACGCATTAGTTATCGATAAAGATATTTACTTAGATAACTATCCAACGTCGTGGGGAGCGATTAGGTAGATAAAAATAAATAATAGAACTTATAGCGTAATACGAGAATAGTCTCACATTTAACTAAATACAGTATTAACATGAATTGAGATAATAATTAGAGACCGGAAGAAGTTCAAAGCTGAACAGATCCGAAGTTAAGAAGAATAAGCTTTTGATAAACAAGAGAAGTAAACAGACAAATACAATCATCTAATCTTATCAATAAAGTACCGAGAAACACTTAGTTTTATCTATCGGGAATTTTAATCCTCTATCACATGATACTCGCTACTCTCGTATCTACATATTTTTCTGGTTGCACATGTATCTCATGAGACTCACGATGAAGATCTTAAAAACAAAAACAAGTGCAAATCTGATCTAAATCTGCATAAACATGTTATTGGACTGTTCGAAGAAAACAAAAATGCTGTAACAAATAAACAATTACGAAGAAATATAAACTTTGTTTTGCATCTCATCGTCCTTTTCTAGTTTCTGTGTGTCAACTTTTGTATCATCTAGGATAACCATACGACATCGTACTCTTTCAGCCTTTTTGACCGTTCCCAACTTTCCAAAATGACGTCACTCCGGTCAGTCACACTGAACGAATCACAAATATTTACCAGAGCCTCGATATAGGAGCGCACTAACGCCAGCCCCTTGCAGTTCACCACTTTCTCGCACACCTTCACGCGCATCGTGTCGCAGATCATGTTCACTGCGCATTAGCTGATTCGTTGAGCGCACTGCACTACACACTAACTCCACTACTGTAGACTCCACGCACTGCAGTTTGGAAACCAGCGGATGCAGCGCAACGCGTCCGCCACATCGTACTTAACACTGCTATCGCTTGTGTAATTAGCTTTACCGTATTACTAGATATTATTTTGCGTAATTTTTGTATAAAGACAGTTTGCTGTCGCCTGCCTGTTGAAATTTTGCAGCCTGTTTTACTTTTCACACATTCTTGTTGCATGTTTCTAATGTTTGGAGGAAATTGAGTGACGGGAAATTATCTAAATAATCCAAATTGCAGATTATATTTGTAATTTCCATTACTTATTTATGTTTATTGCTGTATTATAGGTATTTACAAAAACTTACCACTACGTCAGAATTTGTGTTCAGCAGATAGAATTTTGAATCCATGCACAAATTTCTCATTATAGCTTCTCTATTGAAAGCACTGCATCCAATAAACACTGTCTACTCCTAATTTATATTTAAATGAAACAAACATAATTCACGGTAACACTTAAGGTAAAACTTACAATTATCGTTCATACCAAATGGTTAACAAACACGAGTGAACACGCGTAAACAACTCCATGGTTCGAACTAAACAACTATTCCCGAAAACCTTAATTGCATGCTTATCTAACGAGCCATTATCACCTGTCCCTAATATACAGTGTCCAAAGTAGTTTAAAACATATTTCAATGTGCACGTCACCGCGGTAATGGTTTCTTATTAACAGTTGCATGATCAAGAGCGCGTGATACGTTGGAGCGAATATCATTCTAGATTCCTAAATTCACTTTTTTGCGTGTTTAGTTTCACAAAGCATTTTTGGGATGGCGAGTGAGATTGATAATTGCGTTGTTATTAAATTTCGCTAGGCTAGTGGTGCAATCATTTCTTTTATCGCCTGAAGTATTAAGACAACCGGAAAGATTTTATGAGGCCTAAGGCATTGTAATTTGAAAGGCTCCGGTTAATAATATAGCGAGAGCCGTGACTTGCTTTACATAATCTGAACAGTTCATCAAAAGCTTTGTCACGTGAACTCATCCACGTACATCTCCCTAAAATACGCTACATGATTATCAGAGAGATAATTGTTTCAAATAAGACAAAAGATAGAAAATGTTCGAATGAGAACCTAACGATTTGAGTACCTACAATATAGATAGCAGATAAAGACAAAACAGGATAGCACACTAACCGAATATCTAATAATAAAAAAGTATAGACATAACCATAATTATATATAGTGGAACCTCATGAAGAGATAACACCAGACAATGACGATGCTTTTACTATACCGATTAACCCACAGCGCGTGAAACTAAATGACAGCAAATCGTTCGTGGCTAACCACGAGCTATCGGTGATCAGGTGGATATAGGCTTATAAAGTAGTAGAAGTAGTAGAAGAATTATAAAAACATTTCATGTTGACAATTTTCTTACATTCATTCGTTCAAATGTGAGTTTTCTCGAGATAGTTTCATTGAGCTCAGTGGAGTGGAATCGTCATTAGAAACGGCTGTGATCGTTGATGATCTGGGATTAGTGATAGATGCTGCAATGGAATACAAAGGACATAGGTTGGAAATTCATGGGGTATATCGCGGCTACGTTTACGTGATTTTTTTTTCAGCGAGAAAAATCGAAAAAATAGAATAAAATGGAAAAAAATCGGTTAGGTGTTTCAGGCATGAAAGTGCCTGAAGACAGAACGAATTACTTTTGCATTTATAATATTAGTTGAGACATATCGAGTGAAAATAATAAATTAAATGGATTTGCATCGTATACAATCAGTAATTTCGAAGAAAAATGCAATAAATACTCGAAAAACTAATAAATAGCACGATGAGTCTATTTGCAATTTCATTCTTTGTAATAATCGCCGCGAATTCTTTGTGGTAGTCGAAAATATTTAGACTAGTGATTCATTGACATTCAAAGAAGTTCTTTAGTTTTTCGATATAACGTACAATAAGTACTTGAACAGGTGATTCATAACAATGTTCTTTTGTTCCTAGTTTTTGTATTGCTCATCAATAAATAGTTTGGAAAAATAAACAATATATTAATACATGAAACTAAAATATTATACCCCTTTTTAAGAAAATTGCGCAGACGGTGGACTATGTAATTTGGCATAGTAAAAGTTTATATTATGGAGGAGTGTAGAAACCTTAATCTTTTTATAATAATGATCGAAAATTATGCTCGAACTTTGACCACTGGACTATCAGTGGTTATAATTGTTTTTATTAAAATTTTACTCTATATAATATAGCTTCTTGGAAACATTTCATTTTTTTTCATTTCATATTCATAACATATTAATTTCGCATTTATTGCTATAGCAGTTTATCACCTTATAGACACACCTATGTATGTTTTTTTTTTTTCAATTATTTACCTATAATTAATTGATGCATCTTCTTGAAGCATCAGCTCTGCTGTTATGCATACGGATCCAATGTCCCAGATAAACACAAATAATCGAAACAATCCTATGCTATATAATCAAAGATATATAATAAACTATAGATACGTTGTCCGCGCTCTAAAATGGCAAGTTGAAATCAAGGTAAGTGCCTCGTGTCTGTTTAGTTACGCACGAACCTGTGTCGCGATCGCTACACTACACATCTTAAGAAAAAATGTGTTTTAAAAGAAAATTAGGAAAAAAGCATGCCTTTGTGTGTTTTCAGACGTTGCACTAATTATACTGCTTCCGTGAGAGGTCAAAATGTGTCATTTCATAGGTAAATATCAACAGAAATACATTTTTTATTTTAATTTTTCTACACGGCTAATGGCGGCTAGCGTATGAATGAAGTCAGTCACATGACGTTAGGGAGGTTGTTAACTAAAGATGTATATTCATCTCTCTCTAACATCAGGTGTACCTAAAGATGGCATTTATTTTCTGTCCCTTTCTTTACACGTATTAGATAGTAATTCTCTATGTGTGTGTTTCGTGCCGTTTTTGAGAGGTGTTTTGTGGGAATATGACGCGTCTATTATAATACGTCATTGTATATAATATATATTTTTTTAAACTTATTTACTTTTACATCAATCACATCATTACCTACTGCAACTACTCCATTGATTTAACAATAATTAATAATTAAGCTAAAATGGTCACTAACAGTATCATTAGAACTTAAAACGGGATATTTACCATGTGTTTTAATTGTTTCAACTCTCCGTTTTAAGTTCTAATGATACTATTAAATCACTTTTAAATTTTTTTTTTTTTCAAGCGAAACAGCAATTTTTTGTAATTGCATTGTTACAACTTACCCCTGTTGTACCTGTACTAACTAGTACTAACCCATTATCAACCCTATGCTGTTCCAAACTAAGATTACCACGTAGTCAGTTAAAAAAATGATATACATTTTGATGCGTTTTAATTCATTAAAAATATCATGTATACCTACCAAATGAAATAAATTGAAGAAAGAAACTTGTAACTACATAGTTAAGTCCCGCCATCTATCAATCTAAGCTCGCACTGCCGACGCGTGCGCAAGACATCCGCGGGTGCATAATGAACTACAATTAATGATCTTCATTAATCGCTACAATACTAGGCACTTCATCCATCTTTTGGAGTCTGACAGAACAATACTAACAGAGGTGTTGCTTCTAAATCAGAGTTCTATATGCTTAATTAATAGGATAAATAGGTATATATAGGTGTATACGAAGTGGTAGGCTAGAAATTTCAGGTTTAGAAAAATGTTGATTAGATATATCTGGGTTATCAGAAAAGTGTATAAAACTAGCTCCAGCCTGCGAGTTCATATGCGTGAAGCTTTTTGTTCAAAAAAAAAAAGCTGCCGCGAACTGTTGCTACGTTTCATTGTGAAAGAAAGTCAAAGAAACACACTTTCGCATCTATACTAATATTATAAAGCTGAAGAGTTTGTTTGTTTGTTTGTTTGTTTGTTTGTTTGTTTGTTTGCTTGAACGCGCTAATCTCAGGAACTACCGTTCTGATTTGAAAAATTCTTTCAGTGTTAGATAGCCCATTTATCGAGGAAGGCTATAGGCTATATATCATCACGCTAACACCAATAGGAGCGGAGCAGTAATGAAGAATGTTTCAAAATCGGGGGATTTTTTTTTTTCCACGGGGACGAAGTCGCGGGCGGAAGCTAGTTAATAATAAAGATGTTAATTCTCAAATAAGCTGAAGTGAAGTGACGAATTTTGGTAATAATGCTTATAATTATTACCAAAATTCGTCACTTCATAGTTAGGAGAGGACGCTTGAACAAGCTTATCGTCGTTTAAGTTCTATCACAAGTCATTTTTTGGCGGTTTTGACATTTTGATGCCATTCACTAGAGAAAAGACGAAAGACGCATCGTTCCGTCTAATCAGAATCAACGTACGACCAATAAAAACCTTTAAAATTACGAAAAAGTCACACCAGATTTGATGATGTGTCTATACAAAATTAATGTTTTTTGTCTCTCCTGAAAAGTTGCTAAATATGACTTATGTGGTGATAGAACTTAAACGACGTTATGCTGCAGTAGATTATTTATCATTATTATCAAGGGCTAATAATGATGATGTTAATTGAATCAAACTTACAAGAAATGTATACGGAACACACATTATCAGCAGTAACTTTCGAGTTTAATGAGTACCTTCCGCGACGAGCTTACAAATTAAACTAAAGCTGTTACTGAAATAATTTAGGAAACCTACATTCAATAAACGGGGAAATCCGAAACCAGAACCAAAGTTTGCCAACCAGGCATTTCCAGGATTTTTCATGAGAAACTGATGCAATCCGTGAGAAATAGTCATCACCCTAATTACGAACAAAAGTATTTCAAATCGTGAATAAGAGATATATTCCAATGACTCTTTTAAAAAAAAATACAGTCACGCACTTAATCTATTTACCTAGATATTCACTAGAGATTCACTATTTGTAACTCTAGATTCAAAAATCTGTTTCAATATATTTTCTCCAGTCATAATTACATACATTTTATGTAGATGAAATATTATGAAATGAAATGGGACTTTGAAATCCCTATGAAAAAGTTATGGATTAAAGAAATACTCAAAAGATATAAGTTTCCACCTAATTTGAGAAGCAGCTGTCAGTAATATTTGTATCTAATACTTATTGAGCTCAAACAATAAATTGAAAAAAAACTTCATAAAATTATTTACTGAAAACTACATTAAATTTATCGTAATTTACTATAACGAAGTCTTATTAAAGCAGCGTCAATGAATCACATAATAAAAATATAGCAGACACTTACCTCCAAATCCCTAAAAACATCCCTGATGTCTGGTTTCCTCGCTCTGGAAGCGGCTCGTTTTCTCCTCACTGTCCTGTTCAGTCTCCTCACGCGCCTGCGCACTGCAGCAGCCTGTTCTCTGGGCAGAGGCCGGACGGCTTCACCCAGCTGGGCCTCGGTTACCTCCAGACCCGCTTGGAACGGAGCCGCCAACGATCCGAGGCCTGCCGCTTGTAGCCATTCGGTTTCCAATTCGCCTTCTGTTAGGACAAAGAGATATAGAGGGTTAATAATGATTGTAAAAATGTCAGATGAGTAGCTAAAATATATGTTCTTTTTTATTTTTATTTCCTTTTGATGACAAAAAACTAGCAAGTTATTTGGCGAGGAAATTTAAACTACCTACATTTAAACTTTTCCAATATTTTGGAGGCCTTAAATATCCAAATAATTATAATCTCTCAGAAGCATAAGATAATAATCACTCATTTTCATAAGATCTATTTAATAATTAACGTTTCTTTTAATGACAACAAACTCCAGCCAGAAGAGGTTACTTAGTTGAAACTTTATTTTATTTTCAATCAATTTATTCTTAAATTTTTTTCAAGTTCAAATCAGCAATGATACCTAATCTCCGAAGCATAAAGCTCTTTTTGCATTTTTTCAGGTTCTTTACAAATAAGTGACCTAAGAAGTCTTACAAAGTCGTACTTATAGCTTATTCATAAATAATTTGCGATCACGTTACAAGTTTTTGTCCAAACCAAAATCTTCCGCGAAGATTTTTTGTTTGCACTTAGATCATTTCATTCGATACCAATGTTCGTTTGCGTACGTGCTGAAGCATATTCAAATGAAAAATGATGTAAATTTATTAATGCTTCATTCAAATTCAGTCATGTCTTTTTTATGAGGAATTATCTCACCCGCTAATCGTTTCCTTGCGTGACCACAGGGCTGGCTCGTTCTTTGGCCAAAGAATAAGCATTACATAATTAGTCTTCTGGGCACGTTTCCGGACGATTTTTTATTTTTATGTACGTAGTGTGGTTTAGAAGTGTATTAAAAATTATTGCTTCAAAAAATTCAGTCACCTTTTATATAGTTGCACCCATGTTTAAAAAAAAACAATAGTGTTTCCTACATAATTCTTTGTGTTAATTCAATCATCATAACAGAAAAAAGCTTCTGTTCCACAGAACTTCTGTGTTAAAAACACAAGGTCAATAAAAACTTATTTACACGTCCCTAATTTAATGGTAGCACCATGACCATAGATTTCAAAGGCTAAACTAAAGGAGGAAGCGTTGCGTCTATTGTTTATGCACGATTTGAAAAAAAAATTAGGCAACTAAAAACCAGCTATTTCTTTTAATCAGTAAATATCAAATCACGTTTCGCATATTTTTGAACTAAGCAATATATGAAATTGTGGCGAGGGAATCGAACTTAAAAATCATAATAACAGGGACTAGATGGCCCCAAGCTAACATTTACACTTAAGTTAACGAACATATCTAGCCGATTATAGTGCATCCGTTTATTTAATCTTTGGTCCAAATTCCACCATAAATTATTTGAAAAGTTAGTATAAGTTATAAAGTTAATAATTAATTATTATTAAATTCATAAGTTATAAACTGTGCCTAAATTCATACTTATTTATTTATTCACCAACGATATATTCGCTAAAACTTACATTAAACTTATTTGAAACAGCTATATCTTACTTCTTAGATATGTGTTTGTTACACTTTCACGCAAAAATGACTGAACGGATTTGAATGAAATTTGGTATGGTTAGCTGAAATACTGGAATAACACAGGCTACTTTTTATCCTGGAATTCCTACGGGATCGGGGTAAACGCGGCAAAAACTGCCTGAACGAAGTAAATTAAACTTAAATAATCATTTAAGTATGTCAGACTTAGTCCATAGAGTGTTAGTACAACCTTATGCTTGATGTTAGTACAAAAAAATAATTATAAAAGACAAAGACATAACCAAAATAATAAATATGAGAAAAAAATATACATTCAACTTAAACCTCTCGCTACCTCTATCCAGTGTCGCTGAATAGGGCAGTCAAATCTCGCCGCGATTGTCCTGAGGAGGCTGTTGTCGCTGCTTCGTAAGCGCTGCAGCAGTGATGCTGCTTTTTTACGGATTATGGCCTGAAAGCCGTTAAGCCGGGTCCGCTGCGACGTGTTTTCGTGTTTGCAAACAGTATAACATTGTTTGCTAACCGAATATAGGCGTGGCCTAACAGTTTGGTTAGCAAAAACACAATAACATGTTTGCCGAGACGAATGGATAACATCCCCCGCGTTCGCCTGCGGGGAGGGAAAGTGACACATTTTGTGTTCGCGCTCACTAGAGGAAGACGGAATCGTTCGAAGAGTATGTTGATTGTGTAAGACAATTCTCTTTGGTTTGTGATGGAGTGGAATAAAGAAAATACTTTGTCTTTTAATACTTTGTTTTCTTCTCTATATCTGGTACTCTTGATAATCACTTTCTGAACATCTAAAACAATTTTTATACCGAACCTATCATCAATTTTCAGTTCTTGCTATTATATTATATTGAACGAACGAGGTTGCAGGTAGGGTCGGACCCGGAATCTATTTCTGCTTCTTCTTTGGAGAACTAAATCTACTATTGCTATAACAGCTTCCACGTCTTCTTCATCGGAACTAATTTTTGAAATTAAACAAAAACATTACAACAATTGGCGCAGTGGACGGGCGGTTTTACTAACATGTTTTGCTAACATGATTTGTTAGAAAATTGGCGCAGCGGAAGACGCACTGCAGCGCCACGGCAACCTCAACAGCCTCCTAAAGATGTTATTGTATTATTTTTTTCGTTGTTATTTAGTTTTTGTTAGTCCTTAATAATACGAGTGTTACCGTGTAATTTTCGCAAAAAGGTGTACAAAGTTTTTATTTCACGTATTAATGTACAGAGAACGTTCAAGTTAACCAATGCTTGGGACAGGATGCTTACATTTGCGCTGCGTTCCTAAATATAGTCTGTCCGTCTGTCTGTATGAGTCAGCGACGCTTAGCGCCACCGCTAACAGATTAGTGAGAGCTTTTGTACCATTCGTTGTGGTGAATTATTAAGAGTTTAAAGAGAATTGCTTAGGTTTTGAAAGGAGCGTAGACTAATTTAGTGAAAGTTTTCTTGTCAAAATGTTTTGAATTGTAATTTCGCGCAAAACACGTGACGAATGCTCATAATTATAACGTTTGAAAGATGACAGTGGAGATAATTTGACTAATAACTACGTAATATAAATTTTATAATTTAAAAACCTAAATTAAGAGGATATAATTGTAATACAACCAGTGAAAAGTAACTGCGGGCATACAGGGTGGCCAGAACATTGAAGCCCAAAAATAAAATTTCGTTACCCAAATCCATGTTTGTTTCGATTTTTCATAGTTTTGATAGCTTTTCTCATTTTTTGATAATTTTCCTAGGAGAATAGACCTTGGAGAAGGACATAGGCTAGATTATTTAGGTAAATTAATAAAACGTTTTTGTATTTTGTATGTTTGTTTCGCTGAAAACAAAGTTTTTTACGCGAGCGGAGCCACTGGTAGAAGCTGATATGTAAGTCATAATTTCAGTTGAATATTTAAAGAGTAAAAACAGACCTCGCAAAGGGGATGGCCGACGGAGTGCAGAACTTGTTTGAATTACTGAAAGATTTATCGCATGTAACTTGTGCCTCAAAATAGGTAGCAATGTGTTAAGTGTTTACGTGAATTAAGTCGGGTAAGAGATACGGAGTTTATTAGTCATCGGGATAAGTGAATGCACTCACCGCATTTACAACACACGAGAAATAGCTAATAAACTCTTATAGATACCGGCACGGATCTTGAGCGCTGGGCAGTAGGGTGGGGATCGCTTTGCGCATCGTACACTAAGGCAAAATACAATGAAGTACCCAAATTTGCTTCTGCGCAGGTGAAGGACAGCGCTCAAGATCCGTGCCGAGTATTATACCTATATATATCACACACCTAGTCTACTGGGGATACGGTAAAGTTTTAACGAGATACCGCGGCTTCAGAACGCAAGAGCAGCTGAAAGTTCAGGGTGAGTTTTAAGTCGGTAAAAGTCTGACACTCCCTTCGGCTCCACCCAGAGTGGGAGAAGTCACTTGGTAATTTTCCCCTCTAAAATGAGTTGTAGATCTACGATCCCAGGCCCTTTCCTTTGTGTAATTTTCAAATGGTTAAGGAAAACATCGTGACGAAACCGACATGTTCAAGGACAGAAAAATCTGGAAACATGCAACATCCACCAATCAACACTGGGCGCGCGTGGGGATTGCAGTCCATTCCCTCTTATAGAGAGAAAACCTGCTTCCCACCCGTGGGAATGACATAAACTGATTATATGATTATGAGGAATTCCATGAATTTTAGCTGATATCCGCAGTCGCTGTTATAAAGGCAAATAGTTTTTACAATCGTTTATGCATCGTCAAAAACCTGTAATTTTTTTTAGTTTTTGACAGTCTTTTGTTATCGAATTTGATTTTATTTTTAACACGCTTTTATTAGGTCGACCTGTATGTAACTAATTATGTAATGGAATCTAAGGTAACTAATTTAACCATCTTCCAAGGGTCGTAGCGTAATGAAAATTGGCAGCTGTATGTAGTTCTGATGACAATACAATAATATGGTACTGTCGTACTGATCTGATGATGGAGCCGGAAGATATGAACTGGAACTTCGTGATGGAAAGTCGTATCATAGCTGTTTTGGATTTCTTAGAAAAGTCTTGTAAAGAACTTTGACCACGATTAGGTTTCAAGGTCTGATGATGAAGCTGGAAGATAGGCACTGGCATTCAATGATGGAATATCGTATCATAGTCGTGTTTGCACTTGTGAGAAAGGCCACGTAATAGACTTTGAACACGATCAGGTTTCAAGGTTAAAACAAACCTATAGATTTTTTCTGATTCTACGTGCATTTATAAAAGCGTGTTTTTCGAGTATTTTTCAAACTATTAATTTTGTTTTCGTAAAGTGATGACTATGACCTGAAGCTTTGTATCGGCGGCGGAACAAGGCAGACTGTTATTCAAACATGTTTGTACGTCGCCATGCCATCGGTACGAGTGGTATATTCCAGCCGGACTCACAGGATGTTATTTGTATAGTAACTTCCTCAATCTGGCTTTTTATTTAATTATTGTGGTCTCTTTGACAAAATAATACACACTGTTTTTGTTAACGAATTTATACTTTCTAAACATCAGCACTTGCGACTGTTATTTTTTTTATATTTTTTTATTAGCAATCCTCCATGAACTACACACATCAAAAGTGTCTAGGGATCAAGCATTTTTATGCGGATTTCTTGAGATTGAGATGTGGCTTTGTAATAAATTTATGATTTTATAAATTTATATGGATCCTTTTTGGTGCATTTCATAATTTGAAACAGGAACTGTTAATCAAATTCGAGTAAAAGATGAAAATCAGCTGTCAATATTTTCCCTATAAAAACATACAACGCATTGAAGACATTATTAGTGCTACTGTTTCCCTACTATTGATTAAAACCAACGTTATTATGGAGCGGCGACGTCATTTAAGCAGGGAAGAAATGCTCAGAGCCGTGGGAATGATAGAAGCTGGTTCCCGGCAACGTACTGTGGCTTTAGCTCTGAATACAAGTCAGAGTGTTATCAGTCGACTTTGGACACGTTACCGAAGCACTGGTACCGTGGCTGAGCGCCATGGAGGACGGTATCGCTGCACCACACGGAGACAAGACCGATACATTCAAATCTTAACTCGAAGAGCTCCAACAATAACCGCCATGATGTTAGCCGTGAGGCTTCATCACTCTTCAGGGAACTTAATTAGCGACCAAACAGAAAGTCAGAAACCGCTTGCATGAAGTGAACCTTCATTCCCGAAGACCGCTACGGGTACCACCTATAGCAATGCACAATCGTAGGATTCGATATCAATGGGCTCTTGAGCACAGAAATTGGGCAGAAGAACAATGGCGTTTCGTGTGCTTTTCTGATGAGTCTCGTTTTGGTATGAGACCGGATACAAGACGTATACGACACTGGAGAACCCCTGGACGCCAACAGCTATTAAAATCCTGCCAGGAAGTCCATCCTTATAGTGGTGGAACCATCATGGTATGGGCGGGTATTTGGATCGGCGGAAGAACTGAGTTGATTTGGATCAGAGGCAACCTCAACGCTCAAATTTATGCTGAGACGATTGTATCTGACGTCATCGTTCCTCTACAAGTGCAAATCGGTCCCTTATTTCAGTTAATTCATGAGAATGCACGACCGCACACCGCAAGAGTTGTAAGACAGACTCTCGCCGCAGCTAACATCAATGTCCTGCTCTGGCCTGCTCAGTCGCCAGACTTGAACCCGATTGAGCATGCATGGGATATGCTACAGAGAAGAGCTCTGCCGAATATGGAGGGTATCCAGTCGCAAGAAGACCTTTTTTTGTTGTTGCAACGAACATGGGCGGCCATTCCACAGCGTGATTTGGATGAACTCATTTTGAGTATGCCAAACCGATGTTCTTGTGTTGTTAGTGTTCGCGGTAGAAACACGGATTATTAATTGTTTAAGTTACCCAATAAAATTTTAAAGAAAACTGTTATTTCAGTCTTTTTTTCGAACTTTAATGTTAGTGGTTCAAATGTCAAAAATCCCTTTATTAGGAAAATGGCAAATTTCTTTATTAATGCAAAGGTGACTTGGTTTATCGTTACTGTGACAAACGAAAACACTTTATTTGATGAATCCTTAAAGAAAATTTTAATTAATATCAATCAGGAGAAAAGTTATTGCAAAAATATATGTTGATCCCTAGACACTTTTGATGTGTGTATATAAATAATGCCATAAAGATTTTCCTCTGCCCAAGCAAAGAACAGAACTATTCATTAGTCATTAACAATTTAATTACAAACAGATCTAACCGGCACACACACAGTTTGTTTTGAGACTCCAAAGTTTAATTATAAACAGTTTCAATTAATAGCTAGATTAAAAGGGCCACACAATGAGATGTTTTAAGCTTATTCTAGCAGTCTCAAATGGTCAAAACACTTCGTTTTTCTATTGATAATAAGCTGGCGTTAGACCACCATCTTATATGGTAAGCAATGATTTGGTTGAAGATACAGCACGCTTACTTCGAAGTAACCTACTTTCTCTTGACTTAAAGTCCTCAAGGTTATAGCTATCAAGCAACACAGACACCGGCAGGGAATTCCGGTCTTTAGCTGCACGCACAGTTAAAGTATAAAACATTTAATTTCCTTACATTTTGACAAATTTTCGGCATTGATTATTGGTAAGATAGAATTGGAATGTCTTTTTCTTTCAAAAGAAATATTAACCCACATAATGAAGCACTCACCTATCACATATTTAGCTTGGAAGCGACACAATGCACCCATTACACACATGGATCACAACTGGAATGACTAAACTAAAACTAAGCACAATTTCACCGGATAATCAACAATTAAACAAATTGCTCTTCATTAACTGAAATGGGAACAACTCTGAATCGACTGCAGTTCATGTACATTCCACCACACAATAACAGTTGCCAAAACGAAGATAACGCATCATTTTTACGTGTAGACTTGTGTGGGTGTGTTTTGTGACGTCACGGGTGATTCGACTTACGCAGATAGATTATCGATAGTCAGTCAGTCTGGACCCGTGAATGTTTGAATGAGTCACTGTACCGCAGTATGATTTCATGAATGGATATCATGTAAGCTTTCAATTTGCGTAATACTTCTTACTTGTGCGTCGAGTCATTACTTATCTTTTGGTTCAAGTGTTTTCCTTTACGGATCAGATGTAATCATGATGGAGTTTTCAATATCCGTGTTTAGATATTAAACTTTAATATTATGAAATTTTAAAATATCTTGTTCTGCAAATGAGTGCTCTAAATACGAATTGAGATTAAAAAGTGAGCTCTTTGAAGAATGTCCGTCTTTTATATTTAAATTTTCTAATTAATGTGCGGTTTGTTTCCAGATAACGGATAATATTATCTACAGCTTTTCATTAAACTATTCAAAATAAAATAGGTAAGTATAGCTACTCATAAATATTGAGTTTGTTGAATCACCAAAAAATAAAAAAAACTAAATGATAGAAGTATTAAAGGTTCAAAATATGGTAGATAAATAATTATGTTATCACTTTTCGTATTTTGCCTTCGTTCACAAAGACAAAAGACAGAGATAATATTTAACAAGCGCATACCAAATGCATGCGTTTTGCATAGATTTATTGTAATCTCACGAATTCCATACCGACACAACAAAAAAATATTTTATACTTTCACTAGCTTTCAAAGATTCAGTTAACATTGATGCAGAATATATCCTAATTAGACATAATCTTAATCTCACGTTCCCGAATAACACAACTTCAGTATTTCCCAAGGAATTAAACAATAGCGCGCGAAATTTGACACATGTCATAACTGTCAAAATTGACGTGACGTGAAAAAAATTGCACGCGATGCACATGTGACGTCGACGTCGGCGTCGGGCGTCGTGGCGCGGCTAACTGCGTGTGCGCCGACGTTCCCGAATTATTATGGTCATGTATTTATAGATCGGATCGGAACGGGATAGAGTTCAATTAGTTCCGTTCAGTGGATGGATCGAGATTGTGAACTTTATGGGAGTACCTATTTACGGTTAAGATTTTTAAAAATCTTTGATGGGATATTCTATGAGCCATAACGATTGTGATGGAAAATCATGATCGCTGATAGAATTTAATATAATATGTATATTATTATTTTACATTAATGAATATAATGAGTATAATTTGGCAAATATTGTGAAAATAATTTTCGACTCAATTTCCCTAAAGTCTAAACAGTTATGTTTAAATGGGATTTAGAGCTTTTTCTCCACGAATGTAACTCGAAAATAAAATGAAGAGAGTGAGTGAATGCAGAATTACTTTTATCTATAAATTATGAATAGACGGTATCATGTCGCCTTCCTATTGATTAATTCTATGTTGATATAATGAGTTATATCAATAATATGGTGAGCTTGTGGCGCTAAATTAGCAATTAATTGATTGATCAATTAAATATCAATCAATGACTGCTGTTCTAAATATATTTATTATCCAAAGTAGTATTAGTGTTTGTTTATATTTGTCAAACAATCTATAGAATAAATCAATTCATAAGGAACTTCTAATTTGAAACCAAACCTTTTTTTGCCGTCAGCGTCAATAGCCTAATGGATAAGGTGTCGGACTTGTGATCGAGAGGTTACGAGTTCGAACCCCACCCATTACACAAGTATATTTAGCTCAGTTGGAGGGATTAACAAGATTGCTAGTAATGTGAATTCTACTCCCATCGCTATTTATCTTTATTTTAAAAAACCGTCTGAAAGTATTTACGAGATTTGGCGGCAAATAAGTGTACAGATCTTATGACAGAATCAAATATTAGTAAGTATTATTTCTTCAAATCCTATGAATTGGTTGTCATATGACTTTATACAAAATACCTATAAGCCTATACTTATTCGAAATGCTTATTAATGCGAGTCTGTTATACTTTCAATGGTAAACCGCTGAACTGTTTTTTTTTTGTGAAATTTGGCATGATGATAGATGAAAGTTTGTATGAAAAATTATGCGAAGAAAGTCACAGAAATCAGCTTGTTGAGTAATAAAGCAATGTTACTAGCTTCATTTTGCATCAGTTTTTTCTTGAAGACAAATATGCCATCAACAGACGCACATCGACGCAATGCCTTTTTTGTTTTTCCCCTTTTATTTACTTGTATTTTTTTTGTATGAGTGTGTGTGCCTGACAAACTTATGCCAAATAAATGTTTTTCTTTCTTTCTTTCTATCAATCCCGAATGCACTTCTCCCGACCTCCCGATAGTTACGGACGGGCACTAAACTATTTGTGTCAATACACTAGCAGTGTCTAGACGGGTTATATTTACACTCGGATTCACTCGCACGTCAGGAGGTACTTACCGAAGTGTCATAACATCAGTTTGAATGTTTAATAATATCATTCATTAAAGAAAAGACAGGCAATTTATTGGGGAATAGTTAGTAGAATAGAATAGTCTAGCGTAAGTTTAAGAAAAGTCGTTTTCGTTTTGTAAAATATAAACATTGGTGCATCAACAACAGCAATTGTTGTTCGTTAGTCTCGCCAAAACTCGAAAATGGCTGGACCGATAGGTATGACTAATTTTGGTTTCAAAATATTTGGAGGTGAAGGAAGTCCAGGGAAAGTTTAAAAGATGAGAAAATATTGAAAAATAAAATATGGCGAACTGAGCTTCACCTGGTAAGTTATTATATAAAGTTAGGAAGGCACCGTATATTACGACAGACTGAAATTTTATTACTGCCCTGCAAACGACAAAAAATCCTACTCACCTTCACCACTATCAGAATCATAGAAAGTTCTCCGCCGATATCTCAACAACACAACCATTTTCATGAAATTAAAAACAAATCCAAAAAAAGCACGCACTGCACTTCGATGCACTACACACCGAGGTTAGAAATAAACTAAACGGAAAGAAAACAAAATTCGAACTCAGAAGACTTACTGCCCATAGATAAGAATAAAGGGCTCTCAATCACTAATGAGGTTAAAGTATTTAGAGATTGTATGCAAACAACAGACATTAAAGTGCATTAGTAATTAGTAACTGTAAGAAATTGTAGTTATGGGATCATTGTTTTTTGGAATTAACAATATTATTAAGCATGTGATTTGTTAATAGTATTGTTTTTGACACTTCCTTAATAATAACATGTATGTACGGTTTCATCAAAGGGATTTAATCGACCGTGAATCAATTAAATGTAGATTTGTCGATAGCCGTGAAATTCCTAATGGGTTCATCAGGTACTATGCAAATCGCATCTACTTCCCTAAATTATACTTACAAATCTCCTTAGGTATGGTTCGTTGACCGCCTTAGCAGACTAGAGTTGAGTTTCACGATAAATAACAAAACCTCTAACTGGACTGTTCCTTTCAAATCTGTTTGGATACATCCTCATCTTCTTATCCTCAAAAGAGAACCACTTTAATCTACTTGGTTCTCATATGATCGAGGGATCATAAAAGAATCACGTAGGTAAAAGTGGAATTACATGTTTAACATTATATAGTTTTTAAAAGATTTAGTTTATTTCTCGTCCTCCTTAAGGGCAGCTGAAGGAACAGGGTGGATTTTTAGTCAGTAGAAGTCTGACACTCCCTTCCACTCCACCCAGAGCGGGAGTTTTTTTTTTTTTACATTCGATAATTTTCCCACCCAGAAAAAAAGGTTAGTCGGCTAGGTAACACCGGCCTGTTTAGAGCTTTAGTTGTGATAAAGTTTGCAACTAATATCTTTGTTATTTACTATTTTACCTAAACAATTGTTTTATCAGTAGTGTACTGTTTAAATTAACTCGTTGCTACTTGAAGAGCAATTATTAGGCAACTGTTTAGATAAAATAATTCAATGTTCATATAAATATTTACCATCTGATAATTTTAGGATAATCGAGTTTACTTGATTCTAATTCGAATAATATGTACCAAAAGATATGTTGAAGAAAATTATTCTGAATGTTGTTTGGTTTATTCCGAATGAAAATCCCACTCTTGACTTAGATCACGCCTGATGGTAAGTGACTGATGAGGTCTAGGATAAAACGAAATTAGGAAATGCCTGTACACTATTGCAATTTAAAAAATAAAAGAAAAACATACCAAAATCGTTTTATCAATTTACATAACTGAACTCGCGTAGGTATACACTTTAAGATAAATGATAAAATCTTATACTAATCTCAAGTTGGAAAAACACTGAATAAAATATCTCATGGACAATAGGTATAAAAATACATTATTTTTGGAGAAAGCTTATAAAAGCTTAAACTTTAATATTGTTTCCTATAAAAAATACATGTCAGTGTAGAGTAATCCCGAATCGAAGGCATGAAGTCTCAAAAACCAGACAGAAGCAATGACGGAACCGAAAACCACATGTTAATACACCAGCTGAGCTTTCGTGAATGATTTAACGAGATGCCACGGCACCGGAACAAATGGAAAAGAAGAAACAAGGTGAGGTTTTAGTCAGTAGGAGACTGACACTTCCATCCGCTATACCAAGAGCATATAGTCATTCGTCCCCCACCCTAAATTCATAGTACAGCAAACGTAGTAATCTAATTATAATAATTACTCACTTAATAGGAGAAGATACGCGTTGTACAACTGCATATTGGGTGCCCATTAAAACAGATAAAAAATCAACCACTTTTTTCGCGACTGATAGTCAACAAATATTCTTTCGAAGTGCTGGATTATCTGTATTTTTCTGCGCAGAACAATAGATAAAGGATGAAAGATAAGTAGTACGTCTGTGTCAGATTTAAATATAGAATAATCTATGTAGTAACACATGTAGATTCTATATCTATGGTATATAACATATTATTATCTTTTTGCGCATTTACATAGGCCCTTGAAGCGGTTATTGACTACTTAGACAATTGAATTATTCCCTTTGTAACCATAACAGATTTAATAAGGACTTAAAAACTACAAAGGGCTGTACACTGTTACAATGGGCGGTAAATAGAATTGTCTTTTTCATTCTGATCTGATTTGATTCTGGCTTTGGTCTTGGATTTGCCACAAAACATAAGAATTTTGAATTTAATTACATGAATACAGAAAATACTGAAACGGCAACATAATTGTTACTTTTAATATTTAAAAACTATGAAAAGAATAATAGGCAAAGACCAGCTAGATATATAATTTATGTGAATTATCCCATTTTGTTTAGATAATAAAACTCAATTAAATTTAAACTTTTTGCACGTATTTTTATAAAAAGATGACTATGACTATTTTTCAATGAAGATTTTGTGCTATCAAGTAGCAGACAAAAATGTATTAAATTATTAATACACCAATCAAGAAAAACCCACACGTAAGTTTGTTTGTAATACAAGAGAATTTCCGATCAATAAGTTAATGATATTTCTATCATAGCTGACTGACATTAGTAACTAATCTATGCGCAAATCATTGATTTAAATAGTAAAGATACGGTCATCAGAACATTTGACGGACGCGGTCGCCCTACAAAACACACTAGCGCCATCTATGATAACTAAGATGTCAATCGGCGTGGTCTGCTCCTAGACGTAGCCTTGTAAGAGCGGGGTGTGGTATTTTTCGAGGTACAAAGAAATAAAAGAAAACCTTTTAGTTTTGGAATTTTATATTTGTTATACATAAAAATACATTTTAATTTGCTTTTAATAAACAATAAAAATTAATTTTGTACATAATTTAATCTTATAGTAATATTATTAAATCTTTTTATTTCATCGGCTGCAACGCACGCCGCTGCAAAGTTATGTCGCACTTTTACGCGGCTTCGCGTTGTCTATGCTATAGGTTGAGACAAACAAGAAAGAAAATTGTTTTAAATAATGTTAGAAGTTGATTTAATGACATATTTTTAACTTACCGGTGATATGAAATGTTATATTTTTTTTATTGTGCTTTACGTCGTAGTTCACGCAACCCTTCACGACACAATTTGGCATTTTTGCTTGTAAAACTGACGACCCTTCCCGAAGATAGCCGATCGCGTTCTAGTTCACTTCGATAAAGGTTAGACCACTTTGGGACCAAGTTCGAGGCGTTATTATAACATGCGATCCGCCCAGTCCTTACGAAGTAATATAGGTATATGTCAATGGCGCAAATACTAATGATGTAGGAAGCAAATAGATCACAGATTCCTCATACACACATGCCTGTTAACTTAATAGGATTTATTACTATTTAAAATAACGAGGAAGCACATTCCACTGCACGCTTTAAGAAATTTATACATATAAATAAAATTGAAGTGTCTTTCTGAGATTCCAAAATAACTCTTTCTTCAAGTGTTTATAGTTTTTTCTCGATCCTATAACAAAAACTTTTTGTCTGTCCGTCTTTCTATTGCTTCAGGCTAGCCTCTGGAACGATTGAACCGATTTTAATAGGACTGCCACTGCAAGATAGAAGAGGTTAAAGGGCAACTAGACAACATAATTGTAGATAAATTTTTATCCCGTAATTCCCAGGTGATCAAGGATATAAGGTAATATAGGCCTTCACGCGAACGAAGTCACGGGCCCAACTAGTATCAAATCAAATACATAATAAGCATGTGCTTGTAAACAGTATTATGTCATTCAGCCATGTTAAGAATGTCAGACAAGATATACAGTTATAAACGAGTAGGCAGAGTAAATTGTAGTCATGTCCATTTTAGAAGATTAAAAAAAAGAGATGGTAATAAAATAAAGCGAAGCGTGGGTGCATTTAAGTACTGTAATTACTTTTAAACACGTAGCTCTCAAAAGCTTGGCTCACAATCCATCAAAATAAGTACTGATACCTACCAAAATTACAATGCCTTTCAAAATAATGGAACAAATAAAAACGGCACAATAAAAGAAGGATGTACCGTTACAAATGCGGCCAAATAAATTCGCCCACACGGCGATCGGGGATAGTATGTTAAGCACATGAACACTACCTGACGAGAATCAATTACGATTACGGATCGCGGACTCGATTTCGCTTACCGATTCAAATGATCTACTTTTTATTGAGATGATGTTTGGATTAAGGACACCTCAGTATGTACCTACAAGACTTCTCTTTATAAAACATTCTTTGAATCAATCAATCAATCAATATATTTATTTTAAAAAGTTTGGTACAGTAAAATAAATATAATTTATAATTAACTATTTGGGGATCGACGGTAAAAGTATCAATTATAAGTGGCTCTGGCGGCCTAGTACTAAGGTCCGCCAGCCCCTAATTCCCACAAAAAGTATTTAATAATATAATTATAGAGACTGGATTTTACATAAAGACTTGTGATTTTTGTTATTTTTATTTTAATCTATTTTATTTGTGAGTGTGATGTATGTAGTAGTGCATGTGAAGTATGCTTAGGCGTTAGCTGAGCTATTGTTTATGAAAGGAGCGGAAAGAGTAATAATAGTTGCTAAGATATTCATTTTTGAATGTGAAAATAATATTGATAGGAGTAGAAACTTAAGTGCTACTGTGTTACACGCAAATTTGGGTAAATTAAATGATTGATAGGGATGTATTCTGTACTTAAATAGATCACACAGAGTTGCTAAGAAAGTGATCTTTGAATGTGAAAGTAATATTGATAGGAGTAGACACTTAAGTGCTACTGTTTTACACGCAAATTTGGGTAAATTAAATGATTGATAGGGATGTACACTGTACTCAAATAGATCACACATCTGATTTCAAATATAAAGACCAGTGCAACTTTTATATATTTTTGGTACAAAGTTTTTATTTCACTCTTTTTAGTTGGTCGATTTTTAATTTACCTAGTTACAAGAGCCTTAATGTCAACTACTTATAATCATTTACAAAATATTGCTTTTCTCAATGTTGGGCCGTTAATTGTTGAAGAGTTCTCCTGGTACTTCACCATCAGCTTCACTTCACCATATGCATTGTGACGAGCATATTGTGCTTATTAACCACATTCAAGTAATCGAAGCGGAACACATGAAATACTTATTATTCCTACTTATACATATATTGAGTAGTTCTAAAGGCTATCTGTGGTCTTCATCATCAGGTCCACTTCACAAATGGTGCTTTCGAATGCAACTACACAAGTTACTATAAAAAATACTCAAATCACTATAGGTGTGCTTATAATATTTGAAGAGTTCCCTCGATTTCTTCAGGATCCCATCATCAGATCCTGACTTGGTAACAATGGGACCAACTTCAAAGTATACCCTTTCAAACAAAATTAAATTTTCCAAATCGGTTCAGCCGTCTTCGAGTAATCGGTGATCATACATAAAAAAAAAACAACAAAAAATATACACGTCGACTTGATAACCTCCTCCGTTTTTTGTCGTCGGTTGAAAATGGCGGTCATTTTGATGAACATCGCTCTTGATTTATTTTTAAGACCTACTTAATGCTGTTTTTTAAAGCCTATCATTCTTCAGACAGCACTTAGTATTCCACGCATACAGTAATATTCTTGAATAGTCACCGCATATTATTATAAAAAGTATAATGCACGTCGACATTTAGTTGCGTGCCGCGGCGCGGGCGCATGCAAGCATACCAACGCGTCGGTTGCTAGGCAACGGATGTGACGGTCTGGAATATGATTTTCATGTGATTATATAATGTTGAAGACAATTACTACTTTCTAGGCGATAGGAAACCATTGGTAGATGTTCTTTATTTAAAGAGTCAATTTATCGGTTATGCGCTGATCGTAATCATTACCTATATTAATATTATTTAGTTTGTAGAAAGTAATCTGCAGAACCGATTTTCAAAACATTTCCACCAATAGAATGCTTCGTTATTTCTGAGTGACATAGTCTAAATCATTTGCTAAAAATCTTTTCACGCGAGCAAAGCTGCGGGCAGAAGCTAGTATAAGCAAAAAGACAAAGTCCTAAAACTTAGCAATAAAATGCATAATATATGCGACAAAAAGCTTAATATATCTCAGAAATAATCAGCAATTAAACGGCTATCAAGTCGGTATCGCAGAATCAATTCCACATTGAAATCACATCGATTGCGCTATCCCCCCACATTAGCTAAAGATAATAGCAATCACTAGAAATAAAAATGAAGCCTTATTTAGCGCTACCGATTACCCAATAAAACTATAAAAAAAAACTCCTGTTGATACAGTAAAACCTCTTTATGACAGCTTTACTTTTATCAGCGTAATTTTTTTTTAATTTATCGATGCGTCTCTTTTATATCGCAAGAGATATCTATGGATATAAAAATGTATGATTATTATGACTCTATAATATTTCAATGTTTCCAGGCTTTTTTCTATGCCCGCCAATTCAATTCTTTTAGCTTTACACTATACGCAGTATATATTGAAAATAATGAGTATGATAATAATACCGGTCTGAATAATTTATTCGTTTTTAGCGAAGCCTTAATCTGTAAGTATTTTTTAAATTAATATTAATTAGTAGAAGTGATGGTGCTGCATTATTTAAAGGCATGTTAGAAGTTGTAAGGGGTGGGTTCGAACACAAATAAACATTACTTTGTGTGTGATTTAACGTCATTAGCACTCCTATCTGGAGGGTGAAGGAAAACATCGTGAAGCAATCGGCATATTCGTATTTCACTCACATACACACCCGCTTACACTCACGCTTACGCACACACACACACGTTTACACACACACCCTTAAGTCGCTTTAAAGCTGGTTTACATCTGTAGCACGTCCTCACTACATAAGGTCCAGTTGAAAACCAGCGTCAGGCAATTTGCAGTTGTCTGGCATTTTGCTGAACGGGGCCTATTTGGCACGGCCGTGAAGCAAACGCGACGCTGTTTTATTTAATTAAGTTGTTGTTTTAGTTTTATTGATTTTTTATTTATTTTGATGTGTTTATTGTGTGCCTTTACATCTGGGTAAAATAAATTTTATTTTCTTTCTTTCTTTCTTATTCCTTTTTTTGGTGGGAAAATCATCGAATGTCTTCTCCCGCACAGGGTGGAGCGGAAGGGAGTGTCAGACTTTTACTGACTAAAAACCCACCCTGTTCCTTCAGCGTCTTGCGTTCCGAGCCGCGGTATCTCGATCTCGTTAGAACCGCGGCCCGCGTGGTGGATTACGGCACATTATTTCTCTAGAGAGAAAGCCTGTATTCCAAGAGGAGCATTATAGGTTAATTACGCCTGTTTTTGTGAAAAATAATTTTTATTTTGACATTTTCTAAACTAAACTAAGACATTATTTTCCAGACGCCCATTTGTTATACATACGTATCTATTTACGGTAAAAATGGAGAATCAAATTACCATTTTTAGTGCAAACCATAACAATTGCACTTGGTAAACCTCGTTACGCGAAACGGAATATAAATCGTAAGTGCTAGGTGAAAATGTTTAGTTACTTTCTAGCGTGACTAACTGAGCATTCTTAGACACTGCGACTTTAGAATTGATAAGGATGAGTATCTCAGTTTCTAAATCCGTCAGAATATTGCTAATCTTTCTAATACTGTAAATATAATGGTAATAAAGGGATCTGAATGAAACTTTACATACCTATAGCTTAAAACTTGAGATAACATATAGGTCACTTTTTTCCCGGGTCAATGTACAAAATTCTTACGTGAACGAAGACGCAGGCAATAGCTAGTATGTCATATATTTATTTTTACTTTATTTTAGGAAACTTGGGGTTTGTTTTGTTTGTTTGTAATGTAGTAAGTCAAAAACTCCTGAACCGAAATAGAAAAATCTTTCACCAATATACAGAGCAACATTATCAGCCATTAACATACTTTACTACTACTTTATTTCTCTGATAAAACCTTTTAATGATATTATATATATTAAGTCCACCTTTGTACATTTGTGTTGCATAAAGTTTTAATAAATTAATAAAAAAAGAGAGCAAAGCAAGCATCACTTTCCTGACCTTTACCCAATGTATTTATTGCCACTCCAGCAATGCAACATCTTACTAGACACCTCATTTCTAACCGCATTTTCTCTATACAATCCACCCATCATTCCTCTGGTTCAAGAAAGCCAACCAACACAATACTTAATTAATTCTTCCCACAGTAGTCACAGTTAAAGTCCCAAGAGGATCTTCGCCCGCACCCACCAATTAAAGCCCGCAAATATGTAAACAACGCCAGGTAGCGATAACTAGCTCCTACTACTATAACTATCGCTTCCCACGCGCCCGCGCATGTGAACCCCCGCGAAGCGTGACGACTCTTACATTTGCTTCCTGAAGGAGACGACAAGCCACAAAAAAGTATTTGCTAACTGTCGTGGGAATATATTGCTTATACTAGATTGAGGAGTTCGTGGCAACGAAAAAACGTTTGCCGACGTCGATCCGTGGACGAGTGTCCATCTTAACATAATTGAGGGGGAACCCCGAAAAACGTTGTAACCATCAAAAAAGTAGAAACGAGTTTTATGTTGGAATATTTCTTTATTTATTTACACTTTATGCACATAGGTACAAAGGCGGACTTAATGCCGTAGGTATTCTCTACCAGTCAACCATGAGTTGTGAAGAGATAGAGTGGAAGGTGCAATATGTACGTGAACATTATATTGGAAAAAATAATTATAATAATAGTGATGAAACAAAAAAACCTAATATCATAAAATCGAAATATCATAAAATAGAAATCTATATAAATAATATATATGAATAAATACTTATATAAATACATATATACTTAAGAAGCAAATGAAAATTAATTATGGAAATTCTGCTTATTGGTGAAGAAAGTGGATCCGCAATTTCTTTTTAAATGCGTAGCGATTGTCAGCCGTCCTGATCTCGAGAGGAAGCGCATTCCAGAGGAGAATGGACTGGATATGAAAAGAAGAATGAACAAAGTCAGAATATCGTTCTACGACTCTCAACGGACTCATTTGAATAAAGTAAAAGTTGGGTCTATGGTCTTCACACTTGGCTCCAAAGTTTGACAGTTTATGGAATAAGGTTGTAAGATGGCTGACGGTAATTTTGTTATTTCGACTTCTGTATCAAACAAACAATTCAATAAAGGGGAAAAAGGAAAATTACCTTTAAAGAGTGACGTGATGTAAGAAATAAACGTTTGAGGAATGCTGGAAAGTCATATTTAAGTCGGAGAGGAAATTTTGTTTTTTATAATGTCATACCAATAAAACTATTTAAAAGTAACTTGTCATACTTATTTAGTTGTTTAATAATTGAACATACATGAATTATCAACAAAAAACTCTTTGTCCAAAAGTTATAATAATGTTGCTTATAACGTTTTTCGGGGGACCCCTTCAATTATCGAAATTCCTCTATGCTTTGGAAAGCACTTTAAGGTGCATTCTCACACACCAGTCACCGTCGTCACGTCACCGGCCAGGTTTAAAAAAAAAACGTTTCTATACTCCTAGTATGACTTTGTTCCCACACGTCAGTCACCGGCACGTGATCTATCAGTGACGTCTCCGGTCAGACACATCAAATAATATTTCCATACAAGTATCATACTTTTATCCCCACACACCCGGGATCGTCACATCTCAGTTCAGACAGCGCACGGTGGGCTGAAAAACGGCTTTCATAGACTTAGGCATTTTATTTTGCAAGTGCCAGTTTTTGTGCCGGATATCACTTCTATTTGTTATAACAATATACAAAAATGACACCAGAATTGATTCTGCACAAAAACGAAGGAATTATAATTTTTTTACGAAAATTTTGTATGGAGCTAGTATGAAAAATCGAAATATCTCTGAAACGGCAGCGATAACCATAATATCCTTATAGGAGGTTTTAGTACTAATTATTTATGATTTTTTGACATACGTTACATAATGGTTGTAGATGCCTTTTTTTTTTTTAAATCGTCAAAATATTTTTATTTATTTTTACATATTAAACGTTCCTTTTAGTGTTTAAGTTGAAGAATTCAGAGCTTTAACAACTCTTAACATAAAATAGCATCACCCCTATAGACCTGAAGGACTAGACAGAGGTGTGTAGTATCTTGTTGATCTTGTAAGATTTCCAACAATACCAAATAGTTGAATATCAGTGTCAAAGTGCCCATGCTGTCGCTTCTTTTAGAAAGATAGGGGAATGAAATTGTTAATTGATCATACCCTAAAAGTATGATTACAACATAACCGGACACATAATAATATCGACACAAAAGGAATTTTAAAACCTTGCATACGTTCAAAATACAAAATAACATATTGTGTAGTCATCTAATGAGTCTGATGACAAGTAATTAAGTAATTAGAATGATGGTTGTAGTCTTCTGATTCTAATGAGCCTATTAAGTGATTAAATGATTTGAAATATCTCGCAACAATACCAACTAAGAACTGCATTCACCTTTTTATAATTAGTGAGCTAATGTGATTTGCTAATGTTGATTAGTTCTACTATGAGTTCTACGAAATGTTTTTGACGATTATAAATTTTTATTATCATATCTTTTATAACTTTAATGAGGGTAGTTAACTAATTATTGACTTTATACAATAAAAGGGCTATAATTTTGTTCCATAATTTAGATTGTTCACAACCGTGTAACTGCTAACACTAAAACTATTTGCTTTGCGACTACAAAATCTTAGAATGGAAAGTTTAATCACCAACTTAGATTTGTTTGTTCTTCTAAAAAGTGAGTGTCCTTCATTTAATCATGAAGTATTGTTTAGTGCAATTGTGTCCCGCATAGGCGATTGCCTTTCTGCCGAAGATCAAGTAACTCTCAAAGAATTTTGCCGGAGATTCACGCGAGCTGCTTTAAACAGGTGGCAGAAATCTAAACGATTCTTTGATAAGTTTAGAAATACGTACGGAGAGTGGTTGCAAGCAAATATTGATTGGCCGAGTTGCGTGCAAACTTTAATAAATCAAGAACCAACTGTTGATGAGATACCAAGAGCACGCTCAGTCTCTCCAGAACCTTCGACATCATCGACTGTTGGAACAATGACAAAAAGGTCCCGAAAACCATTCAAAGATCTGGGAAGCAAACAGAAAAAGAGAAGATCTAGTGAGCACATAGGCGAGGATTCCTGTGAATTGGCATATGCAGCTGCAACACGTTTAAAAGAAGAAGGTTATGAAGATATCGCATCTGTAATCAATTATATGATCAAAAATCCAGAAGCTGCCGTTAAAATCAAGGAAAGCATTAAGAAAACAGTAATATTTACACCAGAGAAAGCACTTGGATTGCTTCTTTCACTTAAGCTTTCAAAGTGGCAATATATTACGTTGCGAGAGACTGCCATTCGGGAAGGTGCTAAGGATATTTACCCATCCTACTATAAACTGCAACAAACTAAGCTTGCATGCTACCCTCCTAATCAATCAGTATCAGTTACGGATTCATCAGCTAGAATTACACTTCAAGCTTTACTTGACATCACGGTGAAGCGGATTCTTCAAAGTCTTTCTGATAATGTGGAAAATAAGCAGTTAAAGCTGATATCGAAGTGGGGATTTGATGGTGCTTCCAATCAAAGCCGATACAAGCAGAAAATGGACGGCGAGCATGATGATTCAAGCATTTTCATGACCTCCTTGGTGCCACTGAAACTGACAGATGGAGATAATACTATATGGACAAACCCGAAACCATGCTCAACTTTTTATTGTCGTCCGGTTCAGTTCACTTTTGTAAAAGAAAGCCATGCAGTTGTCATTGATAACAAAAGAAAAATGGATGAGGAAATTGAGGCCCTTAACCCCACAGAGTGCATTAATAGTAACAGGGTGATTCATAAACTAATGATGACAATGATCGACGCAAAAGTCTGCACGTACCTTTCTGAAGCTAGATCAAATGCATCATGCTACCTGTGCTTAGCAAAACCAACAGAAATGAACCACTTAGATGCTGTAACATCAAAAACTGTGTGTTCTGACATATATGAATTTGGCCTATCATCCCTACATGCCCGTATAAATTGCATGGAATGTCTGTTACACATTGCGTACAGACTTGACTTCAAACAGTGGGCAGCAAGAAGTAATGAGCATAAAGATATGTTACAAAACAGAAAAAAAAAACATTCAAAATAAATTTAAAGAGGAGCTCAATCTGTTAATTGATATAGTAAAACAAGGCTCGGGAACTACCAATGACGGGAATACCGCAAGGAAGTTTTTCGAGTTTCCCAATAAAACTGCAGCTATTACTGGGTTGGATCAAAACCTGATAAAAAGATTTGCTGTTATTTTGCAAGCAATAACATCTGGTGAGAAGATCGATGTCATCTAATTTAAAGATTTTGCTCGCAAAACAGCAGAAAAGTACGTGGAATTATACGACTGGTACTACATGTCATCAACCGTACATAAACTATTAATACACGGAGCTGACATAATCGAAAAAAATGATATTGTCCCGATTGGGACTCTCTCGGAAGAAGCCTCAGAGTCTCGAAACAAAGATTTTAGGAGGTTCCGGGAACATCATTCGCGGAAAAGAAGCAGGCAAGATTCTAATCAAGATATCCTAAATATGCTTGTTGTTTCTTCGGATCCTTTTCTAAGTGCACAAAGGCCGAAGTTAGATGCCAAAAGGAAGACAACCTTTTTTGCTGAAACTCTCGACCTAATACAGTTTCCGGAAACTGAGTTCGAGTTTGTAGGTATATCCGATCTGGATTCTGACTCGGAATTGGAGTCCGACAACGAAAGTTGTAAAGAAAATTTGTAAAATTTAATTATTTTTCTTTATGTTCTTTTGTTATTTATGTTAGTTTATTGTACCAATATGTTTAGTTAATAATTTCATAAATTATAGTTTCAAATATGTATTTTGTATAATTGAATTTATTAGATATTATTTTTGTTACTTCTGTTTTATTTAAATTACCTATCAATAAAAAGTTTATATACAGTCTTTTTTTTTCACATATTCTTAATATTTGGGGAAAAAGCATGCTTCCTAACGATGTTCTTAACTTTGACACAGTTCATGGATCGTTTTGAACAGTTTCATATGTTAAAATAAATAATGTTAGTACTATAATCCCCTATAAGGATATTATTATTATTATGTGTCCGGTTATGTTGTAATCATACTTTTAGGGTATGATCAATTAACAATTTCATTCCCCTATCTTTCAAAAAGAAGCGACAGCATGGGCACTTTGACACTGATATTCAACTATTTGGTATTGTTGGAAATCTTACAAGATCAACAAGACACTACACACCTCTGTCTAGTCCTTCAGGTCTATAGGGGTGATGCTATTTTATGATAAGAGTTGTTAAAGCTCTGAATTCTTCAACTTAAACACTAAAAGGAACGTTTAAATATGTAAAAATAAATAAAAATATTTTGACGATTTTTTTAAAAAAAAGGCATCTACAACCATTATGTAACGTATGTCAAAAAATCATAAATAATTAGTACTATAACCCCCTATAAGGATATTACGGTTATCGCTGCCGTTTTAGAGATATTTCGATTTTTCATACTAGCTCCATACAAAATTTTCGTAAAAAAATTATAATTCCTTCGTTTCTGTGCAGAATCAATTCTGGTGTCATTTTTGTATATTGTTATAACTAATAGAAGTGATATCCGGCAAAAAAACTCGCACTTGCAAAATAAAATGCCTAAGTCTATGAAAGCCGATTTTCAGCCCACCGTGCAGCGTCGTGCTACCGTCATTGCTACACGTATGTTGTCATTTACGCAATCACAAAACGCCTGTTTACAAGTAGCTCTTCATCATCTAAAATTAATGCGATCATTGCCAATTGCGTGTTAGTCAAACATGGCATTTTATCCGTCAGGGCAGTATCTGTTCTGTAGCGTGACACACACCTAATCACTGACCAACCCGTAACTTGACTGATGTATGTGTTCAATGATTCAGTCAAACCGGCGACGTGACTGACGAACGACGTGACGGTGACTGGTGTTTGTGGATACGTACACAAACTGTCACCGATCCGTCGTTGGTGACTTGGGGGTGACTGATGTGTAAGAATGCACCTTTAAGCCTGTGGTTCCGGGTGTCATTTATATAGCTTTGACAGTCATTGCGGGTAGTTATAAGCCTGAAATTCTGACGTATTGTTAAGGGGTATTGTTTTCCAGCTACTAGGCTGTGGAGGTTAGGTAAGCCGTCGACGACGAACGTTGGCTCAGCTTAGACTGGAGGTCAGCTTCCAGTCTAACCTGATGCTGTTGGGGCTGCCCCAACATAGTTGAGAAAAGGCTATGATAAAATACAGTTGAATGGTGTTTTATTGATAATGTCGTATCTTCCTCCTCATCCTCATCCTTCCTGGCCTCATCTAGTTTACATTTACGAAAAAAAATGACGTGTAAAAGTGTTATTTTTAACCCATTTGCAAAATAAACATCATTATTTCATTATTTCATTACTTCCGTTTTATAATAATTGCACATCAACTAGTCCACACCTATGCAATTTCTCCTCTTGCTCTAGATTTCTAATGATCTCTTTGATATAAGTAATGCGAGCCTTTCTTTCCATGTCGTGCTATAAAAAGCAGTAATCCAAACAACTTCATCTGCTTCAAAAGTCAAGCCGTCATTCTAAGATCTGTTTATACGGCAAATCTATAACAGATAACACTTTCAAACTGATTTTTTGCTGCTAAATGCTCATCTCGCGAGTTTCCCAAGCAAAACCAAAGAAAGTAATGCGTTGTTTTCATTATCGTGTATCGGAACAATGGCAGCGGAGACAATGCGCAAGCGCAGCCCCCGCTCCCATGTGAAAGTGCTTGTCTGTTTGTATGTCACTTCGTCCGTTTCCAAGACAGCTGAGAAACTGTCCGCTATCTATAAACAGCACACTATAAATCATCCATGTTTTCACGGAAGATTTTAGCAATTTATTATAAACTTATCAATTCGAGCATAGATTTGCTCCTGAGAAAATACAGATTATATTCGTAGATTGAATCTTGACGGATGGAGTTGTTACATCGATTAATGATTCTTAGAAACTATAAAGCAATCATCTCGGCATTACGTTGCAGAAATAACTGCTTATTATAGACTGACTAATAACTAGACAAACAGGTCTCCAACTTATTTTTTTTTTAAATAAAAGTGAGTCCTTAATTTTGTGCTCAGGTGTATGCCTAGTTGACGATAGTTTACAACCCATAATTTGTGGTATCCTGTGAAGGGCAGCAATATCATACGTCTGTTTGCTTCTAGGAAGCACATAATTAACAGTTTCATTTGCTATTAAATTCAGTTACTGGGCGAAAGAAATTGTTGTCAATACCGAGTGGCTCTTTTAATAATTCATTCCTTATGTTACTGTAGGTTTGATAATATATTTTTTTTGTTTATAGGTGGCGCAGCTTAGTGGGCTTCCAGGCCGCCGCTAGGGGGTATGGTTGCGTAAACCTACTTATAACAAATATTAACCACAATAATTATAGTAAGTATACTGTGTTTGAAAAGTCGTAAGAAATTGTACATTATACATACAAACCGCGTGATCTATATTCCTTTTCTTCAAATGGCTATAAATAGAATAATCGGAAAGAATAACAATGGATTTTTTACTACTTAGTTCAAGTTTCTTTGTGGTACTAATTTAACATAACTGTAAGCGACAATCGACTACGAACCTATGCATATATATACTTATGCATAAAATAAATTGCAACAAAAACTCCCGCCTAAACACTAACTACGTATTTGTCGATGACGTTATACTAAAAAAACTTTACTATTGGTAATCAAAATCGTTCCACTCACTTTTTAATAAAATCATGATTACTATCTCATCTAATACATATCAATAATAATTTGAAAATGTTCATAGAAAGAATTTGCCCAGAGTACCTAAAGGGTGGTCTCTGATTGAAATTACCTCCTACGTTGGTATGATATGCATGAAGGCTGACCATGTAAGTGGCGACCATTTGATGTCAAATTTGGACAATTACCATAATTTGCATGAACTGGGTCAGCTCGAAGCACCCAGGACATGAGTAATGGCAATTGTCAAAATAATGAGCAATGATAAACACGAATTAGGAAAGTAGGTTAAATACATACTCCATTATCTGATTGTAACAAATGATTTTCTTTTGAAATATGATTCAATTCAAATAACTAAGATTGACGCTGATAGCACAGTTGAACTTCACCCAAACATTTGATATAACAAGAATGATAAACATAGACCACACGTAAACCTAATAAAACAAACTAACCAAGAAATTCAAAGAATAGCAGTATAAAAGCAAAACCCAATAAAATGGACACACCGAATTATAGACAGGTAGACACAATAATAGAAAAACGACCGTATAAACCAAGAAGTAATGAATTGAGACGGTCTTGAACTAAAAACCATTGCTTTATACTTAAAATTGGCATTGGTATGTTCCGGCGTCGGTGTCTTTAAATCTTTCATACATTAGTAACGGATTCCGAATTTAAAGAATGTGGTAACTGAGCTACTATCTGGCATCTACTTATCTTGCTGATTGTTGCGGTCTTTCCTCTTCATTCATCATTATCAACGCCATTGTCATGTACCTATTCATAATTAGTTGGACCCCAACTATGTGATTTTAATTGACAATAGCAGCGTTTTCGGCATTGACCTGGGATTGAAAGGTTGTGACTTCTTAAGTATATACTTCGGCTTTCAAAATGTTGATAACTATATAAAGTCTTAATCATGAGTAAGTAATGTCTCACTCTCTCAATGTCATGATGACACGGATAGCGTAGTGGTTGAGTGATTGCCTGCTGCACTGCGTATCGTGGGTTTGATTCCCGAACCGGAACTGAGATTTGTATGGCCTACAAATAGTTGTTGGCCTGGGCGTTTATAAAAGTGTATTCACGAATTACGATACAGAAGAAATTGTATCACCGTGCGGCAATGTTTTAAGTAAATTACAGTTTTCTTATTCATTTTCTTACGACATTTTTCACATGCTGTTCATTCACTTCTTTTGTTTCCTTTTGTGCGGCGTTTTGCTATAGCGTCTTCCATATATATTTAGAATCAGAATAAAGACTAGATACATTCATGACCTTAAGCAATTTAATCTACATTGGTTGTAGATTAAATTACTGCTATATAACACGATAAATATGCAGAGCAGAGTGATAAAAACGGTGATGATCTAATTTATGTGAATGACATTATATAAAATTGGGACAATGGCATGGGTAGATCGCATCTGATTCGTACAAACCGTACTATTGATAATGTTGAGGGTGGCCTCACACACTCGGTCTTAAGTGATGTCATGTTTTAATGTGTGACAATGAGTGCTGTGACGCTTTGCGGTATCACAGATGAGCAAGGTTGAATTTAGTAGGAAATAACTTACAAAACAACTTAAGTTGGCGCTGTTGCTAATGCTCGAACTAATGTGCTTTGTGGTTTAGAAACACATGGCTGTACAATTCGCTGAGAATATTGTGTAATTTGCACTAGGTTATGCTGATTTGGCTTGCTTACTAACTGAAATACATGTAATCAAACCGGTTGTCATGCTGGTATGCAAAGTTTTAATCACAATTGAAATCATAGCAATGAACAACCTCGAATGCTCGTTCATCCTTCACAGTACAGAGCCGATTCGTATCTATGCGAGCTCATTTAACTTGCAGATGACAGCTTGTCAAACAATACGAACAACATTTGATAAAAAATCGAGTATCACTGACGATGAACGTGTTTAGAGATTAAAGATAGTAATGTGTTGTAGATGACTGGCGATCGCTATGCAGAATTGCGTAGTCGAAACAAAATACTAGTAATCAGTTATAACAGGATCTGAGGTCAGAAATTTCGTGGTGACTTGTGACCAAAATAAAAAGACTGACCAATGGATTCGTCGAGTTTGCGAAACAACGGAGAAACTAAAGAATTGTTGAACATTTATTTACAAGTCTAATTTCCTCAAAAGGCAGTTCAAATAATTGCAAAATCTTGTAGAATACAAATCTCAACATTGGAACTTACACTGGTTGAGTTGAGCTCATGTCAGTGGCCAAACGTTTTAGAAGTATAGGTATCGTGAAGCATTGCGTCACCCTCGCATACAAATTCACGCCTTGTCGCCACGCCCGAAGGCAATGCTGGACACACTTTATTTGCTTAGATTGCGAAGGATTTCAAATTCCAAAACGTTAAACTCAGCCAACCAATATAAACTCGTCTTTTATAATGATTTTCTATCTTTGTTTAACACAGACGGTGACAAACAGTGATTTACCTATTTATTTTACAAAATACAGCTGTAATAACAGAATGTTTTAGACTGCTTAAATACCATGAAAAAGCCCGTGATTTCAAAATTATATTTCATGACAAACTATTTTCTACCTAAAAAATTGGTATGAATAAAATAATGATTGAGGCCCTAGATCCCACACTATATACTATTTACTAATTACCTATTTACTAATTACATAAAACATTTACCAAACTTTTCATTTGATCGATGTTCTTAAGAGTGTTGAATAAATACTTATAGCGGTTAGTTACTGTTGGTTATCAAACCTACTATTGATATTGAGGAATTCTTATTTTAAAATTTTAAACTTTTCTTAATCGTTTTTAGAATAAAATTACAATTGGAATGTTTGAGTCATTTCGAAAATATGTAATGGAAAATCCAGTTAATTTTTAAAAAGTTTGCAATATAGTAATTTCAAACAGTTAAAAGGCCAATAACCTACTATCTACAATGAAAACAATTTTGCCAATCAGAATAATTAGATTTTGATTGGCATTGGATCTCATGACCAATCAGCAGAAGGGAGATATCGACAGTCGATATGATATTTTAAAGACTAACACCGTTACAGCCGACCACAACCGCTGCTGCCTGCAAAAAAATATGCACCATTATAGAACAAAAACTAGTTCCTTCTGCCAATCGATCAGAAAAAAAACAAAAAGTTAAAAAACATCACTGAAGAATATTAATTTAGAAATTGATTTTTATTTTTATGTGCAGCAATCATTCTATTTAAAAAAGAAACGATATTGATTGAAGGTGAATAACCTGTGAATGTTTTTTTTTTGTGTCAAGGAAACTCTTAGAAGTATTGTATGTGGAATGTGTCAGGAAAACAAGAAAAAATATAAATAAATGCACGTGTTCACATTGAAAACCTCGCTTATAAATTCCTCATTTTATAAACCATTAATTGTTCGGCCTCATCAAATCAACCACACTTGTACATAATATAAAATGAACAGATACAAACCCAATATCGTTTTTTATACTTTACAATCGCCTTGACGACAGTATCGCCACGCCAATTATTATTGGCACTTTCAAAGATTTTTTTTTGAATGAATGATTTACTTTGACTAAGTGTGAGTAAAAATAAAATACGACGTAAATAAAAAGATAAAAATATCGCCAGTGTGACGCAAATAAACTCTAGCGAACGCTTTGCTTCCAGTTTCAAATGTGGAAGCATAGTTACTATCTTCTTTTTCATGTCTTGGAATGTTATTTTTTACGTAATAGCTTTTTTATTCCAATAATATAAAATAAAATCGTTTAGATTAATAAAAAATAAGAGCTAGGTTTAGAATAATTCGCCTTGAATCCGTAAATAGGTATTTTATACAGACTTTGTACCAAGGTTTTAAATACCGAACGATAGTATTGTATTATGTTTAGAAACGACACAATTTTTGCAGCGGAAAAAAATTGATAAGAGAACAAAAACGCAGTTCATTCTTTGACAAACATTGAGTTATACGGCTTCCTACGATCTCGCTGCGTCATTAAAAATATTTGATCATAAATATACCCTAAAGCGATATTGCATAAATATACCTAGTTAATAAAAATTAAGGTCAATACATACTTCAAGATCAAGTTAAACAATTTTCAAAGTAATTGAATTTCATAAGTGGTCCAAGACCAATTAGATATTACGTTTGTATGAAAAAATCCGAGTCATTAGGTTGAATGTTGCACAACAAGGTCGTGATTCGTAAATTAGATCAAGTTGATCAGGGCTTTTATGACAGTATCAGTAGTACCTAATGTGCTGTTACGAACAACTTATTAAGATAATATACATGTTTATATGAACGATAGAGGTCGTTCATATAAACATGGATATAACATGGACTTTTACTAGTAGATAAGAAAGCAAAATATAGGCGGAGACCTCTCGCGCCCGGCCTTGGTCGAGGCCATGCTGCGGGGCGAGAGGGAGTGGGAAGCGGTCGCCTCCTTCTGCGAAGCAGTCATGCTTTCGAAGGAGGAGGCGGGCCGCGTGAGGGAGAGGATGGCGTCCTCCCTCCAGCCCAGCCGCAGTGGTAGACGCCCACGGCGTCGGACGTCGGCCGACGATCTCCGGCCACCGTAGGCGCGGGCATGCGGACAGCGAGTAAAGGGCAACTCGCTGTCCGACCATGGACCATGCCCGGGTCGACGGCGCGTCGTGTTCCACGCGCGCCTCAAAGAGCGTCAGCAACATGACGAGGCCCCCTCTGCAGAGGGCCGAAGCCTGCCGGGGTCGTGGGACTCATCCCGTTACCGTGGCCCCGGTATGTAAAGGGTTATTGAAGGAACACCGTGGATTTTAGTCAGTAAAAGTCTGACAGTCCCTCCCACCCTGCCCGGGGTGGGAGGACTTATTTGATAATTTTACCAAGTTAAAAAAAAAAAAAAAAAGGGGTTGATTTTTGAAAAACTTGTTGTAGCCTATTTTTGACCTTTTTCTTTTTTTTTTCCTGGCTGGGAAAATCATCGAATAACTTCTCCCGCTCTGTGGAGCGGAAGGGAGTGTCAGACTTCTTCTGACTAAAATCACACCCTGCGTTCCTTGAGCTGCCCTTAAGTTCGGGGGCCGTTCCAAATTTATCCAAATCAGTGCTGTGGCTTAGCCGTGAAAGCGTAACAGACAGACAGAGAGACAGACAGACATTCGCATTCATAATATTAGTATGGATTTTTATCTCTGAATTTCCACGGGATCGAGATTTATGCGGGAAAACCGAGTAGGTAATATCCTTCGCGATCCAAGTCTCGGTGTAGCTACTTTCCATTAAAACATAACAGTTATAAAGCAAACAGTAATTTAAAAAGATGACGTAACATCACGTATAAACATAATAAGGTTCTTTTTTAACTTCACTTTTACCATAACTTGTGAAGTAATCACGTTAACACATGTATATCCTCATATGTTAACATAAATTAATTTTAATGAGACTGTTACTTATGTAACGAAAGGAAGGAAATGCTTTACGTAATCCGTGACGATATGACTGACAACTGACGTGAAATGTAGCTGAGAATTGGTAATTTGTCACGTTTTGTTTTGGTGTATTTGAACAAGTTTTTTGCAGGTACTTTTACATTTGGATATTTTCTAGACACACCGACAGACAGCCCTCTTCGAGAACCTCACCTCTAAAAGTATTTATTTATTTGGAACACAAACAACTAACAACATCTTACATTAGTAGGTAATCTTAGAACCTAACTCTAATTCCTATAATTTATGATTTTGATAAAAGGTTTGATATATGTTAGAACTGAATTTAAAAGTAATGAAAATACCACTTATAAGTTGGTCGCAAAAAATTAACATTTAAACCACTTTAATGCTTAACCCCAAAAATCGCAATTTTGAATTCTTTCTCCTTTTTAAATTCACTCTTTCGAATGAATGCACTCCTCCAATTTCTATGATTATTGTTTCATCCGTCCTACATTCCGATATAGTGAGCAAATTTTTTTTCACGGAGCTAGTCTTATTTCCTAATCGTTCTGCTGGTGGTATCCATTGAAAACCCTGGCCTTCAATAGTGTAGCGGGATTGACAAAAAATACGAGAAATTTCGAAGAGTTTATTTAGATATTATCTAGCAAAAAAAGAGGATTGATAACTGGACAATAGTTTTTTTATGATTTTCGTAATTGTCTATGAGACATCTCTAGACAATGGGCTATTAAATTAAAACAGATTATATCAGATTATAAAACCCTTTTTTTACATTTAGTAATATTTGCTTGAGCTGCGTCTTATAAATGCTGGTAGTAAATTATTTTTCCGCGTTTTGAGCCGTTCAAATTTAGAATAGGATTTGAATTTTTGTAGAAAAGACGAATACTTTTAATTTTAAATTTCCAGTTGTTTGAAAAATATTACGATTGTAACCCTTTTTTCAATTTCAATCATAACATTTCATTAGCCTATCTCCAGGGCCCTCTCTATTTTGTATAAACCTTAATATTATATCGTTTCGGTGATTCCTGCATTAAAGCGTATCGACGAACAAGCTTCATTTAATTTTTATAATACAATAATTAACGGATAGGAAGTTATGATTACGAAAATGCTAGGAAAATTAATTGGCAAAAGCGAAAATCAAAACATGTTATAAAATTAATTGCTTTTCACATACTGGAATGATATGTATATACAGCACAGATAATTATATTTTTTTAGGTTACCATTGATTACGATTTTACATCTAGCGTCAAAAATTATCCTTTGTACTATTGAAATAAATGATGTGATGTGAAGAAATGAGAAACGTATGTTCGCGCATAACTTCCAAATGGCTGCACCAAATTGAATAATTCCTTTTATGTGTTCATTATTTTAAGAACAAGATGTCTATAAAAGAAATTAAAAAAATATATAAGTAGGTTAGGCTAGTACTTATCTATTTTGCGCTATTTATTATCTACATCTGTTACTTGGTTGAACTGCAAAAAAGTTCGCCACCTGATCTATCTTTTAATAGTCCCTCCCCTTAAATAACTTCTCCTTATTTCTTTTTTCATCCCATAGCTAAAAATAGACCCCACCACCCGCATGGCATTAAGCATGGAATTCATAAGTATTTTATATTGCTATTGAGTTCCGCTTAAAAGCATGGTCAAACGCGAGCCTATTATCAATAAAAAAATATATCTGCCGTACGGGACAATCTTTAAGGTTAGGCAACACTGGCCGAGGTTGGTTTGTTGATGGGTGATCTTAACATATCGAGTTTCCTCAGTACCATGGAAGCATGTTAAGCCGTAGGTATCAGCGTCATTTCGCACACCTAGATCTAAAGAGAGCTAACTCAAAAATTGAGATTTTTGAGTTAGCTCTCTTTAGATCTAGGTGTGCGATTTGTACATCACTGACAGTCGTTACTGGTCATTGATTTAAATAGTAAAGATATACGGTCGTCAGAACATTTGACGAACGCGGTCGCCCTACAAAACACACGATGGCGTTACCATCTATTATAACTAAGATGACAATCGGCGTGGTCTGCTCCTAGACGTAACCTTGTAAGAGCGGGGTGTGGTATTTTTCGAAGTACAAAGAAATAAAAAAAAATACCTTTTATTTTTCGAAATTTCTATTTGTTGTACATAAAAATACATTTTAATTTGCTTTTAACAAACAATAAAAATTAATTTTGTACATAATTCAATCTTATACTTAGTAATATTAAATCTTTTTATTTCATCGGCTGCAACGCGCGCCGCTGCATAGTTATGTCGCACTTTTACGCGGCTTCGCGTTGTCTATGCTAGAGGTTGAGACAAACAAGAAAGAAAATTGTTTTAAATAATGTTAGAAGTTGATTTAATGACATATTTTTAACTTATCGGTTATATGAAATGTTATATTTTCTTTATTGTGCTTTATGTAGTAGTTCACGCAACCCTTCACGACACAATTTGGCATTTTTGCTTGTAAAACTGACGACCCCTCCCGAAGATAACCGATCGCGTTCTAGTTCACTTCGATAAAGGTAAGACCACTTTGGGACCAAGTTCGAGGCGTCATTAAAACAAGCGGTCCGCCCAGTCCTTACGCAGTAATATATATGTCAATGTTACTGGTAGTTAAAACCCAGAAAATCTGACAACTAGTTTATCGCTTCAGAAGTTGCGTAGGCAGTACCACCGCAAGGAAGCGACTATCTGTCGTCTATTTTCTTGACGACTTCTTGTCAGGAAACGTACAACATATATACACTCCGTGTAAACAAAAGAGAAGCACATATTATTGGTCTATCGCTGACTGTTTACAATGCTGGCCAGAATTCGCTCCACTAGTTTGTTTGCTGAGCGACAAGAGTTATCAAATATAATGCTTGCGATGCTCGCTTGGCGGACAGAACTCACGCCGAGACACCAACCAGATAATAAATAAGCCAGCGAGAAAACTATCGGAACTACACACTCGCTGCTCGCTAACTCGTTTTCAGATGCTAGCTCGTTGACAGTGAAATAGTTAACTAATGCTAGTGATTATTATCTTATTCGACGCCATTACTATCAATTGTCAGTTTGTGACTCTCGTTTCTAAGCTGAGTAAGTCATAGTTCAGTATATATCTTTTTGATTCATGATTCAGTTTGATGTTCATTGAGTGTTCTTTTAATGAGATATTAATTGCTTGTAGTCTGGGACTATTTTTAATTCATTAGTATCAATGGCATCATTATAATGATCTTCAAATAACGATTATTTTAAATTCATATTATGAACATTTTTTTCTCCTGAATTATAGAATAAGTAAGTTTTATTTTTTAATTACCTATCTGTACGTATTTATCGTTATTTAAATGAGATCTCGTATTGCATTTAATTAATATTTGATCAATGTTGCCATACAGTGGAAACATATGTGACAACATTGTAAGGTAATTAAAAAGAACGTACCTAATGAGCTTCATTAATTTTCTTGTTTTAAAAATGTTTTAAGGATGAATGAATTAAAACAAAATAAAATGGTGATAATGCGTAACTTTTCGCATATTCTCGGCATTGCTTGAGATATTGGTAGGACATAGTAAAGGTTTGTCGGGGTTGCGGGAATGTACTAACGAGATACCGCGGCCCCGGAACTTAAGGCTGCTTAAGAAATAGGGTGGGTTTTTATTCAGTAGAAGTCTGATACTCCCTTCCAGCACCACGCAGAGCGGGTTATGTCATTCGAAGATTATTCCACTCAGAAAAAAAAAGCCCACGCCCAAACAAACGTAAAAACGTAAGCAAACGTAAGCCCATACATATTTCATAGATTTACAAAGTTGTTAATGTTTTTATTAGCTTTCATTATAATGTTTTTATTAGTGTACGTAATAAAGGGGCACGTAGAGTATTAAATAGAAAGTCCAATAGAAATAGTAAAACAACTTGCCCAACAGTGAAAGGGAAAATTACAGGCTGGACATCATTTATGATTTGATTCATGTAATAAATACCTGTATATCGTTATACTTTGCAAAATTTGCATAGAAATAGACATGAACTTGCAAAGTCCATAGACATTGAATAGAGTTTATATTGCCGTGACTGTAGTAACCGTTGGCATTACTGTTTCTGTCTGCGACTTCGTCCGCTTGAGAGGGTTTTACTGCGTAAATCTTGATCCCGTGGGAATTCCGGGATAAAAAATAATATGTGTTATTCCAGGATCTTCTTCTTATCGCGTGGGTAGTATGGTCTAACGACCCCATACCCCAGTGCCAGAGTTTCTAGACCGCCTCAAGGGCCTCTGACGTGATCTATTTTGACGACCGCCATTTGGCGACCGGGACCACCGGCTTATACGTGTCTTCCGAACCACGGAACCATCTTTTTATCAGACAATTAGGTGATTCAGGCCTACAATGTCCTAGCCAAACTGGCACGGGCACGCCGCAATTGCGGCGGTAAGACCCCTCTTTGAGGAGTGGCTAGATCGGCGTCACGGTGTCCTGACCTACCGCATGACACAGGTCCTCACCGGACACGGAAGTTTCGGGAGGTACCTGTGTCTGATGGAGAAGGAAGAAACGCCTGGGTGTCACCACTGTGAGGATCGCCCTGAGGACACAGTAGAGCATACGATGCAAGACTGCCCCGCTTGGGCAGAGCACCGACGTGTCCTCACGGCGGCGATAGGCGGAGACCTCTCGCGCCCGGCATTGGTCGAGGCCATGCTGCGGGGCGAGACGGAGTGGGAAGCGGTCGCCTCCTTCTGCGAAGCAGTCATGCTACCGAAGGAGGAGGCGGGCCATGTGAGGGAGAGGATGGCGTCCTCCCTCCAGCCCAGCCGCAGTGGTAGACGCCCACGGCGTCGGACGTCGGCCGACGATCTCCGGCCACCGTAGGCGCGGGCATGCGGACAGCGAGTAAAGGGCAACTCGCTGTCCCACCATGGACCATGCCCGGGTCGACGGCGCGTTGTGTTCCACGCGCGCCTCAAAGAGCGTCAGCAATATGACGAGGCCCCCCCTGTAGAGGGCCGAAGCCTGCCGGGGTCGTGGGACTCATCCCATTACCGTGACCCCGGAACGTAAAGGGCTATTGAAGCAATACCGTGGATTTTAGTCAGTACAAGTCTGACAGTCCCTCCGGCCCTGCCCGGGGTGGGAGGACTTATTTGATGACTTTACCACGTTAAAAAAAAAAAAGCCAAACGCGGGAATCGAACCTACTGGGTCACAAGGCAAACGCCTAAACCACTCGACCACGGAGGCAGTTTGTCAACTATCTACCTACCGATTGTTTTTTGCGCGAAAGAATGTCAAAAATACATCCTCACACACTTTCGCATTTATAATATAGTAAAAGTAAGACGAAATCTTTAATAACGCAAGAGAAGCCGCGGACAATAGCTAGTGTATAAATGACTCCAAAAGTTTGAAGGTAGCACTTATGAATTATTAAAACTTAATTACTTGTTCCTGTACGAGCATTAATGGCGGAAAGATCCTCGTCCTTCACCAAGGCAGAACATGTCACGTTTTGCGAGAAAATTACACTTTATTGTTTTTATAATAACCGAGTTTAAATCGGAATTTAATTGATTAGAAATACCTGTGATCAGGGTTCTTACTGTTACTTCCGTGGAGGAAAGCTTTTGTTTAGACTTCTAGAGGTTGATAAATGGATTGCTGTAAGGATTCTATAATATGATATTCGTCATCAATAGATGACGAAAGATACAATGTTTAACAAAACTGTTGCCACGCCTATATTCTGTTAGCAAACAATGTTATACTGTTTGTAAACACGAAAACACGTCGAAGCGGACCCGGCTTTACAGGAAAACGTAATTCATTAATTCATTAAAATCGGCGCGGTTTAGACTTCTCATACAAACTTTCATCTCCTATTTCAACCCTCTAGGGTTTGATTTTTGAAAAAAAGTATTCTATGTTAAACCCGGAGCACCTATTTTCATTCCAAATTTCATCCAAATCGGTGCTGTGGTTTATTAGCCGTGAAAGCGTAACAGACAGAGAGACATGCATTTATAATATAATATAGTTTGGCCTCAAATGCTCATGTATGGTGTACTTTTGAGTTGTAAAAGCTACTGTAATTATAAAACAATGCGCACATTTGGTTGAACTATACTTGATGGGTGGGCTATACTTATAACATAGCATAATCAGCCTATTATGGTACCACTGCTGCTAAACAGGCCCCCTCACTACAAGAGGGCCCCCTCACTACAAGAGGGCCCCCTCACTACAAGAGGGCCCCCTCACTACAAGAGGGCCACCACACGGGCGCAGTGCGGGTTTGTGAATATCGCATATCTTGGAACTTTTGGCCCTAGGACATGCTGCCCTACACTAACTAAAAGGCCGCTATCCCCAAAAAGTACTTATTGTGTAATCGTAAAAATAAGTGGGAAATTATTTTCTACAAAACTACGTTACCTATGACAATGGTTGTAAGTTAGTTTTGTGGGCATAGTTTTTTATTTGTAATATTTATTATATTTTAGTATTGTATTATATTTTAATATTGAATATATAGTCGGTTTAGTCGCTTTTTAACTAAAGAAGTAACAAAAATTGTGGTTTAACTGCTTAGCAAAATTGCTGTATCTCAAAAAGTATTAATCGTAGCAAAATTATTCTTAGAACAAAAGACAGAGAATCGAAAGTAGTTTAAAGATACATTGAAAAGTGAAATATGACCTTCTGTGGCTTAACCTTTTAGTTAGTGCAGGGCAGCATGCTCGTTTCCTCGGTGTTTTCCTACTAACCTATAATTTAAAAAAAATCCTCGGTTATTTACTTTCAGATCTTTCTGTATACAAATCTCTTTAATCCTATCGCTAAGGAATGCTTGATATTAAGATAATAATTGTAAACATACAGTCCTTGATACTGTTTCTAATTGGAGTAGATAATACGGCGAATAAGATTACACAATATCGGCCATTAGTAGAATACTTCAGATAAGAAACAGTCCGGTTGTAAACTAATCTTATTAAGTTTGTGCTGCTTGAATATATATTTAATATTGAAGAAACATTATGGCATAGACTAATTGAAGAATTTGTAGCTTACAATTCTTGTTAAACATTTAAACTATTTGTTTCAACCTCATCTTATGTAGACATATAATTATATGTCTATACAAGAAATATGATACTTCCTTACCATATCAAAGTATTAAAATATCCTACAATAAGATTGACTTAAGTATAAAAGAGAACAAAAAAACATTTATTCCAATACGATTTATACAACAACTATTGCAGTCGTTGTATGTATCGTATTGGAATAAATTTTATCACAAAGAGTTACAAAAAATTATAAAAAAAATATATACAAAAATGAACAACAAAATTTGCAACATGTCCACATCAAAAGAATTTCTAACTCAGAATTTGCTGACCGAAAGACATCCAGCGCTGGTTTTCAGTTGACACCCCGCTGTGACACGAGAGTAGGAAAATAAGATAAAAGAATGAGTATTGTTTTCAGTAGGTAAATAAAATAATATGAAATAGTTGTAGTTATATCAAAATTTAGCAATTTTGCGCTAAAGAAATATTTTAGCTCTCTTTGAAGTAACGCAATTCCAGACTACCGGTCCAAAATCCATTACAGCGCCCACATTATTCGGAAGACCACACAAATTAATCACCGTACAAATACTAATGATATTCAAACAAATCGCGGTCTCGACCTTGTGAGACAAACCCGTCGGGCAGCGTATCATCGGATCTGTGCAAACGCAGTCCCGTTAGCAACAATCTCATTCGGTATAACGGGTGCTGTCGCCCGATCGGCTGCCAGCACTGGACCTGCGCAGTGCGCACTTGCACGCTAGAGTAAACACTTCGATGTTAACTGCAATTGAAGAAGGTTGTCACGGATGCGTGGATTCTATGGCTCTCGGATGAACCGTGAATGAACCGTAATACTGAATGTGATTGGTAACAGCTTTGTTATAATTGTTAAGCGTTCGCAATGAATGACTAGGATGATTATACGCTTGGTCCGGAAAATCGGATTACGACTAACAAAAACTGACTGTTGTTATGTAAACAGATAGATAAAGTCTTGTTAAACCCACCCAAGAAATTGAAATGTTTGATATATCAAACGAAACAAAGTATTTGCTCAGTACAGAATTAGTACTCCGACACAAAACATGACATAACCTACCAGTATCCCGATTGCACATACATTTGTCTAGACAGCCTACTAGTCATGTGCCAATAAAAAAAAACTATAATTAACTACCTGAGCCATAAGGAAACAAAAAAGATCCATTTGTTTACATACAAATAAAAAAAGGTTACTGATTAAATGTTACTATAGCGTAATTTAATAGATAGAATTTAAAATACAATGTGTGAAACGAGAAATTTCGTTTTAAATTAGATTGAAACTATATAATTTGCGGTGCCCGACAGATTTCGCAATTATATTTTTTTGAATATGAAATAAAAAACCTACGGAAATTTTGTGGAATGCAAAAAACATATTGAGTAAGCAAAGCAAAAATAGGAATAATACGTCACAACTATCTTTTTTCATACGACAAAGATGTCTTTTCCATCCATATTTTGCAGAATTGCAAAAGCATACAGTCGCTTGACATCCTCCGTTATTATGTTGGCGGTACCAATAGTTGGAGTATGCCTGAGTACTCTCTTGTCAATGAAAGCACCCACGCTATCAATACTTGAACCAGTAAGTAAAGAGAGCATAGAAAGGTGACCAAAAAGAATATTGAAAACTGGATCATCGACAGTAGTGGGAGAATGCAAGCAGAAACTTAGGAAGAAGAAAAGTCCAATCAAGCCCAAAACGTAATTTTGTTTATTATATATAAAATTGATTTGTTCAGGACACAATTTCAATTAGGTACTTTCTTTTAATTGTATTTTATCCTTCTTTCTATATTGTATCAATTTTTTATGCAGGTTTCTTGTCCATAAAATACTCTCTCTATACAAAAGCTATTAGTTCACTTTAATAAATAAATAAGTCAAGCACAACGTATAAAACTAATCTTAATGTACCTTCTGCCTTTACCTGATCTGTGGCCTTAACTGTAAGCCTAGAAGCCTGCATTATCAGCATAGGCCGCGGTACTAATACTATCGTTTACATATCTATGCTATGCAGCTATCCAATACCAGTTTTCTTATCTGGTCGTACTGACCTATTTGCCACCGATTTTTCTTCGTGCTAATCATCAGTTCATTTCTAATAGTTTCACTTTTACTTGTACCATCCTTGGTCATGTAATTGACATTGAATAACACCGAAACGCTTCTAGAAAAGTTAAAACAGAACTCTACATTTTTCGGTTTATCCAAAAGGGCAAACGAGTTGAGTACAAAAACCAAGCGAAACCAATTTCCTCAATAAGTTTCTTGGAATTTTAGCTAAAGAGATTTTTTATGTCTTGTAATATAAACACTTACAGAATCTTTAAAGCTGCCTATCAAAGACCTGTGTATCGTCCAATGTTCGTCTCAATCAATCATTAGCTTTGGCAGGTTTCTCTCGGTAATCCTAAGTGCAATGTCCGCTTGATTCGACATTATCTGTCGCATCATCCTTTGTTGGGGTCGCCATAGTTAATTCAGCTTTATCTTTTGATACACTTGTGTTCATTACATCAATTTAGACGCTCAAAAGGATTACATCACTGTTAATTTTATAAGAATCATTCTTTGTTAAGAAATAGTTAATGTTTGTCTAAGTACCCAAAGAAGAACATCTAATTGAAATGAGACTACGATGTTACTTAAAATGGTTAAGCTTAGGTAAGTTTTCATGCATAATAATACTAAAAGTAAAAGTAAGATTTGAGAGTAAAAGGCAATTTCGCGAGTTGAGCCATCAAATTCTTAAAAAAATCTTGAAGAGTCGACGTCAAGTGCATATGTAGATTAATATATTATAATAACCTTCACAGAGGTGCGGCGGTGAGGGTTTGACTTGTTCTTAAACTTGAGAAAGGAAGGTTACGTGGAGCTTTAGCAAGTTGAGAAATTGCGTTAGCAGCATTGGTTTCGAACCGTCCGGTTTTCTCAATAAAACCTGTTGTTAATATGGAATGCGGGCCCAAAGCTGACGTACGAAAGTTCCGATACAAAATACCGGCGTGTGTAATGCCAATTGCTTTCTTACAACCAATTAATCGATTCTATCTGAGTGCGCCGAGATTGTAGATTTCACAACAGATTTATTGGGTAATCGCGATTTACGACGAGCGTGTAGAGCAACGGAAGATATTTACGAGTATAGAAATATATTGTGTAAGGTAGAATGTAATGATGAGAAAACTGTCAGAGATGTGTGAATGACGGCGAGTAGCCTATAATAATTGTCAACGGTTAGACGTCTAACTGTTTGTGAAGCTTTATAATAAGTCCGTTAGCTTTGCGTCCGTGTGCGATACATATTTGATATATTACTGTAGGTATGAATCAAGCTGAATGTTTGCAATAGAAAGGATGTTTATCCAAAACTAAGAGTGCTAGTTAGCCAAGTGATTATGCGCGGTAGCACTACAAACATTGCTAAAAACTCTAAGTAGAGATGTGAGAACCGCTAGAACAACAATAAAATCAGGCAAAAGCTCACAGTCACTCAACAGCAAGTAAAATAAATAGACAGCAAAAACAAATTGATACGAAGTAATGAATGAAACTCAACCATTTCTCCAATTCAATTCCATTGAAGCAAACACAAATATAACTATCAAAGCGGTAGTTACAAGTGGTCCCTTGGACATGTAAACTTGATTATTACCATTACCTAACAGAACTTTTGGTGATCACGACTTTATTGGTTCATTGCCCTGAGATAACTCCAACCGTGATTTGAGTAATCTATTCCAACATATACTTATAAAATAAACATTAGTGTTGTAATTAAAGCTACTGAAATTATCTTTGGCAATACAGATCTGTGATCAGTGTATGATAATTGATAATTATGGTAGGTAATGAGTAGATAGCTCTCCACTTTACGTCAACCAATAAATCCCGTTAAGATAATGTTACAAAAATCAACGTAAAGTTTAAATCATAAATCTGTTAGAAATAGGTTACATTATAATGTGACTGATATACCTTGATTTTATACAAGTCACTTAAAAATAGATCTCGGTTCAAGAAATGATGAAAAGATGTAAAACTGAAGCGATAATTAAGCGTCAATAGCTTAATGGTTAAGGTGTCGGTTTTGGGATCGAAAGGTCGCGGGTTCGAACCCCACCCATTACACTATTGCTGTGAACCCATTTCAGATACAAGCATATTTAGCTTAGTTGGTGGGATTAACAAGATTGCTATTAATGTGATATCTACCAATATTGGTAGTTATCTTTAAAAATAGATATATTCTGATTCATCAATGAATCTATCTTGTCTCAATATTTCATTCATCGCAACTATTTTATAGCTTTGCTTGTTACAGATTGGCCCTATTTCGCTGAGTGGAGTGCCGTGGTAAGTGTTATAAATATGTATAGATAATATTATCAGTATAAGAAGTTGCGTACCTATTACTTATTTCAAAGTGGACTAAATTATTATGGACCTACTCGTAAATGGCAAACTCCTGAAGTAAAGTATTAAGTATATATATGGTTAAGAGAGGGTCAAATAAAATATGCACGGGATACACCACCAGATAAAGTAAAGGAGAAAAGACTTGAGGAAATCAGTTGAGAAAAAAATAAACATGATACTAAAACTTTGGCTTGAAAACCATAGTTACGATGACACTGAATACTTAATCAGAAATTCAACCTAGTTACATACATACATAAAAGTTGATACAACAAAATATTCAATAAACACACACAGTTCTCACGACACACACGCTACCTTCATTTCTTAATTTTAATATATTAACCTTAATTATTTATTTTAATTATCAGACTTTTAATATATTATTTACGCTTAGTCTATAGTATAGTATTTGGAGAATTGTTATATTGTGAGCACACCTGAGAGGGTTTCTGAACCGAAAAAAAAATAGAAAAAAGAAAAGAGAGGATTGCCACATGCACACATTGCCTTGGTTGGTTGAAAAACAAACACTTTATCAAGACACTTAAAATACAAACTAAAACAAGGCATCAAAAAATTGATCCTCAACGCTGTCGGCTGGCAACGTACCCAAGATACTGGCGGCATTGCCTCGTTGTATGGCAATGCTTAGCCTTTGGCCAAAGAAATAGCCAGCCCTTGGGTCACGGGAAGCATCAACGAGCCTTTTCGATATGTCTTTAAAAAGGCTGTGAGCACACGGGCCCCATGGTCCGAGAGTTTCGACCCCAAAAGGCTCGAAAATATAGTTATCACCGAGATGACTATATTTACGTCACTTGAGGTTTTCCGCAGCCGCAGCGGGAGCGCCAGCACAACATGATGAACTTGGAAGATGGGCTGGCGCGAGAGTATTGACGCAAGTTGCGTCCCACACTAAAGGCCTACCCATCTTCCAAGGCAACAATGACACGCCGTCCGGTCTTTTGCCATCGTCACGCACCAGGCCATTGATATATTTAGCTTTAATATATTGATCAACGTAACCTGACCTATCCTCAACCCTTATCGTACAGGTTTCATATGCTCGCGTTTGCCCATCATCTCACCGAATGATGATATGGTCGAAGATGGAGCACGCATACCTAGAAGTAATGTGTTCACTCTTGACTTAAGGTGGTAGGTTATAGCTATCGAGAAAACAACAAACGCTTGAACCACCCACCGAACCCATGATTATAAGTCGAAAGTCGAGCCTGTAACCAACAGGCAAAAAAAATATAGTTCGTATAAAGTAGTGTACAATTCAGATAGTGAACCATCCTCACAAATATAATAAAGAGTTTACGGTTGTACGCAGCGGTTGCATGTGAAAATGGAGAAACGGTCTAAGAAAAAGTGAAAGAAATGGATTCGTTACGGTAAAGACGGATATTGATACCGATGTACCACTGTTCTGGATCAAATATAAGTAAATGTTATGTCCTTTAGATCTAGAAGATATCGCTGTCAATGGAATTAGATGTAACGATCAATGAGTATTTTCATCGTTCAGTTTATGAATGCAAGAAGTTATTTATAAATATTTATTCGTAGTAGATGGAGGAGTCTATTGCAACGTTTACACCACGATCCTCAGCACTTAAGTACCGACTTGAGGAAGGAAGGATAATTATAGTCCTGAGTCAGCGGCGCCGTCGTGTTTCACACGGATTGTTGGTCTGGTGCTGACTGCAGCACCAGGACGGGACCTGATAGTGCCTGCCAGGTTGAGGGAATGTACTATCGAGATACCACGGCCCCAGAAAGCAAAGGCAACTGAAGGAATAAGGTAGGTTTAAGTGAGTGGGATTCTGCCACTCCTTTCTGCCACAGTCAGAGCGATAGGAGACATTTTATGATTAGCCCCATAAAAAGCTGAAATGATTGATTAGACAAGTTTTGAATTTAAAACAACACAATTATACGTACCTAACAGGTACTTGAACAACAGTCGAAGAGGTAAACACTAAAGAAATTGCGTTGTTGTTATTCTGCGAATTTGTTTAGCAACACGTGGATATTTTAGTTCAGCATGTAATTCTGCTAGATTCGCATAATGACGCAGTTATATTAACATAATGTCTCGTTTTGTTTATACTTTGTCACGAACTTGGATTTTTAGGTGCGCTTAATATGGCAATAATTTATTGTACCTATTCGATCTTATTTGCCACGTGATAGAAGACAACATTTCGATGAAGATATTAATGTATTTTTTAAAGAAAGAAAGAAAGATAAGAAAAAGAAATAAAGAAGCAAAAATAAATGTAATCTACTTGAACAGATGTTTATCTCTTTCTGACCCTTACCTCGGCATGACTCGCGTGAACAATGTTTTTCTAGCGAAATAATGTAACTTACGTCACTGTCTAGAGCTTCAACGATTTCAATAACACAAATCACAACGATACGTTACTCTGTATTGACGTGCTAGAAGGGCAAATAAACACACTTTCGCAATTATATTAAACTATGGATATAGTATGTAGAATGTTTTATTGGTCCGAGCCATACATCACCTCTTGCCTGAAATTCCTTGTAAGTATGTATGTTACAATAACTGTATTCCTTTAGTGAAACACATCTTCAAGTATACATAGAAAAGGATATGAAACTTTAAATTTTTGGTGTCCACCTTTTAACACTAACTTCTACCCAAATGTCCTTACTTTGGTATTTTTCGTCAAGTTGTTGAGCTCCTTAAGTTCTAAGTTGAGCTACACGATAACTGACAAATGCTTGCACTGTCTGGACAGGTCCGCTCAAATTTGCGTGGTTATTTCCAAGAATACCACAGACATGAACCCACATGTCTCATATAAAAATACAAATTGTCTGGACTTTAAAAGAGACTTTGACCTCTGAGTTTGTTTCGGTGTTTCTTCTCAGAGTAGTCAGTTAGGAAATACCGGCCTCATCTAGCTAAACTTAACACGCAAAAAAACATGACGTGTAAAAGTGTTATTTATACAAAAAAACATGACGTGTAAAAGTGTTATTTATAACCGATTTACAAAATAAATGTTTCATTTCATCTACATCCTTAAAAGAAGTATACCTACTTTATTGTACACAAATATTTTAACAAAATAATTTATATTGTAAAGCCGATACTTTACATGATCATGAAGATTGATGAAACTGCGGAAAACCGAGATGAAATAGAAGCATGACGATTTAGACGAATACAAAGGTAGGCTCACTGCTCACTCGTTGTTGCTCGTTGGTGACTTAATCGTTTTTTAATGACAAAACATATTAAAATGATATCATAAACTTGGGCAACACAAAAAAAAAAATAAAAAAAAATGACAACGCAATGCTGCATTTTAGAGTTTTCTATATAGTCGAAATAGATGTGTCTCGTTTCTCATGTAAAATATGAATTGGAACAAAATAATAAAACCATTAGCCTATAATGTTCGCACATCTGGGACGCAGGCCACCTATTTTGAAAGGGAATGCGCCGTAATCCACCGGGCCCAGTGCTGGTTGGTTTGTGGATTTCTAATGTCTTCGAACTTTTGACCTAATATGACCTTTGTTTCTGGGTGTAAAAATCATCGAATAACTTCTCTCGCTCTGGGTTAAACGGAAGGGAGTGTCAGACTTCTACTGACTAAAAACCCACCCTGTTCCTTCAGCTTCCCGTAAGTTCCGCTGTCGCGGTATCTTGTTTGTACATTTCCGCAACCCCGGCGGGTTTCCGCAACCCCGGCGGGACCGCAACCCCGGCGGGGCCTAAGATGACCTACAATTCGTAAATCGAGCTCACAACCACTGGGTCTCCATTGCTAATCTTTATTATAACATTACAGTATAAAACAAAGTCGCTCTCGCTGTCTGTCGGCTTAGATCTTTTAAACTACGCAACGAATTTTAATGCAACGAGTGATTCAAGAGGAAGGTTTATATGTACAATACATGCATATTATTAGTACATTGCATCCGTGCGAAGCCGGTGCGGGTTACCAGTATACTATAAAAAATATAAGCGTTTATAATGACAAACAAAAAACCTATAATAAGTTATAAATAAATATGATCAAAAATACATTACAAAATAATAAATCCTTTAATATCAATCCTATTCAATACTATGGTCACTGACCATACCTTATGAAGTATGGAGTTGAGGAGATTTATTGTTACGAAACATAACTCAATAAAAAACAGGTTAGGAAGCTTTGAGCATCAATAAAAGGATCCATTGACATAGCAGCTGAACGAATGACATTTAAACAACCTTGGCAATAATTTCGTATCATTAGGCAAACCTGTTCTATTCACTTTAGGCCGCTTACCTTTTGTGAAATGTCGTAAACTAAAGATCATATTGCAACACTTCTGGTTCACTGAATCAAGGAAATTACGAATAAGACTTTCACATAAACCGTATATGGGCCTTGAAAGTACCAAAATCATACATACAGTATGTTAACTAACAGAGTGCGTTCCCGTTAACCCGCAATAGTGTAACATACATACATGCTAAAAAAAATATTAGCAGTCGAAAACAAAATGTTTTTTTTTTTATATTAAAGTATTCACTAAAAATGTTAAATTGATACGTAAAAGAAATACTTTGTACACGCGTACGCATTCATAAATAAATTACAGAGTGTTTCTTTTACGTATCAATTTAACATTTTTAGTGAATACTTTAATATAAAAAAAAAACATTTTGTTTTCGAATGGTAATATTTTTTTAGCATGTATGTATGCTATACTATTGTGGGCTAACGGGAACGCCCTCTGTTAGTTAACATACTGTATATGTTTGGAAATATAGGAAAATGTATTTATAAGATCTTCATCATCTGTTTAGCCATTTCTCAATTATGTATTTTTTTGTTTTACGTGGTAAAATCATCAAATAAGTCCTCCCACCCCGGGCAGGGCCGGAGGGAATGTCAGACTTTTACTGACTAAAATCCACGGTGTTCCTTCAATAGCCCTTTACGTTCCGGGGTCATGGTAATGGGATAAGTCCCACGACCCCGGCAGGCTTCGGTCCTCTACAGGGGGGGGCCTCGTCATATTGCTGACGCTCTTTGAGGCGCGCGTGGAACACGACGCGCCGTCGACCCGGGCATGGTCCATGGTCGGACAGCGAGTTGCCCTTTACTCGCTGTCCGCATGCCCGCGCCTACGGTGGCCGGAGATCGTCGGCCGACGTCCGACGCCGTGGGCGTCTACCACTGCGAATTCTCAATTATGTTAGGGTCGGTTTCCAGACTAACCGAATGCAAATCAGCATTCGTGTTTTAAAAGAAGCGTCTGCCTATTTGACCTTCACAGCTGGGTAACACAATATCCCTCGGCAAGACTGATGTAAAATTTTATGGCTCCTCACTACCCGTAACAACTGTCAAAGATGCACAAATTAAATTTAAGTTCAATATAAATATTATATTATTTTAATAATATAAATATTATATAATTTAAATTCAACCATTTTATGTTGTAAAACTAAATGTAGACTATTCATACTGCTATTTTGTATAATTTATAATCTCCATCATATTCTTACGGAATAAACTGTTACCAAAAGCGTTGGAGGAAGGCGCCGCGCCGGTGTCTGTCACATAGTTCTAAAAAATTGGCCAAGTGCGAGTCGGACTCGCCCATGAAGGGTTCCGTAGTAACTATAATAAATATAACATACTTAATATATTTATTTGAAAAAAAAAAATAACAAAATACCTTACAAATTTCTTAAAACTAGCTTATTTACAATTTTTACAACTACGCCAAATAACTTTGTTTTTCATAGTATTTGTATGAATTACAAAGTTATATTTGCGGTTTTTGAAAATATACTGTATCTCAAAAACTGCTGACTCGATCTCGTTCAAACCAATTTTGGTTGAAAGTTTACATTAAGGTCTACAACATATGGTTTTACCACTTTGGAAGCGTATTATCTTTTAAACGATTAATTTTATGAAAATGTCATTTTAGAAACCATAATGTCATTTTTAAAGACCTGTCTATAGATACCACACACGTATATGTTTCATGAAAAAAAATACTTTCAGTTTCAGTTCCATGTATGGGGAGCCCCCTTTATTTTAAATATTTTTTAAATTTTCTCTTAAAATCGGAAAACGGTTCACAGAATACATCTACCTACCAAGTTTTACATGTATAGTCCTAATAGTTTCGGAATAAAATGGCTGTGACATACGGACGGACGGACAGACAGACAGACAGACAGACGGACAGACATGTCGAAACTATAAGGGTTCCGTTTTTTGCCATTTGGCTACGGAACCCTAAAAAAGACAGCCGGGACCAACAGATAACGTGCTTTTCGAGGCACGGGGGAATGTCAACACGTTAAGATGATGACCCGTCCATTCACCGAGATTGGCAAACGTTGCTTACCCACGAACACCGAAAACGTATTTGTAACGTTAAATTAGAATTATAAATCGTCAGCAAATTACAACTACAACTTTTTCGCGAATAAGCTAAATTATATTTTATTGAGACCGCTTTGGAAGATATCAAAAGACGATCAACTAAAGATTAATCGCTTTCAGCAAGTCTTTCTTCTCACAATAATAAAAGAACCGGTTGGCATTTGGCTATAAAAACGATGGATTAGTACATCTAAATCGTGCCCGAAAACAACGGTTTATTCTTAGAAAAATATAACATGAACCCAAACAAATTAAAATGATATCGCAAAATGAGACACTATAACACTAGTAATAAGTTATATTATTGTTTACTAACACGCTGGATCATTGTTGTCTGAAAATAAAGAATTATTATTATTATTTCCTTTATTACATTTTATGTACATATTGTTTATATTTTTAAATATTTCTATAAAAAAAAACAAAAAAACATTTAAAAATATAAAAAACAGTAGCCCACCGGTATCGGGAACAGGGTCCAAGCTATTATTATTATTATTATTATAAATAATTTTAAGAATGACAGAAATGCAGCATTGTATTATTGCTGCATTTTTGTTTAATGAAATGAAAATAAAAGTGACTTCGTCTTTCATTTATCTTCTATTCATTTTCATATAAAAATGAATCGTGGAATTTAGCACATAACTTCCGAGCGACTGCACCAAATTCGATATTATTTTGTTATTATCAGGAGAAGGTTTATACAACGTTGATAAAAGAGAGAGACATTCAATGAAACCATATTTACTTACTATGTATCATTCTCAGGCTACATATCAAAAATAAGATCAATAGAAGCAATAGTTTAGTCACAGGAAATTTTAATAGTCTTTTCTTAGTTAAAATACGATGTATCTTCCCGAGCAGCTGACTCAGTACTTACGCATAGTTGTCTATGGTCCTATACCTTAAAATTCACGCGATGATGCTGCTCTGCTGTACCTACTTTGATTATTCAACTCTGAAAAATATATTTTCGTATTTTTCTCATAAACTTTTTTTAATAGTTTTATATTATACTATACGTTCTTACGCACGTATAGTATATGTGGTTTGATTTAATGATTCTGGCTTTCAACGTTGTTTAGAAGATTATTTCAAAAACTTGAACAGAGAATAAATAGCGGTACAAAGTTTGCCGAGTCAACTAGTTTGAAATAAAAATTGGGTCAAAAGAACAGAGTCTATTTTATCAGTTGTAATTGCCAACCGAACAATACTTCCATTGTGGTTTTGAATGGGAAAATTAAAAGTCCTCATGCAAAACTTGTAATGAAGGCCGTTCATATGAACTAGAACATGTCAAGGCTTGTATACACGCAAACATTGGTACTTTAGAAACTGTGATGAACATAAAAAACCGGGTTTTCTAGGTTTTCATTAATTTGAATTGCGATGCAGAAGTGTTGATTGACAGGATCCATTTAGCAGTCACGGATCAGGTAAAAACTGAGGTAAAAACTTTGCAGGTTTACGTCCAATTCGTGCATATTTTTTTTATTTCTTACTAGCTCCAGCCCGCTGTTTGGCTCGCCTAAAAGTGCTTTTAAGCGGAAAGAAATATCCTATTTTCTTCCCCAAAGTCAAGTCTATCTCTGCATCAAATATTATCACAATTGGCTAAATGGTTTAGACGTGAATAAGTTTCGGACAGACAGAGTACATTTTGCATTATTTGCATATTGTAGGGATAGATTCAATTACACATTTAAACATCCGTGACACTGAGAATGTCCTACCAAGATAACATTAAAGATATTTTTAATTTTCCAAAACATAAAGGCGCGGTGACCTCATCGCCGTCCATCTCGAAATCCCGTGTTTAATTGCAAATATAATTAACGCTCACATGAATGCTATTAAGGCAATGAGCGAAGTAGCATGACCTTGTGGTCTATTTAATATGAGCGGTCAATTGCGCAAACAACGCCTAGAGCAAATATCTAAAATGAGAGACTGTCAAACCTGTAATGATATCTTAAACCTGTATTTGACCACGGCATTCTTTTGTTATGCCTCTCTAGGATTTGCATTAATTTGATTAATCGTTGATTCGCCTTTAAAAGTCGCACTGTCGTGTTTGATTTATACCTACATGTGGTATCGGCATCGATTGTGTAGTATCATCGTAAGCAGGTAATTTAAGTTTATCCAATATCATGCCGAAGGATATATGGGCAAAACGACACAGTGGGTCCCTAACAGCAGTAGAAGGCAACGTGTCAGGCCAAAGCGGAGATAGTGGGACGAGCTCGGGTCTTATCTTACAGATACCAACAATTTTGGATAGCGAAAAGTGGAAGGAGCGAGGGAAGACCTTTGCCTTGACACAGATGGCTCATAATAAATGGTAATGGTATCATCTATAATTTTGATCGTTTGGAGTTGAGAGGTTTAATCTATGCTCCTATTATAAAGAAGCAAAGTTTGTAGGAAGTAGTCTCTGGATCTTCTGAACAGATTTTGAAAATTATTTGACCAATAGAATGCTAAAGTATCACTGAGTGACATGGCTACATTTTCGCTGAAAAAACTTATCACGCTGGCGAAGCTGTTAGCAGAAATTAGTATTTAAATAAAATTCTATCGGAATGGAATGTGTTTTTTTAGGGTTCCGTAGCCGAATGGCAACAAACAGAACCCTTATAGTTTCGTCATGTATGTATGTCTGTCTGTCCATCCGTCCGTCCGTTCGTATGTCACAGCCATTTTATTCAGAAACTATTTGGACTACACATGTGGAACTTGGTATTCTGTTAAATGCTTTCCGATTTTTATTAAAAATTTAAAAAAAATATTAAAATTAAGGAGCCCTCCTTAATTTTTTATATTTTTAACCCATACATAGAACTGAAATTATTTTTTTTTTCATCAAACCTATACGTGTGTTTCTAAAACCACTTTTTCAAGTCAATCGTTTAAAAGATATACGCTTCCAAAGTGGTAAAACGTCGTCGTCCCACCTCTAACTTCTATAATAATGGAGTGAAAAATCTAAAAAAAAAACATGATGTGGATCTTAATAAAACTTTCAACGAAAGTAAGTTTGAACGAGATCGGGTCAGCAGCTTTTGAGATATAGCACATTTTCTAAAACCGCAAATATAACTTTGTATTTTATACAAACACAATGAAAAACAAAGTTATTGGGCATAGTTACTATGGAACCCTTAATGAGCGAGTCTGAGTCACATTTGGCCAATTTTTTTTCTTTTATTTAACCACCAAATGATAAGTATAACATTACATAACATAACCAGACTACATTCTCACAGTTGGATGTAATTTACCTCGCCGACCTAGTGCGAGTTATTGTATGAGCTTGTCTTCGAATTTTTGAGCTTACAACATGCCAGTTTCCTCACGATATTGATGATGTAAATTACACATAGTAATGCACCTGTCATAGTTCAAACCCATGACCTACAAACACTGGGAAACCACTACTCTCCATAAATGATTAGAAAAAAAAATATAAATGTTTGTCAAGCGAACGATACGGCTTATCATTCCTTGGTTGAGTAACTAGCATTGGGTATATTTGCTATCGATCAATGTGCAATGTACGTAAACATGTGTACGAATACATATTTATTGCAAAATGGATGTAAATATCGCTCACGCTTCCATATTTACGTAGTAGACATGTTGGATATATTGCCTAAGCTGTCAGGCAATGGCCTGTCATCTAAGGGAAAAACGTCGATCAATGGCGCTTGAGATGGAGACTACAAGAAATATTTTATATTCTAAAGAATGAATTATTTCTTAGCAGTTTATTATTTATAGTTTTTGTAATATAATTCACATGACCATCTTCGCTAGGAAGATCTCGAATATACAATAATACATATATTGTGCCACCTTCATAATATATGACCAAAAGAAATAGAAAAGCTTACTAAATATCAACCATTAAAAATAGAAATAAATAGATTATGGGAAACCAAAACTACAATAGTTCCAATAATAAAAGGTGCAACAGGAGTAATAGGCAAGAGTTTGCATAGATACTGCGAAACACTAGAGAGCAAAATGAGAATAGATATAATGCAGAAACAGGCTGCCATTCACACTGTAACGATTGTAAGTAAAGTGCTAGGTGACTGTGTTTTTGTAACGAGGAACCCTGATCCTGTCCGACCCTGAGGGTCTCGGGGCGGGAGGTTCAGTAGAAAACCGGCGAAAGTCGAGAAGTTGGAAACTAACAAATTATATAAATATATATAATTTATCAGCTGGCTGGGAAAAATCCCGACGATAGCTAACAAAAGCGTCACGTTTTCCAAACATCGCGAATTCGTCAGTATTATCGATAGTAACTCTCCAGACAGAGAGGTTTTGAAGGGAAAAGAAGAGGCCTTTGCATTGAGAGACAGATTAGGCTAAGTCGAGGCTAAATAATAATAGCCGCACGGATCGATCTTGAAAGTTAAGCAACGGTTGCCAAGACCGATCCGTGGATAGGTGCCAAGATCAATCTTCACATATCGAGATTCATCCATGCCTTGGAAAGTTCGTTAACCCATTGGTTCCAACATTCATTTTTACGTCAGTCGTTACGGGAAGTCAGAAGCCAGAAAACTCTGACACTGACACTGGTCTGGGCTAGGGGTGTCGTGAAACTCAGTTACTGGTTTTAGAGGTCATATAGGCAATTGCTCCATGTAAATTAATTAAGAATTAATTAAATAATTTATTTATTTCGGGCATTGGCACCCAACAAATAAAAATTACAAATAAAATTTAAAAAAAAATACCGAACTAAAACTATAAAAATAAAAAATTATACATATACTTATTAAAAAAAGATAAACAACACTAAAACTAAATCACAACAATCTATTCCTATCGACTGAGCCAAAACAAATGCGCCACCATTAAATTGATAGGTTCATTTGTTTTGTCTACCTCAGCACATGTACAGTACGAAACACAGCCTTTATGAGATCATTCTTAGTTACATCCACTCGTGAGAAGAACGATGCCCTGAGCTTCTTAATGAGCTCAAAGAAATCAGTAACCCTGCTCTCAGCGAACATGTCAGTCACACTACACCGCCAGGGCAAGTTGAGCATGGCCCCGAAAGAATTATTATATTGTACACAATGAGTGTTGTAAGCACTACTAAGACTGAAAGCCGAACCCAAAATAGTTGAGATGATGATCTTTGACGTTAGTACTATCACGCAATTGGCGACTGCAATAGAACTGTCAATTTTTCATTTACACCTTTCTTCAATGTGTCAAAAAAGACTGATTTGAATTATGTCACAGAATTTCTTATCGAACAAATGAATTTCTGTGCTATGTTAATGAAAGAAAATCTTCAATATCAAGAGCTTATCTTTTATACTAATTGAAATAACCGATACTGGAGGTTTTAAGGCAATCTAGACGGTTACATGGTGCAAGTGGGCGGTAAACATGACAGTGTTCAGAATAATGTGGTTACTAGCCATTTATGTCACTCTGTCAGTTTCTTCAAAAGGACTTGATAAATTATTATCGTTTGGTGCAAGCTTATATTAATATTTATTGTTATTAGTCATTGTACAGTCAGTAACATAGTTTAATAAAAGCTCAAAATTAATACATAGATAGATATACAACATAACAGAAATCAATAATGATTAATCAATTCAAAAGTATGTTACAATGGGCGGTCTTAACGCTAAAAGCTACCTTTTACAACCAAATTCGTGCCACATTAAAAAAAAGTCAAAATGATATTTATTTACGAACTTAGTTATTAAATAACTCTGTTACATATTTAATTTTTTTCTCGATGATTCCACGAGTTGAATCATCTGTTTCCTGACTATCCTGAGAAGAAACATCGAAACGAACTCAGAGGTCTCTTTCGAAGTCCATACAATTTGTACTGGTTATATGAGAACGGATGGAAAGAATCAGATACTGATTATCAACTTATCACAAATGAACTGATAAAACTAACAATAATTTACAAATTGTACGTAAAATCAATTTTATGCATCGCTGTGCTGCACTAAAAGTCACTAAAGTCTTTTTTACTGTGGAAGGGAAAATACCACAGCGTAGGTAAATACAGTTCCGACAGTAGAAAAAAAAATCATTATAATTCTATCATTGACGCTATTCAAAGCATTCTATACTTCAATTGAGTCGTAACGTGAGTAAACGGCGATACGATACGCTCAGTTCGTATTGAAAGTGTCAGCGGCAAACGCTAGAGGCCTCACCCTAATGTCTTCATCATCATCTTTATTCTGACTTCCCTCACTGTTGCATAGGTCTTCCCTATGCCAATTTCAACTTTCTTGTGTCAACCTCATCTATACACAATGTTGTTTTACTTCTAGTATCTAGCAGGTGATCAAGAAGACATTACTTCTAAAACTATGACAAACGATGACTACAAGACGAGCGTCTTTGCGCCATTCTTACATGGTGGACATCCCTCCCATATGCACAAAACGTTTTGCTGCTGGAGCATGGCTGCAAAATTTCCTGCTGGAGTCTTGTGTTTCCTGATAGCTAAAACCTGGGCATCTTTAATCAAGAGTGCACAGATTACTTCTAGTTAAACGTGCTTTATCTTCGACCACATTATCGCTAACCATTAGGTGAGACGGTGGTCAAACGCGACATTAACAAATAAAAAACTAGGGATAGAACAATAAAAACAAAAAGGTCGCTATCACAAAAACAAAAGCCTACCTTCATAAAGGTTGTCATCGTCGTCATGTGCGGCACAAATCTGTCTGCAGAGGTCCTCGTACTCCGCCCAATAGGCGGCCAGGGCGCTGGGGTCCGGCGCCCGCGCAGGCAGAGGTAGCGCCATGCGGACCTCCGGAGACTCCTGGAGAAGAAACATAGTGACGTGTTAGTATAAAAGGCGTTTGAGCGTTCTAAAGGGCAGTTTATGGTCATCAGAGGGCTAACTTTATAGGTACTCCTTTTTGCATCGTTTTAGTTTATACATCTAATGATCTTTCAAAATACTTAGTATCTCCCATTCCTTTTTTTTTCGGGGAGAAAATCATCAAATATCTCTCCTTAAATTAGAAGGAAGTGTCAGACTTCTACTGACTAAAATCCCATCCTGTTCCTTCAGTTGTCCTCGAATTGAGAATATCGTTAAAAAATCCTGCAACTCTAGTAATCTTCCATCCTCTGGTCATTTTGACATTGAAAGCTTTATAGAAAACTACTTTAACTACCCACCGAACAAGTTAGATCTAGACGGAATCAGACCGCATTCCAAACTAAAATATAACCTAAACATTTATATCTTTGGTAAATTATATTTCTGTCGGAATTATTAATAGCTCCTTACTCATCACAAAGACAGAACGATTCGGTTCTGGCTCATAAAATGTAACAACCTCTTGTTTTTTCGGCTCATTGTACATTAATCTACGAACATACTACTGACTGTATCTAAGAGAACTTGGTCTTACATCATCGCTCTCAAGTTTCTAGAACCAGTCCGCCTAAAATCAACATAATCCCAAGACAAACAATAATTAAATCAGAATTAATGAGAAGTAATCCGTAAAGGACAATGATATTCGTCACAAGCCAACAATGTAATATGAATTGTGAACAATCTGAGTGCTGCGAGCACTTTGCGAAACGATTGACCAACTGGCTTCAGAATAAGGAGTAGACAATGATATTACAACATCGCATTGTAGTACGCATCTAAATAATATCGTAATTTGCAATCGAGCAAACTGGAACTTAAGCTTAATTATGAATCGAGATGTTGGTGATAAACATTCGCTTTAAAGGCTAGCATCGATTATTTAAATTTTTAAATATGCATGTAAAAAATCTAAACTGTATTATATTAAATATATATTTAAAAATTTAAATAACCGATGTCGATTAAAAATTCAGATTTCTTGTCAGCATAGAATGAGGCCGTTAAGAATTATAAAGTTTAAATTTTTTATGTAAAACAGAATTTGTAATTTTCTAATCTTTTAATGTCAATGACTTACTTTCAATAGTTAAATTCTATTCAATTTTATTTTAATCTCTACTTTTTATGTTATAAAATTTTGTCGTGAACGCTGGTTATACTACAATTGGTGACTGTATACAATTTAGGCTGTTTATATCCTACTAATCCTATCCTACTAATCTTATAAACTAGATTCTGCCCGCGACTTCGTACGCGTGGGAAGGTTTTCCCGCGCAAATCCCGATCCCGTGGGAATTTCGGGATAAAAAGTAGCCTATGTGTTATTCCAGGCTGCCAACTATATACTTACCAAATTTCATTCAGATCCATTCAGTAGTTTTTGCGTGAAAGAGTAACAAACATCCATCCATCCTTACAAACTTTCGTATTTATAATATTAGTAGGATTAGTAGGATGCGAAAGTTTGTGAGGATGGATGGATGTTTGTTACTCTTTCACGCAAAAACTACTGAACGGATCTGAATGAAATTTGGTCAGTAGATAATTGACATTCTGAAATAACACATAGGCTACTTTTTATCCCGAAAATCCCACGGGATCGGGATTTGCGCGGGAAAACCTTCCCACGCGAACGAAGTCGCGGGCAGAAGCTAGTAACTTATAATACAAAGTTAGAATGAAATTCTTGGATAACCTTAATGCTGATGTGTCATTATGGAAATTTTAGAGTACCACATTTCTTTATTAGATAATGATTCTTCTTTAATATTTCTTCGTCAAAAATCTCAAAGAAGCATCATTATATAGTTTGCAGCGGTCACTTCGATCAATGAATATTGGTCGAAGAGCGGTCGATTAAAACACACCGTTACGACCGGCCAATGCAATATCAGAATAGCTTCTGATAACAGTTTCAATACTTGTTTCTTTTATACAGGAAAACGTGACTGTCGCATACCGACTTGAAGGCTTGATAATAATTATAGCTGTAGGTACTTTATTGTACAATGACCGACAAGTAATATTCAGCTTCCTTTTCTTTTTCCTGAATTGACAGATATAATAAGGAAAATTCAACATATTTTCAAACTCGGTAATGACAAAGCTAAATGTCGTCAACAAACTTAAAAAAATAGAAATAACTTCAACTTAGACGTCATGAGGAAATTCATTTACCTAAGTCGGTTTTTGGGATTACTACTAATGATTAAAATACTGACGTCCATAAAAAATAGTAGAAGTAGAAGTAAAAAGAAAACTTAAGATAAAATGGAGTAACTCGTGGATAATATTCGTATCCAACTGCATTTGGTTACACTTGAATGCACGTCTGAAATATTTAAGAAAACGGGACTAAAGTAATTAAGAACTCTTACACATACGACTTAATCTTAGTTCTCATCTCAAAAGGTTCTAAGGTACGTTCAAACAAAAAAACCCGACTAAGTGCGAGTTGAAACCAGCGCGGCGGTGCTCCGAAGGTTCCGTAAAATGTTATCTGAGTAGATAAATAAATTCAATAGTACCACATAGTTACGGTTTACAGTCTTTGTTATTAGTCTGTAAGCTTTCTGTAAAATAAAATAAATAAATAATAAATAAAATACAGTATTTCTGCTGTACATGCGCTTAAGACATTGATTCTTGCCAAATTTCATCATAAAGATAATGAATACGATAGCAAATATGCTACATAAACGGAAATATCATATCTTTTGATCGCGTTGACTTACAAGTTTGGTTTTTATTATAGTCGAAAGAGACTGCGACTCGAGTATCTGATTTAATTTCAGTTGGATATCTAGTTCCTGAGTAAAAGGATCTTGTTGATCAACACCCGGACGAAAAATCGGACAACAAATATATCCTATAACGGTTAACCCCAATAAAAATTGGTAGTTTCTCATTAATGAAACACATCCAAAGGGCTAGGTTAATAAGCAAAACTAAGTAGATAACAACGCTCATTTGAACGATTAAAATGATTATGAACTCGTACGTGACGTCACTTAATTTGAACATACATTAAGAGGGATTTGACGTAATCCCGATGAAGAAAGTGTTCCAGATGACAATGTAAATAGTGTAGGAATTTTAAGAAAAATTTTTCGTTGTTGAACAATTTGATGCATTGTTTAATTTTTTATTAGTTAACTTTTACGTTATAAGGATTTCCAAAGTTGCTGGTGGGGTTGCAGTAATAGTGTAACGAGATACCACCGCTTGAGAACGTAAGGGTAAAACTTATTCCTTCAGTTATCCTATTGCAGGAACAGGGTGGGTCAGTAGTATGACACTCCCTTCCACTCCACCCAGACTGAGTGGACTCAATTGATTATTTCCTCACCGATAACTGATTACCGAATTGGATCACTTAATTTCCTTTAAAAAAAAATTTGCGTACCTAGTCTTAAAAAAGTGGTTGATATCACATAGTTTCTATTCAATTACTGAATTTCTTGATAAAAAGTCATGTCTATCCTATCACTTCAGGAATGCATTATAATGATTATTGAGTTTTGTAAACCTTGTTAATTAATTTATGTTAAATTTTAGTTTGAAAGAAAATGTTATTTATATTTAATTTTCGAGTGTTATTTTATAAGTCAGCACATTTTACTTTCGATTGTTATTTATAAATTTACACTAGTAGTATATAATATTACTGTGTATTACTGTAGCTGTATAGCTCTCGGGCACGCCGCAATTGCGGCGGTAAGACCCCTCTTTGAGGAGTGGCTAGATCGGCGTCACGGCGTCCTGACCTACCGCATGACGCAGGTCCTCACCGGACACGGAAGTTTCGGGAGGTACCTGTGTCTGATGGGAAAGGAGGAAACGTCTGGGTGTCACCACTGCGAGGGTCGCCCTGAGGACACCGTAGAGCACACGGTGCAAGACTGCCCCGCCTGGGCAGAGCACCGACGTGTCCTCACGGCGGCGATAGGCGGAGACCTCTCGCGCCCGGCATTGGTCGAGGCCATGCTGCGGGGCGAGAGGGAGTGGGAAGCGGTCGCCTCCTTCTGCGAAGCAGTCATGCTTCCGAAGGAGGAGGCGGGCCGCGAGAGGGAGAGGATGGCGTCCTCCCTCCAGCCCAGCCGCAGTGGTAGACGCCCACGGCGTCGGACGTCGGCCGACGATCTCCGGCCACCGTAGGCGCGGGCATGCGGACAGCGAGTAAAGGGCAACTCGCTGTCCGACCATGGACCATGCCCGGGTCGACGGCGCGTCGTGTTCCACGCGCGCCTCAAAGAGCGTCAGCAACATGACGAGGCCCCCTCTGCAGAGGGCCGAAGCCTGCCGGGGTCGTGGGACTCATCCCGTTACCAAGGCCCCGGTATGTAAAGGGTTATTGAAGGAACACCGTGGATTTTAGTCAGTAAAAGTCTGACAGTCCCTCCCACCTTGCCCGGAGTGGGAGGACTTATTTGATAATTTTACCACGATAAAAAAAAAAAAAAAAGAAGCTGTATAGCTCTGTATATAAATATTTGCACGCCAATTCTAAATGGCAGAATGTGTCATGCACTGAATTTCATGTAACATCTCTACCTACCACATTTTATGCAAATAAATGAATTATGATTATGAAAAAAAATATCTGTATCGTTGTAAATCGCTAACTAGCAATGTAGGTCGAATTCTAATTACTAGCTAGCAATCTTGGGAACCCCTCTAACTAAGCTATATGCTTGTGCCTGGAGTAGGTTCATGGCAATAGTGTACTGGATGAGTTCGAACCCGCGACCTATCGATCACATGTCCGACACCTTAACCATTTGGCTATTGACGCTTCTAAATAGCACACACAATGAGGGACGGACAGTAAAAAAGTAGGCATATCATATACAAAGTTTCAATGACTGTTCCTAAATAGTTGAATTAGTCGGAAACTCGGAACTGCAATCACATAAATCGTGCCACCACTTCCGTGCCGTCTCTTATCTCGGTCTAAAATACAAAGGCCCGCAGACAGTGATGCTACTCTATTGAATCTTCACGTAAATTCATTATCAGGTGACGTAGTCTATTAGCAAATATACGATAAAGCAAGGTCGGTGTTGTACTCAGAAGGATTATTTGAATATTTGTCGGATGATTAGGCGTCATTAGTAGAATTAGTTTTCTTGACACCCTGTGCGGTTATGAGGAGTTTGTGGCTAGATATATAAATAGCAGCTGCATGAGTAGATCTTAAGAGTGTCAGCAAAATTGTCGGGGCCCATTATGGGACTGTTGCCTGCCGGGGTAGCGGAATTGTTCGAAAGAGTTACCGCGGCCTCGGAACACGAAGGGCATATGATGGAACACGGATGGGTTTTAGTCAGTAAAAGTCTGACACACCCTCCCGCTTCGCCCAGATCAGGTATGCAGATAGACTATGAGCTAACCCCGACATAGCGTATTTAAAAAAAAATTAAACCGACTCCTAAAAAACACTCCAAAGTGTAAAATAACTTTAATTTCGGTAGTCGGTGTCTTTAGTATTGTATTTTCATTTTTGGCACCGACTTCCGAAATTAAAGTTATTTTTCACTTTGGAGTGTTTTTTGGGAGTCGGTTTAATTTTTTGGTAAAAAGTTTTTATTTCACTCTTTTTAGTTAGTCTATTTTTAATTTACCTAGTTACAAGAGCCTAAATGTCAACTACTTGTAACCTTTTACGAAATATTGCTTTTCCCAATGCTGGGCCGTTAATTGTTGAGGAGTTCTCCTGGTACTTCACCATCAGCTCTACATCACCATATGCATTGTGACGAGCATAAAGTGCTTAACATCCATATTCAAGTAATCGAATCGCAATCCACTCAATACTTATTATTAAGTAGTTTCGGCGGCCATCTGTGGTCTTCATCATCAGTTCCACTTCCTCAAATGGTTCTTTTTGAGAGCAACTGCACAAGTTACTATAATAAATACCCAAAACGTCATAGGTGTGCCTATAATATTTGAAGAGTTCCCTCGATTTCTCCAGGATCCCATCATCAGATCCTGACGTTTATGAAAATGGGACCAATTTCGAAGTATACGTTTTCAATCAAAAAAAGAATTTTCCAAATCGGTTCAGCCGTCTTCGAGTAATCGATGATCATACATTAAAAAAAAAATATATATATATATACGCGTCGAATTGATAACCTCCTCTTTTTGTCGTCGGTTGAAAACATTGCCCCGAACTAGGAATTTCTTCTGTATCGTTGGCGCATTTTTACAAACACCCAGACTCGGAACAAATATTTATAGGATATATACAAACATTTATCCCGGTGCGGAAATCGAACCTGTGACACGTAACACAGCAGTCAATCGCTCAACCAACTGGGCAAACCATGTCGTCAATGTTGGGAAAAGGGTAAGCAAATGATGTTTAGTATATAGGTAGATAGATATAGATAGAATACTCTTTATTACACACGAATAATTTAATTTCATTCTAAAATAATTGATTTTTAATAAAACAAAATATCAAGCAAGCTATCTTGAAACAAGATCAATTATGTATTAATTCAAATTGTATTATTTTTTGCCACATTTAAGCCGTTACGCCACGGTGACTGTAACTTGATTTAGTTAGTTCACAAGCAATTAAGTCGCCCAAACTAGTCTTGGTCGGCATAATACAAAGCAGTTGTTACATAACCTCAATGAATTAAACTAAGAACGTTATCCTAAGAGAGTTAGATTATTTAATAGCCCGTAACTTAAGACATTTAAGAGTTAGGCTTAGATATAAAATCTGACTTTGGGTAGAAAACTACGCCTTAATTAATTAATTTGATGAACTGACATAACAAATAAATACTAAGGCCCAGAATTCTAATTAATATTCGGAAAAAACGGAATCCTTTTAGTACAAAGTTGTACGTTCTCCATCCATCTGTCAGGACCCTTTTCTGAGAAAAGGACAAGGCAAGATAACAAGGGAATTAAAACCTATAGGGCTTCCCGTTGATCTAGCATCATGAAATTTGGCAATAATCTATGGCTGGTACGGCACATGTTAAGAAAAATCTGATAACTGTAAATATATTGTTAGTTCGCGAACTAACAATATATTTACGGTTCTGTTTTTTTCCTAAGGAGCAACGTAACTCTAACGAATACCGATTTGAATTCTGGGCCTAGTGATTGTTCGGTACTAGAGCTTGACGCTCAAGGCGCGAGTCTTTTTTTTAATTCTATTGTAAATGAAATCTTTCTATACCCATCCAATGTTACGATCACGAAAGCCCGCATGGTTATGAATGTTTCCTTCACAGCCCACATACGAAAAGACAAAGACAGAAGCCAGCGGCATCCTGCGCCCGCGCCGTTTCCGGAGCACCCACCGCCGCGGTTATTTGTGTGTAAGTATATTATTATCACCAACCGACTTATTTGTCGGACAACAATCAAATTAATTTATTGGTTTTAAATACAATTTAGTGTTTTTCAAATAATAAAAAGAACTTTACTAGATAACAAATTTACAAAGCTCTAAAAATTAAACATAGTATATACAGGCGAAAATAAAAAGAAATTATAAGGCATCGAAAAATTAGTCGACATCGCTATCAATGGGAAAAGTACCCAGAACACTGGCTGCATTGCTACATTGAACAGCAATGCTGATTCTCTGTCCGAAGAAAAAAAAAAGTGAGTTTCCTCGTAGGCTTAACTTAAACCATTAAGTTAATAATCAAGAATAAGAATTAATATCGCATTTGGTGTTGTAAAATAGACTTTAAAATATACAGTCAGTTATAAATAGATATTTTTTTCTTGTCTGTCCACATGTGTTAATTAAATTGCTAAATAATGCTACAAGCTATAGACTTGGATACAGACGACTTGACCTACATTACTTGCGTTATTTTAAAACGTAAAAATAATTGACATAGACTCGTAATATTGACGACAAACGATATTCTCTGCGTTCATTAAGAATTGAAGATACTCTTAAGCCGTTGAAAATACAGGTAATGAACAGAAGAGAGCTATAAAGGAAATCCTCTAATCCTATTTCCTTTAGTACAAAAGCCACTAAATAACATACTCTAGATTTTTGCTTTGTAAAATTATGTATTACTTCTAGTAAGCCTTTACGAAATATGTTATTTGTCTTATAAACAACGAAGATTTAAAGTTGATAATTACAACAAAATGTCTCCCCGACTGTGTTTCAAAGTCTAACATGCTGGTACAGTTTTTGCAATTAAAAAGCGTTTTTGCAAGACAGACAGATTTATAATATATTCGTTTACAAGTCTATTGTGTTATTGTTTAGTAACCTGGTTCCATAATATTTTGTATATGTCAAGCGTATTCCCTAAATTAACAAGGTTATTAATTAGGATCTAAGGAAATATATACATATACGGCATGACGAACCTTGCAAGTTTCAAAGAAGATGATAACGTAAGAATTGAAAATAAAATCACTTACAAGAAAAGTAATTAAACAGGAATAATAGGAATCATTGATATGAACTAAATCATATTGTAAAGTTATTGCACTGATAGCAATGTTGAACTTCATTCAGTAGACAATATCGTAATACCGACCGGCGTACATAAAGTACCTACTAAAGATCAGAACACATTGTCGGATCATTTACAAGTTTTACAACATCATTACGAGAATCGAATTAAGGTCGATAAGTACAAGATGAAGCACCGGACGCAGTTAAATAATGCATTAAAATCACATTTAAAGTCACAATAATTTCGTTTAGCAGAATCAAAGCCAAGTATCTCAGGTATGTCGTCCGTTTCCGGAATATGCAAAAATATACAGCGAACGAACCTTCAAACGACTGTCAGATGAATCAGGTGATTATAAAACGACAAACACCGCGATTCTCATTAATATACAAGCTTTAATGGACCATACAAAACAACAGATGAAACAGGAAATTGTATCAGATTAGATCGCCGTTGCAATGAAGAAGAAATGAATGAAACAGCAGATAGTATATTTTTGTTAATAAATCATTCACGATGTTCTATTACCGTTGAAAGTGACCATAAACTTGATTATCTCAGGATGCTTGGCCATGACTCTCTCAGACACAGTATAATTTGAGTTCATCAGTATAAGGGTGATCCATCACGCACTATATGCCCACATTACACTGACCGGCATCATAATCGTGTGACCAATTACAGCCCTGTGCGTGCATGAAGGTCATTAAATGATGACTTTGAAATATCTGAATAATTCATATGTTAACATTCATATTTGAACTTTAATACTGTTAGACACTACCGATTTGGCAGGTAACCTCTACCCATAATAGAATTTAAATGTAACAAATTCTATAAAAGACCTTCAACACACCATAATTTAGCATATTTGAATGGAATTTCGGCGTGGTAATTAATTTATAGTATCACCGACTTAAGGGTACAGTTATCGAGTATCATGAATGGGATTATGTGATGAAAGTTTTAAAAATAAACTTACACAGACTATTCTTAAAACACTCCGCAACATCTTATTGTTATCACGAGATCCGTCTACGAGGATCATCTTTTGTGAATAATGATGTCATTAGTGCAGTCATACTTCTGCGTCAGTTGCTAACGTCGATGTTAAATCTTTGTTCTTTAGGCATTTATTTAACTACTCACTCGTATAGTGTGTTTATTACGGGTATTTTACGGGTTATATATCGCACCAATATAGAAACATGTATCGTCCATCCAACTACACTGGGCCTACTTGGTTATTAGGGCCCATTCCTGCTCAAGAGTAGAGGCCTGTGTCTGACAGAAGGCACGTTGTACGCTGGTAATGTAATTCGCACTATTTCTCAACTACATATATAAAAGCTCTCACAGATGGCATTGCCAACAATTTTCTATAGGTATACCTAGATTAAAAGATCTTTATACTCAAAAATACAAAGTTACTTACGTGAGAAAATTACTATCATTAGATAGATAGCTATATCTATATAGAAAATACTTTATTGCACACCAAAATTTAAACACACCTATTTAACCACCTATTTAGGTTACATAAAGATCGTCACTACACACTACAAATGACCATAATTATACAAAAACTATCCAAGTATATACATACTTGGATAGTTTTTATTCTACTAATCCTAATTAAGGTATACACCTTAGGACGTAATTAGGATTAGTAGAATATGCAGCTAATATTTGAGTTAACAAGTCACACCATCTATACAGCTATTGCGGCTAAAGATGTTGTAATATTTTTATTTATTTTAACACAAAAACATTTTAGCTGTATTTATTATCTTCCTCATTCCTGATCAGCTCATCTTTTCGTAAAGAAATAACTGTCAACTACGTAAAAGCTTTTGTTATAAAACCATCTCGCCAAACTCACGCACTTTCTATTCTGCAACGGGTTCTAAGAATCTATTCTTTTATATTTGTTTTTCGCTATTTGATCATCAATACTAAGAATTTGACGTAACGTCGACGGTATAGGCAGTGGAAACGTTTTGAAACTAAGATCTGTATCTGTACTTACCTGGAATGATTCAGTCATCTCTTTGTCCTTAAGATTTTAAAGGTAAAAGTGTTGAGTTCGAAGACCTGACTGATCAACTAATAACGGATGTGAAGGAATTTGAATTCTTTATATTCTTGAAACGAGGCTGAGTGAGTGATGATGTCATGTCTTTGAGTAAGTGACGATGCGCTCCGTTGAGTGCATTTTTAACAAGTTTATTTTTAATAGCAAACGAATAACGTTACGTGAGTTTGAAAACGCATGGTGACGAGTAGGTATTGGTATTTAGAATTTAGGAGAGGGCGATGCGACATTGTTTCGTTGTGGAAATCCTACCTGTACGCATAAAATGTTTTGGGAATACTTTCGTTGTGCGCACAGTTAAGCAGTGGAATTTCCTGTCGTATTCGGTATCTTGATAGCTATAACCTGGAGGTTATTAAGTCAAGATTGAATAAGTTAATTCTGAGTAAGCGTGATTCATCTTCGATTACATCCTCAAATAAACACCTAGTATGATTACGATGATGTCGTCCGAGTCTAAGTCGTTGAGTAGATTTTAGGATGAATTAATTAGCGAAAATACTTTAGAACCAAAAACATATTCAGGATAGCTTAGTAATATGTAGTTATTACACCAATATATGCTTCACATTAGGTACATATCCGTAGTGGATATGTACCTAATGAAGATTTGTCCCATCAAGCGATATGAGTTCAAAATCTATACTTATAATAAATCTGTAGAGAGGTCAATTCTGTACATGAAATATATTTCCAAAATAACTATCAGGGGGTGATTAAGGATCGATACTCATGCCAAAAATGCAATCAGTTAAATTTTTGTCTGTCTGTCTGTCTGTCTGTCTGTCTGTCTGTCTGTATAACCGTTATAGAAACAAAAACTACTCGACGGATTTTAACGAAACTTGGTACAATTATTTTTCATACTCCTGAGCGGGTTATAGTATACTTTTCATCACGCTACAATCAATAGGAGCAGAGCAGTGAAGGGAAATGTTGGGAAAACGGGAGAAGTTACTCCATTTTTTAAGCTTCCGTCGCGTGTGCAACCTTAATGGTTAAAGCTACACAAATCATTTCATGACGGAAATGTTCTCCTTAAAATTATATAATAAATATCCCACGACAGCATATGTCTAACTTTTATGGTTGACTCACAATAACACGTGTAACTCCCGATAGCTTAGCAGTTCGAAGCTTTCTGATTATAATATTTGTCTACTCTTACGTTTATAACACTCTCAGTCACCCCTAATTGAAAAAGTTAACATTATTAACTATTCCATAAAAAAATTGGCCAAGTGCGAGTCAGACTCGCCCATGAAGGGTTCCGTAGTAACTATAATATAATATGCAAATTGATTTGACGAATAAAAAACCTTACAAATTTCTTAAAACTAGCTTATTTACATTTTTTACAACTGCGCCAAATAAATTTGTTTTGAAAAAAAAAACCTTTCAAATTTCTTAAAACTGGCTTTTTTACATTTTTTACAACTGCGCCGACTAAATTTGTTTTTCATAGTGTTTGTATGAATTACAAAGTTATATTTGCGGTTTTAGAAAATATGCTGTATCTCAAAAACTGCTGAACTGATTTCGTTCAAACTAATTTTGGTTGAAAGTTTATATTAAGATCTACAGACATATATTTTTTTTAGATTTTTCACTCCATTATTATAGAAGTTAGAGGTTGTGTCCGCCACACACACATTTTACCACTTTGGAAGCTTATATCTTTTAAACGATTGACTTTATGGAAAAGTGGTTTTAGAAACCCCGATGTCGTTTTTAAAGAACTGTCTATAGATACCACACATGCATCGATTTCATGAAAAAAAATATTTTCAGGTTTAGTTCCATGTATGGGGAGCCCCCCTTTATTTTAAATATTTTTTAATTTTTTTCTCAAAATCCGAAAGCGATTCACAGAATACATCTACCTATCAAGTTTCATATGTATAGTCCTAATAGTTTCGGAATAAAATTGCTGTGACAGACGGACGGACGGACAGACAGACAGACAGACAGACGGACAGACATGTCGAAACTATAAAGATTCCGTTTTTTGCCATTCGGCTACGAAACCGTAAAAAGAATCATATAAATCGGTATAGAAACACCAAAGTTATACATGAAATACGCTTATAATAATAAGCCATCGCGCGTGAATACTGAATCATGCTATAAGGATTATTTTTGAGAATCGGTCGCCGCGCTCGACGCGTCTCGCGGTCGAAGCGTTCTCTAGGTACTTAAGCCTCATGTGAACGTGATCTAAACAATATTACTAATACATTAACTTACGCTGACGGAGTCGCGGGCACAGCTATATTGTATCATTACGCTAAGGCCAATAAGAGCGGAGCGCCAATGAAGAATGCTTCAAAATCGGGGTTAAATTTAACGTTAGCCCAAAGTAACTATTCCACGCGGACGAAGTCGCGGGCAAAAGCTAGTTTTAAAATAAATTGCTACATTTAAAGATATTGTGCAGCATAGTTTGCAAGAATACAAATTATTCCTATTTAATATAATAGACATTTAAATATTGTAAATAGTACTTCTGACGGATTATGATGAAAATCATTTACTGTCATAAAGAATACAGTGAAAATTGGTGTTTTTGAATTGTTCTCTCATTACAAAGAATTTTCAAATTAGGTCATTTTGTATTTTTTATTTAGTCGGTAGTTGTATTTTCATATAAATAACATTTTTTATTGTTTTTTTTTTATTAGTGCCGTAAGGATTGACACTATATAATAATATATGAGTAGATTGAACAATCTACTCATTTGCGCTGTTTACCGTTAAAGAACTCGCAGTTCAAGTCATTATCAGCTCATAGTAAATGTATTTATTTTGGGAAAAAGATCTCTAAATTGAAAAAAATATTATCAATAAATACCGCTAGACAAATGGACAAGAACAAAAAAAAACGTGTCAGTTTGAAAACCTTCTCAACTTTTTTTCTTCACACATCATCTCATTCATCATGTTACACACATCATCTCACACATCATCTCATACATCTCATTCTTTTTTTCTTCACATCTTCGGAACATTGTCACGTTCAATCATACTGGGCCAAACACATGCGGCCCAAAGTCATAGTCACTGCGGAACAGACACAGTAAAACAAGTTCCGCTCTACATGCGCGTACACACTTGCGACAGTTACGTTCAAATCGTCGTCGATTAATCGCTGTGACTACCTACAAAATGGCCAACAGCTGTGTGTACCCTACTATTCTTACTAATTGTTATTCATTTATATTACATGCATGTAAAACACACATTAATTTGTTTGTTCTAAAAATGATGTATTCAAAACACTAAGTGGGTAGTCGTTTTTAACCGCCGAAAAAGTCAAGTCTCGAGTCGACGCGTATCGTTTTCTTTTTCTTTTTATGTATGATCACCGATTACCCAAAGACGGCTGAATCGATTTGGAGGATTCTTTTTTGTTTGAAAGGATATACTTCAGAGGCGGTCCCATTGTCACCAAGTCAGGATCTGATGATGGGATTTTAAAATAAAGAGAAATCGAGGGAACTCTTCAAATATTATAGGCACACCTATAGTGATTTGAGTATTTTTTATAGTCATTTGTGTAGTTGTATTCGAAAAGCACCATTTGTGAAGTGGACCTGATGATGAAGACCACATATGGCCACGGAACTACTCAGTATATAAGTAGTAATAATAAAGTATTTCATGGGTTCCGCTGCAATTACATGAATATGGTTACTAAGCATACAATGCATATGGTGAAGTTAAGCTAATGGTTAAGTACCGGGAGAACTCCTCAACAATTAACGGCCCAGAATCGAGAAAGTCAATATTTTGTAAAAGGTTATAAATAGTTGATATTTAGGCTTTTGTAACTAGGTAAATTACAAACCGACCAACTAAAAAGAGAGAAATAAAAACTTTTTAACTATGCACTATGCTGTGTTTTTCCCGACTGCAAAGGAAGGGTTATGTTTTTCGCGCGTATCTTGTATGTATGTATGTATGTATGTATGTATGTATGTATGTATGTATGTATGTAATATTCTTTATTACCTCATATCTCCAGAACCGCTGAACGGATTCAAATAATTGACATATCGTTAGATTCGTCTTAGCAGCCCAAGTGTTCTTAGATAGGTGACATTTGAAAAAAACAAATATGGCGGCTGTGCGAAGCCATTATACACAATGAAAAAAAAAATTTTTTTTAATACTGCAATATGGGTATCAAATTAAAGGGCTTAACACAAGGATTTCAAAAAGGTATATCATATTTATCATTAGTGTAATACTAGCAAAAATAATACAAAGAGAAAGTTTAAAAATATGGACTTAGCTCTTTCACTTTCTGAATCCGGTGGGGTGCCGTTGTGACACGACCAGGAAAACTATAAAAATGTTAATTAATATTTTAACTAAAAAGAAGAAAAAAAAAGTTATTTAAAAAATCTAAAAAACCCGACTGCTCAACTGAAATGCAAGAGACAAGCACATTTTTATTTTAAAAAGTGACAAGCAGGCGGACCCATCCCATTAATAAAAAAGTTCAATTGGGTCTCGCCTGCTTGTCACTTTTTAAAATAAAAATGTGCTTGTCTCTTGCATTTCAGTTGAGCAGTCGGGTTTTTTAGATTTTTTAAATAACTTTTTTTTGGAAGTCGGTTTAATTTCGACAGGCCTGTTGGTATAGTGGTCAGTGGCCCTGACTGCTATGGGCAAGGTCGTGGGTTCGATTCCCACCTTTTTTTTTATCGTGGTAAAATTATCAAATAAGTCCTCCCACCCCGGGCAGGGCCGGAGGGACTGTCAGACTTTTACTGACTAAAATCCACGGTGTTCCTTCAATAACCCTTTACGTACCGGGGTCACGGTAATGGGATAAGTCCCACGACCCCGGCAGGCTTCGGCCCTCTACAGGGGGGGCCTCGTCATAATGCTGACGCTCTTTGAGGCGCACGTGGAACACAACGCGCCGTCGACCCGGGCATGGTCCATGGTCGGACAGCGAGTTGCCCTTTACTCGCTGTCCGCATGCCCGCGCCTACGGTGGCCGGAGATCGTCGGCCGACGTCCGACGCCGTGGGCGTCTACCACTGCGCCTGGGCTGGAGTGAGGACGCCATCCTCTCCCTCATACGGCCCGCCTCCTCCTTCGGAAGCATGACTGCTTCGCAGAAGGAGGCGACCGCTTCCCACTCCCTCTCGCCCCGCAGCATGGCTTCGACCAATGCCGGGCGCGAGAGGCCTCCGCCTATCGCCGCCGTGAGGACACGTCGGTGCTCTGCCCAGGCGGGGCAGTCTTGCACCGTATGCTCTACTGTGTCCTCAGGGCGACCCTCGCAGTGGTGACACCCAGGCGTTTCTTCCTTTCCCATCAGACACAGATACCTCCCGAAACTTCCGTGTCCGGTGAGGACCTGCGTCATGCGGTAGGTCAGGACGCCGTGACGCCGATCTAGTCACTCCTCAAAGAGGGGTCTTACCGCCGCAATTGCGGCGTGCCCGGCCGTCGGTTGCGACAGTCGTTCCCTCCATACTGCCCTGAGATCGCGCCGGAGCTCTTCCCGCCGCGCCTCGACTTCTCGAGGCAGCGGGGATACGCCCCGGCGCTGCGCCTCCACGCGCCATTCATAGACGCGCTGGAGGGCAGTCGCCTCCAGATCCCAGGGCAGCAATCCGGCAAGGAGGTTGGCCGATTCGCCGGTGATCGTGCGGTATCCCCAGATCATTCGGATAGCCATGACCCTCTGGCATGCGACCAACTTTAGTGGTCGCGTCCGGATGCTCAGGGCCCACACGGGGGCCCCGTAGAGGGCCATGGACCGCATGACGCCGGCGTACAGCCTTCGGCAGGAGGCGTTTGGCCCGCTGAGATTAGGCAGGAGTCGCCCGAGGGCGGCTGCTGCCCGGTTCAGCTTTGGGGCCAAACTCAGGAAATGCTCCCTGAAGTTCCACCGGCTGTCGAGGACGAGTCCCAGGTACTTCATCGTCCTCCCGACGCCGATGCGAACCTCCTCCACCGTTATGTGGGACTAGGACCGTGGCGCGTTCTGACTGCCATGAAAGCACATGGCTCGATTCCCAACTAGGACAAATGTTTGTGTGATGAGTATGATCATTTGTTCTTTGTCTGGGTGTCATTTATCTATAATATGTATGTATTTAGAAATATATATGTATGTTTATTAGTTGTCTAGTACTCATACCACAAGCTCTGCTTAGTTTGGGACTAGATGGCGTTGTGTGAAAGTTGTGGAATATTATTATTATTTTTTCCTTCCAAACCTCTCTATTATTTGCGATTTTCGAACTTGCCCCGGGAGCATGATCAGATCGTCACCTCATCTGCGCCGGGGTCAACCTCGATAGGAGTGTCCCCTTCAGTTAGTGACAATCTTTACCTATCTCTTTTATTATTTTCACTCTCCTTTTTTATTTTCCATGAAACAGTTTAAAATAATCTTTTCCCTTATATAAACCTATAACGGAGAACTTAATGCTACAAGCGAATTTTGCCATTCGAATTTAGAGTGAGAGATTCAGAAACAAAAGATGACTAGCGTTTAACGCAGAGACGATCAGAGAAAAAATACAATTATTATGGTTACATACATAATTATTTATTATACATAAATATTGTATGACACTGATAAACGATCCTTTTACAGGATGCGCTTTTGTTTATCTGTTCATAACACTATTAACAGTCCATATAATGGGTCATCATTACATTTCATGTAGTTGCATTTGTATAGTTATTTTATAAAGACTAGCGTGGGTGATTTTTCCCAAGTAAAACCCATCTCACATGAATCCCGGGATAAAGGAAGTAGCCTTTATGTTAGCCTAAAACTTTTAATAGAAGGTAGAGATTTCCCATTAAAACGCTCCGTTTCAGAGATTATCCCGGATAAGCAGACACACAGACAAAAATTAAAAATTTGTTTGTGTTTTATTATCTTGTAAATAACTATAAAAACTTGAAAAAAAAAACACAGTTTTTTAAAACACACAGACGCTACAATTTTTTTTTATTCAGAATAGGCTCGCGTTTGACCACCATCTCACCTGATGGTAAGTGATGATGTGGTCGAAGATGGAGCACGCTTACCCAGAAGTAACCTATTCACTCTTGACTTAAAGAACCCTAGGTTATAGCGATCAGGAAACACAGACTCCGGCAGGGAATTCCACTTTTTTATGCATAGTAGTAATTTTTACAATTTCTTCTATCAGATATTTTTAAGTTTCATTCATTTTATAGTTCTAATAATGATTTTAATTTTAAACCTTGTTCCGTTCTTTCTTTTAAATTACTTTGCCAATTTAGTTCCATGGTCATTGAACTAGCTCATGACCGAGCCCTTGAATAAGTGAAAATGCGAATTATTTGATAACTTGAGAAGTCTCTAAAATTATAACTAGTTGGGGTATAACCAGGTTACATAATACAAGAGTTAAATTAAGTCGGATGTGATCTGTTGAGCTCATGACTCAATAATAACAGCCACACGGGTTGAAGGTTAAGCCGCGGTTGCAAGTTCGATTCATGGATGGGTAAACATCTCAATAATCAATACTCAATCATTTATTGCGTTCCACAATGTGAACTTAGGTGGTAGATACATACAAAATATACATAGTTTACAGATCATTGTGGACCCTGTCGGGCACAGCAAATTAGAATAGAAGAGGGCTATTACAATTATTATAATTAAAATGTGTATAACTTAAACTACTCCTACATAGGTTTTATAAAATTTTAAAATACTATATTTTATATATTTATTTTATTTATCAATGATATATTCATTTACATCGTAATAACATTTGGATATAAGAAATTGTTTTAATTTATTCATAAATATATTACATTTTTGTTCATTTTTAATTGTATCTGGTAATTTATTATTTATAACAAAATCCACAGCTCTTAAAACAATGCTTTGTAGTAACTTATATCTAATCTTAAAGCCAATTATGGATTTACAATTTATTCACTAGTGACAAACATGTAGAAAATATGTTTTTTTTTAATTAGCTTTTTTATACAGTATTAAGAGGTGTGTAGGGGAGTATTAAATGAATGTGTCTGTGTCTGTGTGTGTGTGGTGTATAGTGAATGCCTGTAGTGTACCATACATATATATATAAAACTAACTGAATGACACATTACGTAACCGACACAGTTACTGTCACGTAACTGAGAAACTAACTAATTAGCAGCAATGTGAGCTGACTGTTATCCTATTAATTAAGAATAAGCTGAAAACATTCACTTACTGCCAAATTATACATTTCGACATAGGAAACAATTAATTTCAGTTGAAACAAAAATACTTGCGGGATTTATGAAAAAAAGACTCAAACGGAAATCATCAAATTAAGGTTTCATTTAAACCAACAATTTTTAATTATTATCATGTAGCGGTACATTTATGATATTTTAATATTAGTTTCCTACCGCGGCTTTACTCGCATGAAATATTTTTTTCAGCGAAAAAAGTAGCCTTCTCCAAAACTCAAAAATGACGTTTAGACGTAAATGTGACGACAGTAAAAGAGATAGACAGAGCACCTTTCGTATTTATAATATAAGGTTGGGATTTTCAATTCATCCCTATTATATTAGCCTTAAATCATCTAAAGTTTGTATGTAAAAGACTGTGTGATAAGACAGCCCATTTTATTTTTTTTATCCTGAGGAATATTATGAAATGAACAGTAAAGTAGGTAGACATGGTACGAGAAATTATTTTGTCTTTGGAATAATATTTAATCCATGATAGATTCATGAATTCAGTAATATTCCAATTGAAAGCAAAAAACCGCAATTAAATAATAGTAAGAAATTACATAAAAGCACAAAAGAAAACGACTAAAATTACGTTAAATAAACTAAATAAAATCAAACAAGATTGATTAAATTAGCTAGATAATAGAAAATTAGCTAGATAAGACCGACATCAAGAATAACACCAACTTTGTGTAATTAAAATTGGGATTAATTTAAATTAACTACAAGATTATGTTAATTAATTTGAGTAACAGACGGATTCTGTTGCATCACATTGTCAGATCGAAAATGTCTGATAATTTTATGTTCGAAAGCAATCTTTAAACAATTAAAATGATTCATCATTCAGCGTTTACGAAATAAAGTCTAGTCTTAAGAAGGTTTTCATAACTACAAGAAGGTTGAGGTCCGTAACTTTCAAAACATGAAATCCGATTGAAATTAATGATATTTACTTAGCAACTTAACTATAAATAACACTTTTTGTTTCGTAAATTTAAACTTGATGAAATCGGTCCATCCCATCTTACTACCCTGAGAAGAAACACCGTAACAAACACAGAGGTCAACGTCTCTTTTGAAATCCATACAATCCGTGCTGGTTAAATCACATGACAACCATAAGAAAAGTCTTGTTCTAAAGATACATACTGAAGATAATAGTGCAGACATTAAAAATCAGACTAACGTGATATAGATCTTAAATCTATATTTACTTAGGTATCAATATCGAACGTAGCGACTGATAAGCCTAATTTGTTTTCTATAATAAAAGCGCTTACATTTCTCAGGTTCCCACCAAACAGAAAGGGAAAAGAGAAACAGAGTGCAACTTTAAGTTTTCTATAGAAAGCAAAAAAAAAAAACACTTTCTTTTTTCCTCTGACCTCTTTCTCAAATAAGTTTTTAACTAACTATGTATTTGGTCAAACGATTAGTCGACTCCACAAGTGACCAGAAGGCTGGCCTTTTCTTTGGACAGAGAATCAGCATTGCCATTCAACGTGGCAATGCGGCCAGTGTTCTGGGCACTTTTCCCATTGATAGCGATGTTGATGAATTTTTCGATGCCCTATAATAACTTTTTATTTTCGCCTGTATATACTTTATTTGAATAAATATTTATATTTGTATTTAGTCCTAGGTATGTGTACAAAGTCTCTTTAAAACCAGTTTTTCAATTTCTAGGTATTGAATTTGCTGGAGATGAAGTCTCGGATTCCCGGCTTGAGTAAAAAAGTGCCATTATGTTTTTCTAAAAGACATTTCTCAGTAGTAGCTCGGAGTTTAGAAGCCGGCGGTGTAATAACCTTGTGCCGCGGAAAACACGTGCTCCCGGCTGTCATTTAGCCATCTTTGAAAGTCGTTACGGGCAGTCAGAAGTCAGAAACACAGACACTAGCCTGACCAACTGTAGCTATGGAGTTGTGAGGTCACTCGCTCCATGTAAAACAGTAATACTCAGCTCCATTCGGTAAGACTGCCTTGTGCTCCTGATTACTTAAAACAAAATTTCAAAATGTTAGGCAGTTCTCATAGCCTTAACCTTCGCGCATCCAAAAACTTACTTCTTCACATTCCTTCTCACCGAACCGGATTTATGGCTGATTCCTATGCTATTTCTACCATTAAACTCTGGAACATGCTACCTCTTGACATCAAGAAGGCCGAGTCTAAATTCTCTTTTAAGCGTAAAATGAGAAACCATTTCTTAAAAGCCTGTCATTTTTAGTTTGGTTTTCACAATAAATATAATTATTGTGAGTTCTCTTAGTCAGAAAGATTATTATAAAACACCGTATTTATTACTTTATTATTTCAACATATTCATGTATTTTATTATTATATACACATTTATACATATATTCTTTCGATGATGACATTTATTTTACTTGTACTCCTACCACATTGTGGTATTTTTAACCCAAAGGTTGACTGGTAGAGAATGCCTTAAATTGTTGAATCTTGAAAGTTTGTTCGAAACAACGTGAGTTGTAAACGATGTGGATTAACATCGTTTACAACTCACGTTGTTTCGAACAAACTCCGCCATCCTTACAATGTCACCGTGTAATGGTCAAGTTATCTAAACTCCAGACAGTTGAGATAAGCGTCGTCCTTCCTAGCTTAATGTGTCATTCAATGTCACTACCATATCTAAAGATTCTATAAAGACTAAAGATAATGCTTGTATTTAACACGAAAACAAGAGTTTCCATAAAACTGTCTGTGACCAAACAGATAAAGTTATTGTTCCTGACTTGTTCAATAAAGTTAATAAATATTGCGACCAGTTAAGTAAGCTTAAGTTTTAGTTTAACTTAACTTACTAGCTGTATCCGCGACTTTGATTGCGTAGGAGTCCATCTTACTTATCCTGAGTAAATCTGAGAAATTCCGGAATAAAAAGCAAAAATAGCCTAAATGTTGCCGTATCATATATTATGTTGTCGTTGTTGTGTGTTGTTGTGTGTCGTAGTCAGGTCGTGCTAATAACTTTAAGCACTTGAGGAAAGACAGTTATTTTGAAAACACATTGACACTTCAATTTTGGTTATATGTATGTGGTATGTTTAGAAATAAATAATAATTCATGAAACCAAATCTCATCTGTTTCCTTTTTTATTAAAATAACATATTTGAAGTTTCTTCGGAGAAAGGAAAGATAATATGTATTTGGTAATAATTATGCGTTACAAATAATATAATATATATTTATTCATTTAATTTAAATTCTAGTCGAATTTCGATCTCTTGGCAAACACTACTAAGAATTTATATATTTTTTATTAATGCTTACATGCAAGAATGAACCAATATGGATTATCTTTTAAAAGTTTTCTTGTAAAAGTTCTTTCAAAATATATTATGATATTTAGCGATGTAAGATTACAAACAGACTTAATTAATGAAGCAAAATTAGTATGTTTTTGAGCAACTAAACAGACGGGATGTAATTAATACGCTTTTAATTTTTCAAATGGCAACAATTGCCTCATTTGTGCAGACCACCAGTAGAGCTAAACGAATAATCTAAATATCACTTCCATACGAGCAGGTATTGTTCTTGCAATCATCGATTGGATTAACCTTTTCATAATATGGCAGTATATGACCTTTGCGTATCTCAAATTGCTCAAACTATTCTCACTTGTACATGATGCTGTCAATTGTGACAGCCTCATAAGTGCGACTCGTTAGGTGGCTACATTTGCTAATACAGGTGTGACGTCATTGTAAAATACTAGCCGTTGACCGCGACTTCGTTCGCGTAAATTTTCCCGGTATAAAATAAGAGTAGTTATTTCAGGCTGTAAAATATATGTGTGCCAGGTTTTGTCCAAGCGCTTCTCCTCCACATTTATTGTGCGCACAGCCAAGCTGTGGAATTCTCTGCCGGCTTCTGTGTTCCCTGCCACTTATGACCTTTCAGCCTTTAAAGCATGAGTAAATAGGCATCTTCTGGGCTCGCTCGCCCCATCTTAGACCTCATCTATCGCTTACCATCAGGCGAGATCGAAGTCAAGAGTCGACCCATCAGAAATTAAAAAAAAATCTCTTAGGCCACTTTTGCATTACTGAATTACAAAAAACCAAACTTTCACATTTATAGTATTAGTAGAACAAGCATGGTTACAAAACCAGTCATAGCAGACAATAATTGGAGGAAGGAAATTAAGCTGGATGCTACGATGTCAGGTGAAGATTATAATCATTGGATGCATTCGGTTGAAACGTCCTATAGAGCGTTTGGCAAACATTAGTGACAATCGCGGGAAATATTAAAAGGCTTCACAGTTATGAATAATCTCAGGCTGAAAATTTGACTTTAATGAAAGTCATTATCGTCAGCAATAATGAAACACACCGACGTCGACGTTTAAGAGAGACAGTAAAATACTACAAAACCAACAAACTATACAAAATTCAAACGTATAGTCAACTATCTACATCAAATTCAATCGTAATACTCCATGATAGAGAACTGATTGGAGCAATCGATGCTACAATCATAGCGTAGGTCATAGACGGGGCTATTGTAATCTTACGGACATTTGAATACGGTTATAAAATACAATCACAACTTCTATTTTTGTGGTGTAAGATTACTAGTATATTATCATTAATGCCTATCCTTCTCATGTTGTTGGGTCATTGGATTATATCTTACTGTCCGGTAAGGACCAAGTCAGTCGTCGTATTCCACGTGCACCTCATAGAGCAGTTAGCAGCAATGACGGGATCCCGTTGGATCCCGTCATCCCCGTCATCGTCGTCATCGTCATCCCGTGAGGGTCAAAGCTTGCTTAGGGACAGGAATTTTCTAACGCGATACCGCGGCCTAGGAACGCAAGCGCGACTAATGGAACATGGTACTTTTAAGTCAGTTGTAGTCTGATATTCCCTTCCACTTTGAGGAAAGAATCATTTGAAGATTTTCATCCCGAAAAAAAAGGTTTACTCGTTGTCTTTTTCCCACTGAAAAAGGTCAAAATCTGTCGTTACGCTGTTATTATTCTGTAACTTTTCTATCAAATCTTTTCTCACAGCTCCCATTCATTTAGCGATCTTCCCTATAAGGACCGAACTTACAAAAGTCCTCAACTCCAATGCAGTCAGGAATCAAGATCGAGAAGGTAAGCGCTTGCGCACCAATATATAATCCTTTCTACAATACCGTCATACATTCCTCGAGTTACTTTCATAAGGTTTCTTCGCATGCCAACTGCATTACGTTGCATTGTCCTCCTTCCTTTATGATTTTCCAATTAAATTGTGAATACAGTTTTAAATGTCGTTTTAAAAGGACAGAGAGCCTATATGGAACCCGGATTGTCCATGGAATGCTGTTATTCACTTTCATTGCTGACATTATAGGACTTCAAAATTATTGCATATTTTATGGACAACCTTATATTAAAAACTTGAATAAAATTTTCGCCTACGTCACATTCATAACGATTTATTTTCTGAGAGCGACATTCTCTTGGATGTCCTCCGCACTGGAGTTAGTCAGGGTTTATCAGATTCTTACTGACTTTAACCACCCCGTGTTCCCTAGCACACTTGCCGGGGCCTGTGAGAGCATTTATATAGTTCAATATTGTCTCCGACTGCTACAGTCTGTCTGGTCAAGGGCGGGAATGAGGTTTCCACTGAGGGTCGAACGGTTGGATTCCCGTCACATTTTTTTTTTAATTTCTTTATGGTAAGGGTTCCTACAGAACATCGATACACGACGCCGCTACAGACTATTCGTCTGCAATAGTGATTAGAGTTTAGTTAATCATGTTAAATGTAGTACTTAGTTTATCTTGAAATATATTTTGTTATAGATTGTATTTGTGTAGGCCAAGATGCCTGAATTTAATGAATTATTATTTTAACTACCCGCTGGGGTAAGCGAATCATATTCAATTCGATCGTAATAACCAAAGATCGAACTATTCATATTATAAATCATACGATAACGCTTAGTTTACATGATCAGCGACAAGAGGTTTCTTGTCTCTGATCTTATCCGATCTGGTTAGATACCAGCAATCCACTCGGCATGGAAAATTAGTAATTAACAGGGCACGACCAATAAAGGGCACAGCCTGAGTCGTCAGTTGCGACACTTCGCAGTCTATTTGTCGGAGAACAATCATCTTGTGACGCAAGCAGCGCGTGCTCAATCGCCCCGCCTGCTATCACTATAGATAAGGGGACACCTTAGACTGAAGCCTTCAAGTTACGTATACGTAAGTCTTGTATTGACAAAATAAAACCTAAGACTTTAGATACTTATATTTTCTAATATATAAAAATACCCTGTCACAGTGTTTGTTATCAAATGCCTCCGAAACGACTTCGTAGATTTTTATGATTCTTTTGTGTATATTTGATAGGTCTGAGAATAGGTCGTAGGCTATTTTTTTTTTACTTTATAAATAATATGGCATAATAACGTTTGCAGGGTCAGCTAGTGAGTTTATAATAATAATTAAAACCTTAACAAATGTGCTGTAGTACAACAAAGAAAAATACAATTACCTTATAAGTACGTGTTTCATTTATCTACATTAATACAAATAATGTTTAACAAAATGAATATGGATATACATCTAATATGTATACATCACTCTGTTTCAGAAACCAGACTTTCCGTCGTGTTTTCTACTTTTTTAACCGACTTCTAAAAAAGGAGGAGGTTCTCAATTCGGATGTTTGTTTCTTTTTTTTTATGTTTGTTCGGGCATAGCTCCATCGTTTGCCAACCGAATCGAAAAATTCTTTTTTTGTTGAAAAGGGTGGTGGGTGATGGGAAAAAAAAGAAAATACAAAACCAATAACACCGACTACCGAAATTAAAATTATTTTTGGCTTTGTAGTGTTTAGATATGGAAGTCGGTTTTTATATTAAATATTATACAAATATTATATTAATATTATGTTAAATTAAGAAAAAGAAAAATGTGATTAAGGGGTTTGTGATTGGGGGCAATCCAATGGGGTTTAAGGTCGCAGTGGTAAGTGGGCAGTCTTTTTAATAGTATTCCTACGTAATTATTAAAATATTCATCACGTGAAACAATTTGCGAAAGAAAGGCTTTACCAGTTTCTTGTAAGATATGAATATATTAAATAATAATAGGTTTATTTAATATAAAATATAGTAACTACTTTTTTATTGTTAATAGGCTCGCGTTTGACCATCATCTCACTTGATGGTAAGTGATGAGTGAGTGTGGTCGAAGATGGAGCACGCTTGCCTAGAAGTAACCTATTCACTCTCGACTTAAAGACCCCCAGGTTATAGCGATCAGGAAACACCGGCAGGGAATTCCACTCCTTAGCCGTACGCACAATGAAAGTATTCCCAAAACGTTTTGTGCGTATGGGTGAGATGTCCACCATGAAACAATGGCGCATCGCATACTTTAAAAATATGTGATAATAGTGTAAATTTCATTATTTATATACATTTCTCACGATTGAAAATCGCTAATTTATTATTCGATTGATTGAACCCATCACTTCCCAAATGGTCCCATGAAATTTTTATCGAAATCGGAGAAGCCGTTTCTGAAAAATCAACAAAAGTCTAAAAAAAAATATTTACGTTGATGATCTTTTCGTTTACTCTGCATTGCGTTTTTTGTTCGCGCATAATTCCGTCATTTACGAACCGATTTGAAAATTCACTGACCCACTAAAAAGCGCCAAAATAAAAACTTTTTTGCAAAAAATAAAACCGACTTCCGTATCAAAACACTACAAAGCCAAAAATAATTTTAATTTCGGAAGGCGGTGTGAAAAAAAAAAGAAAATACAAAACCAATAACACCGACTACCGAAATTAAAATTATTTTTGGCTTTGTAGTGTTTTGATATGGAAGTCGGTTTTATTTTTTGCAAAAATTTTTTTATTCTGTAAGGGTTTGTGAGGAAGTAAAATATTTCAACAGACTAAACTGCTACTGTTATTCTTATGTGGTAAAATATTGAAAATACTCAATAAGAACATTATAATAAAATAAATTGATTTTTCTATCATGAGGGCTACAAAGGAGTGAATACGGTTTAGATACTTTGAAAGTTGATAATAGTGATTGTATTTTATTTTATTGGGAAAACAAATAATTGTACACGTTTTCACAGATTACAATAATAGTACGTATAGTGGTGGTAAAATCGCTTATATTCAAGTAAATTAATATTTAACTTGATTGATTTGTAATCATAATTTATACTAAGTTTGTTTGTTTGAACGCACTAATCTTGGAAAGTACTCGGTGGATTTGGATGACATTTGGTATGGAAGTAGATTGCAGCTTGAGGAAGGTTAAAGGCTTTTTACCCGACTGCAAAAAAGGATGGTTTCGTTTTAATGTCCATGAGAGCAAAGCTCCGCGCGGCTGCAAAAATATCTAAAACTGTAAATTGTACCGATAACCGTTACTCCGAAACGTATCACAATTTGCGTCACTCTATTCACATAGTACGATATGAAGATTGCATCAATATTATCTGTTACCATATATTGCTATCTAATTTCACGCGTAATACCTATAATGGTCGGTAAAACTAAGATATTACATTATTTACAAGCAATTTGAGCGGTGGAGCGGATCGGAGCGCGTATCATTTGCGGTGGGTATGCAATATCTAATGGACCAAATTGGTATGTGCCTATATCGGACCTCCTTCGGTAAAGCTTGGGCACGTACGATAGGATACGTGTTGTAGGTAATGAGGTATTGCTGTAACTGAATGGAAGCATTGGGTAATTCTCTATTTTTGCGAAGCAGATTTCAAAAGCATCAAAATTATTGAAAAAATATTCTGAACAAACAATAATATTCTATGGATGGGTGACTATCCTATCGAGATTTCTTTGTACTTCAGAAAGTAACTTCAGCCATTTTATTTATTTACACTTTATGCAAATACGTACAAAGGCGGACTTAATGCCGTAGGCGTTCTCTACCAGTCAACCGTGAGTGGAGAAGAGATAGTGTGGCAGGTGCAGTATGTACGTGAAAAATAAAATTAGAAAAAAAAAATAGTAATAATACAAAAAACCTAGTATAATAAAAAAAAATAGAAATTTATATAAATCTATACTAATATTATAAAGCGGAAAAGTTTGTTTGTTTGTTTGCTTGAACGCGCTAATCTTCGAAAGTCCTGGGTGGATTTGGATGCAATTTGGTATGGAAGCAGCTTGAAGCTTGAGGAAGGTTATAGGCTACTTTTTACGCGACTGCAAAAAAGGAGAGTTATGTTTTTACTGTGATAGAATCCACGGGAGCGAAGCCCCGCGTGAGTACTAGTAATATATATGAATAAATACTTATATAAAATACATAGGTACAAATATATATACTTAAGAAGCAAATGAAAACTAAATGTGGAAATTATGCTTATTGGTGTAGAAAATAGATCTGCCATTGATCTGACATTTAGACATCTTTTTTTTAAATTGATAATAGGTTCGCGTTTGACCACCATCTCACCTGATGGTAAGTGATGATGTGGTCGAAGATGGAGCACGCTTACCTAAAAGTAACCTATTCACTCCTGACTTAAAGATTCCTAGGTTATAGCTATCGGGAAACACAGACTCCGGCAGGGAATTCCACTCCTTAGCCGTACGCACAATGAAGGTATTCCCAAAACGTTTAGTGCGTATGGGTGGGATGTCCACCATGTAACGATAGCGCATCGCCGTTTGTCTTGTAGTCCGATGATGGAACGGACTTGGCGGATCTGACACTGGTCTGGCCAAGATGTATCGTGTTTCCCAGTTACTGGGTTATGAAGGTCAGATAAGCAATCATTCTATGTAAAACACTAGTACTCTAAAACAGCCGGTACGTCCTAAGAAGATCGAAGATTCAGGACAATCAAAATAAATAAATAATTATTGCAATATTAACTTTAGCCCACCCAAGTATACAAACAAACATGTTTTTAAAAGTGTAGTAGCATTAATAAAAACTCAGCGCAAGCAAAATCCTCCAGATCGTGCCGATGCAATTTAAGAAAGATAAATATTATTGCAATCTTCAACTTTCGTCAATAACTAAACGTGATTACTGAGCACGTTATTAATGGGTAGTTTGAAACTATGCATTGCATATCTAATTGCAGATCTAATATCTGATAACAGAGTTTCTATAATGATGTGATTAGAGTTGTAAAAAAACGGTTTTTTTTCTGAGATGAAAAAAAACGTTTAAAAAAAACATGAAAAGAAACAGTTTTTTTTCTGGAGTAGGTTTTTTTTCATGAGTAAGAAAATAAAAATATGGTAAGGCGGTTGTCGTATGTGAGTTGATATTATTGTTTTTTTTTTGTTCAATAAGAAAATACCATTTGTTTTTTGTTATATAATACATTTCTTAACATAATTGGCAACACCAAGTGCAAACTACATTTACGGACGGGGATTTCCCTAATCCTCGTTTGGTTTATGTTTTGGTTGATTTGCGTGCAGACTGCAGAAACATTTAGTACGTACAGCGACATTCATACCAAGAAACGTAATAGACTGACAAATGACAGGGCTAGGAAAATAGTGTACATTGTGCAATCAATACAATCATCAACAATATTAACACAAGCAGAATGTAATAGAGTCCCTGATAGTATAGTCGTTGATTCAGAAACAGATGAAACAAATACAGACACAGAACATTATTCCGAAGCTGATAAAACAAGCGTAGCCGTAGCTACTGATACTGATACAGATTGTAACACATTAAGTATTTTTTAAGTTCATAATAATAGTTACCCATTGATTTAAACATTATTTGATTTGAATAAAAACAAAACAATCAAATTTACTGTCTTATTCCACTTTAGTTATAGAGTTTCACTTTTTCTGAAAAAAAACCAAATGCAGAAAAAAAACAACGGTGCCAAGATTTTTTTCATGTTTTTTTTCAAGATTGTGAAAAAAAACATTTTGTTTTTTTTCAATTTACATCTCTAGATGTGATATACTTGTGTGACTAGAAAGAAAAGGGCTTGTGAGAGGACATTGATGGTGTATTAACAGAAGTATAGCACATGAAAAAATCTAGTTAAGAGCGACCTGGACTCGCGCGTCGATGGTTCCTTACAAACTTATTTAAGAACACTTAAGTGTATAAGTTCAATATCAAACTATGTACTAACATGTTACTGTAAATATGGTTTTCAGATTTATACCTTTACATATGGTACATTGCTTCTTGGCAAATTTCATGATACTAACTAACAGGATAACTGGGAGTATCTTATAGATTTTGATATCTCGTAAAATTGCAAAATATGCGACACTAATGCACAAAAACTCACAAACAGTGCACCTGGAAAAAAATGTAGAATTGGATCATTCGCTTCGGAAAGAGGTAACATTTGTAATATTAGTATAGATAAACGTTTATATCTATTGATTGTACTGGCTTACAAGTTTGATTATTTCACAGCTGGAAGAAACAATAAACCCTAATACCTATTTCATAAAATTCAGTTCGATATCACTACGCGTTCCTGAGAAAAGGAGTCTTCGACTGACAGACGGACAACGAAAAGATTCTATAAGAGGTTCCTTTTTGTCTTCGAGGTACGGAACCCCTTCTGATGACTCCGACGATACTGTGAAAGTCATAAACACTCTTGTATTCCGCACGTGCTGGTATAAATGATATCTCATTATAATCTCAATGATATTAACAAGTCTATCAACATATCATACCACTCGATGTCCTACTTAGTAGGTAATTTGCACGGAAATAATGTTTATCAATTAACAGATATACAATTGCAATTGCGTTTTACAAAATACATTGTCACAAGAAGTCTCAGTTTCAGACAAAACGATGAAATGTTGAAGAGTCCCACAGGTGCATGCAATGCAATCATTAAATGAAGGAAGATGACATAAAAGCTTCTCAAAAATATTACTTCTAAGAAAAAACAAGCAAATTCAAAAACGATCAATTTTAAAAGCTGTTGGGAGAAAATCAGCAAGGAATCTGCAGGCGGTCTACAATTTTTCTCCTATATCTTTAACTAGCAGTTGCGCGGAATTTCACTCCCGCTGCCCTGCACTAACTAAAAGGCCGTTAAGCCACAAAAGGTAATTTTTCACTTTTTAATGTAACCTTAAACTACTTTCGATTCTCTATCTTTTGGTCTAAGAATCATTTTCCTACGATTAATACTTTCTGAGATACAGCAATTTTGCTGAGCTGTTAAACCACATAATTTTTGTCACTTCCTTAGTTAAAAAGCGACTAAACAAAAATACTACATTTACAATACTAAAATATAACACAATAAAAATAATTAATATTTACAAATAGTCATATATTGTGCACAGAAACTATGGCCACAAAAATAATTTACAGCCATCGTCCTAGATAGCGTAGTATTGTAGAAAAATCATTTCCCACTTATTTTTACGTTTACTCGAAAAGTACTTTTTGAGGTTAGCGGCTTTTTAGTTAGTGTAGGGCAGCCCGAGGCCTTAATTACATAACCTAAAACTTAACCTCCTACTTTTGCAGTGAGTTTCAATCTACTTCCATACCAAATCCATTCAGGACTTTCGAAGATTGGCGCATTCAAACAAACAAACTTTTGCGCTTTATAACATTATAGTATAGTATAGATTTTTGTTTTTTTTTTTATATTATTATCATGTGGGTCATATAGTGGGCTACAATATTGTTAATACCACTTTTAAGTATTGCATTGAATATTATATTGTAGCTGATTATTGTACCATAATTAAATAGAATAAAAAATAAGTTGTTCCATTTCAGTTACAGCATTCAATCGGCAACAGAGTCCCGCAGAGACCTCCCAACTTTCTACGATAACCAACCAGTTTTAATTAAGTAAATTGATAGCATCTGCTGTAGCCACTTGTCATTATCATGGAGTGCTTTGATCAAGTAAAATACTTAGGTTATGTTTTACAAGAAGATCTAACAATTTACAAGAAGTAAAGTACATTTTACTTCTTGTAAATTGTACATTCGAAGATCAAATGATCGTCTGTATATGAAATGGAATTTATTTATTTATCTGGTGGACGTAAAAACATATTCTTTATTCGTATGAATTTTCATACATTTAATTCATGGCTGTTTAACGACCTAAATAATGACATAACTGATTATAATATTATCAACAACATTCAAGAATAGGGGGTAATCTCCGCAACCATGATGAAATAAAAAAAAAAACGTTATATATAATCGTTCGATTTTGTTTTCTTATAAGCAATTTCTTTGTATAATAAACTATAATTATAGAAACTAAATAAAGGTCCTCAACGCTGGCAGCCGGTAATAAGCTAACCTAATTAATGGCTAAGAGAGTCGCGGCTTTGCCACGTTTTGTGGCGTTTGGCCAAAGCAACAGCCAGCCCTTAAGTCACGGGAAGTATCAACCAGCATTATCAAAATTTCTTTAAAATTACTGTCAGCACACGAGCCCAAAACGGCTCGAAATTCATCGACTTTTATGCATTTGTATTCTTTTTCAGAAATAGCCGCTACTATAAATATAGCATTGGAATCAACATCTCAATCTAGCTTATCTGTTGATTTGTTTTGACAACTCATTCAAAGATTACAGTAGCTACAATAGGGATTAAGGATCATCGAAGTGAGGAATATATACAGCTTAGTCCTAATCCAAAAGAAAAGTATACGGCGACAAGTATTTGACAGGGTCTTGTGGATGCTCAAAACAGACCACTGACTTGAAGTTTTATAATAAGTAGATAGAAAGTACCAAGAAAAATCAATAAAAACTGACTGTAATATTACTAAAATCATCATCATCTACAGCCTAACTTCAACCACTGCAGGCTTCGCTTGGCCAGGCTAGAAACGTAGAGCTTGGTCATCCAGGATTTTTCCGGAATGGTGAAATTGTCGTCTGCCAATTTCGCCGATGCACGACCGACACTCCTCTTTCCAGACCTTGGACCGTCTGGACGCTACTCGGTCAGTGCCTCACTCCGCCGAGGAGTTCTACTATCCGATCTGATTCCGAACATGAAATGCTCCATGATTTTTTGGCACTAACAACCTACAGTGAATAAGAATGATGATAATTAGATTAGCAGTCACGACAAAAACTTAAGAGAACTGCAAGCAAAGTATCGAAATTTATTCTTTTCCTGTGCATTTTATTTTTTTTACTACGAATAATACCCGTTTAGTGGCGCTATTTCTTTTTAATCGTTTACTTATCTGATACGTACTCGTAGGCGTATTGAAGCGTTGAAAATCTTACCTGAAGTACGAATTGTATCAAATTATCATTATGTTTGCTGAAAATTTTGTTGCTTCATTGTACATTGTATTGTTCTCCATGTACATGAATTAGATTTTGGAATATTTAATTGTATTTGATTTTAATTTTGTTATTTTTTTATAATATATTTATAATGTTATAATGTTAAATATTTATAATGTTTATAATTTTTATAATTTTAATTTTATTATTTTGAAATTTTAATTTGACGTAATAGATTATTTATTGGCAAATTGTTACTAACATAGTATAAGTTATCTTACTAACACTTTATGGATTTTATGTCTGATTTATAATAAATAATAATAATAATTACTTTCTTTTGTACCTTGGATAGGCATTAATGAATGGTGAACGTTTTAAAGTTCTGTTACGTGACAACTGACATTCCATCTTCTACTATTCTACTGCTTTACAAATATCGGCATCGTTTTATGTTTCTTTCCTTTTTATGTTATAGTTTAGTTTACAACTGTTTTGTCACGTGTGCGTGGCATATGTTGCCATATCATAAGAAATTTCATTCTATTTATTACATTTCGTTCCATATCATTGACTTGACCTAGTTTGATGTGGTTAACATCCTATTATATCCTACAAATATTTATCTTTTTGTTTTCTGCGAATATTTTACATATGTTTTCGTTTTTCTGAATATGTTTTTTAAAGTCTTTTGAATTGAGATGTTTATATCAATAATGTCTAGGTTAGACACTAAGGCGACAGCCAAGAAGACAAACAATATTAATGCAGTCCTCGTGATGGTGTTAACAACAGTTTTGATCGATCGAGTGACGTAAGCGCTGGACATCGTCGGCTCTAAACATTCCATTTTTGACAACATCATCAATAATTATGTCATTGTCAAGACTATCGATAATATTATCTCACTTTTCTTTATCTGGTAGCAACAATAGTTTGCTTTGTCATAAAAACTCATTGTGATTTTATTCCATACAAACTTCTGCCCGCGGCTTCGCTCGAATAAAAAGTTTCGCGACTGGCAACGCAAAAAGTCATCTACGTCCTGCTCCAAGGTCTAATCTATCTCTATACCATATATCATCAAAATCTGTTCGGTTGTTTATACGTGACAGTGTAACAGAAAGAAGAAAGAAAGAAAGAAAGAAAAAATATTTATTTGACGTCAGTACAATAAGCACACACACAATAATAATATTAAAAGAAAAAAAAGAAAAAAAAAGTTACAGAAAAAGAAAAATACAATCATAATACTATATGCCTACTGTGTGCCTCACGGCTGCGCCAAAAAGGTCCATTTCAGCATTCATGCCAGACAGGTTACGCTGTCTGACGCTGGTCTTCCAATGAACCTTGAGGGGGTAAGTGACAGACAGAAAACAGTTTCAAACATAATAAGTAAATAAATGGTTATAATAAATAGATATCGAGTAAATTATTTAAATGTATGAGTTCGGTTTGAGAAAATTTCCAGTAACAAAAGTATTTTATTGTGTATTATGGTCTTATGGGACTGGTCACAATAAACAACATTATAAAATAAACAGCATTTTAATAACAAACAACTATTTATAGAAATAATAACAATCACCACTACAAAAAATATATATTAAAGAAAGAGAGAAAAGTATAAAATTATTAAATTAGCAAATTAGCAGCAGTATTTAAAATATGATATGAATCACGAAGATTAAGAAGAACAATGAACACTGAAAAATATATACATACATATGCGTAGGCCAAACGAAAACATGTTGTATGCATAAATAGGTACGTACACGGTGCAGTCTGTAATTACTGAGCGTTTAAATGATTGAAACATTAATTTTGACCATATAGACAGACAGAGTTAGCATTTTAGCTTTTTTCTCTATATTCTATATATATAAGAATCCATTCCCATCATTCCAGTCACAATATACTTATTGTATTTTAGGCTTTTATATGTATAGCTACTGTTAGCACAACTATTTAGCCGTGCTCTACTGACTCAGACATCGCTAGTTAAGTTAATATATTATTCGTATTCATTACCATAATCTGAAACCGTAATCCATAAATAAAATTTTAAATGATTGAGCGTTAGCTACAGCTAATTAAAAGTTTACTTGAATAGAAAAAAAAACACTTGTGTTGTTCTAATTACGGATACTACGAATAAAATGACGGACGTATATTATGTATTTATTCGCTACTTTGTGTTATTATCGTTTGTTTAAAAAATGAGTTAGTAGACAAATTTGAGGCATTACTTAGAATGTTGGCGTAACGGAAATATTCTGACGAGATACCGCAGCCCTAGTACCTACGAAAGGGCTACTGAAGAAGCTGTTTGGATTTTTTGTCATTTGATAATTTTACCCCAAAAAGGATGTAAATAGAAAAAGAGGTAAGTCATGTATACGCGACGGAAAAACTTATTAAGTGTTGATAATAATTACAAAAAAAATATGTAAATCGATTAACTTCAATTTATGACATGCTGTTTGCTGCACCGAGCCCGCCATAATGTTTGGTTGTACCAGTAGCTAGCTATCTACTCTTACAAATCTTTTGGCCACAAAACACCGTCTCAGAATAGTACTGTCATAAATCCATATTAATATTATTAATGCGAAAGTAACTCTGTCTGTCTGTTACTTTTTCACACCTAAACCGCTGAACCGATTTAGATAAAATTTGGCATGGGAATAGTTTAGGACCCTGGGAAGGACATAAAATAGTTTTTATCCCGGAGTTCCTGCGGGTTTGGGATTTACGCGGAAAAACCTCCCACGCGAATGAAGTCCCGGGCAAAAGCTAGTTATTTATAAGAAGAAATAAGTCCAAGGAAACTTTATGACTTCTATCACTAAGTCTACAGCCATTAAATGTTTTTTACGAACCTACACAAAACCTCTACGTGTTTCCAATTCAAATATAAATTGATCCGACATAATTGTTGCCTTTTGAAAAGTAAGCTGCGTTCTATCGACCTTAGCGAGATAGTGAACAAAATTGGCATTGAGTTGTTGTACATAGCATTGTAGCTAAGTTGTGTGAAAATTAACCTGGGATGACACATAAGCAACTATTTATTTATTTATTTAAACTTTATGTACAATAATGGTACATGGGCAGACTTAATGCAACAAGGCATTCTCTATCTCTACCAGTCAAACTTTTAGCTAAGACCTTTTTACCTTGGTTACGCAGACGAATTCGCAGGTGTAAGCTGGCTAGTCTATACTTATAATAAATCTGTAGAGAGGTCAATTCTGTACATGAAATATATTTACAAAATAACTATCAGGGGGTGATTAGGGATCGATACTGATGCCAAAAATGCAATCAGTAAAATTTTTGTCTGTCTGTCTGTCTGTCTGTCTGTCTGTCTGTCTGTCTGTCTGTCTGATAACCGTTATAGAAACAAAAACTACTCGACGGATTTTAACGAAACTTGGTACAATTATTTTTCATACTCCTGAGCTGGTTATAGTATACTTTTCATCACGCTACAATCAATAGGAGCAGAGCAGTGAAGGGAAATGTTGGGAAAACGGGAAAAGTTACTCCATTTTTTAAGCTTCCGTCGCGTGTGCAACCTTAATGGTTAAAGCTACACAGAAATCATTTATGACGGAAATGTTCTCCTTAAAATTATATAAAAAATATCCCACGACAGCATATATCTATCTTTTATGGTTGACTCACAATAACACGTGTAACTCCCGATAGCTTAGCAGTTCGAAGCTTTCTGATTATTATTCTGCTCCAAAATTTAAAACCACCACAACTTTGCAATGGAACTCGGCTAAAAGTAACCCAGTTGCAACAAAATATAATCGAGGCTCAAATTTTAACAGGTTGCGGTGCAGGAGAAACCGTTTTTATTCCCAGAATTCCCATAATACCAAATAATTTTCCATTCCAATTTAAAAGAACGCGATTCCCAGTATCGATGTGTTATGCAATGACAATTAATAAGGCTCAAGGGCAGACTTTTCGTGTTGCTGGAGTAGATCTCGGTGTCAGTTGTTTCTCGCATGGTCAGTTGTACGTCGCTCTTTCCCGGGTTAGCAGTTCTAGAAATCTTTATGTTCACGTGCCGGACGGGTCAACCAACTTTCAACATAGTTTACCCGGAAGCTTTGCGCTGAAGTATTGTCGTTCTATGGGTACTTAAGCCTCATGTGAACGTGATCTAAACAATATTACCAATAAATTAACTTAATAACACACAAGGAGTTACACGCTGACGGAGTCGCGGGCACAGCTATTAACAATAATATTGTGCGGTTCGGTATTGCGATATTTTTCAACAGTATTATAGATTGACATATTATATTTCCCTACTAAATTACGAAAGTTAATCTGTGTGTTACATCAAAATCACTGAACCGTGAGGAAGGACATAGGCTACTTTTTTTACGAAAAACGACGGAAACGTGGACGAAGTCGCGGGCAACAGCTATCTATGCTAATATATAAGGCTGAAGAGTTTGTTTGTTTGTTTGAACGCGATGATCTCAGGAACTACTGGTTCGAATTGAAAAAATATTTTTAATTAAATAGTCAATTTATAGAGAAAGGCTATAGACTATATATCATTACGCTAAGGCCAATAGGAGCGGAGCACCAATGAAGAATGCTTCAAAATCGGGGTTAATTTTAACGTTAGCCTAAAGTAACTATTCCACGCGGACGAAGTCGCGGGCAAAAGCTAGTATATAAAATAAACATGACTTGAGAGAGGAATTTGTAAAGCTTGTTCTTATAATACCTACCATAGTTCTACTTGTAGCTTCTCTAGGAGAAGAAGGGTTTTTAAACCAGTTGTTAATACACATGTACAATAAATAGCTAGGTTTTCAATCGGCAGGAAACAGAAATGTAACAAAAGTACAGTTGATAACATTTCTAGCGATTGCAACAATGTTATAGTGAGATAAAAATAATAAGCTAACATAAATTGAGTTATTGAATATTATTGGAGAGTTTTAATTGGACTAACAAGGTCACAGTAAAAATATAACCAAACTCGCAATCAGTACGGTGCTTTTACACTATACTGACAATTAAAACAAAATTAATCAATTAAGAAAAGACTCAATTAATGTAACAGACGTATCCGCAAAATAAACAAACAAACAAGTGCAGTCAAGGATGGGAATCTTATAATTAACACATATTTAATAAAAACCGTCAACCGTACAACAGACGAGAAAGCGAAGAACAAAGCAGAGCATTCCGACGTGCATAATTCATCATGATCCACAGATGTAATTGACGCACTACTAATGAAATATCACTCGTAAGAGAGAAAACCAAACGACGCTAACACGATATTTAATGTGGCGATACGTTCTCCCATTAGTGGACTAGTGACAGTCGGCACGCAACACTAAAAATAAGCAAAGAAATAGGTGAGTGGAACAAATGTCCAGCCGGAGAGAAAACTACACCAGTGAAAAAATTCAAGTAAATGTTCAAGATTAGAACAAATTGGCGTAATTTTATGCAGGAAAGCGTCAGTTTTTCATCTCACAGCAGAAAAAGAAATTATATTTAGAAACGGTTTGGACTTGGAACCAATTACATTTTAGACATGGCTAGGTTTGGATGAAGCGCAATTAGGATGAAGATTTAGGAATGCAATCTTTTTAAAAGTACCTATGAATTTAATAAAAGTTATCAGTTTTTAAATATTAAAAGTCAATACTAGGAGCAATTCAGCTATTAAGAGCAATTAATATAAGATTATGAATTTGAATAAAATTGGAATGACATATACTGTCAAACTTAATAATTATCGACTATTGAAATCAACAATCAGGAAGGCGACGGTAATATGTATAAAATTATTGTTCAACTTTACGAGTTAACTTTAATGGGTGACGTAAAAACTACCTCAGGAATAGGTCAACAGATGCCCTTTACGATGGCCGATACAAAAATATTACACACTGCCTGTAAATAAATAACATGTCCTCATAGATACTCATAGTCTTTATTAATGAGATAGTCGATATAAAAACACAAAGAAAAGAATTCAACTTAATAGTCTTTGAGCACGGTATAGACAGCTGATTCGATAAAATTGGAACTGTGTATAAAATTATAGATAGATAACTAACTTACAATATGCGACTGAACCATTACGAATTGGTTGAAGTTCATGCTTTTAATGCCAAGCTGAGTGTTATGAATGAAGTTTTTAACGGTTAAGACGATACTGAAGATAATATGTTATGCATTAAAACAAACTATCAATGAATAGAATCAAGTTGAATGAATCTTATACATAGTCATGATCTTAATCAAGGTGCCAAGGTAGTGGAACCCATACAGTAACAACATGTTATATTGTAAATATTTTTAAAGGTAAAATATTGAAGCACGTCCACGCATGTGAACGAGTGGTCGTGTGAAATTATAAAACAGATACTAAACCAATTGGGTGTTACTATCGTCACCGTCATTCGATACCTTTTACGATAATATGAGATTATCTAGCATTGCAAATTAATTGATAAATACAAAGTGAACTACATTATGTTTAATTGTCACCAATTTGTTCAAATTAAACATTTGTAACATTATTATGCAAGTTTGATCCCAATCACTTTATTCGAATGAACATGTCGATGCAGATAATGAAGGTGACGATTAGCAGCTTGTTGTAATTAGCGAATGAATCATGCAAAAATGCACTAACCAACTTCAACATGTGTAATCCGTAGAAAGAGCCGATTAAGCGAAATGGTACACACGAAAGCTTAATAAAACAGTTCTAATTGAACCATCAAGCGTCCACAGCACACACACTCACTTTTACCAAACTAATTATTGCCGGGGACCATTCGAAACGCGAGACGAGAGTTTGTTTTTAAGTTCCGCCACGCGTCGGTCAGGTAGCTGTTTACAACAATCGATACACTTGTTCACAACACCATTCAATTCGTTATTCGAAAATAATAAAACAATTCGTTTACTTTTGTTGTTACCGACTTTTCTAATCACACCTCGAAAAGAAATAAAAAACTTCTGTACGATGAGAACGAAACGCGACGGGCGACAGTGGCGGCGGTTCTCGCGGTACTGGCGAGAAATCGAGAATGAATCGAGTAGGCTCGATCGTGCCTCTCGCTCGGATAGCGTATGCTAAGGCTGTATGTAGCCTTAGCATACGCTGCCCCCCCAGAATGTTTTCTGTTACGACCCCACGCGCACCCGACCTTTTTTTATACTTCAGATGGATTTCGAATACTTTTAATCCCAGACGACCAAAATCAACCACACACTCACACACCCACAGGGAAGCGTCTCGTCCGAAAGACTACTTACTCTTACCGGTAATAAACCTCAGCAGACGTAATTAGCTAGATGAATGAGCTAATACCATAAACCCTTTTAACAATAACAATGGAAATGTCAAGTGAAACAAAAACATATTAAAACGATAACAAGTATCGAGGAGTGAGGGAGAACGATTAACATAAGGAGGGAAGGAGATAGATAGTAACACTTGAATTGACAATGAATCACGATTGTATTGGATACATGTAATACTTATAGGCAAGCAGTGATCTTGTGATGATTTGTTATTAAAATAGAAATGAAAGAAAGAAATAATAATATTGATTGCCAACATTTTACAAAACATGGAAGTATTACAAACAAACACCCACACGTATGCGTGTGCGTGTGCGTGTGTGTATGGTGTATACACCATACACACACAAATAAGAATACTGTTTATATCTAAGTTAGAACATTTATATTGCTGTAGAAGAGCTAGGATGCTGAAAAGGAGGCTCCAATCACCAACTAATTCAAAACTTCTTGGTTATAAAATAAATATTTTGTATTTTTTTTTGTATTACGAACAATAAAACAATAAAATTTAATCATCAATTTAGTCTTTTCCCTTGTTAGGGTTGGCTCATTGGCGGCTTTAAAGGGTGGCGAACAGGGCAATCGCTCGGGGCCTCGCTCCCGCACGAGCCTCGCAACAACCCAAGCAAATTTTAAAAATATAGTTTTTTTTAACTATATTTGTTTAAATTTAAAACTTTTGTTTTTGATCCTTAATCAGTTATTAACGTTATAACATAACGATAAATTAGAATAAAGTTAATTAACTAATTCATTATTCAAAACATAATTGAAAAATTCATTATGTAGTACATACTTGAATATCGCGCCTCGAACATCAAGATTGGCTTTCAGCCCTTGCTATTCTTTCAATCGAAAATGACGCAGCTCATTCGTTAGATTATTGTGCTTTAAAGTCTTAGAAAAAGCCGAAAACATCAACTTTAAAATTTATCATCTCTGTATTTGTTAATTTTGTAAATCTTTCAATGTAAAACTTTTTTAAACACAACGTTATTTATTTGGGAATACTTTCATTATGCGTACTGCTAAGGAGTGGAATTCGCTGCCGGAGTCTGTGTTTCCTGATCACTATAACTTGGGAGTCTTTAAGTCAAGAGTGGATAAGTTACTTCTAGGCAAGCGTGCTCCATCTTCGACCACATCATCACTTACCATCAGGTGAGATGGTGGTCAAACGCAGGCCTATTATCAATAAAAAAGAATTGTATAACTTTAGCATTTCTCCTCAAACATGACAAATACCTAAACCAAATAACCAGACCTACTCTCGCATCACATACTTTTCACAAAGGACAAGGGGCCTCGCAAAGACCGCCGATCGCCGCCTCTGGGTCGGCTTCCAGACTAACAGGATGTAGCTGAGTCAAAGCGTCTGCCTATCTGACCTCCATAACCCAGTAGCCAGGTAACACGATTCCTATTGGTCAGACCAGTCTGACTGTCAAAGATATTCAAATGACAGCCAGGACCAACCCTTAACATGTTTTCCAAGGCACGGATGAATCTCGATATTATAGCAGGCGGACCCATCCCATTAAAAAAAAATATGTTTAATTGGATCTCGCCTTCTTGTCACTTTAAAAAAAACGAACTCTATCTCTCTCTTTCATTTGTTACTATTTTTTTCATACACAGCTTTTTATGGTCTTATGTATTGTACCTATATGTATTTAAAGTGAATAGTACACAATGGACTACCCGCGTATTTATTTTCTCCTGCTGTGTCAAATCCATCCAAAGGTTGCTTTAAAAAGTAAAACTGTAAAAGATCGCTTTTAGCGATAAGACCGCCCATTATAACACCTTTTAGTTTTTAAGTCCTCATTTAATTCTGTTATGGTGTACAATAAAGAATATATCTATCTATCTGTGTGCTTGTTTCTTGCATTTCAGTTGAGCAGTTGGGTTTTTTAGATTTATTAAATAACTTTTTTTTTAAGTTTGTATCTCCGGAACTAATGATCCAATTCCAAAATAATGTTCATTGGTATTATTTTTTTGAGATCAGGATAGCTAACAGACGCTGTCATCTATTAACCATCCTGATATGAACCGTATGTATTCCAGAAGAGAAGGACTTCCTTTAGACAAAGCAAATTATGCCTTTCTTAATTAAGACTTAATTAAGACTTTCAATATTCGAGATTAGGGTTGTAAAAAAACGGTTTTTTTTCTGAGATGAAAAAAAACGTTTAAATAAAACATGAAAAGAAACAGTTTTTTTTCTGGAGTAGGTTTTTTTTCATGAGTAGGTAAATAAAAATATGGTAAGGCGGTTGTCGTATGTGAGTTGATATTATTATTTTTTTTTGATCAATAAGAAAATACCATTTGTTTTTGTTAAATAATACATGTCTTAACATAATTGTAACACCAAGTGTAAACTACATTTACGGACGGGGATTTCCCTAAATCTCGTTTGGTTTATGTTTTGGTTGATTTTCGTGCAGACTGCAGAAACATTTAGTACGTACAGCGACATTCATACCAAGAAACGTAATAGACTGACAAATGACAGGGCTTGGAAAATAGTGTACATTGTGCAATCAGTACAATCATCAACAATATTAACACAAGCAGAATGTAATAGAGTCCCTGATAGTATAGTCGTTGATTCAGAATCAGATGAAACAAATACAGACACAGAACATTATTCCGAAGCTGATAAAACAAGCGTAGCCGTAGCTACTGATACTGATACAGATGATTGTAATACATTAAGTATTTTTTAAGTTCATAATAATAGTTACCCATTGATTTAAACATTATTTGACTTGAATAAAAACAAAACAATCAAATTTAGTGTCTTATTCCACTTTAGTTATAGTTTCACTTTTTCTGAAAAAAAACCAAATTTAGAAAAAAAACAACGGTGCCAAGATTATTTTCATGTTTTTTTTCAAGATTGTGAAAAAGAACATTTTGTTTTTTTTCAATTTACATCTCTATTCGAGATTAGCAAACAATTCCTATCTGTTTCATATGAAAACTAAAGCATTTCAGCATTTCAAATTTTCCACTGCTGTCAAACCTTGTAAGATATCAGATAGAGAAACAAACATGATACAATCAAAGCTATTTTGGGCCCAGACCAGAACATTGTTTTGTTTATTTTATTCGATTCTTTTAAGGAAACGTTCCTGTAGATAACAAATCAAGTCAAGTGATCGATTCCAAATCTGATGTTCTAGAAGCGACATACATTGTTATCGCAATATCAAGGATTTATTATTATATTATTTTATTTATTTATACAACGTGTAATTTAAAGGGTAATATACATACTGAGTGCATGGCTTTTTTAGATGATAACAAACGATATGACAAGGGTTTTGTAATCCTATGTCTACATGTGTGGAGCTTATTGGAAATTTCAATACATTGATATGTAGGTACCAGTGACCGAATTTTTCAAATTAAGAAGAACAAAGAGAATTATCGTTTTATTGGCAAGTGACGTGGAAAGTTATGACCCTCATAGTGATGTGACACGTTTGTTATTATTGGTATTCAAGAAACATATGAAACCGATAATTTGGGGTCAATTCTGTGAGTCAGTTATTTTGAGCTGAAACTTTGCATAGAGACTCCATACCAGATGTTGTCTTCAGTCCTTTTGGATAGATATGGGATTTCCGTTACACGTTGTATAAACAACGTGGCAGGCAATGCTGCCAGTTTTCTGGGCACGTTTCCAAACGACAGCGATGCGGAGGATTACTTCGACGCCTAAGTTTATTTCTTTATAGTACATAGGTTTAGCAGTGCTACCTGCCCGTATTTATATCAAGGATAAATTATGTTTAAGGCTGGATTCCAAAATAAACTGGACTAAGTATATTCATTATATAATTTTGTAATTTCTTTAGTTAAGTTATTAATTGTATTATGGCTTTTAGTTTACAACATTCGGTGAGGATTGGCGCTGATAACTGAGATAACTGAAGTACATGGCACTGCCTAGTTCGGTTACTGATGCTAGATTCTTTACAATTCAATTCAATATATTTATTTATCAGATATCAAGATCCATAATTATGTTTTTTTTTCCACATAAAATTGCCAACTAAAATAAAAAATTATAGCGTAATGCTAAGATTTTTTTTAAGTCAAGAGCGAATAGGTTACTTCTAGGCAAGCGTGCTTCATCTTCGACCACATCATCGCTTAACATCAGGTGAGATGGTGGACAAACGCAAATCTATCAACAAAAAACCGGTCAAGTGCGTGTCGGGCCACGCGCAGTGTAGGGTTCCGTAGTTTTTATAACAGCCAAGTGCGTGTCGTATTCGCTGACTGATCGTTTCGTACCATGCTCTAACTAAAAGTCGAACATGACTACCTACCTAATTTGACTTCCTATACAAATCCTCACCTGATCCGACAATTTTGCACGAAAAGTTTTAATTTTTTTTAGAGATTTGTACAAAACTTGTCATAGCCGGTGTTTTGAATTTAAATACGGACACAGAGCTACACTACTCAATCGTCACAAGAACGATACAACTGGCGCTTAGCGCCATCTATCGACATTTCTATAGAGTTGTTCGAAATTTTCGAGTCAAATACAATTGATCGACTATTACTCGTAAACTTGTAAAGCCCACTTATGTGTGATAGTTTTCCTTTAAATTTCGTTATATATAGGTACTACTTCCGTGACATTTGAATTTCTAACTATAACCGTTTAGTTGATAGGGGGGGACACTTGACTCTAACGAAAATTGGTTCTTTAAAGCTTGATAAGTCACGAACGATTTACTTAATCAAAAAACGGTCTTACCAAACCCCTAATAGTTTTCAAAGACCTATCCAACGATATGCCACACTATGGGAAGAACGAAAAAAAAAATTATCATCCCACTTTACATGTATGGGAGGTACCCTAAATAATTATTTTTTTTTAAATTTTATTTTATCACTTTTTCGGCGTCATTAACGTGTATACTCATGCCAAAGTACAACTTTCTAGTACCAATAGTTTTTGAGCTAAACCGCGGACAGACGGACAGACAGACGGACATGGCGAAACTATAAAGGTTCCTTGTTGACTACGGAACCCTAATAAATAAAAAATAAAAAAAAATGCTTTAATTTTTTTTATATGAAAACTAGCAATGTGGGCAGAATTCACATTGCTAGCAATCTTGTTAACCCCTCCAACTAAGCTAAATAATTAATAACTAAGCTAATTAATAAATTATTTCTTTAAAGGCGTCTGGATGTGGTCGTAGTACAGAGTTTTTGGGATTCAGCATTTCAAACAATATCGAACATATAATTTAGTGTAATGCACATTTTAAATTCATCGTATTTTCATCATGTGCTTGATAAGACTGCCGTCATATTTTCTGGCTTCTGACTACTTCTGGTGACTATCAAAAATGTACAAATGACAGCCATAAGATAATAAAAAAAAAACGTTTATTTTCCACGACAATTGTAGGATAATGTTACAATATTCGCTTATATTACAAATTAATTATAATGTTATACCTATTCGCTTATAATACAGTATTCAATGGGAGACTGGAGCCTAAACTAGGGAAACCCTATATTTCAGGACTCCAGCTCACTTGCCTACGGAACAGATTTTTATCGTGTCTAATCAGACCAAAGGGGTGGACGGGGATTGACTTTGTATGCCTGTGTGTGTGGGTGTGTGTGTGTGTGTGAGAGAGGGTGTGTGTGTGTATGCGCGGATGTGTGTGCGTGTTTGTGGGTGTGATTTATATGAACACGTAAGCCAGGACCAACGGCTTAGCCTACTTTGCGAGGCGCGGAGAAATCTCGATACCATCCATCCACGGACAGCTCTCTACAAGCATTGCTTAACTTTGAAGATCGATCCATGCGACAGTTATTATGGTGATAAATAAATAAAAACCCTAAACTATAATAATAACGATTAGCCAGCTGCACAGGAGATATTATAGTGCACAAGTATGTGTGCAGGTACTACAGGTGCACTCTCTGCTCCTGTTTTCCAAGGCACAGGGGTTGTCAAACCACCAATTTCCAAACTCCGGGCTACTACTGAGAAATTTTTAACAGAAAAACCCAATAGTGTGATGATCTTATGTAGTTGCAGGATATTTAAATTGAATGATTACTGAATAAATAATTATGTAATGAATGTAATGATATAATATTATGTTTAGTTTAATGTAATTTTAATTTTGAATTTTAGTACATATATTTATAATTTAAACAATTTGTTATAATAATTAATTTGAATGAAATAGGTTGTAATAATAATAGTTTTTAACGTAGATTAGAATTGTTAATAATAATGATATAAGTACATATAATGAAATGATTGTTTAATATTAATGAACTAAATTTTAATATCTAAATTGTGTGATAATAGATACCTAGTAAAATTATATTATGATTTTTATGCATATAGTTAAGTTACTTATAAGTACTTGCATATTTCAATGACGTATTGTGAGCATTTCTGGAGGAACTTTGGCTCCTAAAACGCAGACTCTTAGTCTAGTTTAGGAGACAGTAGTTCGCCTTTGAATCTGACATTAATGTAAATATAATATAAATGTTTTTTCTATAGAACAAATACATACAATACATACAACTTAAAGATTACACACAATGGATACCTAATATGAAAATTAAAAATAAGCAAAATCATGAGAAACTTACGTCAAAAAGAACATCAATAACTAAAGTAGCGACAGAATTTTATAAGAAACTATACACAGAGTCAGATAAAATAATATCCTCAGATACTGATAATGATACTACCGAAGACGACACGCCTTCTATACTAGAAACTGAAGTTATAAGAGCTATACAATCACAAAATTTTAATAAACACAAACTGCTACATAATAAACAATTTGGTTTTACAAAGGGTCGTTCAACAACTGATGCCGGTGTTGAACTTTTAGGACACATTTATAATGCATGGGAAGATAAGTGCGATGCGTTGGGCATTTTTTGTGATTTGTCCAAGGCATTTGACTGTGTTCCCCATGAGACATTAATCAGGAAACTGCACTACTACGGATTCCGGGACACCTCTCTGAATCTTTTGTCCTCTTACTTGAGTGAAAGGATTCAGAGAGTCGATGTGAACGGCAAAAGATCGCCGGGATCTGGGGTCAAAATGGGGGTCCCCCAAGGCTCAATTTTAGGTCCCTTTTTGTTTCTTATTTATATAAATGATTTGCCGTACCTGATCAAAAATCATGACATAGTGCTATTTGCTGACGATACTTCTCTTTTATTTAAAATCAAACGTCAACAGCAGGTTACTGAAGAAGTTAACAGAGCCCTTGCAACTGTAGTTAGCTGGTTCAATGTTAATAATCTTCTTCTTAATGAGAAAAAAACCAAATTCCTAAAATTTACGTTACCTCATGTTAGACAAGTGAATACTAGTGTATCAATAAAGGGCGAAATATTGAAAGCCGAAGATACCACAGTATTCTTGGGCATAACTTTGGATGCGAAGCTTCAGTGGGGCCCCCATATAGATAAATTGTCAAAAAAGCTAAGTTCTGCAGCATATGCCGTTAGAAAAATACGTGGATTAACTGATATCGAAACAGCACGTTTAGTCTACTTTAGTTACTTTCACAGTGTGATGTCATACGGCATTTTACTTTGGGGAAATGCCGCCGACATTCACACAATATTTGTATTACAAAAAAGGGCCATTCGTGCAATTTATAAATTAAGTCCTAAGCACTCCTTAAGAGACAAATTTAAGGAGATTAATATTATGACTGTGCCATCTCAGTATATTTATGACAACCTCTTGTATGCACACAAAAATATTAATCTGTTTAAAAAATACAGTGATATTCATAGTGTAAATACAAGGAACAAAGACACATATGTCATTCCTAAAACAAGGTTAAAAAAAATAGGTGGTTCGTTTAGATGCCAATGTATACGTTTTTATAATAAAATTCCTAGCCATATTCAAAAACTAAGTATTAATAAATTCAAATTATTGATAAAACGTAAACTATGTCAGAAAGCTTTTTACAGTGTTAAAGATTATATTGAGGACAAGAAGGCTTGGGAATGAGATGCTCCAGTGATATACGTGTGCCTTTTTTATTTCTTTTTAAAATTATGATTGATGATTTATTTTTGATTAATTAAAATTTTGCTTTCTCAAGTATTGTATATACCTATTAATTTTTGTTTTTGTTTGTTGTTTTTTTTATATATTGTTGTTTTCTTTTTTTTATATTGTTGTTTTTTTTTATATATATAAAATTATTTCATTATTGTAAATGTGAGGACGATGTAGGTTATTCTTTCTTCATTGTTTTTGCTTTCACTATAATTTATTTAATGATGTCAAGCAGTTTGAGTACTTGTGTGGCCTACCCAAAGGTCCTTACTTTGGTATTGTTCGTCAAATTGTTGAGCTCCTTAAGTTCTAAGTTGAGCTACACGATAACTGACAAATGCTTGCACTGTCTGGACAGGTCCGCTCAAATTTGCGTGGTTATTTCCTCAAAAGAATACCACAGACATGAACCTACATGCTTCTCATATACAAATACAAATTGTCTGGACTTTAAAAGAGACTTTGACCTCTGAGTTTGTTTCGGTGTTTCTTCTCAGAGTAGTCAGTTAGGAAATACCGGCCTCATCTAGCTAAACTAAACACGCAAAAAAACATGACGTGTAAAAGTGTTATTTATAACCAATTTACAGAATAAATATTTCATTTCATTTCATTTCATTTCATTTCATTTCATTTCATTTCATTTCATTTCATTTCATTTCATTTCATTTCATTTCATTTCATTTCATTTCAAAAAAGTGGCAAAGCACCTGGAGACGACAAAATCTTGAATGAACTACTGAAAGACACATTATGCGTAATATCTAAACCTGTGACACATCTATTTCATGAAATACTGGCTACTGAACAAATACCCACTCAATGGACGAAGTCCACAATTGTCTTGTTACACAAAAAGGGAGCTAAAAACGAAATAAGTAACTACAGACCTATATGCTTAATGTCCAATTTGTACAAAGTATATTCAAAAATAATACTTGGACGAATAACAAAACAGCTCGAAGAAAACCAACCACAAGAACAAGCCGGGTTTCGCACCGATTTCTCTACCATCGATCATATTCACGTAGTGAAACAGATCATTGAGAAAATGAATGAATATGGTCAACACTACAATATTGCATTCGTCGACTACACTAAGGCGTTTGATTCTTTAAGGCACGACTATATCTGGAAAACGCTAAAAAGCCAAGGTGTAGAAAGCAAATATATAAAAATCATAAAAGAAATATACAAAAACACTACAGCAAAGGTACAACTGGAACAGCCGGGAGAAGAATTTAGTATCCAGAAGGGCGTACGGCAAGGTGACCCACTTTCCCCAAAACTTTTTACGGCAGTTTTAGAGAACATATTCAGGCATTTAGATTGGGAAGATTTTGGAATAAATGTTAATGGAAAAAAACTAAGTCACCTTAGATTCGCTGATGATATAGTGATATTCGCAGAGGAACCAGATGATCTACAAACTATGTTACAGCAACTAGATAGAGAAAGCAGGAAAACCGGACTATCAATGAATCCAGTAAAAACAAAAGTAATGACAAATGCAATAAAGAAAAACATAAAAGTAGGACAAGATGTTATCCAGTATGTTGATGAATACGTGTACTTGGGACAGCTAATGTCAATAAAAGACCAACATTCGAAAGAAATCGATAGAAGAATTAGCAATACCTGGAAACGTTACTGGTCCCTAAAAGATATAATGAAAAATGAAACAGTACCAATTTCTATAAAAAGTAAACTTTACAATACGTGCATTCTCCCCTGTCTTACCTATGGATGTCAAACTTGGCCTGCCACGAGCAAAAGTAACCACAAACTCATGGTTTGCCAGCGTAGCATGGAGCGAAGCATGCTTAACATTAATCTACGTGACAGGTGGACGACTGACAAAATAAGGAAACGGACAAGAGTGAGCGACGTTATTCGGAAAATTAAAAAACTAAAATGGAACTGGACTGGCCATATAATGAGAGCGAAAAGAGAGAAATGGACGAAAGACGTGATGGAGTGGTATCCTAGGAATGGGAAAAGACAAAAGGGACGCCAAATCAAAAGATGGGAAGATGACCTGCCAAGAGGATGGAGAACATTAGCACACGATAGAGATAAGTGGAAGAGCGCGGGGGAGGCCTATGTCAGAGGACAACCTGATCTCAGAAGAACATCAGATGACATAATTATTTCTAGATTAAGATGAAACTACTGTGTTTTGGTCAGTGAATAAAGGCTATTTATATTTATATTATATTTATATAGTAGTACTTTCTTGCCCAACTCGGGAATCGAACACAAGACTTCTTGCTCAGCAGTCGCGCTTGCAACCACTAGGCCACCGAGGTAGTTAAAACCCTAAACTATACAACGTGTAACGGAAACCCCATATCTATCCAAAAGGACTGAAAACATCTGGTATGGAGTCTCTATGCAAAGTTTCAGCTCAAAATAACTGACTCACAGAATTGACCCCAAATTATTGGTTTCATATGTTTCTTGAATACCAGTAATAACAAACGTGTCACAGCACTATGAGGGTCATCACTTTCCACGTCACTTGCCAATAAAACGATAATTCTCTTCATTCTTCTTAATTTGAAAAATTCGGCCTCTGGTATCAATGTATTGAAATTTCTAATATGCTCCACACATGTACACATAGGATTAGAAAACCCTTGCCATATCGTTTATTATCATCCAAAGAAGCCGTGCACTTGGTATGTAAATAAATTACACGTTGTATACATATATCTAAATATAATCTAAAATATGGCGCTGTCCCATGGTAATGTGACCAAAAGACTGACTGCATTGCCACGTTGTATGGCTTGCCTACCTATGTCCTAGGTAAAAGCCAGCCCTTGGGTCACGCGAAGTGTCCACTAGGCGTCTGGAAAGATCTTTAAATAAATTATTTAGCCATGAGCTACTTCGTCTTTTATGTTTCACTAGTACTCACGCGGGGCTTCGCTCCCGTGGATTCTATCACGGTAAAAACATAACTCTCCTTTTTTTCAGTCGCGTAAAAAGTAGCCTATAACCTTTCTCAAGCTTCAAGCTACTTCCATACCAAATTTCATCCAAATCCACCCTGTACTTTCGGAGATTAGCGCGTTCAAGCAAATAAACAAACAAACTTTTCCGCTTTATAATATTAGTATAGATTATCATATTTGCAATATAATTACGATTAGTAGTCTCCCCTCTTGGAGGTGGGCGCTAATGGTCGCGACACAGTATTTTATACTAATGTGATTGTTAACGTACGCAAACTTTTGTAAACTGATTTTTGTTCCAATAAATATTTGTATTTTGTATTTGATTATATTCGTTTATTTCCTGACGAGCACCATTTTCGACTGGTGGCGATTTCAACCTGGTGATACCAGTTCGTTATTTGTGAACTAATTCGCTTTGTTATTAAATACCTACAAACTCCTTCCTTTGAAGGGTAAGGTGATGTTTATCATAAATTTATCTCGCTAAACCAATATGTATTTAGAGTTATCTTACACAAACGATAACGAAGGAGATTGTGCAATATCGTCGCGATATTTAAACCCCACACTTTACGACTATAATTTCCGGCATAATATAGATACTCGTAATAGTATAAATTTAAATTTAATGCTATTTGTAAAAGTAAAAAATACGTATATATGTAAATCGTCAACTTCATATATGTACCAAGTGCAGACTCATTTCGTGTCTCGGCTATCAGTGCTATCACGATACCTTATTGGTCGCCTTTTTTATCTGGGTGTGAAAATCATCTAATAACTTCTACTAACTAAAAACCCAACCTACTCCTTCAGTTGCCCTTGCGTTCCGCGGCCGCGGTATCTCGTTAGAACATTACCGCAACCCCGTAAGGCAGTATAGCCCTATCGGGCCCCGTCAATGCTGCTGATAGCACCTTGAGGCACGCGCTGAACACGGCGCGTCACCAACTCGGGTCTGGTCCTTACCGGACGGTGAGCTACCCCTGCTCTTCGTCCGCAGGCCCGCGTCTACGGTGGCTGGAGATAGGCACACGATCCCCAACGTCCGGGGCGTCTCCCACGGCGGCGGCGGCATCTTTTTGGAACATACTTAAGACCGCAATTAGGTGTTTTTTTTGTGTGGTTTTATTCAATATTTCCTTTTTCTATATTAATCTTGGTGTAGTTGTAACAGAATATATCTATACTAATATTATAAAACGTAAAATTAGTATGGAAGTAGATTGAAGCTTGAAGAAGGCTACATTTTACCCGAATGCAAAAAGGATGGTTATGTTTTTATCGTGATAAAGTCTACGAGAGCGAACCCCCGCTATAACCTTCCTACTCTTTAAAAAAAAAGGCCGTAATCAACGACTTGGGACCAGTACAAGTTGATATAATGTCGCATGTTTTCACAAAAAAGCTGGAAATCCTACACAAGGTGAGGCGGTGCTTCACGCCTGGACAGCTTCTAAATCTGTATAAAGCACAGGTCCGTTCCTGCGTGGAGTATTGCAGCCACTTGTGGGATGGCTCTGCAAAGTACCAACTTGCTGCATTGGACTCGATTGAGCACAGAGCTAAAAGACTTATAGGCGACGAGGTGCTGGTGGACAAGCTTCATAGCCTGGCTCATCGGCGAACCGTTGCTTGCCTGTTGGTTTTCTACAGATTGTACTTCGGGGAGTGTGCGCAGGAGCTCCATGACCTGATTCCTCCATCTCCCTTTCACTACCGGTCTACCAGACGCACGGCTGGATACCACCCACACTTGGTTGATATATCGTCTTGTCGTACCAAGCGCTTCTCCACATTTATTGTGCGCACAGCCAAGCTGTGGAATTCTCTGCCGGCTTCTGTGTTCCCTGCCACTTATGACCTTTCAGCCTTTAAAGCACGAGTAAATAGGCATCTTCTGGGCTCACTCGTCCCATCTTAGACCTCATCTATCGCTTACCATCAGGGGAGGTCAAGAGTGGACTCATAAGTAATAAAAAAAAATCCTTGATATATTTTCCTTCCGTTTTGAGAGCTGGGTGATGTGCCTGCCACCTACCACCTGCCTGCTCTCACTACCAAGATTATGTAAATAAACTCATTTAAGTGATAGTTTCAGTGTAAACACAAAGACCTCAGCATCCTGCTCTTGTAAGACACCGGTCCATGACCTCATCCATCATTAAATCAGCGCACATAACTGATCAGACATACAATAAAGACTGTACGTGGATGGCGTGACTCACTTATGCGGTACACCTTTATTTGGTGATCGGTTGCATTTTAGTATTAATATTTGTCTTTACTAACATTCGCTCGCGGCTTCGCTACTCACGATAAAGACATAACCCTCCTATTTTGCAGTCAGGTATACAGTAAACTAGCCTTTCTCAATCTTCAAGTTACTTACTCCCATACCAAATTTTATCCAAATCCACCCAGTACTTTCGAGGAGTATTGCATTTAAACAAACAAACAAACTTTTCCGCTTTATAATATCAGTATAGATTTCGGACTTAAGTCCATACACATTCACAAACAGCACGTTTGGAGGATTTTTAATATTACACACAAAAGTAAAATAAAGTGTTAGTAATTTTTTATTAAATAATACAAGTTACACAATATATCTACTTCCTATTTCTGAGCAAGTCAAACGACACTTACCCATTTCACAGCAATGGACTGCGTTGTTGGTCAAGAGTGCGACTGCTGAGGTGCAAGATGTCTCGGGTTATCGAATACCTTCATACTGGCACAGAGTCATGTAAAATACAAATAAACGCAAAATATATCGGACTACAAGACAAACGGCGATGCGCCATCGTTACATGGTGGATATCCCACCCATACGCACAAAACGTTACGGGAATACTTTCACTAAGAAGTGGAATTCCCTGCCAGAGTCTGTTTCCCGATAACTAAAACCTTGTAAGTCAATCTATTCAAGATTACTTCTAGGTAAGCGTGCTCCATCTTCGACCACATCATCACTTATCAGGTGAGATGGTGGTTAAACGCGAACCTATAATCAAAAACATCTTGATAAAAGCATCCATTGCGGAAGCACTGTAGTACTTTGGTATCTCAAACATCGCTACGTAATTTAACAGTGTTTCCAAGAGACGGAATAAGCAAATATTTGATTTTCCTGCTATCACAAAAGTCACGCACGGAAGTGAAACAAACCAACTACTCAAGAAAAGCAAACAATTTAAATCGATTTAAATTACATCGCACTCTCAGAATAAAAGTGAATAAACTCTAAAATCCTGTAATATCTGTTTGTGATACTAATAAATAAATAAACGATCTCTTATTTTCAGTATTTAAGCCCTTTGGATTAGTATACAAACAAATCTTAAAGGCTAGTGTTAGTACTTATATCTACCAGAAACATAAAATAAAATATTAAATATCTATGTCACATTTGCATGTTGGCGTATCCATCCAATGTCTCAGTATAGGACTGTTCCACCTATTTGCTATTGTATTAAGGATGCTGTTGGGGCTGTCAGTCACATACCCTGCGTATGATGGAAGCGCATCGCTAGCGCATGATAGCATAGAAGTCAACTATTCCCAGATTGGCGAACATGCCCAAAGCACTGCAGTAGATATAAACTTACTTTTAATTCAAAACCCTGTGGTAATAGGAGTCGGAATTACTTTTGTTTATATTTAAGTCGAGAGGTCGAGAGTGAATAGGTTACTTCTAGACAAGCGTGCTTCATCTTCGACCACATCATCATTTACCATCAGGTGAGAGATAATGGTCAATCAACAATTAAACAAACATAGATCACGGAAGCGATAACTATGTATGTACATTTAAATTTGCGTAAAAGTAAGTTATGTTACTTTCGTTCTAAGACTGTGATATGCTCGATTTGGCGAATGATTCCAGTATCTTTGGCCGAAGTGGCCGTGTCAGCGACCGCAGTTCGGCCAGTTTTTTGTTCAACCGAGCCATTAAACCTGCGTTGTACTGTAATTGATTCTGGGAACAAACGAGACAAGTTTGCTCTGGAGCCATTAGAGCGGCGTGGCTCTCTCATATCTGACGGTTCTTTGATATTTTCCGCGTACGTAGTTTATTATGTTTTGGTATGCTAGTCGAGTTACTTTCGTTTCTTTTATGTCCTTGCTCGGATATCTGAAAGGAATTCATTCTGCGCCTTAATTATGTATAAAGTAGGGCCAAATAAGCGTCGACAGCCTAATGGCTAAGATGTCAGCCTTGTGATCGAGAGGTCCCGTGTTCGAACCCCACCCATTACATTATTGCCGTGAACCCACTCCAGACGCAATCATATTTAGCTTAGTTGAAGCGGTTAACAGGATGTATTAATGTGAATACATAATTAGATGCAAATGATGTTGATCCTTTATAACTTAAGGTACCCGCTGCTTCTATAGCCTCAAATACACTGATGTAGTCTGAAAATCAACCTCTGTTGAACTCAACGTTCCTGTAAGCGGAGCATTGTGAGCGCGTCCAGGAAACAAAAACTAGCCAGCGCATCCGCCGATTGAAACAAATGTTTGGACAACACTTGCCATAAAAGTCTTAAAACATGGCTACTTCACACTGCAATGATGGATCGCGTTTCTTTTGTTATGTCTATTTTTTCGTAAATGTTTTAAGACTCGTATCTAGTTTGAACAATATGATGAATTGATCAATATTGATAATTTGAGGCTGTATATTGATATAGCTACGGAAACGTTGCATCAACTTCCACAATGGATTTTAATTATTAACTTCTTCAGTCAAAATAGGCTCGCGTTTGACCGTGAGATAATCACCTGATGGTAAATGATGATGTGGTCGAAGATGAAGCACGCTTATCTAGAAGTAACATATTCACACTTGACATAAAGCCAAAAACATTGTTAAACAATACAACGCAGAATAGAGTTTTATGGGGTAATAAACAAATAGAACAAATCGCAAAATATACTAAATTGTGCAATGACAAATTAAAATATATTGATTTTCCTGTCCAGTTTCACAAATGCATAGATAATAATTGTCACAATTTAGAACATCAGTCAGTCATTGATAATATGTACTATAATATAATAGCAATACTGTGTGAGGCGGCCAGTGAAAGTTATGAAAAAAGTTGTTGTCGAAGAAAAGGAGGTTACATCAGGGGATGGAACAGGCACGTTAGTGGGGCGCACAGGCAAGCCAGACTTAGTTTTCAAATGTGGTTAGAGGCTGGTAAGCCACAGGGTGGCCAACTCTACAAAAATATGAGTTTAGATAGAAAAGCATTTAAGTTGAAGTTGAAATGGTGCCAAAATAACCAAGAACAAATAATTATGGACAAGATAGTTTGTCTTCATAGTAATAGTAATTTTAAAGAATTTTGGAAGAGCACTAACAAATTGAACCCTAAGCCTGGCTTTCCTGTCAGTGTTGAAGGTCTTACTGAAATGGCTGATATTTCGAATATGTTCAAAGATTACTTTACTGTTAAATCTCCGTTAGGCCCGTCATCACCTGACTCTTGTAATGACTTTCCTTTGGTACGAAGTTTAGCAATCAGATATACAGCTAAAGAGGTAAAACAGGCAATAACACGCATGAAGCGAGGCAAGTCCCCGGGACACGACGGGCTGAGTGTAGAGCACTTAAAACATGCTGGTAGTCACCTGCCCAGGGTTCTTGCACTGCTCTTTAATTGTTGTGTGTCACGTGGTTATTTACCTAAGGATATGATGAAAACTATAGTAGTGCCAATTGTGAAAAATAAAACTAGTGATATATCTGATAAGACAAATTATAGGCCCATCTCTTTAGCCACTATTGTAGCTAAAGTATTTGATTACTTATTAAATAATTACTTGAAAACTAATGTCAACTTGCATGATGCTCAGCATGGCTTTAGAGAGGGTCTATCAACTGAAACTGCAATTTTATGCTTAAAGAAGGCTGTTAAATACTATACAGACAATCAAACTCCTGTTGCGGCTTGTTTTCTAGACATGTCAAAAGCTTTTGACATGGTTTCTTATGACAAGTTGTGGTCAAAACTATCTGCAGCAAATATTCCCTCTGAATTAATTCATATATTTAAGTATTGGTACACACATCAAGTAAATTTTGTAAAGTGGGCTAATGTATTTTCAAATGAATATATTATGGAATGTGGTGTGAGACAGGGTGGGTTAACCTCTCCTACCTTGTTCAATATTTATATTAATGATCTGATTGGTGAGCTAAGCAGTTTGCATGCTGGATGCTATATAGACGGTGTTGCATTTAATAATATAAGCTACGCTGATGATATGGCGCTGCTCAGTCCGTCAATGGCGGGGCTTAGAAAATTAATTGAAGTTTGTATGTGCTACGCTGATGAACACGGGTTAAGATACAACAAGAAAAAGAGTGAATTGCTTATCTTTAAGGCGCGGAATAAATGCACTAAAGAGTATTCATCTATCACTTTAAGTGGTGGTATCTTGAACCGTGTGCATCAGTTCAAATATTTAGGTCATATCGTCACGGATGCTATGAGGGATGATTCTGATGTAGAACGGGAACGGAGAGCGTTGGCGGTGAGGAGTAACATGCTTGTTCGTAGGTTTTCACGCTGTACTGATGCAGTAAAAATATCGCTTTTTAAGGCCTATTGCCAAGTGTTTTACACGTGTAGCCTGTGGACCAGCTGTACTCTAAAAGCCATCAATGCTCTTCGTATCCAGTACAACAATGCGTTTAGGATGCTGTTGGGGCTGCCACGCTTCTGTAGCGCATCGGGTATGTTCGCTGACGCGCACACTGATGGTTTCGCGGCCATTAGACGCAAGCGCGCCGCGTCCATAATGTACAGAGTGCGTGCCAGCACCAATAGTCTCCTAAACGTATTCGCTTGCAAACAGGATTGTCCTGTAATGTATTGTCTAAGTCAGTTGCATTTACTAACATAGTTTTAAGGTACAATGTTACTAACAATATTATGGAATGTCACAAATTCTGAAATAAATGAGTTTATTATTATTATTTCATTTATTCAATCTATATACATATTAATTACATTTTTAAATCTTAATAAAAGAATATAAACATTTAAAAATATAAAAAATAGTAGCCCACCGGTATCGGGAACAGGGTCCAAGCTACCGGTGGTCAGGGCTCCATAGAGAGGAACCTCCTCACAATACGCGCCGTTTCCAGAAGTACTGCTCTCTGGATCAAGCCCTTGATCCAGCTGCCCAACGAGAGCCTCCTTAGGTGTTGGTCGAGGCTCTTGGCTATTATGCCATTGGCTGTGACGACTATCGGCACAATGATTGCTGTCTCCACATCCCACATGTCGACAACCTCGCGTGCCAGGTCAAGATACTTATTTTTTTTATCTATCTCAGCTTTCACGAGGTTCTCGTCATGGGGGACTGCTATATCAACAATCATTGTGCGACGCTCAAATCGGTCTATCACCACTATGTCAGGCTTATTGGCAACAATAGTCCTGTCGGTAATGATAGACCGATCCCAGTATAGTGTGATATTGCCATTATCGAGAACTGGGTCGGGCACATACCTATAGTATGGTACTTCTGATTCCACAAGATTGTATTTAAGCGCAAGTTGCTGGTGAATAATCCTGGCTACGAGGTTGTGTCTATGCAAATATTCTCCATTAGCCAGACGAGAACAACCGGAGATAATGTGACGAATGGATTCTCCCGGTTTGTGACATGCCCGACATATGTCTACGGTACCATCCTTCACAATATATTTCCGATAGTTATTCGTCATCATAACTTCGTCCATAATCGCACAGACAAAACCTTCGGTTTCCCCGAAGAGGTCACCAAAACGTAGCCAGGCTACGGACGCTAATAAATCTACTTCAGACCCATGAAGGGCTCGGTAATAGCGTCCGTGAAGCTCCTTGCTCTGCCATACTTCTCTGCGGTCATTAGTCTCTAATATTACAGGTTTGCGCCAATTCTCGTTACCTAAGGAGAGCGGAGTGAGGCCTTTGTCCACCGCTACCACATCCCGATGCATACCCACGTCAGCTTTTAGGAAATATTCCCTAAGGCTGCATACCTCACGGTTATGCAGGGTCTTTGTATTTAAAAAACCACGACCACCACATTTCCGGGGGATATACAGCCTCATCACCGATGAACGTGGGTGATGCATCCGATTTGCAGTCAGCGTTTTGCGGACCCGCCTGTCCAAGGCGTCAAGTTCAGTCTGAGTCCATTTGAGTATGCCAAAAGAATACATCAATACTGGCATAACCCAACCATTGAAGGCACGCACCTTGTTTCCGCCTGATAGAAGACTATTCAGTACTTTATTCAGACGGCCAAAGAAGCGTTCCTTCAATGACTGTTTAACATAAGCAGTATTGATGCCTAGTGCTTCTGACATACCCAAATACTTGTAAGTTTCAGTTGATCCGAGGGATCTCAGGTGTATGGAATCCGAGAGTTGAATTCCCACGGATTCCATAATCTCTCCTCGCTTTACATGCATGACCGCACATTTGTCCACCCCAAATTCCATTCCGATGGCGCTACTGAAAGTTTCTGTTACCTTCAGTAGCTCCATCAGTTGCAATTTGCTGGTGGCAAAGATTTTCAAATCATCCATGTAAAGCAAGTGTGATATGACCTGACCACCTCTTCTCAACTGGTAGCCTAGCCCTGAACCCTCCAGCAATATACTGAGAGAGTTGAGAGCCAGGCAAAACCACAGAGGGCTCAGACTGTCGCCTTGAAATATGCCACGCTCAATCCTAATCGGTTCGCTGTTTTCCTGGATCTGTCGACATCCTGGGTAGCAGAGGACCGTCTTCCATTGCCCCATACATGACTCAAGAAAATTGCGTAGCATTGGATCTATTTTATACAACTCCAACACCTTCTTGAGCCATGTATGTGGAACAGAGTCATAGGCCTTCTTATAATCTATCCAGCATGTCGACAAATCTCTTCGGAAACGACGAACCTGTTGGTTTATGGCAATATCAATGAGGAGCAGCTCCTTGGTACCACGGGACCCGTTCCTACATCCATTCTGAGAAACAGACATGATTGAATTTACATCAATATGATTATTAATTTTAGTTCTCAGGATGGACGTAAGAACTTTATAGACCGTAGGGAGGCACGTGATCGGTCTATAATTTTTAGGTTCCGTAGTACTACCTGATTTATGGAGCAGGTGGGTTATTCCTGTAGTTAGGAATTGAGGTAGCGATCCTGACTCTAGGGCAGACTGGAACTGAAATGCCAAGCGAGCGTGCGATCTTTGGAACCATTTAAGCCAAAAATTGTGCAGCCCGTCCGGCCCTGGGGATTTCCAGTTAGATAACGGACGGACTGCACGGGTTACATCTTGGGGGCTGATCGTGATTGCCCCCATTTCTGGTAAAAGATCGCACGTGCGCCTGATCTCCCGCATCCAGTCACCCTCAGTGTGACTGACAGGAGCCGACCAGATGCTGCGCCAGAACGAACACATGGCATCATCATCCGGTAAGCACGTATCAGTCACACCTTGGTCAGGTCGCTCCCAGGCCCTATAAACCCACCTTTCATTGCTTTGGAATGTGCGATTCTGAGTGAATCGCTCCACCCTCCGCTTATATCTGCGAATTCTATTTGCCCACGCATAGACTTTCTGCTTCAGGAAGTCGATGCGCTCTGTGACGCAGGTGAGATAATCCCGAGGACTAATATCAGTCCCCGCGAACGCCCGTCTCACAAAGCGCATCACTCTAGGGCGAGTGTTGCCCTGTCTGAAGCAGATAAGTTTGCCAATGAGTGCTCTAGCCCCGGCGATACGACGTTCGATCCTGCACTGCCAAGCTGGTACAGCTGGTCGAATAGCTCTGTCAGTCTTTGGAAACTTGACATGAGCTACCCGACATGCTGCAACAGCGGCACAGTACAGGATCGAATGGGTATCGGTGAGGTCTTCGCTATTGTCAAAATAATTTGACAACAGTGAATCTAGAGCACACACTAGCGCCCTATTTTTCTTATGCATGGGCAAACGAGGCAGACGAGGTCTCAGCTCAGGCGGTGTGGAGCGATACTCCCGTAATGCACACTCCAAAGCACTCCTCAATTTTTCACTACACTGGGTACTCACGGATGTAGCCCGGTCCTCATCATCTTCACCGACGTGGTCGGGTCGCGGTGAGATACTAGGTTGTAGTTGCACCGCAGCCTGTGGTGAAGCAGATGAGACACGACTGCACCGTGATTCGAGCCGTAGTCTATCAAGTACGGCGTCATCCAACATATGGTTACGCTGGATGACCCGCACCTGATCCGACAGTCGTTGGGCCGAAACGTTGACAGCTGGTTCAAGTACCTGAAACAGAGAGAGCATCCGACCACGGTACGCAGTCAGGTTAGTTCCCCCCTCTGTAGCCCCAAAGTATGAGCGCATCACATTTTCATTGATGGAATTTGTCCATCGCATGCGCTGCACACTTCCACCGGCAGCGGGGACCCTATCAGAGGCCGGTGGGCCTCGAGGTCCGAAGCTGGCCGGAGGGCGGCCTCTTCCTCGCCGACGCGCAGGTGGTGGTGGTGTCGTCGGCGGCGAGAAGTATTCGTCGCTCGAGCTCGACGCAACTGCAGCGGCCGGAGTCTCTTCACTCACGGCTGGAGCTGGTCCCGGCGGCTGCGAGGTGGAGCTGAGCGACGATTCCGCAGGTCTTGGGCGTGTGTTCAAAATCAGTCGTGCCCGGTTTCTTGTCAACATTTTGGTTTGTACGTTTATTGTTCTGTCTATTTATGCTTCCATCCATTCATGAATAGTTTTTTTTTTACTATTTTGGTTTTGTTGAACATGATTATTGTTATTTGTATGGCTATTTAATTTATAAATAATTCTGAAAAATGTGGAGGAAAAAATTTTCTGACATATTCTTTGACAACCGGGCCACAGATTATTATTATTATTAACTTATAGCTATCAGAAAATACAGACTCTGGCAAGGAATTCCACTCCTTAGCTGAAAGCACAATGAAAGTATGTATTCCCAAAACGTTTTGTACGTATAGCTGCGATGTCCACTATGTAACGATGGCGTATCGCCGTTCGTCTTGTAGTCCGATGATGGAACGGTCTGAGTGGAATTAGATGGTGCAATTCCATCGCGTCCACTTTTATTAATGTTTCTTTTTTACATTTTATGTTTGACTCGTGGTTAAATAATAATTTAACAGTTTAAATAATAATAACGGCCGTTCAGGTAGAACTTGGACACAGTGGAACACACTGGAGGTTTGACTTGCTTGGGCAGAGCTCCGCCGTGTCCTCGTAGGGGCGATAGACGGTGACCTCTCGCTCCCGGCCTTGGTTCAATGCATGGTGCGGAGCTAGGAGGCATGGGAAGCAGTCACCTCTTTCTGCGAAGCAGTTATGCAAGCAGAGGTGGTGGGATGAGCGTGGGAGAGGCAGGTCTCAAGGCCCTCACAGCCCTTGCGCCCCAGCCGCCGCAGGCGACGTTCCGGGCGTCGGGAGTCACAGGGTGACTCCCAGCCACCGTAGGTGCGGGCCTGCGGACTGCGAGCAATGGGTAGCTCGCCGCCCGACTGAAACCAGGCACGTGTAGACGGCGCGTCGTGTTACACGCGCGCCTCAAAGAGTATCAGCAAAAATTGTAGGGGCCCACTAGGGGGCCGTTGCCTGCCGGGATTGCGGAATTGTTCGAAAGACTCTCCGCGGCCTCGGAACACAAAAGGTATACGATAGAACACGGAAGGGGTTTAGTCAGTTAAAGTCTGACACACACTCCCACTTCGCTTAGATCAGGAGGCAGTCATTGGATGATTTCACATCCTTAAAAAAAACGGGTAGAACTTTAAGGTTAAACGATCCTTGCCATCAATGGACCGTGTTGAAAGGTGACCCTCTTCACAAATTGACATTCCGCCATCGAAAAGCACGCTAAGTCGTAGATCCCGTCTGCCATTTTCACATCTTTAACAATTGTTGTGATTAGTTAGAAGCCAGAAAATCCAACAGAAGTCTTACTCGTATCACTAGCTATAGTGTTACCTAGTTACTGGTTATGGCGGTCACATGAGTCGTCGCTCTATGTAAAATACTGATACTCTGCAGAATTCGGTTTGACTACCCTAAGGTCGGCTCCCAGTCAAACCGAATATCTACAGAACAATATTAACCGAATATATAAAAGTCGAAACCAAACTATGTTAGCATAGTTGGGAAATCTCAGAGTTTTTATAAAGTACAATTTTAATATTTGAATACTCCTTCTTTCAATGAATTCAAAAGCTAACTAAGCTAGCATACACTTACAAATAAAGCCCTTCTGGAGAAATCAGTGCATTACAACCTGGGAGTAGGCAAGCGTGCTCCATCTTCGACCACATCACCACTTAACATCAGGTGAGATGGTGGTCAAACACAAAATTATCAACAATAAAAAAGAAAATAACTAAAATTGTTTCCGGCGATGACAAGCTAAAGATAATTACAATATTTGTTATTTATTATTGTTGTTCATAAGAAAGTGATACATATGCAGAAAAATTATACCACGCCTGCCAAGCCATGGGCAGATTAAGCTAGTTCAGAATCTAGTTCACAATATTGAAACCTAAAATTTCAAGTTTTCTGATTTCAACAACATTTAGAACGACCTTTCTCGAGAGTTGTTATTATTTAACTTTACATTGCAGTGAATGCGACACAGAAACAAAGCAGTATTTATTCTTCCTAAGTCTTAACCACGTCCGAGCACGCCGCAATTGCGGCGGTAAGACCCCTCTTTGAGGAGTGGCTAGATCGGCGTCACGGCGTCCTGACCTACCGCATGACGCAGGTCCTCACCGGACACGGAAGTTTCGGGAGGTACCTGTGTCTGATGGGTAAGGAAGAGACGCCTGGGTGTCACCACTGCGAGGGTCGCCCTGAGGACACCGTAGAGCACACGGTGCAAGACTGCCCCGCCTGGGCAGAGCACCGACGTGTCCTCACGGCGGCGATAGGCGGAGACCTCTCGCGCCCGGCATTGGTCGAGGCCATGCTGCGGGGCGAGAGGGAGTGGGAAGCGGTCGCCTCCTTCTGCGAAGCAGTCATGCTTCCGAAGGAGGAGGCGGGCCGCGTGAGGGAGAGGATGGCGTCCTCCCTCCAGCCCAGCCGCAGTGGTAGACGCCCACGGCGTCGGACGTCGGCCGACGATCTCCGGCCACCGTAGGCGCGGGCATGCGGACAGCGAGTAAAGGGCAACTCGCTGTCCGACCATGGACCATGCCCGGGTCGACGGCGCGTCGTGTTCCACGCGCGCCTCAAAGAGCGTCAGCAACATGACGAGGCCCCCTCTGCAGAGGGCCGAAGCCTGCCGGGGTCGTGGGACTCATCCCGTTACCGTGGCCCCGGTACGTAAAGGGTTATTGAAGGAACACCGTGGATTTTAGTCAGTAAAAGTCTGACAGTCCCTCCCACCCTGCTCGGGGTGGGAGGACTTATTTGATAATTTTATCACGTCAAAAAAAAAAAGTCTTAACCACGTTGAATCATTCTTAGTCATGTATATTTTCCTGTAAATTATCCTTATATTTGGGTAACTTCACCGTCGTCAGATGAGACGTCACATTTAATAACGTCATAGTACATTTTATTCCATGTTCTTATCTGCTAAGCCGTTTCCCAAGCATGATGGAATCAGCTTCTGATGTAACCGGATACAGTTGAGTAACAATATTTTACATAGAGGGTCTATCTATTTCCTTTTGCGAAGCAGTCATGCTAGCGAAGGAGGAGGCCGAACGCGCGAGAGGCAACTCTCTCCATTGCGCCCCAGCCGCCGCGGGCGACGCCCCGGGCGTCGGAGATCGCGAGCCGATCTCCGACCACCGTAGGCGCGGCCCTGCGGACGGCGAGCAGTGGTAGCTCACCGTCCGGTAAGGACCAGGCCCGGCTCGGCGGTGCGTCGTGTTCCACGCCCGCCTCAAAGAGCTGTCAACATCAGTGACGGGGCCTCATAAGGCCATTGCCTGCCGGGGTTTGCGGGACAGTTCTATCGAGATACCACGGCCCCGGAACTTTAGGGCAGCTGAAGGAACAGGGTGGGTTTTTAGTCAGTAGAAGTCTGACACTCCCTTCCGCTTAACCCAGAGCGAAAGAATTCTTTCGATGATTTTCACTACCAGAAAAAAAAATCAAGAAAGAAGGATCTATTTGACGTCCACATCCCAGTAACTGGGAAACACGATACCTTGGCTAGACTGGTTTCAGATATTCTGGTTTCTGAATTGTCAGAGATGTATAAATGACAGCCGGGAACACATGCTTTCTGAGCCACGGAGGTATCTCAATAAGTTAAGTCAGTCACACATCTACCGACTGACCTTGGCAAGTGTAGCTTAACCATGAATACTGTTAGGCAGTTCTCATAGCCTTAACCTTCGCGCATCCAAAAACTTACTTCTTCACATTCCTTCTCACCGAACCGGGTTTATGGCTAATTCCTATGCTATTTCTACCATTAAACTCTGGAACGTGCTACCCCTTAACATCAAGAAGGCCGAGTCTAAATTCTCTTTTAAGCGTAAAATGAGAAACCACTACTTAAAAGCCTGTCATTCTAAGTTTGGTTTTCGCCATAAATATAATTATTGTGCAGAAAGATTATTATAAAGCACCGTGTTTAGTAGTCTATTATTTTAGCATATCTATGTATTTTATTATTGTAAAGAACCTTGTTTATTTTATCTATGTAAAGAACATATGTTCTTTCGATAATTATACATTTATTTTACTCGTACACCTACCACATTGTGGTCTATTTAACCCAAAGGTTGACTGGTAGAGAATGCCTTGTTGCAATAAGTCCGCCCATCTAACACTATTGTACATAAAGAATAAATAAATAAATAAATATCGACACGTACTGTTTTTATTTAGGTAGTGGCTAAATACTAAGTATCCTCGGTGTAACTGTTATGATGGCTAGTGAAGCCAGATTCGTAGTACTAGGATTCAAACGCAGCTTCAAAGAGATAGATAGATAGATAGATATATTCTTTATTGTACACCATAACAGTAAAAAAATAAGGACTTTACAACTAAAAAGGGTGATACAATGGGCAGCCTTATCGCTAAAAGCGATCTTTTACAGACAACCTTTGGATGGATTTGACATAATTATAGGAGAAAATAAATACGTAGGTAGTCCACGGCTATTTATCTATATAAAAATATAAAAACAATAAATAACATTCTCAAAACATATATCGCACTTTTGGAATGAAAGTGACCTAACTCAAAATTCGTGTAATTTCACATTTTGCAATAAACTGGCCTGAAACATTACTCTTAATTGCCGTGAAAACAGGAAACTGAATTACGAGTTATAAAGAGACAATTTATACATTTGCCACTTGAGATATATGAATATAATTTATTCAGTGCTGCTTTATTAGTTATTACTGCTCAAATCCAAAAAAAAACCATTTTCTGAGTAAGGTTCCTTTCATTCTGAGAGTGCAATATATACATATAAATATAAAAAAAAGAAACAAAGACATACATAATAACAACAATTTAAGTAGATTCAGATTCATTTATTTTTGCACAACATTGGTACATTATAAGTTCTTATTTGGTAATACAATGAGGGCGCTATACTTTGCTTCTTGGGCGTACAAAAGAACTCATACATTCAATAGCATTAAAACAAGAAATGAACAGCAGCAGAAGCAGTCAGCAGCGTTGGCCATTGCCTGCCGGGACTGCGGAAATGTTCTGAGATACCGCGACCCTAGAACGCAAGAGCCAACTGAAGGAGCGAGGGTGGTTTTTTAGTCAGTAGAAGTCTGACACTCCCTTCCTCTCCACCGACAGCGGGGATGATTTACCCACCCGGACAAAAAGTAAAAAGGTTTCAAGCGCAATCTCCTAACAATAAATCACCTTTAACACAAGACGCAAACACTCAATACCCCTTGTGCAAAAGAACACAAAACAATACCATTGACGTCTATAATTTCCTCTAATTGATTCAATTGTCTGGTCACACTTTGACTTCGATACCACAAATATAGAAAGCAAACCTACTATATTATCGAAACACTTTTACGGCTTGACATTTAAGAATCAAATTCCTTCGACAAAAAGTTCAGAATACATAAAGAAATTATTGTCAATTTTGAATAGATGGGTGATGAAAACGTAAAAGGAACTGCGCGTTCGCTGACAGTTCGTCGTTAGGCGGGAAATTAAAATATTGCGTTATGAGACAGTACGTCGAGGGACGGGCCACTTATTTTTAAGAGTACGTCGTGGAAAATTCCACTGTCGTAATGTGGTGTCAGGGTAAGTGCTCACTGTCAGCGAACGTATTAACGTCATTTAATTTTGACTGTCCACCATTACGTGATTATAGTTTGATCTAGATTATGATGAGCTTGATTTTAGTCCTAATATATCTTTTTGAAAGATAACTAGCAATGTGGGTAGAGTTCACATTACTAGCAATCTTGTTAACCCCTCCAACTAAGCTAAATATGCTTGTGTCTGGAGTGGGTTCACGACAATAGTGTATTGGGTGGGGTTCGAACTTATTGTTTGGCGATTGTAACTAATTAGTCATCATCATCATGTGGGGTACACCAGCGTCAGATTTACTAATTTCTAACTATTTTTAACCGACGAAAAAAACGGAGGAGTTTATCAAGTCGACGCGTATATACAACGTGTAATTTAAAGAGTATATACATGCTAAGTGCACGGCTTCTTTGGATGATAACAAACGATATGGCAAGGGTTTTGTAATCCTGAGTCTACATTGTGTGGAACTTATTAGAAATATCAATACATTGATACCAGAGACCGAACTTTTCAAATTAAGAAGAACGAAGAAAATTATCGTGTTATTGGCAAGTGACGTGGAAAGTTATTGACCCTCTTAGTGCTGTGACACGTTTGTTATGATTGGTATTCAAGAAATATATGAAACCAATAATTTGGTATCAATTCTTTGAGTCAGTTATTTTGTGCTGGAACTGTGCATAGAGACTCCATACCAGATGTTGTCTTCAGCCCTTTTGGATAGATATGGGGTTTCCGTTACACGTTGTATATATATTTTTTTATGTATGATCACCGATTACTCGAAAACGGCTGAACCGATTTGGAAAATTCTTTTTAGTTTGAAAGGGTATACTTACTTCAAAGTTGGTCCCATTGTCACCAAGTCAGGACCTGATGATGGGATCCTGAAATTAACGGCCCGGCATCGGGTAAAGCAATATTTTGAAAGAGGTGCTAACTAGTTGACATTTAGGCTTTTGTAACTATTATAGATGAAAAGTTCCTCTACTAAAAAGTGACAAATAACAAGTTTTTAACAAAAAATAAAATCGGATTACCAAAAAAAAAACACTGCAAAGTAAAAAATAAATTTAATTTCGGTACTCGGTGTCTTTGGTTTTGCATTTTCTTTTTTGACACCTATTTCAGATATTAAAGTTATTTTTTACTTGGCAGTGTTTTCTTTGGAAATCTTTTTTTTGTGCGTCAGAGTCGATTTGGCATAAGAGCTTTTTCTCGCGTAAATCCCAATCCTTCCTAGTAAGCTCATCAATATTCCAGCGAAAGAGCAATTCAAATCGTTGCAGCCAACTCGAATTTATGTGCGTCAGAGTCGATTTGGCATAAGAGCTTTTTCTCGCGTAAATCCCAATCCTTCCTAATAAGCTCATCAATATTCCAGCGAAAGAGCAATTCAAATCGTTGCAGCCATTTCAGAGATTAGTCCGAAAAACAATAAGACGGACAGACATACGAACAAAAAAAAAGATCGTTTGTGTTTTAGTATTGTGTAAATAACTATAAGCACTTGAGAAAACACAGTTATTTTTAAATCACACACAAATTCTTCAATTGTGTTTATTCTTTTGTGTACTAGTCATCATTATGACTGTTATGGTTTTGTTTTGGTTTATTAAAATTATTCTCGTATTTTTTTTTTTTTGCGTATGTGTAAGAATGTTTGTTTGTCCGTACAATTCAAATGATCGAAATAACCTCACACCACCATTCAAACAATGGATTGTTGACAGTAAAGCCAATAACATCCAATTTTTAAATGCTTAAGAAACTAGTGATTCTACAAAATGATATGATCATTGTTATCCTCATCACGGGCACTAAGCAATGGTATTTCTCTTATTTATAACACTGGTCGTCAAAGGGAAACGCCTATTCTTGGCCATGTTTTGCCCATCAATATGATAAATACAAAAAAAATACACATTTAGTAACTAAAATATTGCTATTATTTATTTGTAATGAAAACTCCGGAATTGAAAGCCGATTTAATCAAAAAACTCGATCATTTATTGCCTTATTTAACACTTCCGGTCGCTGGTCAATCCTGTCAAAGTAGGGATGGTAACTTTTACTGAAAAAAAAAAATCGAATCACTAAAACCGGTTACCAAAACTTTATTTAGGAAAAATCTATTTTTATTATGTAGTTGTTTCGCTTTTATTATTTTATTTATAGACACACAAGTTTGTCCATTATCGAGCTTCTAAATACGAACCATAACCGATTCCGTGTTTCCAGTTTCTCAAAAATATAGATTTTTCGATAATTTGATTTCTTACCGTCATCCCTACGTCAAGAAAATCGTAATTGACAACAGAGTGATATTTAACATTTTGTTTGGTTCTGTTTCTTTGAGACTCGTCATTTCTTTTCTACTGCGTTTTTCTATTTGATATTCTGACGACTTTGATTACGATTATGGACCCTGTAACCTATATTTCATATTTATATATTTCAGCAATGGATTGCACCACAACAAGTAATTTAACTATAAAAACATACAAGTTACATACTCAACAACTTATATTGCATAGCTAATAAAATCTATACATAAGTATGTTTTTTGTTAAACTTGAATTTTTATATTGTGATTTATGAAAGTCCAACCGAGTTCTAAATAAAAAATAGTGTTTGTTTCTTTATCTTTGTTGTCAACCTTAATACCTTCAATTAGGTTTCTTTCGTGGGCGTCACTTGGCCCTTAACATCTTTATCAAACAGGCATTTCCCTTTAACTTTTGTTTTGCAACACCTAAAACAATTGTGTTTTCATAAAGAACTATGCATAGCATATATAATCCTCTGAGAAACTATATATATATTAGGTCTAGATTTTGAATAACCAGGCTGTCAAAGTTCTAGAATTTCATGAAATATGCAAAACTGATTAAATTCTAGAACTCTGACAACAAATTACTCAAAATATACATTTTGGAAGATAAAAAATTGTCGTCTAATGTATGTAATTTATACTAATTATTACTAGATATCTCTTAGAGTAGGACGTCCCAGGTCAGGAAATCATCACAAGGTTTAGGGGAGGCATTTGCGGAAACGCAACACAGTCTGGATACTGGTGTCATTTTTTTATGAAAATGGTCTCTAAGAGTTTCCTGCAAATTTCTTTCCTGTCTCACTTATTCTAAATAGTATTGATTTATTTATATTTACACTATATGTATTAATTCTGCACTTAAAAGCGTTATACTTGTTTCCTTCCAAGTTTTCTTTATTTCGTGCAACAGTTCGTGGTTCAATCTAGTTTTTCATAAAACCTTTTTTTACATTAAAACTGAAATTAATATAAGAAATAAATGTTTGTACAATTGTAGTTAAATAAATTTGCTAACTATATACAAAAAATGAAAGGCATTTATTGTAAATAAGCACGCTACGTGACTTCGTTTACCTGATTCAAAGTAATTCACCCGACAAAACATAATATCATTCTTATATTGATATTATGTTAAAAATTACTAAATCTAGGACGATGAAAAATAACTCTACATTTACTCACGTGAAATCACAAAATTCCCGATACAAAGTATTAAAAGTGAAATTCAGTACGAATAAAATCCACCAACTTGCACGTTGCATGCTTTGTACGGATTCTTTGAGATGATGGCATGGCACTGTACCGCACCAGTCCTCAGTGGCTCACCTTGTAACAATATGTGGAGAACAGGATATGGGTGTTCGGTACCGTGATCTGCAGCTACGATTGTGTTAGGGACATCATTGTATCTCTGCGGCTTATACAACAGATCTCATGTCAGTCATGAATATAAAAGCGAGGTTATTAGGGAAGTGGATCGTTAAAATATCATACTTACGAGTAATAAATTGCTATCCAATACAAGATCTCTTTCAGAGCTACATTATAGTAATTACGGACTGCGTGAGCGACAACCGCTGATTGCTGGTCACGCCACCCCTTTCGTTGTTCAATATCACTATCATCGGAGCTAGCATGCCATCTAAGACGTATAATATTTTATTGTACGTAAAAAAACAATTTCTTCAGTATGAAAACTACATTCTTCGTCATTATCGCGTTTGATAATGCCGTAAAACATATTTCTCAATTAATAAATCCAGCCGCTGCAACGCTTTCTGACCAGATGCTTATATAAATCAAGGTTACGCTTCAAGCGATAGTGCTGGCAAGACAAACTTTTGCTCGTTATAGCTAAACATTTTTCTTTTAATTAACAATTTCTCTTGTATGTAATTGCACTTCGTTTTGTAGTATGCCAGCTACGCAGATAGCGACAAAGTTGTCAAACGATACCGCAGTTTGAAAATAGTTATATATATATATAAGATACATGAAAACGCTATGATCTGATGAGATAGTTGGGCTTAAAATATGTATTTCTCTGAAGAACCGATCCTTACTCTTTTATAATCGTGAACATACATGATTATAAAATAGTGAGGATCACGTAAGTAGAGTTGTTATATAATAACCACAAAGTTAATGAACTACAAACAAATGGAATTTGTTGCCTAAATATAGGTAGAACTTTAATTCAATGTCACCTGATTACCCGAATAAGGTGACATTTAATTAAAGTTCTAAGACTGTATCCAATGGCAGGTAGGCAAAATAATAAGGATATTATTAAACATTATTAGATTACGTATCGAATCCTAGTAGTGGAAACGTAATAGGTTGTATTATTATTACATTATATTAAAAAAGTAAATATTTAGTAACTGTGGATGGTCAGAGCTGCTATTACTGGTATTACTGCCACGGACTTACGGGTCCTTGAACAAACATCTCAATATAATAGGAGTTACAGACAGCCCACTATCAGTGCCTGCATGAAGGAAGATGAGACAGCGGCACACCATCTACCTACTAAGCTTCCCTGTGGTTGCTTACTACAGAGCTAAATACTAATATACAAGGCTCTTTTCATAAACAATATAATAAATTATAAGTAGTATACTACTTAAAATCTTTGTTAGTAATTATTTAAAATCAGGTTAAAAATTCAAATGTTAAGTTAATTACATGTACAAACAAATTACATGTCAGTTTAGTTTGCTGGCAATGACACACATATACAACAATTAACTATTCCACGCGATATCTTCATTCCTGTCGACCATCACCAAAATTATGCTCCCTTAAAAAGTAATGAAATTTTGCGACAGACATATAGATATCTACTATTTAAAGTGGCTAACCTATATAAATAGCATTACTTAACCGATAGTTACGTACAGAAAAATTAAACTATACACAAAAAGAAACTTTAAAAGTCACAGTATCATGACTGTCTATCAAATATCGGAACAGTTACAAACATAAGTATACCTATTGCGTGACCTGACATAACCGACCTACAGAGCATACCACTCAATCTTCAAGTTCTAAACTAGTATCATGTAACATTATTCATGATTCGCTAATTTACATATTACTTCATGATGTAACGTTATTGTGGGGAACATTTGAACGCACCAAATACGATATCGATATTGTCGTGACATAATTCAATGATTGAGTGGAAAGAACTTTGAACCAAATAATTGGCACAGTCGAAAAATTCTACCCTCGGTAAAAGTTTAAATCGGACAAAAAAGAAGAGTTTAATTTTTTTTTATTTAGGATGAGGCTCGGGTTTGACCAACATCTCAACTGATGGTAAGTGATGATGTGGTCGAAGATGGAGCACGCTAACCTAGAAGTAACCTATTCACTCTTCACTTAAAGACCCCCAGGTTATAGCTATCGGGAAACACAGACTCCGGCAGGGAATTCCACTCCTTAGACGTACTCACAATTAAACATTTTGTGCGTATGGGTGGGATGTCCAGCATGTAACGTTGGCGCATCGCCTTTTGTCTTGTAGTCCGATGTATTTTGCGTTTATTTGTATTTTTAATGACTGTGTGCCAGTATGAAGGTACTCGATAACGGAAATCGCATTAGGTAACTCAAGTGGAATTGAGCAGGACACCTAGGAAGGCGCCCAAGGATTGAAAAGAGGAGAGTTGGTCGTCCGCCAGCGAGATGGGCATACGAGATTGTTGCCATTGCGGGTCTACCCTGGATGAGACTGGCACAGGAACGTGGAGCTTGGCACAAGTAATGAGAGACCTATACCCATCAGTGGGTGAAGTCAGGCTGTGGATGATGTTGTGCGCCAGTTACTATAGACTTACTGTATTTCCATTTAGAAGTATTGGCAACGATGCACTGGTCAAGTCAAAGCTCCAGAGCCTTGAACATCGACGACGCGTTGCAAGTCTATCGGTTTTCTATCGGTTACATTTCGGGGAGTGTGCGATGGAATTACACAATCTAATTCCGCCAAGCCCGTTCCATCATCGGACTACGAGACAAACGGCGAAGCGCCATCGTTACATGGTGGACATCCCGCCCATACGCACAAAACGTTTCGGGAATACCTTCATTGTGCGTACGGCTATGGAGTGCAATTCCCTGCCGGAGTCTGTGTTTCCCGATAGCTATAACCTAGGAGTCTTTAAGTCAAGAGTGAATAGGTTACTTTTAGGTAAGCATGCTCCATCTTCGACCACATCATCACTTACCATCAGGTGAGATGGTGATCAAACGCGAACCTATTTTAATTTTAAAAAAAATATAGTCAAGTAATAAAAGTGTAGGTTTTAAGAGCTGAAACAAGTATCATGTCTGCATATTCGTGCACACATGATATGACGTTGCAATTTTTGTAAAGACTGTATCCCTTTGTTTAAGACTACATAATATTAATCATTTCAGGCAACAACTGATATTTTTACTGGTAGAAAAATGCTAGTATGCTGTTGAGGAGTGTCTTACAGACTGACATGTTCAATTAGACTTTACACGACCAATTTTTAATATTATACATTTTTTATTAATCATTATATGTATATTTATTGACATATATTTATATTCTATTTTTTTAATTATATAAGATTATAATCACACTTATCCACACAATGTAAAATTGTGCCAAGGGCTGGCTATTTCTTTGGGCAAAGGCTAAGTATTGCCATACAACGAGGCAATGCCGCCAGTATCTTAGGTACGTTGCCAGCCGACAGCGTTGAGGATCAATTTTTTTATGCTTTATTCTAGTTTGTATTTTAAGTATTTTAGTTTTGATAAATAAACAGTAGAAAATAAATCAATAAATTATAAATAACAACAGGAAATCTATCTATCTATCTAAGAACAGCTGTCAACACGTACTTTTTTTGTGTGGTGGGTGTATCAGACTGCTACTGACTAAAAACCCACCCTGTTCACCCAGCTGGCCTTAAGTTCCGGGGCCGCGGTATGTCGTTTGAACATTCCCGCAACCCAAACTTGTTTCCCACGTCAACAAGTATTTGCATAAGAAATTAATGATATCACACATCATTAAGTTAATTAATTAATAAAAACCGCTCTATTTACCACGACATTCCTTTATTAACGGCCTAAGACCGAAGAAAACGTGTTTACGTAAATATATTACGCATAGATCATATGCACCGCATTGTACATACAATACAATGCGGTGCATATGAAAAATGTGTCGAGAATTGTGATCCCCGCGGTGCTTGCCTATGTATGGAAGTAACTGTTATATCAAAAATAAAGATAAAAAATAACTTAGTTACAAATCTTTTTGCTTAAAGGATGCTGGATCGTACTGTCCAACATCCAGCAAGCAAAAGAATTTGGAAGCATAGTTTGATTTTTTATTTATTCCGGCCGTGTCTGATCTGATCCCCTGCTAGTCATTTTTTGTTTTAATTCTTATCTGATCTAATATAAGCTTTGTCATTCCAGTCTGATTCACTTAATCTTTTTGACAGGTAAGTATAGTCAAAGAAAAATCAGTTGTAAAAGATAAAAAATAATTGTTTAGTTTAAGTGTTTAATTATCACAGACATTACCGGCCATGTTATAGCGAGATATTGCAGCCCCGTGAAAATCATTACAGCAAAAACGGAACTTACAATTGCGATACAAAATTACCACAAATAATAAGACATTTGGTGTTTTAATTTGCACAAATCTCAGTAATAAAATATTTAGACAATCTTAATTAGACGATAACAACATAGCATATAGGGTTGCCATCAACAAATTTACCGGCTCCAGACAAAGACTTATAAGCCCCGGACATTTGGGTAAAATCACAGCTTTTCCCCGGACACCGTAGAAAAATACATTTAAGAACTTGAAACCAAAAACAACTATGTTTAATTATGGTTTTTATTCACTGACTAGCTTTTGCCCGCGACTTCGTCCGCGTGGAATAGTTACTTTGGGCTAACGTTAAATTTAACCCCGATTTTGAAGCATTCTTCATTGGTGCTCCGCTCCTATTGGCCTTAGCGTAATGATATATAGCCTATAGCCTTTCTCTATGAATTTAATATTTAATTAAAAATATTTTTTCAATTCGAACCAGTAGTTCCTGAGATTATCGCGTTCAAACAAACAAACAAACTCTTCAGCCTTATATTATTAGCATAGATAGCTGTTGCCCACGACTTCGTCTACGTTTCCGTCGTTTTTCGTAAAAAAACGTAGCCTATGTCCTTCCTCACGGTTCAGTGATTTTGATGTAACACAGATTAACTTTCATAATTTAGTAGGGAAATATAATATGTCAATCTATAATACTCTTGAAAAATATCGCAATACCGAACCGCACAATATTATTGTTAATAGCTGTGTCCGCGACTCCGTCAGCGTGTAACTCCTTGTGTGTTATTAAGTTAATGTATTGGTAATATTGTTTAGATCACGTTCTCATGAGGCTTAAGTACCTATAGAACGACAATACTTCAGCGCAAAGCTTCCAGGTAAACTATGTTTAAAGTTGACCCGTCCGGCACGTGAACATAAAGATTTCTAGAACTGCTAACCCGGGAAAGAGCGACGTACACTGACCATGCGAGAAACAACTGACACCGAGATCTACTCCAGCAACACGAAAAGTCTGCCCTTGAGCCTTATTAATTGTCATTGCATAACACACCGATACTGGGAATCGCGTTCTTTTAAATTGGAATGGAAAATTGGGAATTCTGGGAATAAAGACGGTTTCTCCTGCACCGCAACCTGATAAAATTTGAGCCTCGATTATATTTTGTTGCAACTGGGTTACTTTTAGCCGAGTTCCATTGCAAAGTTGTGGTGGTTTTAAATTTCGGAGCAGAATAATAATCAGAAAGCTTCGAACTACTAAGCTATCGGGAGTTACACGTGTTATTGTGAGTCAACCATAAAAGATAGATATATGCTGTCGTGGGATATTTTTTATATAATTTTAAGGAGAACATTTCCGTCATAAATGATTTCTGTGTAGCTTTAACCATTAAGGTTGCACACGCGACGGAAGCTTAAAAAATGGAGTAACTTCTCCCGTTTTCCCAACATTTCCCTTCACTGCTCTGCTCCTATTGATTGTAGCGTGATGAAAAGTATACTATAACCTGCTCAGGAGTATGAATATTAATTGTACCAAGTTTCGTTAAAATCCGTCAAGTAGTTTTTGTTTCTATAATCTAAAATATAATCGAGGCTCAAATTTTAACAGGTTGCGGTGCAGGAGAAACCGTCTTTATTCCCAGAATTCCCAATTTTCCATTCCAATTTAAAAGAACGCGATTCCCAGTATCGGTGTGTTATGCAATGACAATTAATAAGGCTCAAGGGCAGACTTTTCGTGTTGCTGGAGTAGATCTCGGTGTCAGTTGTTTCTCGCATGGTCAGTGTACGTCGCTCTTTCCCGGGTTAGCAGTTCTAGAAATCTTTATGTTCACGTGCCGGACGGGTCAACTTTAAACATAGTTTACCTGGAAGCTTTGCGCTGAAGTATTGTCGTTCTATAGGTACTTAAGCCTCATGAGAACGTGATCTAAACAATATTACCAATACATTAACTTAATAACACACAAGGAGTTACACGCTGACGGAGTCGCGGACACAGCTATTAACAATAATATTGTGCGGTTCGGTATTGCGATATTTTTCAAGAGTATTATAGATTGACATATTATATTTCCCTACTAAATTATGAAAGTTAATCTGTGTTACATCAAAATCACTGAACCGTGAGGAAGGACATAGGCTTTTTTTTTTTTTTTTTTTTTTAGCGTGGTAAAATTATCAAATAAGTCCTCCCACTCCGGGCAGGGTGGGAGGGACTGTCAGACTTTTACTGACTAAAATCCACGGTGTTCCTTCAATAACCCTTTACATACCGGGGCCACGGTAACGGGATGAGTCCCACGACCCCGGCGGGCTTCGGCCCTCTGCAGAGGGGGCCTCGTCATGTTGCTGACGCTCTTTGAGGCGCGCGTGGAACACGACGCGCCGTCGACCCGGGCATGGTCCATGGTCGGACAGCGAGTTGCCCTTTACTCGCTGTCCGCATGCCCGCGCCTATGGTGGCCGGAGATCGTCGGCCGACGTCCGACGCCGTGGGCGTCTACCACTGCGGCTGGGCTGGAGGGAGGACGCCATCCTCTCCCTCACGCGGCCCGCCTCCTCCTTCGGAAGCATGACTGCTTCGCAGAAGGAGGCGACCGCTTCCCACTCCCTCTCGCCCCGCAGCATGGCCTCGACCAAGGCCGGGCGCGAGAGGTCTCCGCCTATTGTCGCCGTGAGGACACGTCGGTGCTCTGCCCAAGCTGGGCAGTCCTGCACCGTGTGCTCGACTGTGTCCTCAGGGCGACCCTCGCAGTGGTGACACCCAGGCGTCTCTTCCTTACCCATCAGACACAGGTACCTCCCGAAACTTCCGTGTCCGGTGAGGACCTGCGTCATGCAGGCTACGTTTTTTTACGAAAAACGACGGAAACGTAGACGAAGTCGTGGGCAACAGCTATCTATGCTAATAATATAAGGCTGAAGAGTTTGTTTGTTTGTTTGAACGCGATAATCTCAGGAACTACTGGTTCGAATTGAAAAAATATTTTTAATTAAATATTAAATTCATAGAGAAAGGCTATAGGCAATATATCATTACGCTAAGGCCAATAGGAGCGGAGCACCAATGAAGAATGCTTCAAAATCGGGGTTAAATTTAACGTTAGCCCAAAGTAACTATTCCACGCGGACGAAGTCGCGGGCAAAAGCTAGTAAGTATAGATAGAAGATATAGATAAAGTGATAACATAGTAGAGCTTTAGAACTTTTTTAATAAGAGTCTCTTACTTTTCATTTAATCAACGTAACATAAATAATGAGATAAAATACCATAGGAAAATAATATTTATTTATTTCAATACAGATCGTGCTTTTTGGTACTCGTAAGGGCAATGTTTGTCCGGGTTTTACCCGGACGCTTATTGGGAAAATCCCCTCGGACGCCCCCGGACGCTCTCCAAACTAGGACAAATCGGGGAAAACCCGGACGGATGGTAACCCTAAGCATAATGCACATTCATATTTTTTCATTCAGCTCCAACCGGGTGCGGTGACTTGGACAAGATGAAAATGTAAAGGCTTTTTATTATGTATACCTATACAAGTAGGTATTTCAATAAACCCTGAACTTATATTATTAGCAGACGGTCTCAAAAATCTGGTAATGGATAGCTATCTGACCTAAATAAAATATTTTAATTTATTTGTGATCCCCCAGGGGATCAGATCATTATATTACTGTGTTAATTGTTTTGAAGAAATAAATGAATGCATAAACCAAATCATATTCTACAGGAAATCGGCTGAATACAGATTTTTTTAATGGGATTTAGAATTATTAGGAGGAATAATTATATCTTTACTGTGTTTTTGGTGTAAATCAGATTACAAAATGTGTAAGTAAGTACTTTTGTTTCGGATTTTACCCATGGGAACCTGTAATTGGCTTGCGTTGCTTATACTACTGCTACCAATGTAGTTTAACAGTTTGTTTTTTTTAAAGGAACTAGGAATTTGGGTAGAATTCACATAACTAGCAATCTTGTTAACCCCTCCAACTAAGCTAAATATGCTTGTGTCTGGAGTGGGTTCACGATAATAGTGTAATGGGTGGGATTCGAACCCGTGACCTCTCGATCACTAGTCCAACACCTTAGCCAGTTCTCCTTATAATTAATAAATAAAATGCACAGAGCCATTTATTCAATATAGCTCTCATAAGATTCATAACAACACAACATACTGTATACAATATCACCAATACACCACCATAAGAAAGCCATATAATTGGAACACGGTGTTAAATAAACATCTGTAATGACTCGCCTTGACCTCGGGCCGGCACTGCGCAGTGCGGCTGTGCGGCGCTTGCGCAAAGTTCACGACCGCGAACAATGCGGTTTCGATTTATTACGAGTATTGCCAACTCGTGAAGAGAGTGAGCCAGTTTTTCTCACGTCCGACGGTCGGTTCTTAATCGATTTTTTTAAACGGTTTGTTATGGAGTATTGTTTGGTCTGGCGATTCGAACAAAGCAAGATTTAAATAAAACATTTCCAGGAAAAAAGTATAGCTATGCTTTTAAAGCGATGGTAATTCTGACCATCTTCCTTAACACAAATTAAAAATCTTATTATTTACCCACTAACAATAACTACGGAAGGCATTTCTCTCGTCAAAACCACTTATTCTTATGCCAAAGCTCACGGAAGATTTTCTAGCCAGTACGACGATCGTAATCACAACATAGGTCCCATCTCTATGTGAGGGAATAGGCCTTAAACCACCACGCAAGCCCACCAGGACTGGTGGATCTTCAGATGTTTAATTAATAATTTTTTCCCTAAATTATTGTAACTACACGAAGACTCTCAAGGAAGCTCTTCAAAGTATGTCCTATGAAGACACAGAAAAGTTATTACCTACTGGTACTTAAATAGAGATAGTTCGTATTTAATTTAAATGTAAGTAAGATTAAGAATAAGAGACTAAGAATTTTGTCATACTATTTACACCTTTATACATTACCTAAGATGACCATATACAGTTTATTTTATATAAAGGTGATTATTAAAAAAAAATCCTATTTTCGCCTAAAACACAGGATTACCTAGTTCAGGCACATGATATGTGTGAACTTAATGTAGATTTAAGCGAAATTGTATTTATTATTTACTTTATGGTTTTGAATTATAAACATTTTATTTATTATTATTATAATTCCTAGGAAATGCCAGTTTCCACACGATGTTTTCCTCAACCGTTATAAAAGCGTGAGTGATGTTGAAAATAACGCAAAGATTCGAATCCATAACCTATATTTCGTATGTCGTACCTGTGTGTGTGTCTAAAGATAAATTTAATCTAATTACAGGAGAAAAATAATAACAAATACAAGGTGTAACAGATTAAGCGCAATACCTCAGACATCCCAATTAGAATTTTTAATTATAAGTCTAAAACAACATCCGTAACTAAATACATTGAAACCAAACCTAGACATTTTTTTTATAAAATAGTTATCCTCACTAAACGCAAAACGTATGTGCGTCATACAATATCCTTACGCAGATGCATACACTCATGCAATGTTAGCGGCCGACACGCACACGAGCGCATTTCCTTGAATTAAGGATTGTATTAATTTGTCATGATACTGTGTTTTCATTTTAAGTTAAATAAGAACAAATCCGTCAAAATTGAACACCTATTTTTCATGACGGAAATCGATTCAGAAGCTGATTCTGAACCTTTCAGGAATTGCGTTTATTCGTTTGTTCTTTAGTAAATATTTTTTGAAGGAGTTCCAGTACAATATTGCTTTTAGGATGCTCTAGCTACTGCCTTGAAACATTTCTGTGGCACTACAGGTGCCACAGAAATGTTTGCACAAGCTCGTACGGACACTTTTCACGCGATTACACGCAAAAAACAGCTTCACTTCTGAGAAGAGTAAGGGACAGTCGTAACAGCATCCTGAGAATAAGAACGGTGAGTGTGAGTGTGTCCTCTCCTATTACGAAGCAGTTTGTGCGGAGGGTGATGAGTACTAAGATTAGATAATAACCTATGATTAACAAACCATGGTCTATAGAATCTCATTCTCTATCTCTCAATCTGATCAGAGCATGATTTGTGACTTTTGCAATTAAGTACTCACAGTTTCAGTTTTCAGATTCCGCCAAGATGTGAGGCTACTGCTGCGGCGAAGTGCCTTCCTCATTTTATATTTGTCCTGAAACAATAATATTGTGCTTAACATACAATTAATATACATGTACAGGTAAGGTCTTATAGATCTACTAGGCATTTATTTTATATTAGCTTTTGCCCGCGACTTTGTCCGCGTGGAATAGTTACTTTGGGCTAACGTTAAATTTAACCCCGATTTTGAAGCATTCTTCATTGGCGCTCCGCTCCTATTGGCCTTAGCGTAATGATACAATATAGCTGTGCCCGCGACTCCGTCAGCGTAAGTTAATGTATTGGTAATATTGTTTAGATCACGTTCACATGAGGCTTAAGAGCGCGTATAAAGCAAAATTACCAATTTTCTATTTGATTTTACATGAAAAATTCCAGAACAAATCTTAAAATAAAAATATATGAATAACTACATCATATTTTCAAGGGCTCTCTCTGATCAAAAACATAAAATAATAACATTTCCTTGGTAGAAAAAAATCACGAAATAACCTCTAATTCTCATGTTTTTCCGTTTTGTACTCGATATGGTAATGCCTATTGCGACAAAAATTTGATAAATAATTATATTTAAACAAGAGTAAAGGCTTTGCTTAGGCATTTTATGTAATTCCTTTTAGTTTTGGATTTATTACGATAAAACACTTTTGGCGCATACTACGTTTTTATTCCGCGCAAGAAGTCATCTTCCGTCGCTCGTTGCGGGAGCTTCAAGCATATTTCTATTTCACACATCAGTCGCTACCGCTCTGTTGAGACGAGAGGACTACGCTCAAGTGTTTTAGCTGCGCCGAGTTATAATCATTTCAATCGTAATTGTTGTTGTTGTTCGAACTAAATAGTGAAATGGGAAACAAAAAAAAACATTGAAAGAGAACTAAAAAAGTTACAAATTGACAGGATGGCTAATTGTCGAAGGTAAGTTTGTGAGTTACTTGTTTGTTATATACTGAAAAAATAAAAATACATTTTATACTTTCGAGAAAGTTTATGCAGGTGATTTTAGATTTTATTTTGAGAGACACAAGATCTAAATTCGTTTACCTACGCACTTTCGTGGGCCGAGTAGGTAACTAGACATAATAATATGTGGGGACATTTCACACACGGCTGTCTGACCCCAAACTAGGAAGACCCTGTACTATGGGTGTCAGACAGCTGATATACATAGACAAATATATTTTTAAATACATACATATATAGATAAACAACACCCAGACACGACGATATCAAAAATTCGTGGTAGGTACTTTATTAGATTATTAGGATAATAGGTAATAAATTACATTCATAATAGGTGCTATTTTGTTATGTTATTCTTCACGATACAATTTTATGATCATTTTCCCATAATGTAGGTAGTTATGAGATCTTCTAAAAATCTAGATACACGGATGGACAACAATAATGATCTTGCGAGTATCCTATATAAAAAAAGTTATCTACCTATACCACTTCTTATTTAATATTTCTATAGTCACTCGTAGTCGTAGGTAACGCGGGCAGAATAGTATATGCAAAATAAACACAAGCTTTTAGTTGGTATCCGTGTTTGTTCGATGAAATATATTTATATCGATTACGAACCTATTTAAGTATGCCCATTAGGTATTTAAACCCTATTTTTGTAGATCAATTTATTGTGGACGTGATTGTATAACAAGGAATTTGTTTTGAAATAATATTTTATTTTCAGAATGTGGCCACCTCGCTCGCCAGATTTAAACCCATTGGACTTTTTTACTGGGGCTGTTTAAAGGAGGTAGTTTATAAAGAAGAAATCACTTCAGTTGAACAGCTGCGACAACGCATACGTTCGGCTGCTGACGAAATATCGTCGGCAGGATTTGCGCGCCGATTGAGACGGTCCTTCATAAGAAGGTGTAGAGCGTGTATAGCAGCTGAAGGATCCCACTTCGAACATCTTGTATATTTTCTTTTTCAATAAATTTGTTTAATTACTAATGTCTTTTATGGTGTCAACAAACCCATAGTGATCAAATTTTAAGGAAATTGTCATTCTCTTTGAGTCTAAAATTAGTTACAGCAGTGTTAAAGTAATTTAATTTTGAAATCAAATTTGTATAAAAATTCTCCTTTAAGATTCGAACAGCAATAACTTTGTACTTTATCAAGATACTGGTTATTATTATACCATTTTAGAATTTGCATTAAATAGGCAATTATCTATACTTATAATAAATCTGTAGAGAGGTCAATTCTGTACATGAAATATATTTTTCAACAGTATTATAGATTGACATATTATATTTCCCTACTAAATTACGAAAGTTAATCTGTGTGTTACATCTAAATCACTGAACCGTGAGGAAGGACATAGGCTACTTTTTTTTACGAAAAACGACGGAAACGTGGACGAAGTCGCGGGCAACAGCTATCTATGCTAATATATAAGGCTGAAGAGTTTGTTTGTTTGTTTGAACGTGATAATCTCAGGAACTACTGGTTCGAATTGAAAAAAATATTTTTAATTAAATACTCAATTTATAGAGAAAGGCTATAGGCTATATATATCATTACGCTAAGGCCAATAGGAGCGGAGCACCAATGAAGAATGCTTCAAAATCGGGCTTAAATTTAACCTTAGCCCAAAGTAACTATTCCACGCGGACGAAGTCGCGGGCAAAAGCTAGTCTAAAATAATGAGCCACCGCAGTGTAGTACATTTTTTTTCGATATAGTCTGGCGGGAATAATTCCGAATCATTCCCGTCGTATACTTCGGAAATATTCCGAAACTTTGGGAATATTTCAACTGCCAAAAGAAACCAGGAAAATCGACCTTTGAAGTCGGTTAATATACCAAAACCTGCTCCTACCTAAGTATAACAAATACTTTTCTGAAAACCGCATCAAAACGTGTTTGCTTGCAAGGTTTGCCTTTAATTGTTTTTATTGGCTGGGCTATTAAACGCGTTAAGTAGGTAGGTAATGATTAATACCTACCTATGCGACTCGCGAATACTCGCGATGCGTACAGAGCTACATACAAACTAACCAAAAACATAGGTAACCCTTTTTCAAAAAACAAATAAAATATGCTAGACCTGGTTTTTTATTCAACTACTGACATTTATAAAAATAGCATTCAATTTCGAAATAAGTAGAGTACCTACCTAGAAACAAAAGAATAAAAATCCTGTTAATCGCAGGCTAACATATCTACCTATAAAAATATCAACATATACTTAATCAATCCCATTTATAATAAAACTAGTACTCACGCGGGGCTTGGCTCCCGTGGATTCTATCACGGTAAAAACATAACTCTCCTTTTTTGCAGTCGCGTAAAAAGTAGCCTATAACCTTCCTCAAGCTTCAAGCTATTTCCATACCAAATTTCATCCAAATCCACCCAGTACTTTCGAAGATTAGCGCGTTCAAGCAAACAAACAAACAAACTTTTCCGCTTTATAATATTAGTATAGATAAACATTTATATTTTACTCTTGTATCGTACGTAGTCTCGCACTGAACAATAATTAACCCACCCACCACACAACAAACAAACACGTTAATTTCGATTGAATTATTCGGGCGAAATATTCGGAAACATTCGATTGCGGGGTACGAATCTTTCTCGCGGAGGGAAAACTTCTCCGGGGAGCATCTCCCCTCTTACCGCACCCCGCACCGCCATCGCAGCGCGGCGGCAGCGGCCGGCGCACAGAGGGCTTTATTTAAATTCATTTTGAATAATTCTGATTTAAAGAAACTTTCCCAGAAGTATTCCGGAATTATTCCGAATTTTTCAGAAGTTTTGCAACTATAGATACAGGGGCCCAAAATTGCGTAATTCCGTAGAAAAAAATGTTAAAATTTAAGAATAACTATTTTTTGCAATATTGATTTAGAATGTAATAAAAAATCTTGATACTGATCTGATAATACAAATATTCAGGACTGATATAAAAAAAAAAACAAAATGAAAAAAATATCACCAATTTTAGAAATGGTACCTAATTTTGTAAGAGTAAGTACGATTTTTATTTAAAATATTAAAAATATCAATAATTTGGTCATCCATGGGCATATGACGATATAAGTGGGGTAAATGATAGATATTATCTGGCCAATCGACAGTTTCAGAGTTATCCATTATTTACGCCACACCAAAATCACGCGCCAAAATAATATTATATTATACATAATATAATATTACCTTTTGGTATTGATTTTATATTGATTCGTGTTCAGTATCAGTGGTATAGTCACCTCCTACTAACTTACTATTTACGTATTATTCGCGTACACATAATAACATTTCGTAATATTGTATAACGCAGTCATACTTTGAATACAGTTGTTTCATCTGAATATTATACGTATACTTACTACAGAAGATACGCGTCGAGCGAGCGCGTAGGTACACGCGCGATCGTATTCGATGTGAGGAGCGGGTAGGACAGTGCGGGTGAATTCTAAAATTTTGCTGGCTTTAGGCGCGCTCTTAAGTACCTAGAGAACGCTTCGACCGCAAGACGCGTCGAGCGCGGCTACCGATTCTCAAAAATAATCATTATAGCATGATTCAGTATTCACGCGAGATGGCTTATTATTATAAGCGTATTTCATGTATAACTTTGGTGTTTCTATACCGATTTATATGATTCTTTTTACGGTTTCGTAGCCGAATGGCAAAAAACGGAATCTTTATAGTTTCGACATGTCTGTCCGTCTGTCTGTCTGTCCGTCCGTGTGTCTGTCACAGCGATTTTATTCCGAAACTATTAGGACTATACATGTGAAACTTGATAGGTAGATGTATTCTGTGAACCGCTTTCCGATTTTGAGAAAAAAATTAAAAAATATTCAAAATAAAGGGGGGCTCCCCATACATGGAACTAAACCTGAAAATATTTTTTTTCATGAAATCGATGCATGTGTGGTATCTATAGACAGTTCTTTAAAAACGACATCGGGGTTTCTAAAACCACTTTTCCATAAAGTCAATCGTTTAAAAGATATAAGCTTCCAAAGTGGTAAAATGTGTGTGTGGCGGACACAACCTCTAACTTCTATAATAATGGAGTGAAAAATCTAAAAAAAATATATTCACGTGTCCGCTGAATTTGAAATCCTATTATCCTAAATAAATTAATAAATCACTATAATAAAAAGTGATAGATTGTTGAGACAAATCGTTTGATTTTATATTGTAACGGGGACTGAAAATTTACAGAAATAAACATTCTAAATACCTAGTAAACAAGAAAACGATAAACGTCAAAAATCGAAGAATATATTTTTAAGATATTTATTTAAGAAAAAAGCTGTTGAAGTCACCAAGAGTCGCAAAACGCTTGTCCGTAACTACTTTCCAGGGTTGCCAACGGCAAAACAAAATCCCTCGTACATATGCAGCTAAAATCTCGTATTTTGACTTTCAAACCTCGTACAATTAGGTATTATGCATGCAAAACGTGCTAAAACCAAAATTAAGGCATATTGAATTACTGGATTTAGGACTTTTTACTCGAAATAAACTATTGCAAGTTTCCTATTAAATAAAACATCACTTTGGTTCTTCACATTACACACAAAAATCTTTATTATTACTTAATCAAGTAAAATCACAAAAAAAAACTAAATGTGTCTAAATTATTATGAAAATTTGCAAGGTAACTTAATTTACATGTTCTCTCCAAATATTAGTCAGGAACATCCTCACTGTCATCGTTTTTTCTGCCGTATAATTTTTCTGTTGTCATGTGGCTATACATTCCTTTTAATTGACGCAGTTTCCACTTTCCAGTACGAGTTGAACCTTTTGCACTCTCTGCAGCAAGAAGTGTGCCATTCGCTGTTTCCACAGTTAGCCGGTTTCTTATCTCTGTCTTTATTAAAATGACTTTACTATTATAAAATGGTGATGCAAAATGTTCGTATGGCCATATTATCAAAATCTCGTACATAATTGTACGAGGTTGATAGTGTCCTCGTACCTCGTACGGAAGACCACAAATCTCGTATTTGTACGAGGAACCTCGTACGTTTGGCAACCCTGCTACTTTCCGCTTAACTTGTAAGAAGGAAAAACTCGGCTTAGTGCCGGTTGGTCCAGCACATAGAGGGATATATAAATCTAACTAGTGGTTGACGAGGATCCTGGAGGCGACACCGAAGACCTACAACCAGCTGCGTGCTATCCGGCAATGTTGATCTAGGGCGCCGCCGAAATGCCTTCTTTGGCCTCGCGGCGCCCTAAGCCACCACCGCGACTGCGCAAATTTTTGACGTGTGGTGTCATTTATTGATGTTTTTATTAATCAGTGTTTTTCCTTGGTTTTTTATTATTTAATTTATTTACTACTTTAGTTGCTAAGTTTAATTTTTCTTTAAACATAACATCACAAAATATTCTGGAGAGGTGTCCTCTGTGCACCCAGGCACGGTTTTTTAAAGGTAAGCGAGGTCTGAAAGTACATATTGGGAAGGTACACAAACCACCTAATGTATCTACTTCAGACCCCGTTATTTCTTTAACACCTACATCACCTTGTTCCAATTTGGATCCGTTTTGGAAAACCCTCTCAAAATTCAAAAACTCTGTTCCGGTTTTAAAGCGAATTCCTCGCGGCGCTAGACCTGTAGTGGCGCAAAACCTAGCCGGATGCGTTCGCCTTGCCGCTCGCGAGAACTCTCAAAGTGCCTGGGAACATCTGCTTACCTTCCCGTATAGGATCCTACATGTTCGGAAGAATTTGGCAACCAAAAACTTTAACTTCACAAATTAAAGAAAATTGTAATATTTCGGCCCATATTCAGGATGCAAAATTACCGACACAGAGGGTTACTTCCACCACAAGAAGTATATCCCGCCTGGTCGAATCTAAATTAGGGGAAGGTGACATTAGCGGAGCTGCCAGAATACTTTTCAGTAGTGATGTGGTGGCCCCGTACTCTCCAGATACTCTCGCAGCTCTGGAGAGCAAACACCCTGCCCCAGCGGATGGTCTTTCCTTTCCCGACCCCCCCAATCAGGACATAAACACCCTCACCGTTACAGGTCAAGAAGTGATCACAGCCGTTTGTTCCTTCCGAAGCGGCTCTGCTGGCGGCCTCGATGGGCTGAGTCCGCAGCACCTGAAGGACCTACTCAGCTCAGGCGCCGGAGAGTCTGGTGAGTTGCTTTTGAAGGAGCTAACGGCTCTGATTAACCTTATGCTCTCAGGCCAGGTGAACGAAGCCGTCACCGATATCTTGTACGGGGCCAATCTATGTGCCCTACGCAAGAGGGATGGCGGCATCCGCCCCATTGCCGTGGGAACTACCTACCGTCGTATGGCAGCCAAGATTTGCTCCAAATTTTATGGTGAGGATATTTCGACCAAATTTCAGCCCCTGCAACTGGGTTACGGCTCCAAAGGGGGTTGTGAGGCTGCCGTACACGCCTTGACGACCTATTTAAATTCAGGTAAAGGAGAGGTCATCTTGAAGGTTGATATCAAAAATGCTTTTAATTCAGTCAATAGGGACGCTTTGTTGGCAGAAACTAAAAAAGAAGTACCACAAATTTTTAGTTTTCTTTGGCAATGTTACAGACATCCAACCAAATTGCTTTATAAGGAAAACCTTTTGGAATCAGCTGTTGGTTGCCAATAAGGTGATCCCCTCGGGCCAGCGATCTTTAGTTTAGCCATTCATCCAATCATTCGACAGCTAAATTCCAAATTCAATGTTTGGTATCTCGATGATGGAACCCTGGGAGGCGATGTAGACACAGTATTAGATGATCTACAGTTTTTAATAAATCAACTCCATTCCATAGGATTGGACCTCAACCTTTCGAAGTGTGAACTATTCATATCCGACAGTACTGACAGACAACTGACACTTTCAAAATTCAACGCAATAGCCCCAGATATCCAAATTGTGGAAAAAAGTTCTCTTCGTCTTCTTGGGTCTCCAATTTATGAGAATTCCTTTCCCGATTTTGTCAAGGAAAAAATACAAAATTTTAATGACATCTCGGACAGATTATACCAAATTAATATGCATTCGGCCATCACCTTAATTCGTTACTGTTGTTTTGGACCTAAATTAATGTACTTTCTTCGTTCTTCACATCTATGGCATCATCCTCACCTTTTGGAAAAAATGGACCAAATTATTCGCCAAACTCTGACAGGAATTTTAAATGTGGCTTTGGATGACCGAGCTTGGGCACAAGCTACTCTTCCCATTTGTATGGGTGGTCTCGGCATCCGCAAAATTACTAGTATCAGTCTACCGGCTTTTATGTCCTCGGTACACGGCACTGAGAAATTAATCAGGAATATCCTAGCTCAGTCACTGGTTGATTTCAATGTGCCGTTCTTCACCGGAGGCTATAGATACCTGGAAACTCGCTTGCCCGAACCTAAATCCACCCGACAATCCATCATCTCAGAGGCGGTGGGATGAGCCGCTCTGTAGAGCAGTTCAGAGTGACCTTATTGCCACATCTGCTTCGGCTGCAGAGCGTGCGCGCCTGCTGGCTGTGGGTGAATGGGAGTCGGGTCTCTGGCTTCACGCACTACCGTCATCGAACATAGGCACCTTGTTCGATGATACTACATTCCGCCTCGCTGCTTCCCTTCGATTAGGTGCTCCATGTTGTTCTGCTCATCGCTGCCATTGCGGCGAAGTTGTCAACAGCCTCGGTCACCACGGCCTTTCATGCGGCCGCAGTGCGGGTCGCATAGCATGGCACGCGAATATTAACGACATTATCCGACGAGCTCTTGTCACTGTCGGCGTTCCAGCTGTATTAGAACCCAATGGCCTGGTACGCGACGATGGCAAAAGACCGGACGGCATGTCTTTATTTCCTTGGAAGATGGGTAGGCCTTTAGTGTGGGACGCAACTTGTGTCGATACTCTTGCGCCATCCCATCTTCCTAGCTCGTCTTGCTGTGCTGGCGCTGCCGCTGCGGCTGCTGAAAACCTCAAGCGGCGGAAATATAATAACCTTGTTGGTAGTTATATTTTTGAGCCGTTTGGGGTTGAAACCTTGGGGTCGTGGGGTCCGAGTGCTCACAGATTATTTAAAGATCTATCCAAACGCCTAGTTGACACTTCGTGTGACCCAAGGGCTGGCTTTTATCTTGGACAGAGGTTTAAGCATTGCCATACAACGTGGCAATGCCGCCAGTCTTTTGGGCACATTACCAGTGGACAGCGATGCGCACGAATTTCTGGATGCCATATTTTAGTTTATTTTTAGATGTATATATGTAGTTTAGGGTTTTTTATTTAAGTCTATAAAGTGTAAAAAAATTTATGTTAAAAATTAATAAAGACCATTATAGAAAAAAATATATGTCTGTAGATCTTAATATAAACTTTCAACCAAAATTAGTTTGAACGAAATCAGTTCAGCAGTTTTTTAGATACAGCATATTTTCTAAAACCGCAAATATAACTTTGTAATTCATACAAACACTATGAAAAACAAATTTATTCGGCGCAGTTGTAAAAAATGTAAAAAAGCCAGTTTTAAGAAATTTGTAAGGTTTTTTTTTCAAAACAAATTTATTTGGCGCAGTTGTAAAAAATGTAAATAAGCTAGTTTTAAGAAATTTGTAAGGTTTTTTTTTCGTCAAATAAATTAGCATATTATATTATAGTTACTACGGAACCCTTCATGGGCGAGTCTGACTCGCACTTGGCCAATTTTTTTATGGAATAGTTAATAATGTTAACTTTTTCAATTAGGGGTGACTGAGAGTGTTATAAACGTAAGAGTAGACAAATATTATAATCAGAAAGCTTCGAACTGCTAAGCTATCGGGAGTTACACGTGTTATTGTGAGTCAACCATAAAAGTTAGACATATGCTGTCGTGGGATATTTTTTATATAATTTTAAGGAGAACATTTCCGTCATGAAATGATTTGTGTAGCTTTAACCATTAAGGTTGCACACGCGACGGAAGCTTAAAAAATGGAGTAACTTCTCCCGTTTTCCCAACATTTCCCTTCACTGCTCTGCTCCTATTGATTGTAGCGTGATGAAAAGTATACTATAACCCGCTCAGGAGTATGAAAAATAATTGTACCAAGTTTCGTTAAAATCCGTCGAGTAGTTTTTGTTTCTATAACGGTTATACAGACAGACAGACAGACAGGCAGACAGACAGACAGACAAAAATTTAACTGATTGCATTTTTGGCATGAGTATCGATCCTTAATCACCCCCTGATAGTTATTTTGGAAATATATTTCATGTACAGAATTGACCTCTCTACAGATTTATTATAAGTATAGATATAGACTAGCTACTGGCTGGGATTCACACGGTCGTATTTTGCTAATTCACAAAAATCAATAACCACGGAAGAAAATAATGGCTACGGTGTCGGAATTGCGATCGAAAGGTCGCGGGTTCGAACCCCACCCATTACACTATTGCTGTGAACCCACTCCAGACACAAGCATATTTAATAGCTTAGTTGGAGGGGTTAGCAAGATTGCTAGTAATGTGAACTCTACGCAAATTGTTAGTTCTCTTTAAAAAAAACCTTAATAGATTATACACAAAATCTTCCTCATGAAACACTCTATCCATTGCTGAAAACCGCATCGAAATCTGTTCAGAAGTTTTTGAGTTTATCGCGAACACACATACAGACACGGCGGGAGGGATGAAGGATTCTTCAAGGAATACTGAGGCGATGTTATATTACATAGGTATGTGTTCGACTTTCCTTTTTTTTTCTTAAAACTGTGTATACTTGCCCACACTGAAATGACAGCATATATACCTCGATCCTATTCTTTATGCCTACTTATCGAAATAATACAGTGAAAGCACTATGGGTTCTAAACGGTAAAATAAAAATTGTGCTTTTTAGAGCTGTGATATTGGTGTATGACGCGCCTACAAATTTATTTTACGTCTTTAATTGCAACCAATAGGGAATATCGCACCTTTAGAATTGAAGTGGCTTAATTCAACATTTTTAGAAAATTACTTTTATACACAGAACGACTTATAAAAATTTTGAATTAAGCCACTTCAATTGTAAAGGTGCGATATGCATGAAAAAAATATGTCTTATGCAACCAGTTTCCCAGAAAAAATAAATATAAACATAAGTACCTAAATAATGCTAACAGTGAAAATTTAAAGGAAAAACCAACCAGTTATAATAATTGTAAACGAATAATATTTGACTCTGAAGTGAAAACGCTCTCGCATACATTTTTAATTTGGAAGGCAACTCATGCAGCTCAGTGTTTTTATTTTAAATCCAATATGGCGCATGGCTCAAGATGGCGGACTGGTAATTTTTTGTGAACTGCCATGATATGGGGATCAAATGAAAGATTTTGCTAAGAAAAATACGAAACTAATAAAAAGCTTGCTTTTTAGGGTTTTTACGTTTTTTACCAAAGCGTAAAAACGGGATCCTATTACTAAGGCTCCTATGTCTGTCTGTCTGTCAATCACCAGGCTGTACCTCATGAAGCATGATAGCTAGACAGTTGACATTCTCACAGATGATGAATTTCAGTTGCCGCTATAACAACAAATACTTAAAACAGAATAAAATAAATATTTAAGGGGGGCTCCCATACAATAAATGTTTTTTTTTTTCGTTTTATATGGATAATGGCACGCAACCGTTCTTGCGCGAGTCCGACGCGCACTGGACCGGTTTTTAACTAAATATTAGTTTATTTCTTCATTAGTTGTTTGAACTATCAGAGCGGTCTTGTCTGTTTGTTTTTAAAGTTTTGTCATGTCACTAACAAACAAAGCATTGAAATAATAAGGAAGTCAATAAATGCTACGAGATTTCCCGCTCTCGTTCGTTATTGATGATCTCTGAGCCGCACGCGGCGGCGTGTATACTGTAAGTACATACATCGTAAGCGGCAGCCAACTTGACATCGTGTTTTGGAACACGAACTAAATGTTATTGATGAAAACCTCTGTTTGTAAAGTCGATTGATAAAAACCACCAAAGAAAAACCTGAATTTTGTATAAGTAACATCCATAGTTAATAACAAAACAGGTGAGATGGTCAAACGTGAACCTATTATCATAAAAAAATGTCTATGAAGCGTCCCATCTGTGTAATTTACTAAGATTTAGATAGAAGAATACCATTACTTTTTTATTTTTTTCATTCTTCCTGTATCGCGGATGCATTTACAGCAACCTTGTTGAAATGTACAAAAAAATTACACGAATAAGTTTTATTTAATAACCAATTTGCAACATAAATATCATTCTGAGTCCTGTTTCCTAATATGGTGTGGGAGTATGTGTTTCCTGATTGTTATAACCAGGGAGTCTAGAGTGAATATGTTACTTCTAGGCAAGCGTGCTTCGTCTTCGACTAACAACCGACAACTTCAGGTGAGATGGTGGTCAAACGCAATCCTATCAATAATAAAAAAAATATCCTTTAAACACTTAAACTTATATGTACAAACACCCAGACCCGGAACAATTGTTATCTGTAAGCCAAACAAAACTTCATTATTTTTATTCATGATATTAATATAATAATTATGTTTACTTAGACTTATTAAAACGACACTCGACTGTCACCTGTATTGTATGCAAAATAAACTACACCTTTGTATTCCCAAATGTAGTGTATCAGCTTCACTATAAATAAAATATAACAAATATCCGTATACACTACAAAACGAAACATTAATCAGAGCTAACTGTGAATCTGGGAGTATTACTCGATAGTTTATTTATTTATTTTATATTTTATTTATTTTTATCTCAATGTACAAATTTCATTCATTCATTTTATCTCAATCTACAAAATATACAAGGCAATGAATTTAGGTATTTAGTAAGAGGTCAAGTTGACGACTGTAATACTAGTATATTATTAACTGTGTTACAGTCGACAGCGCCTTCCATCCTGGTAAAATCACAAAATTCATCGTTTCGGCACTTTAAATTTGTAGGTAAATACATATTTGATTTTAATCGAATAAATATAATAATCCAATGAAAAACTGCACTTGTATGCGCATGTTGATAAAATAATTAGTTGTGCCTATCGTATGTATGGCTTTATGAGATCGGCTATCGATCGGCGACCTACTTAATAATGAACAAATAAAACCGAGGCAAGCTTAATGCTTACTGCCGGAAGCGTTAGTAACAATAGCATGTTTGGGATCATCTCGACCTCACACCTCATGGCGACAAGGTTACTGATAAGTGTGCCTCATTACTTCTGACAAATGCATTACCTAATCACCTCTATTTAAAAAATCGTACAATAGTTAAGATAATGACAGCTATAAGAGAATGATTTTTGGAAACGAAAGATAACAAATAATAAGACGTTATGCTGGTCACGTCTCAATAATGCCGTGCGCGCACTGCCTTGCGGTGGCCGCAATTGCGGTAGTTCTACCGCCGCACCGGTAGAATGACTGGGGCCACCGGTGACTACCGCACGCATTTATTCCACCGCAGTGCGCGCACTTCTATAGCCTGCAATACATGTTGGCCGAGCATAGGCCAACGCGAGCGTTGGCAAATAAGTACAAGGCAAGAAATAATGTCCACACGTTCGACAAGTTCGTCGAACGCCAATGCAGACGACCAATGTAGAAGAGGGTCTGTAGAGCTGCCCACACGTCGGCCAAGCGCAGGCGAGCGTCATTGATTTATGACCAAAAACCGACACCGATCTGAAGTGAGGCAAGTGATCACGAGCAACGGCGAGCGAAGACAAGTTGCGCCAAGTGAGCTCTATACACGTTGGCGCTGGCCCACATTCGGCCAACTAGGCAAGTGACACCAAGCGATAGCAAGACAAGGCAAATATACTGTCTACATGTTGGTATTGGCCTTCACTTGACAACGCTCGGCCAACATGTATTGCAGGCTTATGACACTCCATACTGCACAGATTTTGCGTTTCCAAAACGCAACGCAGTGCGCGCACGGCCTTAAACTAAACTTTAGAGATAGTTCAGTTTATATTCACAGTTATTATGAAGTCACAGAGAGCTGTGACTTAATAAATGTGTGCTTATAGTAATTAACACGATACTAATACACAAACTTTTTAAATTGTTGTGGATCTGTCGGTCTTTCTGTTTGTTCGAGTTGATGTCTGGAACGGCTAAAGCGATTTTAATCGTATGTTATCTAGAAGATTGAGAAGCTTATAGGGCAAGATATAGGCGACATTATGTCCCGAAATTTCTATGGAAACGGGATTCCGAGTAGTAGAAAACATAAAAGGTCTTACAAGACAACTATGTATTCAAGATAGTGGTTAGAAGAACATGAAACACAAATAGTCCTGAATGTTGCTTTAATACATTCTATCTTTGTATAATAGAGTATTAAATAGGACGATGATATAGATTATAGAGTAACATCGATTAAACTTTGAAAAAGTATTTCTTAATATGTATCAACATATAGGAAAAATACTCCTAAGTACACATTTCATTATTATCAGCTTTTGAGACAGAAGTTACCAACCCGATTATTATCATGTAGCAAACACGCTATAAGGTTCGTTACACATAATTAGAATATGTGACACACGACCGTTAATGTTCACGTTAAGTAATACGGTGGACCTCTGCGCTCTGCGCCGAATGCTAAATTCGTGAAAGTGTCGTGAAAGCGCGCGGCTGATGCGCGTGAGCACCGGCGCCTGCGCAGCCACGGCCGCCGACTCGGGTAGGGCTGCCGAAGAATTAAACTGCGAAAGCAAATCCTAATAGGTGACATTTGTAGTGTAACTAGTAATACTTTTTGTATCAAAGAAAAATAGATACCTCGGGGCTTAAGCACTAAAAAGGGTGTTACAATTGGCGTTCCTATCACTTAAATCGATCTTTTACAGACAACCTTTGGATGGATTTGAGAACAAAGAGACCAACAAGAAAGTATAGGGTATACTTTCTTGTTGGTTTCTTTGTTCTCAAGTTCAAACAAAAAAAAAGATTTTTCCAAATCGGTCCAGCCGTCTATGGGAAGGGAACATACATAAAAAACAACAGATTCCGACGATTATAGAATAGAATACATTTATTTCAGACTATTTTATTTCAGATTATGTTATCAATATAATTTTAACCATATCACTATCTCCGTCTCCCTTTGACCAGTCCGTCATTCGAATGTAGTCCATTTCATAGGAATAAAATCTGTCTTTTAAGAATTAAAAAACAAAATGAAAAAAAAATAGAACTAAGAAGCAGTATTTTAAGCAAGCACAATGTCAAAAAGTTTTTATTAATAAGCCTGTATTAATATACTTGTTGAGATTGTCTAGCAGTTTACGTGATGGAAATTTCTTGGCTCGTGCGTTATCAGATCAATTTGTTAGGTAAGTTCATGAACAGATCGATCAAAGTCAATCGATTATATTGTGAATGAATAATATGGAACAATGTTACGATATTCGTTACTATGTCAGAAGTAGTTCAGGCATATAACGAATAGAACCTATTATGTATTACGTCTAGGTAAGCGTGCTCCATCTTCGAACACATCATCACTTACAATTATACAACAATAAAAAAAATAAAAATAAAATTCGGTGCTCCCCCTTTCCACACTCGTGACACTATATCGTACCTTATTATAGTTGATACGAACCTAATGATTGAGCCGACGATTACAACAAGCTAAAACAAGAAGTAGAAAAAGAAAAGAAAAAGAAATCAGACTCTTTCAGTCAAACTTTTCAGTTTCAAACTTCAAAGCAAAAATTGACATGCAATTGCTAAAAGTAAAATAATATTTTTTATTTTATTTTGTTTCACCTACGTTGTCCCACTACCTACTAGGTAAAGGCCTCTCCTAATTCTATCCATAAAGTCTTCTCTCGCGCCGCTTCAGACCAGCCCTCGTGGTACACGTCCAGGTCGTCTCACCACCTCTTCCTACGCCATCCATTTATCGGCACCCAAAATAATAATAATCTATACTAATATTATAAAAAGATTGTTTGTTTGTTTAAACACGCTAATCTTCGAAAGTCCTAGGTGGATTTAGATGAAACTTGGTATGGAAGTAGCTTGAAGCTTGAAAGAAGGAGGATTATGTTTTTATCGTGAATTCGTGACCCGTGACCCTCACGACTACTAATCTACAAATAAAAGTTTGACAACCCTACTGACATCTCAGGCGCGCTGTCTCGCGGCTCGCAAACGAAGACTACATAATTATATCGCTTATTAGCACAGCTATTAGACTACTGAAAGTGCCTGCTTATGACAATTCTCATGTTGGTAACATTGGGGAAAACACCAACAGTTTGCTACAGAGGAGACAGAAAATAAAAAAATTAACTAACCTGTATTCTGTGGAACAGTAGGAGAAAAGTTGTTACAAGATCGACTAACGTGTGTGAAGGTCGTGTGTTCGAACTCAGGCCTGTCTATTTCTTTGTGTAATTTTCATTATCATCTTCAAAAGGGGGAAGTACCTAAAACTTCGTGAGAAAACGGCATGTTCTATGACTAAAAAATTGGCCAAGTGCGAGTCAGACTCGCCCATGAAGGGTTCCGTAATATATTAAATTAAATTTATTATTAACTATAATAAATTTAATTTAATATATTTATTTGAATAAAAAAGAACTTAAAAGTTTCTTAAAACTAGCTTATTTACAATTTTTACAACTAAGCCAAATAACTTTGTTTTTCATAGTGTTTGTATGAATTACAAAGTTATATTTGCGGTTTTAGAAAATATGCTGTATCTCCAAAACTGCTAGCTTGATCTCGTTCAAACCAATTTTGGTTGAAAGATTACATTAAGATCTACAGTATATATTTTTTTAGATTTTTCACTCCATTATTATAGAAGTTAGAGGGGGTGGACACACATTTTACCACTTTAGAAGCTTATATCTTTTGAACGATTAACTTTATGAAAAAGTGGTTTTAGAAATCTTAATGTCATTTTTAAAGACCTGTCTATAAATACCAAACACGCATAGATTTCATGAAAAAAAAAATCCGTTTCAGTTCCATGTATGGGGAGCCCCCCTTTATTTTACATATATTTTATTCTTTTTCATAAAATCGGAAAGCGGTTCACAGAATACATCTACGTACCATGTTTCACATGTATAGTCCAAACAGTTTCGGAATAAAATGGCTGTGACATACGGACGGATGGACAGACAGACAGACAGACGGACAGACATGTCGAAACTATAAGGGTTCCGTTTTTTGCCATTCGGCTACGGAACTCTAAAAACCCGAAGATATGTAATGTCCACCAACACTGACAAATGCTTGCACTGTCTGGACAGGTCTGCTCAAATCTGTGTGGTTATTTCCTCAGAAAGCACCACAGACCTACATGTTTTTCATATGATTGGACCAGCACAAATACTATGGACTTTAAAAGAGACGCTGACCTCTGAGTTTGTTTCGGTGTTTCTTCTCAGAGTAGTCAATTAGGAAACACCGGCCTCATCTAGCTAAACTAAACTTAACACGCAAAAAATATGATGTGTAAAAGTTTTATTTATAACCAATTTACAAAGTAATTATTTCATGTCATTTCAACCCGGACTGGGCCCGCGTGCCGAATTACGGCCCATTCCCTCTCACACGGAGGAAGCCTGTGGTTGCGGGAATGTTTTAACGAGATACCGCGGCCCCGGAACTTAAGGGCAGCTGAAGGAACAGGGTGGGTTTTTAGTCAGTAGAAGTCTGACACTCCCTTCCGCTCCACCCAGAGCGGATGAAGTCATTCGAATTTGAATCCACTCCAGACACAAGCATATTTATAATAGCTTAGTTCGAGGGGTCTTATTAAGATTGCTAGTAATGTGAATTTTACACACATAGTTAGTTCTATTTTTTTTAAAATAGGCTGATTAGTTGATTACGTATGTATTAATACAAAACTAAATTAAGAAAAGTAAAAATTAAAATTGTCTACTATTATAATTGAGATAGAGTTTTGAGTACATTATTTTTTATTTACAAGCAGGCACGACAAACATATAAATGTTCTGTTAAGGTTTTATTTTTCTTTCTTGAATGTTATCCTTTCTATGAATCGGTATTGATATAATCATCTTCAGGTACTTGTGAGTGACAGTACAGATCTGATAAAGTTCTGGTAACAGATGTGTAGAAACGGTGTCATAATGCAGACAAACACGTGATGTTTAAGATGTCATGTAGTTTTATAATAACTTACTACGTCATAAAGATATGGTAAGGTGGTGAAACTCGAAAACAACCGGACAAGGGCGAGTCGACTCGCCCACCGAGAAGGTTCCGTATAAATTTGTAGGGGTAACCTCTAGTTATATTTAGTTGTGGAATCGAGTCTCGAGCTCCTCAATATTAGTTTTTGATATTTTTATATACCTATCTTCGATATTATTAAGAAGATTTATCTTTAAAGATTTATCGTTGAGTAAACATAGCTAGTGTTAGAAACAGAGGTATGATTAAATAAAAAAATAGACATTATCCTTTAACAATATGGATTCTCATCCAGTAACACAGCAGAGGAGAATCCCACCGGTCAATGAACACGCTCAGGAGGCCGTTGGTGGTTTCACGCAGGCGGCTGACCACGGAGGCCGTCCACTTTTTTATTATTGCGAAGAAATCGTCTGTGTGTGCCTCCGCAAACATCTTGGATGCACTACAACGCCACGACAATCCCAAAAGCATCCTGAACGCATTTCTATATATATATATATATTTTTTTTTTTTTGAAAATATTTCGCGTTTGACCACCATCTCACCTAATGGTAAGTGATGATGTGGTCGAAGATGGAGCACGCTTACCTAAAATTAACCTATTCACTCTTAACTTAAAGTCTCCTAGGTTATAGCTATCGGGAAACACAGACTCCGGCAGGGAATTCCACTCCTTAGCCTTACACGCAGATCGCTGTATGTCCTTTACACAGAGGACACACAGCGATCTGCGTGTATATATCTGGTCCAAAGTGAACAAACTATGTATTAATGTAAATTATTTACAAGACGTAAAAAATGCTCTATATATTTTTAAACAGAACTAGCAACTTGGCTAAAATTCACATTACTAGCAATCTTGTTAACCTTACCCAGCCAACTAAGCTAAATATGCTAGTGTCTAGCTGGAGTGGGTAATGGGTGGGGTTGGATACCGCGACGCCTTGATCTTAAGTTCGACTCATTAGGTTAGTGACGCTTCAAAATACATAAATTGTACTTCAGTGGTGCCTACAACTCATGTTGGTACTGGAGAGAGATCGTTCAGACAGACTGTTTAATATCATAAAACACTGTCATTAACAGTGCACTGAAAGTGCTTGTAAATAGAGTGTAATTACTGCAATCAGTCCCGAGTCATAAACGATTTACTTTCATTTCAATTTCAATTACTGTAATATTTTCATTTTAATTTCATCTTTTAAGCTTACCTTACTTTTTATAACGAAGCTTTTTTACACATCATAGGAGACAAACATATTGAGACATTTTGAATGGGTCATGTACAATTAAATACCTACGTGTTCACTCCTCATACAAAATGTACTCAATCAAATTTTTCATTCCGGATTTCGCACGGAAAATCGCGTCTCAAAGACCAGTCAACAACAGCTAGACAGGGCCATGCCTGCCTGCCGGGTTGCGGGAATATTCTAACGAGATACCGCGGCCCCGGAACTTAAGGGCAATTGGAAGAACAGGGTGGGTTTCAAGTCAGTAGAAGTCAGACACTCTCTTCCGAAAACAAAGAGCGGGACGAGTCCTTAGATGATATTTCCTCCGAAAGAAAAAAGACTTGTTAAGTTGTTACGTTCCCACTGTTGGGACAGAGGCCTTCTCTATATTCGCTCAAGTGTTAGTTAAATATTAATAAAAAATAAAATAAAAAGCCCTTTATTTCCTAAAATTAAGTTTACAATATTACACTGAAATATTTGATTATTATTATATTAGGAACCCCTCTCAGGTGAAGGCCTCTTCCAAAGATTGCCACATTTTTCGGTCCTGTGCTATTTGTTGCCATTGTGGTCCAGTTATTTTCTTGATGTCATCTTCCCAGCGCGCATGGGGTCTACCTTTATGACGTTTGCCCAGAGGTCCATGCCATAATGTTACGGGTGTTGTCCATCTCTGATCTTTGAGTCGCGCTACATGTCCGGCCCATTTCCATTTAAGTTTTCATGCATGGTTAAGAGCATCAGTCGTTTTTGTTTTTGCTCTTATGTCTATGTGCCTTATTTTTTGTATTTTTTAATGTTCATCATGCTGCGTTCCATACCGTATATAATATATACCATACATGCGCCGTTAGTTAAATAATTAAAATCTCAAAGCAGTCACAATTGTCTGAAAGTTTTTTTATAGGTTACTAGCACTTCAACCGCATGAATATCCAAATAACTTATAGCACTCACTAGAAATGCAACTTACTACGAATCCAAAAACTTTCAAAATTGGGTCATTACTTCCAGAGATTACCGCCTACATACAAACTTACAAACAAATTTTACCTCTTATACTAATATTTTAATTAGTAAAGATAAAAAATAATCTTACTACACGTATTTACACTATACATGCAACTCAGTCACGTCCTTCTACTTATCACTTAGTATATCATTCGGACTTACATATTTCACTTCCCATGCGCCTGCGCATGAGACGCAACGGAAGCGACACATCGGCGCCCACTCACTCCACACGACACTATTTCTAGACCACATTACACATACCTAGTGATTTAGTGTCGCTCTCTTCAAAGGAGACCACGAAGAAGTGATCTTGTTTTTATTATAATGACAGAATCTGTTTGTTGTTTAGAAACAGTGGGAAAAAACAAACATTCATTGTTTAAATTTAGTATGTCTTGATACAATCCAGTGGCGTAGTAATGTCGGAAACTGATTCCGTTGTATATCTTTGAGATTTATGCAATGTTGGCTGAGGAAGCAGTGGAGGTTCAGTGGTTGTAGGCCGGACTTGCGAGTTGTAGGTCGTGATTTCAAATCCAGGTAGGCATATAACATTGTTTTTTTTTAAATAGAATTAGCAATATGGGCAGAATTCACATTACTAGCAATCTTATTAACCCCTCCAACTAAGCTAAATATGCTTGTGTTTGGAGTGGGTTCACGGCAATTCTGTAATGGGTGGGGTTCGAACCTGCGACCTCTCGATCACAAATCCGACACCATAGCCATTGGGCTATTGACGCTTGTTGTTTAATTTTCATCACCACTGCTGCTCGAAGGTAACGATCGTGAGAAAACCGGCACGACTTAGGACTGAAAAATCCGAAGGCTTGCGAAATCCGCCGACTAGCACTGGACCAGCGTGGTGGATTGTGGCCTAATCCCTCTTACAGAGGGGAGTCCTGTGCCTCAGCAATGGCAACGTTGTAGGCTGGTGTTTTGTTAGGCAAGGGCCCTATCGTACATCCGTAGACATTTGAACCATTTGACCAAACTTGGAGCAAACTACATTACAAACTACAATATAAATTCCTTAAATAAAACCATATACAACGTGTAACGGAAAGGGTATATACATACCTAGGGCACGGCTTCTTTGGATGATATCAAACGATATTGGAAGGGTTTCAACTCAAAATAAAATACTCTAAAAATTGATACCAAATTTTCGGTTTCGTAAGTTTCTTAAATTGAAATCATAACAATCGTGTCACCGCACTACGTAGGTCAATAACTTTCCACGTTACTTGCAAATATCGCGATAAATCTCTTCTGTGATGTGCTTATTTCAATTTGAAAAGTTCGGTTTCTGGTATCAATGTATTAAAAATTCTCATTACTTCCGAACATGTAGAGATAGGATTAAAAAACCCTTCCAATATCGTTTGATATCACCCAAAGAAGCCGTGCCCTTGGTATGTAGATACCCTTTCCGTTACACGTTGTATAGGTGACGTGAATTGGCCACCAAGATCGTACGATTTGATCCCGCTAGACATTTTCTTGTGGGGTTTTCTCAAGTCGCAGGTCTATGCCAAAAATCTGCAATCAAACGATGCACTGCAAGTCAATATAACGCAGGCCATCACTCAGATTCAGCCGGATCTATGCAGTAGAGTTATTGAAAATTGGACCTCTCGGCTCCGTGCCACCGTTTGAAACCGCGGTGGACATTTAAACGATGTCATATTTCATACATAATGGCATAAATGGGCCATTCAAAAAAAAACAAAAAATTTCTTTAATATCTCACAAACAGCTTGTTTTATTTAATTTCAACATCGACCCGTCCTTGTTGAAAGACCCTTTACAAGAAACGCCAAATACCAATTATGCCAACTCGCAAAAGCAGTGAACCATACATCATCATCAGCCTTTTCCTCAACTATGAAAGGGTCGGCCGCTAGTCTAACTGGATGCAACGGAGTACTAGTGTTTTAAATAGAGCAACTGCTTTAAGACCTCCGTAATCCAGTAGCTCAGATTTTCTGGCTTCTGACAAACCGTAACGACCGTTAAAAATATACCAATTACAACCAGGACCAATGCCTCATGCTTTCCTAGACACAGCTGAATCTCGATAAGATATCTTATCTTATCGAGATTCTGCGTAACCAAGACCATCTTGGTCTTAGTCACGCACCTACAGACTGACTTCGACAATCGTTGTTGTGTGCTACCTATTATTTACCCAGCTTTCTTGCTAATCCAAACTTTCTGTGCATAAAATGCAGGAATATGTTAAGTAAAGACCTAGACCTAAAACCAATACCTAGTAACATGGTTCTCAACATTCAAGTCCATGGTCAACAAGCTAGATTAGGTATTGACCAGAACTTACGAACCTCCTTATACGGTAACTTATGATAACATTATAACTGCGCGCAAAAAAATACTTTGTTACATTATTCATTTAATCGAGTACGTGACTCACACAAATGGAAGTGGCAAGTACTAGATACCTACTTATTCAGAGGTTGATTAAATATGTTTCTAGTAAGACAATTGTATGTATATTTTTACGATATAATTTGTTTAACCCTCTGGTAGCGACACCAAAAGGGCCTGACTAAATTCGCACAATTTCGGGTGCACAATGGTCTTCACGACGCCGAGGACGGGTGCACGTTGAAGGAGATTATCAAAGTGAAACTAACACAGGTTTGCCCCGCTTCGGTTGCACCGCCACCGCCTCGTGGAGGTGATCGGCGACGATGAACTTGCGTGGCCTATCTCCAGACTATGGTGCGGGGCGAGGGGAATGGTAATCGCCTCCTACCGCAAATCTCTGCGAAGACGGTGGTGGAACGTCTGAGAGAGAGACAACTCTGGTTGTAGCGCCCCACCAACCACGGGAGACGCCCTGGATTCGGAGACCGCGAATCTTTCCAGCCATTGTAGGCGTACTGCGTAGGCTCACGAATTTAGATTAGGGGAGCGTTGTCAGGTAAGAACCAGGCCAGAGCAAACCAAAGAGCGATACGTACAGCAAGAATGACGGGGCAATTGCCTTGCAGGGTTGCGGGAATGTTCTAACGTGATGCTGCGGTCCCAGACCACAAAGGCAACTGAAAAATAAGAAGACCTCTAGAAGTCTAACCCTTCTATTGCACCAGAGCGGAATTAATTTGATATATGTGTAAGTAAAAATGTGCACATCAACCACACAACTTGAAACGTTAGTAGACCAAACTGTTATTATTCCCCATCAAGCATAAAATACTGTTTTGCGACACATTTGAGAGAAAAAACAGTTTGAATGCGGATAAAAATCTTTGTTTTTCTGCTATTCGGACTAGTGGCACAAAACTGAAATGCTTGAACTATTGAGCACAGTGAATAAACAAAAAACAAAACATTAACGCAATGAATTTCTCGTAATGACCTCACCTTGCTAACGGCCTAGGTAAGTGTATGTACCAAGTTTATTAACCTACATATTTCTTCATTCGTAATGCTTTGTCATGTCACTGTCACTATAATTACAGTTTTCCATATTTAATAGCGCCTAATAAACTCTTTTTAATGACAAACAGTTGGTTTTTACTCAAACGAAGTAGAAAATAGTGATGATAGCTAATGGAATGGGAAATTTAATGATTTTCAAAATGGGTGATATTTTTTATTTTTATTAAATTTACTGGTTCACGTATTTTTTGCCGTTTTAAGTTAAACTAGATGTGGCCGGAGAAAATAATAATAAGTACGTTAAATGCTTTAATTTAGTAGTAGCATAAATCCCAAGTCCCAAACGGTGCAAATGTAGATAATAATAACAACTTATAGAGACTATAGAAAGGTATATGTATAAGCCATTTGGGGTCAAGACATCAGGACCATGGGGTCTGAGTGCGCATCGAGTCTTTCGTGACGTCAGTAAACAATTTGTCGATTCTTCAAGTGACTAGAGGGCTGGCGTTTTCTTCGATCAAAAAATCATCATTGCCATTCAACGTGGCAGTGCTAGTGCTGCCAGGGTTTTGGGTTTTCTCAACAACGGCGATGTCGACGAATTTTTCGATGCCCGCTTAATTCTACAAACTTCAGTAATATTTACATTTACAACTTACAAATCGTAATAACGCTTTGTAAATATGTTTATTACAAAACCATGTTCATGAATAAACATTATTATATATAAGTAGAGCTGTTACAATGAAAAAATTTCGTTATTCATTCATGGAATTGGGAACTCGTTATCATTATTATTTCAGCTCACTACTTTTGGCGAAATTATATTTAAAAAATACTAAAAATATTTATTTGAAATGGATTTCCGTAATGTGACGCCTGAGTCCATTCTGTGATTGCTTTGCAATTATTGACGAAAGACAAAGAAAAACCCCTGCGAAGGAAATAAACTTTACAAGAGAGCCATCAGCAATCTGATCGTCCAATTACAATGCCGTAACAGACGCCTATTGTGCCTAACGAGTAACGCCATTTTGTTACGTCATACGTTACTGTCACACATAATTAGTCAGCAGTATTCAGAAGACGTTTACTCTGTTAGGTAATATAGGCAGATAGCATTTCGGAAATGCGCTTGCGTCGCCTCGGCAATCATCGGCAATTGTCGGCAGTAAGGAAGTATTTATAGATGCGCGATCCGTATCAAACGGACGATGAGTAGATGGAACACTTTCTCTTGTAGGGTTGACATTTTACCACTAATCGTTTTTGAAAAGTCAATGAAAATAGGATATGGATAAAAATTTAGCTACTGGCTCAAAGCTCAACCTGTTCGTTCAGTGCCTCTTGCCTTCGGGGCGACTGTACCTCGTTATAATATTCCCACAACAACGGCATGCCTGTTCCTTACCATACGTTGAGCTACCCCTATTACCATCAGCAGGCCTAAGCCTACGGTGGCCGGAGATCAGCTCGCGATCCCCGACGCTCGGGGCGTTTGCCGTGGCGGCTAGGGCGTGACGAAAAGAGTTTTCTCTCCCTCTCGCGTTCGGCCAAGAAAGGGAAGCAACTGCTTCCCATTTTTCAACGTCCCACATCATGGTTTGGAACAGGGTCGGGCAAGAGAAGTCGCTGCTATTTACCACCACATCGTTTCTGCTCTTATAATCTTCCACTGTAACTCAAGTGCGACTTTTCCAAATTTGCCAACCCTAACAAATTTAAATGTCAATTGCATTAAGCAGTACAGCGATGTTTGCCAAAACAATTATGAACATCGTGTCAGTATCGTTTGCCTCATTTTCGGAATACTTCGGAGGTTTCCGTAGCACTTCGTATTCTGATAGAGTGGCTACTTGACATGTGTCGGGGAATGTCAGTCCATGTTCCGATTTTATATGGGGTTGAGTAACGGTTATGTATAAAGTTTTTGAAGAGAAATACTGAATTTAGATTTCTCTAATGTATCGTTTTTAAAGAAAAGATCGTGGCTTAATAATTAATAAAGTCGAACAAGTTGATCTTCAACTCTCAACTTCTGATGGAAATTAATGTGTCTGTCTGGAGTCAACCCACGATCCATAACTCGCATATCGTGAGGCTGTAACCACTGAGCTACCACTGCTCTTCGATTTTCTCTCATAATAATGCTCACCATGTGCCCACCGTTATTCGAATTGTAGCTAACTTTAATTCAAATTTTAAATCCCATCAAATACTGAATACAAGGTATGCCCGTGACTACGTACGCATGGGAAGTTTTCCCGCGGAAAGTCAAATTAAAATTGGTTCACCGCTCCGGAGAGACAAGCAGAAAAAGAGATATTTTTTATTCAGTATGTCGTGTTTTATATCGAGCAAATAACTATAAGCATAGGGTTGCCAGATCAAAAAATCGAAAATCCGAAGTAAATTCCGGACATTTGATGAAAATTCCTGACTTTCTTTAATTTGAAATAAAAACATTATATTTTTTTTATGTTTCACTCTTTCATTCAAATGTAGAAATTCCGGACGGTTTAGGATTCCCTCCGCATTCCGGACAAAGATCTATATTTCCGGACATGTCCGGAAAATTCCGGTCGTACGGCAACTCTATATAAGCAGTAATTTTATTTAAATGTGTAGAAGATATGTACATGGATGTAAAGATGCATCAATTCATTGCTTCCTTCAGTCATATCCACCTGTTCAATGTTGGTGTTAAAACAAATGTTGATATCGATGCAGAGAGAATCTTACTTATCTCAGATGACGTAACAACGTGTAGCAAATCTACAAGATCATACACGTGCTGCTTGTAACAAACTATTCAATATATAATAGTTTTTATCATACCTCCACAAGCCCATGACTTCGTATTGTTCAGCTGCTAATTCAATTGACTTCAACTTAGGGCTGTCACTAATACGGAAATATACATTTTTCAGAAAGTTTACTGTATGTATAGCAATGCTCATTGTGTAGTGAAATATTACCACAAGGTAGAATGCGGCCCCGGAATGCGATGAGAACTGAATAAACAGGGTGGGTTTTCATTCAGTAGAAGTCTGACTCTCCATTGCAGAGCGGGGGGGGGGGGGGGGGTATTTGATGATTTTCCAACCGAAGAAACAAGAAAATGGTTGAAAGGTTTAACACTTTAGGAACACTTAACAAGCGCAGACTCTGCAGATGATGATTATTTTCTTCTTTAGTGTTTTAAAATCAAAATTCGTTGATTTTACTTTAAGATTTTGTTGGTTGGTTAAAACTTCCCACATCTCATGAGCTTGCTATACTTTGGCTGCAAATTAAGCGCTGCCAAACAACGAGAAAATGCCGGAAGTCTCTTGGGTATTTAACCAGCCGACAACGTAAAAGACGAATTTAGTTTTATTTGTAGTTTAAATTAAATAGTTTATAACATGTGCCTATGTTAAAATAAAAATCACAATCCCGTCTCGGAAATCGACCCCGAGGCCTCATGTTCATCAAACGCGCTTGCGAACACTTGAAATTAAGCCACCACATTTTTTTCCAAACAAAATTTATTTAAAATGCTCCAACATTGTTTTATATTTGTATCAGCCCTGCTACTGCTACTGAATTTACTAGTGATTTTCAACCGACGACCAAAAGAGGAGGTTATCAATTCGACGCGTATATATATATATATATTTTTAATGTATGATCACCGATTACTCGAAGACGGCTGAACCGATTTAGAAAATTCTTTTTTTGTTTGAAAGGGTATATTTTGAAATTGGTCCTATTGTCACTAGGTCAGGATCTGATGATGGGATCCTGGAGAAATTGAGGGAACTCTTCAAATATTATAGGCACACCGATGACGTTTTGGGTATTTCTTATAGTAAGTTGTGCAGTTGCTCTCAAAAAATACCATTTGGGGAAATGGAACTGATGATGAAGACCACAGATGGCCGCCGAACCTACTCAATAATAAGTATTGAGTGGATTGCGATTCGATTACTTGAATATGGATGTTAAGCACTTTATGTTCGTCACAATGCATATGGTGATATAGAGCTGATGGTGAAGTACCAGGAGAACTCCTCAACAATTAACGGCCCAGCATTGGGAAAAGCAATATTTTGTAAAAGGATATAAGTAGTTGACATTTAGGCTCTTTTAACTAGGTAAATTAAAAATCGACCAACAAAAAAGAGTGAAATAAAAACTTTTTACCAAAAAATTCAACCGACTCCCAAAAACACTGCAAAGTGAAAAATAACTTTAATTTCGGAAGTCGGTGCCAAAAACGAGTCGGTTTAATTTTTTGGTAAAAAGTTTTTATGTTCCGTCGATTTAGTTCGTAAATTGCCGTAATCGGTAAAAGGCTGGCTATAAATGGGCAAAACAAAACAATGTTGGTTTGTATAAAATTAAAAAAATAAATGATACTATTTTTTATAAGTCCGCACCTACTCTTTATTTACTTGCTTTAAAATCAGATATACTCTATTTCTTCTAATAAAAGTTGCCAACCCTAGTCCTGCTACTGCTACTGAATAGTAGTGATTTTGTTCCGTCGATTTAGTTCGTAAATTGCCGTAATCTCACTAAGGCTGGCTATAAATGGAGAAAACAAAACAATGTTGGTTTGTATAATGAAATTGGGACTAATAATACGAGCGGTTTACAAAACTGACGTATATAGAGTGTTTTTAGTTACTTTACCATTTTAAAATTCAATTTTTTTTTTTAATATCTGAGGATAGGTAACACATAATATGTCTGTATATAGAACAGTGTTGTAGGTCGTCTCCTTGTACGAAGCAGTCATGCTAGCGTAGGAAGAACCAGAACGCGTTAGGGAGAGAAAACTCTCTTCCTCAAGGACCAGCCCCGGGTCGGTGGCACGTCGCATTCCAGGCGCGCCACTAAGAAAGAGAGAGTCAGCACAAGTGACGGCGACCCATAGGGCCACTGCCTGGGTTACGGGAAAGCTCGTGATTACGAACTCAGTCAGCCACATTACTTTGGGTAATTTCTACCATCACCACAGCTCTCAAAACGATGTAGAAATTATTAAAGTTATTGGCTTATTTTGTTATGTTATGATCAATTCTGAACAAAGTAGTCGCAAAAAGGTGCTTACATATAATTAGATTTTTAGGTCTCTCAATAATAAGGGCTTGTAAAGTCTCACTAAAGATTGTCTGGAAGATATAGCTCTCTGCGATAAGACCGCCTTTGGTAACCATAGTACATATAAGCATTATTGTTAATTACGGGTGTTTAAATTGTTGGTGTACAATAAAGTATATTCTATCTATCTATGTATCTAATATCACAAGGTTCCTATCTGAAAATCCTATCCTGATTCGCTACCTTCCGAGTACCGACCTTGAAACCTACGTCCAAACATAATGAAATGAATTCCATTGTGGAACTCGATGTTGATCGTAATCGAGTTCTTATGACATTCGGACGTGAGGTATCATTTATTTGCAGTATATGATGTCGAATAATGAACATGTAGAACCCATTGAAAAGTTGAAATCAAATGGTTATAGTTATACAAAGTAATGTTTAATTAAGTTGCTACCTCTCAAATTCTAGAATTAATCTTCAAGTCATTTAACGTCCCACTGCCCATTCGACATACACTTCGCCCTCGCCAACGTCACCTTTTACTTCTTATCGTGTGGGTAGTATGGTCTAACGACCCCATACACCCTAGTGTCAGAGTTTCTAGACCGCCTCAAGGGCCTCTGACGTGGTCTATTTTGACGACCGCCATTTGGCGACCGGGACCACCGGCTTATACGTGCCTTCCGAAGCACGGAACCACCTTTTTATCAGACAATCAGGTGATTCAGGCCTGCAATGTCCTAGCCACAGAAATCTTACCTTATTATTAAGATTTCTGTGGTCCTAGCCAAACTGGTAACAACTTCACAAAGTATGCTTCCCGCGGGAATCGAACCCACGACTACCGTGTCACAAGGCAAACGCCTAAACCACTCGACCACGGAGGCAGTCACCTTTTACAATACCACAAAACAGTACCATATCGCTTAAAACGAGTTCTCTATATGTAGCCGTCAACCACATTAACAATATTTTATTATATGACGAATCATTAGACATTTTCGCGAGTACCGAGCTGAGATTCCTGACCACTGCTGCACGATATCTGGAATCAATATCTACTTCAACTATTCTCTCTTTGGAGTAGAGTCAATTAAGATATTTATTTTATTTTATTGTGCAATCATAATTCTGTATTAAGTATTATTCCGTCAGTTATTTAGTCCTGTATAATGTAAGTTAATTTTGTTGGTAAATATCTATTACTAGTTATTATTTATTCTTTTTAATTTTCCGTATTATTATTTTAACTATTCCTATAACTTGTATGTGTGGGTATGTAACAACCGTAAGTGCAAGTTGGTGATTAAATAAATAAATTATTTTACTGTATTATCGATCAAAGAAAACCATAATACGAATAGTACCTATTAAGGACGCATGTTCAAAATTGATAGGTATCAAATCGCATCACTACATAGACAAGGCTCAAACACACACAAACGTACGAATAGCTCCGCGAATTATGGGTACGTAAAGTCATTTTGATACTTTAGTTTATTTTTTTTTTTTTTAATGGCTTCATGGTTGCTTTTATTTTGTGTGCTGTTTGATGTCATGAAATTATTGGAGTGACTTGTAGGTACACTTCGATGACTGGTACTGGATCTCTTTGACAACAAGATGTAAATGTGCAGTTTTTTTTTTATTATGGTTTCGTAGCCGATTGGCAAAAAACAGAACCCTTATAGTTTCGTCATGTCTGTCTATCTGCCCGTCCGTCCGTAAGTCACAGCCATTTTATTCCGAAACTGTTATGACTACCTACATGTGAAACTTGGTAGGTAGATGTATTCTGTTCCGCCGAGTTGAACCGCTTTCCGATTGATAGACAAAAATATATAAATTTAAGGGGGGCTCCTCATACATGGAACTGAACCTAAAATATTTTTAAGCTATTGCATAGCTTTTATCGCGGGCTTTGAGCTCGGCGACCGAATCAAGAAATTCCGTAACGAAAATAAAACCTAATACGGTCGAATATGGTCAGTTATTTCAATTCAGGTTACTAACGTTCTATTAGCGTGTTTAGTAAAGAATCGGATTGGTAACCGTCAGTATTTTGGATCAAACCCAGGGTCTCATCATATCTTTTTATGATTTATCTTTTATTGAAAGAACTTTTATATTATACTTACTAGCTTCTGCCCGCGACTTCGTTCGCGTGGAAGGGGGTTCCCGCGTAAATCCCGAACCCGTAGGAATTTCGGGATAAAAACTATCCTACGTCCTTCCCAGAGTCCTAAACTATTCCCACGCCAAATTTTATATTTCATCTAAATCGGTTCAGCGGTTTAGGCGTGAAAAGGTAACACACAGACAGACAGAGTTACTTTCACATTTATAATATTAGTATGGATTTAGATATTTTGTAAATATTTTGTTGAATAAAATAAGAAACATTTACATTTTTTTATAGGAGAAAGAAAGTCTAAAATGTCAACGCCGCGAGAAATAGCTTAAAACTAAAAATGTGGTATAATTGATCCGGTAACTTGAATTAACATCAAAGAAAAAAAATACTGCATAAATAAAAAAATATATAAATAATTATAATTGCATAAGTTGATAAAAAATGCTATGCAATAGCTTTACCGCGGCAGTCCCCGAGTGCCACACGGGTTTTTTTTTCATCAAACCTTTTCGTGTGCGGTATCTATAGACAGGTCTTTAAAAATTATATCGGTTCCTAAAACTACTTCTTCTTAAAGTCAATCGTTTAAAAGATATACGTTTCCAAAGTGGTAAAATGTGTCCCCCCTCTGTAACTTTTATAATAGAATAAAAAAATATACTGTAGGTTTTAATGAAAACTTTCATTAAAATGGTTTGAATGACATCGGGTCAGTAGTTTTTGAGATTTAGCACATTTTCTAAAACCGCAAATATAACTTTGTATTTCATACAAACACTATGAAAAACAAAGTTATTTGGCGTAGTTACTACGGAACCCTTCATGGACGAGTCTGACTCGCATTTGTCCAATTTTTACGAATGAGCCCACTCTTGACCTCGATCTCGCCTGATGGTAACCGATAGATGAGGTCTACAATAGAACGAGCGAGCTCAGAAGATACCTATTTACTTTTGCTTTAAAGACTCAAAGATGGCAGGGAAAACAGAAGCCGGCAGAGAATTCCACAGCTTGGCTGTGCACACAATAAATGTGGAGGAGAAGCGCTTGACAAGACGGTATATCAACCAAGTTCGAGCTTGTATTGTTAGATACGATGAGATATTATAATTATACGAACTCAGTGGAGTGGCCTGCAGGAATACAGCAACCGCTCTTGAAGATCCTAGACGATAAGAATAGCTTATCAAGTTTGGGTCCATTCTGTTTGGTAGGTGTGTAATTTCGTGGTTTTCGGGGTCGCTAATAACGTATGGGGTTCAAAATCAAAGATTTCGCCAATTAAACTGTTCACCGTGTGTTGCATTTCCTTGGTATGATAGCATTAGTGATCTTGACAAAAGCTGGGTGGAACAATATTTTAATATTAAAAATCAATTTCTTATGTTTAATATATTCTTGGAATATATGAGGAATGAGCTCGTAACTCCATATTTCTTACCCGTCTTGGGATACCAAACAGTAATACAATAAAATATATTGAAACATTAGTGGTTTCCAAATTGCTGCCACAAAAAGTACTACAAATCTGTTGGTCAGATCTTTCCGGACGCTCTTCGTGTGTACTGCGAGTATCGCGACTGCCTCCATTAATCCTGTGTAAAGAGGACCAGATCATTTTGATGGTCACAATAAAATGACACATATTTACAACTAGCTTTTGCCCGCGACTTCAACCGCGTGTATCTCGGAAAATATCCCATCAGTATATTTATGTGGAGAACATAGCGCCGACCGATGTAACTGTACAAACTCAAATGACTAATATATATCATTGCCGTGTATTTGGTGAAAACCGTATCAAAATCTTATGTGCTTTTTATCGCGTTCAAACAGACAGACAGACGCGAGGTGACGGGAGGTCTCTGTTTAGATAAAATTTATTATGGTTATTACGATCTAATAACAAATATTTTTTGACCACATGTCCAAATACCGTCCCGTTATCCTACACCGGTTCCCGCTCGTGCACCTCCGCTGACCTTGATCACCGACTGGAGGAAAGTAAGTGAACAGTAATGAGGTAAATGCAATTAAAGAAATTGGTCAGTTGCATTTTTGCGACACTTGCACTAAATATCTCATGGTGGCAGTTCTAATTTTGTGAAAAGTTTTAGTGATGGATTTTACTTCCGAAGGTATGTACTATATTAATTTCTTATTAGAATATTTTAATGTGTCATAAAATAGACTATCTGTGAATTCACAAAAAAGGCATGTTTTTCTTTGTTTTCGAACTTATCAGGCTTTTGGGGTATTAATGACAGCTGCAGAGGTTACTTCACGGTCAACTGGACATAAAAACGTTGCCAGAGTTATAAAGGACATTCGCGAGAATCCAGCTTCTGCAAGTACATGCATTAGCCTTCAACAACCAAGTGCTGTGCAAGTGATAGACTGTTAAGTAATGATGAGGCATTAGCGAATTATATTGATTCAAAATCAACAACCCACTCATATAAACAGACTAGAAAGTGGATTATGAAAGTCGGGCATCACGTGTTTCCATCATATGATTGCATTGTTAAATCAAAAAAAGCATATTATCCTTCCGAGGAGCACATTGTTTTGACACAATCTCGAGCAGAAATTGAGCTACAAGCTATTTTGAATAAAACAGCAGAACGTTTAGTAGAAGCTCAGAGAGAAGTTGTCACAAGTGTGCTCCCCAATCTAATACCCAATTCATCGTTTATCACACAACATCTCTTATAAGTAAATGGGGATGTGACGGAAGTTCCGATCATAGTGCTTACAAACAAAGATTTGAAAACAGCGAAGGCACTGATGAGTTCCTTTTTGTTTATTCGTTGGTTCCTCTAAGGTTAATCGACGAGAGTAACAACATTATCTGGCAAAATCCTCGTCCATCATCGACGATGTTTTGTCGTCCAATTAAATTCATTTTTGCCAAAGAAACAACGGAATTGACAAAAATCGAAACAAATAAGGTTTTGGGATAAATAAACGACTACTTGGAGGCTACATCTTATGATCTTGGTGGTTCTGAAATTTCTGTTAAGCACAAGCTTCTGCTGACTATGACTGATGGAAAAGTGTGCAATGCTTTGACAGAGACACATTTATCGCAGAAATGCTATATTTGTGGGGCCACTCCCAGAATGATGAATCAAGATAATTTTGGCTTGGGTTTGTCAACATTACATGCTTGGATTCGTTCGTTTGGGTGCTTTTTACACATTAGTTATAAGTTAGATATTAAGAAATGGCAAGCTAGGTCTTCAGAGGAAAAAGCAAGTGTAAAAAAAAGATCAGACGAAATCAAACAACGATTCAAGCATGAAACGGGATTAATTGTGGACAAGCCAAAGCCAGGATTTAGTTCCACAAATGATAGAAACAAAGCTCGACGTTTTTTCGGGAACCCCGAACTGAGTGCTCAGATCACAGGATTGGATGTTATAATCATCAAACACTTTGATGTATTGTTGAGGACATTGTCTTCTGGCTTCGAGATAAATCTTGTTGAATTCAAAAAGCCGAAGAAGAAACAGCAAGTGCTTCCCCTTGCTTCTCAATGGCGTCGCTCCAGATATTAATGGCATACGCTAGAAGATCCCCAGTTGACCGGTTTTTTGCGAAAACCGTATTATCGGTCACTGAGGATATCGTTGGCTTCTAGGTATGCCAGGAGCTTACTATTAAGTACACGCTCCATACTCTTACAGAGTATGGACGTGACTGAAATAGGCCTGTAGTTGGCCGGGTCAGCACGACTGCCCTTTTTGGGTACAGGCTGAACGTTAGCCAGCTTCCATGCTTTCAGCACCTTTCCAGTCATCTAGCGAAAGGCGAAACAGGCGTGTCAAGATTGGAGACAATTCAGGCGCACAAGTTCTATGAACAATTGCTGGTATCCCGTCGGGGCCACTAGCTTTGTTCACGTCAAGATTACGCAGCACTCTACGGACGTCCTTCTGATGGATGCGAATGTCCAACATACACGTCTCGCATCCAATAGGAGCATCAGGAGGGTGAGCGCCACTACTATCCAGACGTGAAAACTCCGCAAAGAGGGCGGCAAACAAGTTTGCTGGTTTGAGCAGTGGTTACCACCACTGCTCAAACCTGACGGGTCTACACTACCGTGAGGGACGACAGAAGTTGAATTCGACCGACTTTGCCAGGGACCAAAACGCTTTGCTGCCAGCAGGATATGAAGCGAGTTTGGTCCCGATTCGGCTAACGTGGTCAAACCGAACCCTCCGCAAAACCTTCTTGCTGGACTTGGCAGCCCTGTTGAAGGCTCTCTTCTTCTGATCCACGTCATTTGCTTTGCAGTTTCGAGCATCGACCCATGCTAAGTATGCCCCGTGTTTAAGCGCTTCAGCGCGATCACATTCGGCGCCAAATCAAGGTCGAGCTTTGCCGGACCAATGTGGAGTACTACATACCGTTCTCTGACCTAACAATTTAGGTCAGAGAACGGTATGTAGTACTCCATCCCCTGTCGCAAAACATCTACCACGGCGTTTGCGCACGACGATGAATCATTTGAAGAAAAGCAAGTAGGCTGCCAAGGATAACATGCAAAGAAAGATCGCATGCCATCCCAATCCGCTGACTTATATCGCCAAACCCGCCGAATGACTTTAAGGCTAAGATCGGGCGGAGAGGAGACGGGTACAGACTTCACCAGACGGTGGTCGGAACTACCTAACGGTGAAGATATCGTTACCGAGTAGCGGTCTGGATCTGTAGTCAGTAGAAGGTCCAAGCAATTGGCTTTGTGTGACTCAACATCCGGCACCCTCGTTGCTCCCTGGACCAGCTGAGTGAGATTTAATGCAAGTGCAAGATTGTGCGTCTCTCGCCCAGCATGGTCCGTGCACTGGTATGGGAAGAGCCACTCCTGGTGATGGGCATTAAAGTCCTCCAGTAACACGAACTGAGCTGCTGGGCCGCATCTGCCGCCTCACTGTTGTATTGTGTGAGCCTGGTTCTCTCATGATCTCCGCTGTGCGAGCGGTAGACACAAGCATAGATAATTTTGTCTATGTCCGTGTCCACCAGAGCCCAAAGTGTAGAAAACCTGGAGTCCTCAAGGTTCCGGAGACGCCAATAGCAGATGTCGTCGCGGGCGTACATACATACCGCCGCACGTGGTTAAAAGTTGTGCTCCAAGGTAAACCCTGGGTATGAAAGATACGACACGTCTGATGGACATCTGATCTGCGTCTCCGAAAGAAACAGCAGAGCAGGTTTCAGTCTCGAGGTGGTGGTAGACTGCGACGAGATTTGAGTGCAGACCTCGGATATTACTGAGGTGCACTTTGAGAGAGAGGGAGTGCAGCCGCTGTTTAACTTTGCTCTTTTTATTCCATTTCATGATTTAGAGAGTGAAGAGGAGAGAAGAAGAAAGTGAAGTGAGGCTTCACGCTGTTAACCTCCAGACCCACACTAGACGGATGGTATTGATTGGGGAACTAGTCTGGAGACTGCGGGGACGCCCAAGCCCCCCCGGGAATGACCATCGGGCCCTCTCATCTGGTCGCCAACCAGCACGATGGTGCATTCCGGGATGTTTCGACAGTTGGTGGGGCAGCCTGTCATGTGTGGCTGGCACACTACTTGGGCCCCCAACTACCTGCGGTCGGCCAGCGGCGCACCGTGCCTCGGATCCGCTCCTCTCCGCGACTAGTCTCCCGATACGTCCGCACTAGTGCGAGCCAGATTGGTCTTTCAGCAGTGAAGCAACTACTTCGACCCAACTCCTTGATAGGCTACACAGGGCATCGTACCGGAACACAGCTAGGCCGTTTGGCGGTACGTCTTTGCCCTGTGGGTGGTCAGAAGCCTGCAGTTTTAACCTGCCACCTGTTTGATGTCACCTGATTAGCACCACCCGAGGGCCACGTGTAGGGATTTGCAAACGGGTATCCTCTTACGGACACGGGTGACTCAGCCCCCAAAGCTGTCTGTCTGTCTGTCTGTCTGTCCGTCCGTATGTCACAGCTATTTTACTCCGAAACTATTAGGACTATACATGTGAAACTTGATAGGTAGATGTATTCTGTGAACCGCTTTCCGATTTTAAGAAAAAACTTAAAAAATATTTAAAATAAAGGGGGGCTAACACATAGAACTAAAACTGAAAATATATTTTTTTTTCATGAAACCTATGCGTGTGTGGTATCTATAGACAGGTATTTAAAAATGACATTAAAGTTTCTAAAAGGACATTTTCATAAAGTAAATTGTTTAAAAGATGAACGCTTCCAAAGTGGTAAAATGTGTGTGTGTGTGTGTCCCCTCTAACTTCTATAATAATGGAGTGAAAAATCTAAAAAATACATATATCTGTAGATCTTAGTATAGTAACTTTCAACCAAAATTAATTTGAACGAGATCGGTTCAGCAATTTTTGATATACAGCATATTTTCTAAAACCGCAAATATAACTTTGTAATTCATACAACTACTATGAAAAACAAAGTTATTTGGCGTAGTTGTAAAAAATGTAAATAAGCTAGTTTTAAGAAATTTGCAAGTTATTTCTTTTGTCTATTAAATATACATATTATGTTATATTATTATAGTTATTTCGGAACCCTTCATGGGCGAGTCTGCCTTGCACTTGGCCATTTTTTTGGGGGGGAAAATCATCAAAATGACTCCTTTCGCTCTGGGTGTAGCGGAAAGTAGTGTCAGACGAATACTGAATAAAAACCCACTCTGTTCCTTCAGTTGCCCTTGTGATCCGGGGCTGCGGTGTCTATACATATATGTCTGTAGATCTTAGTATAACCTTTCAACCAAAATTAGTTTGAACGAGATCGGGTCAGCAATTTGTGAGATACAGCATATTTTCTAAAAACGCAAATATAACTTTGTAATTCATACAAACACTATGAAAAACAAAGTTATTTGGCGTAGTTGCAAAAAATGTAAATAAGCTAGTTTTAAGAAATTTGTTAGTATTTTTTTGTCAAATAAATATACATATTACTTATATTATATCATTATAGTTACTTACTACTATATATATATATATATATATATTGTAGTTTATTATATAAAAATATCATGAAAAAACATTTTAACTAAAAATAAGACAGATTTCCAAAAATAACAAGTAGGAAGTATTTTTTTTTGTTTTTAGTGTTTTGGTTTGTCGACTAGTGCTTTACCTAGTTACAAAAGCCTAAATGTAAACTACTTATCACCATTTACAAAATATTGCTTTTCCCGATGCAGAGCCGTTCATTTTTGAGGAGTTCTTCAGGTACTTCACCATCAGCTCAACTTCACCATATACATGTTAACAAGTATAAAGTGATTAACAACCATATTCTAGTAATCGAATCGCAACCCATGAAATACTTATAATTGAGTAGTTCCGGTAGCCGTCTGTGGTCTTCATCATCAGTTCCACTTCACCGAATGGTATTTTCCGAGAGCAACTACACAAGTTACTTTAAAAAATAATAATATTTGAAGAGTTCCCTCGATTTCGACAGGATTCCATCATCAGATCCTGACTTGATGACGATGGGACCACCTGGAAATATACCTACCAGGTGCCTTTCAAACAATAAAAATAATTTTTCAAATCGGTCTAGTTACGAGTAATCGGGGAACATACATTTAAAAAAAAACTGAGTCGTTTGCACCCATTAAAAAAATCGGTATCATCTTGGGTTTTGACATTTATTCAAAAAAGATAACAATTATTCCCAAACAATAGATAAAAAACTTACTTTCTCAACTTGCTCATATAAAATGCGTAAAGTATCGAAATAAGTATTGTGTAGTATTATGAATTATTTTGTGTTCGTACAGCGATCTATTTTTAGACAAATTTTTGTTGACAAGCGACATAGCGTCCACTCACGAAGGCGGCTGACCGCGTATTAAAATTTCTTTACACTTTTCTGTCCAATAAATCTAAACAGTGACCAACGAAAATAACCCTTAATGCGACCAGTTAAGATTCATGCGCTTTAGCAAAATATGTGACAAAATTTAAAAGGGATTTTATTTTTTTGTGAAGCTATTTGTTACATTTTCGTTATTATTAATAGGCTCATTTTGAGGTAATTATATCTGCTAGCCTGGGGTATTTTTTAAGAATCAAAATATGTAAGTGTTTAGCAGAAAAAGAATCCTAAACTTAACCCTTTTTCTTCAACTTTGTATGCAGAGGTTTTGAAAAATCGTGTTTACAATACTAAAAACCATATTTTTTGTATTTTAAACACGGCTGCTTTGGAGATAAAGAAGTAATCTATCTATTGCAACTGTTAGTTTTGTTTGAATTTCTTTATATTAGTCGGAAAAGGCACCCAAAAACAGCTTATTTACGTCAGATTTGAACTTACGTCCTTCTTGCTGACATAAACACTATAGTATGTGAATTCACTTAGCATATTTTGAAAGTATTTACGGAGCCGCTGTTTACGGCTCGATATATCAAATTTATCCAAAGTTTCATAAAGGGAACGGATAACATCACTTAATGTTTTTAGGATACCGTTGGTGCTCCATCGCATCCTGCCTATCATTGACGCAGCTATGTTTTTTTAAGCTGATATGGTCCACCGTGATGTGGTATGAGCTCCGCCGTGTCCTCGTAGGGGCGATAGGCGGCGAACTCTCGCTCCCGGCCCTGGTTCAATCCATAGTCCGGAGCGAGGAGGAATGGGAAGCGGTCGGGCGTCGGGAGTCACAGGGTGACTCCCAGCCACCGTAGGCGCGGGCCTGCGGGCTGCGAGCAATGGGTAGCTCGCCGCCCGACTGAAACCAGACCCGAGTGGACGGCGCGTCGTGTATCACGCGCGCCTCAAAGAGTGTCAGCAAAACTGTCGGGGCCCACAAGGGGGCCGTTGCCTGCCGGGGTTGCGGAATTGCTCGAAAGAGTTACCGCGGCCTCGGAACACGAAGGGCATATGATGGAACACGGATGGGTTTTAGTCAGTAAAATCTGACACACCCTCCTGCTTCGCCCAGATCGGAAAACAGTCATTGGATGATTTCCAATCCTCACGTTCGCTGACAGTACGTCGTTAGGCGGGAAATTAAAATAGTGCGTTATGAGATGACAGTACGTCGAGGGATGGGCCACTTATTTTTAAGAGTACGTCGTCTCACGATAATTTTTCATATAAGTATTATGAAGAGCAGTATCCACTGTCATATTATGAGCAATTTCATATTTCTTACTGCCGTAATACGAGTATTTTGTGGGTAGTTTCATATTGCTTGCTTGTGCACGAGTACTACGTCGATTTGTCCTATAGTATGGAAAATTCTACTGTCGTAATGTGTTAAGTGCTCACAAACAACGAACGTGTTAAAAAAAATTGTACTATTGATAGATATTGATTACTCTTTACCTTAAGGTGACATAAAAGTCGTCTATATGAGCTTCTGCGATTGATTTAAATGAGAACTAGCAATATAAACAATGTATAATATATTGCTACCTTGGAGATCATCCCGTGAAGCTGTTATTGTTTAGTTACGACCTCCTCATACTTTATGTCTCTAGGTACTTTATTTTCCCAAATTTATAAACAATTACAATAATCGTTTTTCACGTGATCGCTTTTCAGAACCCGCTGACAAAAATATTAGTATTTACACTATGGAACAGCTGGGCACACAAACATTAGTCATTATTTACACCGGTATGAGTAACGAGCAAGGCTACTCACAAGTGAATGGGCTTGTGTTTGCTACCGTTAACTTACATTAAAAAAAATTCATGCGCAGCAGACAATGAGACAATAGTTCATATTGTTTATGGACATTGAATTTCAACATGGTTCTTTATTTCTTGTATATCTGTTTTTTTTTTAAATGTTAAATGGTTTTTACTTATATTATAATCGATCAAAATAGTGTCTTTAGAAGCTTGTGCTTAATTTTATACATAAAAGTGTGTATTTCTTTGTAGCAATACGCGTTTTTTATGTATATTTTTTTTATGTTTTTACATAATAGTCAGCCTATAACGTTTCTAATGTGGGGACACATGCCTCCTGATTGAATGAATGAATGAAACCTCCATGAATATTGAATGAACCATAAGCCCATTAGCCACCGCGTACGCAGTGTGGTTTAGAAGATGTAAAATTTTCGGATTTTTCGTTTTCGGATTTTGTGTACTAGGACATGCCAGTTTCCTTTTCAATGTTTCCTTTCGCCATTTTGAGATTAGTGGTATTGATGAATTTTGAAAAAGTACGCAAAGTAATGTATCTTTCTGGGTTTGAACCCTCGACCTACACCACCGCTTACTTCAATCCACTGTCTAAGGACTTGTAAAATACTGTTATTCAGTTGCATCCTGTTAGATTTGAAGCCGACCCCAAGTCGGGTTAAAGCTATGCAGATAATGATGATAAGATACTTTGAATAGACCCTTCAACGGTAATATGACCACAGACCATAGACAATGCCTGACGTTTGCGGTTGCAAACGTCAGGCATTGTCTATGGTCATGTGGTATGACACCTGACGTTTGACAGTTCCGCATACTCTGCTCTCAAAATAGTGATGTACTATCTTGTTGCCGGAAAAGCCGAAGATTCAAACTGATAAACGTTTTAGAGCCAAAGTACCGTAGCCAAACGTCAATGGTATCAGTCAATATAATCTGATATGTTTTCTATTGAAATTTTGTTGCACACTAAGTCCTCTTAATGTTTAACACAAAGTGTTACTATAAACATACAGTCAAAGTAACATACGAATAAACAAGAAACCTCCTTTTTCCCCTGAGAGTAGCATTGGAAAAGTCAAAACTTGACAACTATTTTAGAGCAAAGGATTCAATAGTACATACAATGGATATTGCTTACGCGGACAGAACTTTTAAATGTTCTGCCAAAAATAGTGATTTAGGGGGTTTCATTTCTAAAATACATTCTTCTGCTTATTCTTTTCTTAACTATGGTAGGGTCGACTTCCAGTCTTTCCGGTTGCAGCTGAGTACTAGTGTTTTAGGAGGACCTGCACATCAGTTCTGATAACACAATACCGACTGTTAAAGATGTACAAATGATATTCGGGACTAACGGCTTAACTTGCTTTTCAAGGCACGGCGGATTGCTTAACCATTATTATTTAGCTTCGAGTTCCTCAAAATACATTCTTCTTATTACAAATTACTACGAATTAGTAGATAGGTAAAGTCAACTCTCAATAGTAAACTTCTATTCATATCGTTGTCCCATCTCTAGGTCGGTGACACAAACATCGCGCATGCGCTTCCCATCCAAGCATTCGCTTTTCAAATGTCAAGCTCTGCCATTTATAGGGTTTTGTAATTCGGCACACGAACTAGGAAGCATGCCAAGCACGTTGCATAATTCTACTTAATATAATGTAGGTACGATAAGGTATGTTGCGAGAATCTATTGGTCATACTCACACACTCATATTACTTCACGTATGTATTATACATTGACACCTAAAGAGCAAGCGCACGTTGATTGAAACTTTATTTTAATTTTTATGGCATAAATAATGCTAATGGTGATCCACATTCAGTTGAAGACTCCTAGTAATGTAACACAGGTACTTAGATCATATAATCTCTAGATGGAGCATCAAATGCGCACAAACGTGTCAAAAAATATCAGCCAATTGTTGGCTTATAAGTTCTTACCCCCCGATTAGTGAAGGCGACGTTACATCTAGAGATTATATGATCTAAGCACAGGTATTTAAGGGCAATGATATTATAAAGTATCATTGTTTAAGGGTCAATCTGCGGAAATCCATTAATGGCGAATATATGATAATAATAAATTAAATATCAACGCTGAATTTGTTTTTACTTTACATGACATTTCTTACATATTTTTACGTAAGGCTCCGCTCTCTAAAATAGTTAACCACCTATATTTATTTTATTATTTCAGTTAACACGCACCAAACGTCATCACCATTTACGAAAAAAAGTCGAGTATTAAACTTCTTTATTTATTT